>OZ022488.1:6167614-6908148 GCA_963989405.1 Trypoxylon attenuatum | reverse complement strand
ACCTTCTCTTCTTCCTCTTCTTTCTCTTCTCTTCTCTTTCTCTTCTCGTACTCGAAATTTACTTATCGCGAGCAGGCGGTATGATGGTTCGGTCGATAGGCCGGACGATTAAGAATGCTACTATGACTAGAAACAGTGGTCTTGGTGTAGATTTTGATCGAGAGTTCTTCGTCAGTTGGATTTATTCCTTGCCGTGCTTTCCTCTAGCAAAGTATGCAATTAACAGTGGGTAAAAATCCCAGAATAATTGCAGGCATGCCCAAGGCATCTTTTGTAACAGTTTTTGAGGAGTGTCACGTGGGAAACCATTGTGATACTTCGCAGCAAATCACGTTCGCGTGACTTCGGCCTCATTAAAATGATTAGTGGAGGTTGATCTTATACGATAAATTGTTTTCTGGGGCGTAATACCGATCGGTGTAATTTATAGGTCTCAAACTTACTTGTGCTACGGTATTATTGGCCTTGCTCGTTCTTACCTCCTGACAGAATTATTTCAAACAAGTGCACTACATATCTGCCTGAGTACATAATATTTAATGAGACAGTTCTCGCCAGCTCTGTCCTTGAAGATCCAACCATGACGGTAACTCGATTTAGCCGATCTTATGATTGATAATAGAGTCACAGCTTGCGCTGCTTGTACGCGAGTACGCGGCTTCATTCTACCTTCGCTTTCACTCACTGGGTTTTATTTTTGCGAAATATCTACAGGGTCACTTTCTTCGATAACTTTGAAACGATTGCAACAATCAGCGACACGATCAATTTTAGGATTGTCTTCGAACAAGAAAACTTGCTATACGCTAGACTCATTTTGGTCAAAAATGTGTAGCAATGTCTAGTAATGTCTTTGGGACAATCCCCGACCCGCCGCAGGCATATTGGTAATTTCCATTCGAATAATTTGTCGTGGTATGCCCAGTGATACATGTATAATTATCTCAATATAGGTCTTAAACCGACCACTTAGTTTCCAAAAGTGAAAATTGTGTTTGCTCGGTAATCTTTGCTCAACACGAGATAAACTTGATATCCAAAGAATCACCAGTTGACTCGATATTAGAAAGCGACCAATATGCACATCTGTCTTTCTTGGGAAGTTTTTAATTATGAGCGTTTATTGGAGCAGAAATTGCACTCTTTTTTAATTAGCCGTCTCGAGCGTGAGTTGTACAAAGGTTGTGCTTTTATTTCCTCGAACATTATGGAGATGTCGGGGAAAACAGAGTACTTTGTCCGAGAATAGATTTTTGGTGCGGTTCAAGGCAATGGTCACCATGAAACGGGAGGTAGGGTCAATGACGAACAATGAAGCCGTTATTATGTTTTGTGCGAAAAAGGACGAGCTTGTCATAAAGCGATGATGGTGGTCATCGGATCTCTTAATCAGGACCCGAGGCTTTTAGTGCCGAGCTTAGCTCTAATTAAAAAGTGCACGTACCGCGAGTAAGCGGAACCGTAAAAACCGTTGTAAAAACTATCTGAAAAATTGCTTTAATTTTGAAGCCCGGCTTGCTTTTATTGCAGGCCCCTCCCTAATCCGCTCGAGCTCAGAGTATTGACCATTACCTGAAGCAGGGTGACCCACGAGTGTTTGCCTTTTAAAAAAAATACTCAAATTTCGCACAATAAAACTATACAATGCACGTTTTTTCCGCTCTACCTTTTTTCGATTGCTGCTTAGTGTGGGTTTTAACAGTTTGCATTCTGTCCGATGCAATTGAAGGAAGCATATTCTTATTTTTACAATTCCCTATAATCCTGATATTAACCGTTGTTCCGTGCACACCAATTATACTTACCCGTGTGCATTTCCTTGAAAAAATTCACTTTAAAATAAGAGCAACGTGTTTTGCAAATTTCTTGGAATAGCTTTCACATCTATTTTACTGTAATTTCCATTAAAATCCGTAGTCTGATAATAATAATATATTTATCGTTATTATGCTACCATCTGCACTTTCGTGCATATTCGCAGAAAGGGTACTCCGATTGAGTAAGTGGTTTTAAAGTTAAATAAGGTTCTTCTCTTAACCTCGGGAAAAGGTTTATCCCACGAAATCCTTGTTTCGTCTCGACTTATACAATTCGAGCGGGTAGATATATGCAAAACCTTTCAACCGATTGGTACGAGACCCCACACTTAGCAGCTGCGTTGTGAAAAGTAATCGTGTAGCCTCTCGTGACCTTATTGCAACTTTGCTGCAGTTCGAGCCGCGTTCTGTCAGGTGAGGAGCCCTTGCTTGCTTCGAGGGTAGAAACGTAGCTAGGCAAAGACGTGTGGCACGGACACGCAATCCTAATCACGAATGCATCGATTGTTTCACAGGTGGCGCCACGTGCATCGATCATTGGAAACCAGTGCCCCACGGCTTTCGTGTTCGAACGAGATGACGACCTCGGTGCGCTTTCTTCCTTCGTTTACACCGCCAATTTTTCACGTGTCCTTGTGTCGCGACTGACTTTGTTCGCTATGCAATTGTCCATCTTCCGGTAATCCAGGATCATCGCCTGTTCACCTCTCTCCTGCTTCAATGTCGTCTCTGTTACTCGATCCTGTACATCATAGGCGTATTGGGTAAGTCGAAATTGTACTTCTTATCTGATGATCTTGGGAACTTTGTTACCAGCGTCAACTTACAATTAGGCTAACTAAGATTTGTAATTCGAAACAAAGAGCATGTGTCGATTTCTTTCTTTATTCGTTTCTTTTTGCGAGCCTTAACTATTTCAAAGCAGAATAAAAGACATCGTTATAGCTCACAGCCATTTAAACCTTTATTGGTAATTCGTTCTAAACATAGAACTTCTATTTACTCTTATTTTTATTCGCGCTCTAATTATTTCAGAATCTTGCAACAGTTGACCTGCTTCTATTGTGTCAGTACGTTGAAAACATTGCAGGTTTTATAGTTCGAATAAAGCCCTTTGTGTATGTAGCAAAACAATTCTGCAGTCTAGTGATCATATAGTTTATGCGTCTTCGCAATACCCAAGTCATAATTACATGGTAATTGGAAAAGATTCTGTTCAAGGCGCCAATTGTCGGGGGTTGGGGGATTTAAGGACACGAATTGGTACCGTCGGGAGAAAATGCCAGTCACGTCGGCTCGTTGGTCTAGGGGTATGATTCTCGCTTCGGGTGCGAGAGGTCCCGGGTTCAAATCCCGGACGAGCCCGCAGTTGGCATCGACTCTCCTTTACTTTTACTTTTTGCAAGCAGTGGTGCTCGCTGTTACACAATTATAAATTCTATTAGCCATCGAAGAATGCGGTATCCACGCGTGTGTTCTGCCAACATTCTCCTCTATCAGCTTTCTGAGAGTCCTCTTACCTCTTCGACGTTTATACCTAACGGCACATGTATTTTTTTCCCCCCACTTATCGCTATCCTGTTTTTTGTCATAATGATAATTACAGCCGGAAGGAATGCGAGCCGTGCTTTTTTCCGGCCGTTCGCGCTGCCGATCTTCATCCACGATAGATACCTACCACTAAAGCCGAAACGTTAGATTGCGCAAATGCGCGCTGCTTGTTGTTACTGTCGCGGCATGTAATTAATGTGAGAATAATGCCCCGCTTGAGAAGGTAACGCCTTTTTCTCTGGGAGGCGATCGTGTCATCCATAAATTATATCCCATTAATGTGGTAGACCCCCGCTAGCATGGTGAGCCTGCTCTAATCGTCCACTGTGTAATGTCCTCTAATTTGTGCAACGGTCTCTTTGATCCCCTAATGCATCCGCGATCCCGCTGACTTATGGCACCAATGTAGCACCCGTCGCTCTTTCAAAGGGAAATCCCAATTTTTATCTTCCTCTCCGTTCGATCGATTTTTGATTACTTTTTCTTCTCCACGTGGTCATGATTAAATCTTCATTGTAACACTTTAATATTATATTTAATTGATTATATTTAATATAAAATCACTTGTATATGAAAATTTTATGAAAGTGCTATATCGTATAGTATTCGCCTATCGAATTTCTTTAGAGTTCGAGCCACTACAGGAACATTAATAACAGGGTTTTTAGGAAGTGAATTCAGGTTCAAGAATCCTTGAACAAGAGAAGATGATCGCAGCAGCTATAATACTTAAAAGAGAGTGAGCGGCAAAGAAAGTTTCGAAGATCGATTGAGGATTCGAATTAACGATGACGCGGGTTCCAAAATCATCGAAAACTTTGGGACGTCGCTTTGCTTAATCGGCTGGTGTCAGATGTCTGCGAGATAATCACGTAAATGAGTTAGCCAGTGTACGTAGCGTATATGTAACGCGTATACGCACGGGCGTAGTGCGTGCGTGCGTGCGTGCGTCCAGTGACAATCCTTTCTCCGGTGCGGTGTAGTAATGGCAATAAACCCAGTTCGTGCGCGGCCGCGTTTTTACAGCCTCGTCTCGTAGATCAGATTCGAACATAGAGCGATTCCCCTCGCCAATGCCAATTCGCTTGGCACTAAATAATTCGCCTCGGTAAAAGTGAGGCTTCGACTTTTATAGCGGGATGCGACTTAATGCGGACGTAAAACTTCGCTTTCGCAATAAACGAGTCGTAACGATACTCGAATAGATCGCGATAATTATGTGAAGGACTGATATAAGGCCGATAAATATTACTCGCTATAGGACAGAAGGGCTATTCTACATAAAGAATTCACCCTTTATAGGGTCGTGTAATTTCAATCTCATTGCCTTTTTTTACTTCGAATTACAGTAAAAAAAAATCTTGATAAAGACTAGCGTGTATAACTACAGTATATTTAATACCTTTAATACATGTATTAAAATTATTAAATCGTTCTTGATTTAGCATCGAAGATTATTATTTGCTAGTTTGGGATATATGAACATTCTGATTTGTAAAAGAACTGTGAGGTATAGGAGATTAACTATTGAATAGCACACCGAAGAATTGAGTATCTCGTATTTGCAATGCTTTGAAGCTTTCACTACCGCGCATCCTAGATCCGTAAATCTCCGTAGTCGTAGCTACAATCGCAGCTAATTCGGGGCAAAAGTTTCGACATTTGACAAGCGGGCCCGGACGCGCGAAAAAACTCGACTCGTTGCGTAATATCGCGGGGTCGCACGGTGCAAAAGAAGGCAACGCTAGCCTCCCACAAAAGTGAATGTTTGGCCAAAAATGTGTTTGGGCAATCGCGGTCACGGCATTATCGCTATGGAGAAGACTCTCGACTCTTTCGGGCACTTCTTTCATTGGCGCCCAAAGAAGCGCCAGGTTGTTCGCCAAAACAAAACCACCCAGATGCGCTTCGGTTCTTTATAGCTCTCTTCGACCGACCGATTAAGTAATATGTAATTAATAAAGGCACTATTTCATTGGGAGTTTTTATCGCACCCATTCACCATACTTCTCGAATAATTGCGACACCAACAACTTCCCCGCGGAAGCTGTTTGCGTGTATCATCCGTACGACAGGATCGCCCGTAAGATTCAGAACATGCAATTAGGGTCAAGTCGTTCCGATCTTTTTCTCTACGCGCGGTCTTTACTTCCAACAGTGCCAAATTATTCTCGACTGTGGCATCACGACCTGTCACACTCTATTACACAGAAAATTTGTAACGGAGAGATGACTTTTTCACAATAGTTTCCTTCTCATTGTTGAATATACTTTAACACGCTGGATTGAATAGTATTATTACAATTGCCACTCGCACAATTGTCCGAGCTAAAAACCCAATGAAAGTGCATCGAAAGTAAAAAAAGTCATTTCGACTGTGATTATGCAAATAATCACTGATAGACACGTGATAGCCTTTGAAAGATTAACACCTTCCACTGGCTATGTCTGCTTACCGCAATACGTGAGTCGCTATCTCTCGCGAGCGTGACTCTGCATAGTTCCCATTCTAATTAGAGGGGAGTGTTTTTCCGGGGTCAGTCGGAAAGTAGTTAGGAAAATTTATTGCTTCGGCAGCGACTGCTGCCACTCCGGTGCCGCTCGGTTTCTCCGATTTACCCCAGCGCGGCGGGGCGTTCGCGAAAAATCTACGCACGACCGCATGCCTCTGATTACATATGCGAAGGTAAACTACGCGTATGCACCTGCACGCACCTACACGTTCTTACGTTTGCGAGCAGCGGCCCGCTTGTGGTCACTCGTGGCCACCTCTTTCAATTACTCGGGTCAGCTACGGGTCGATGTCGTTTCAGCGCTTTGAATATCCCGGATGCAGCTTGGCATGCGGTACGATTATGAGACTCGTCGCGATTGCACCCCTCTGTTTCACTCTCCTCTCACGAGCCAATCGTCTCTCCTAACAGATGCGCAAATCTTTATGCGAGCGTTATCCAACTTTTCCGTCATTTTCTTATTTCTCCTAAATGTATCCCGCTAGGAATGTTTACATATTTTGATGCACCTTGTATAAGTAGGATCAAATTACTCGTATACTTTCCAAGTCCGTGATAGTCAATGTTGCATTAAGAATATAATGACTCGACCGATACATTTATAAAGTTTTTCCAATTCTTTTAATCTCCACTCGATAAATACATACATAAGTTTCTCGTCAGATTTCTAATTCGAGTCGCTTGTTTGTTCCTCGACGGATTTTCCCAAAGAGACTCGAATTTGATCTATTAGCGTTGCATATTATACGTATCTATGTACGCATAGATGTAGCTACGTGTTGCTAATGGGAGAGTGCACAGCTCGAGAGCAAATAATCCGCAAGATTCATCCGAGCGTATCCCGGATGATAGTAAACAGGAGATTCGCAGAGGGGAATTGGTTTTACTCGGGCCTCGTAATCAAGATTGCGAGGCAGGCTTTAGAGAGGTGAGTACGAAGGAGGCTGCTTCCGCGTCAGCGGGAGGTGAAAAATAGGAGTCATTATCGGGAAGGAACAAACGCAATCGGAATCCGATTGAAGGTAGGATCGAGGAATATCCGGAGGGTAATCCGGTACGCGAAGAGGTACACCGAGTCTCTCTCCTTCTCTGATCCTTCCATCGAAGGCACTGTGCGTGGACGAGGTAATGTGGGAGAGGTCGGCGTAGGTCGACAGAGGTCGCACAGGAGGCACGCATGCCGGAATACAGGGTGCTCGTAAAGTTACGATTAGAAGAGGCCAGTCGAGACTGCGAATTGCTTCAGTGGCGGATCGACTATTGAAGATCGTGATATTTTCTCTCTGATGTCGGAGGCTCGCAATGGCTTTGACGAGCGACGTTGAAGCGATCGAAAGGATTTCCGGAGCGTCCGAGCGACACAGGGTTAAACGTCGGATGTGCCTCAAGGGAGGACACTGCTGGTACTCGCCTAATAAGGGGACCGGACGCACCAAGATGACCGGCCAGTTTCGTGATTTACGCAAAGTAATCCCATTACGGGTCGTGCCTCTCGTTAATGTCACTCGTACTTCTATAGAGTCGAGCCATGTGCCAGACTCGAAACGCGCACCTTAGATGCGAGTCATTCCGAACGAACCCTCTCACCTGGCGCGACTCCACTGATTGTTCTTACGTTTCAAGCGAGTACTTACGCATCGGTCAGAAATTAATCTATGCTGGGCTTGGCGGAATAGTTTCCGGGAATAAATGTAGATTTGTGTACTTGCGATAAGACTAGTTTCGACAGGGTGAGAACTGACACACGGTCGGAACGCGATGCTAATTGAACCTTTTTGCAGTGTGCGAGCAAATTGCTGGAATGCCTTGTTTATGATTACACCCGTTTCTCATGAACGGCGCAAAAACGGTAATACGGCTGAGACCATGATTGACGGCGCCCGGCTGTGCCATTTCCTGTTCACGCTGAGAATGCGAGTTAACAGAAGAAGGGTGGTCGAGAAGTGACACCGCGAAATGCGCACTCCTTTATTTTTATCCTGATAGTCCAAATTACCGCATTAAACATTTTCAAAAGGAACAAACCGAGACTCTACGAATGATGCAAGAACAATTTCGCCGTAGAGGAGTTCGCGTCAGAGTTGTCAGTGCATTAAGATGGAGAATAAAATCTTGGCAAATTCGAGCAATAGCCAAACAACTGTAATTACAGCTTCGACAGCAGAAAATGAACTTGGTTAATACGCGTACTGGCTTGGGAATGACTAGAATTCGCTGCCCTCCGTTTGTCGAACCAAGTTAGAGAACAGGTGGCACTCCCTCGTGAGGATCGCAATCCTCCAGCTTCGAGTTTAACCGGAGAAAAGCATTGACCCGATGGAATGTCGTTTATGCGGTGTTTAGTTTAATGAGAAGCCGCGAGGCATCCCTTCAATTTGTCCTGCGCGTAAGCGAGCGATTGCGATTACAAGCGCGGGGTTGAAGAGTAGATAGCTGCAGAAGAAGAGGAGGGTGTGGAAGCATATGCACCGCGTTTCTTGCGATGCAATGCGTTGCGATGCACTGCGACGATGGAAAGTGACGACCGACTGAAAATTCAGACTGCGCGTCGTAACGTTTAGTAACGATCATGAGACGCGACAGCCGGGAAAAGCACGTCTGTCACGGAGGTTAATACTTAGCCAGGCATCTGGGAAAACAAAGTGAAAGGAGTATGCACCATCATCGTTCGAGGATCTCGCACCGTACCGCGACGTTGCCCTCACTGTGCAGTGTGCACACGGTTATATGGCCTATGAATCATGAGCGGCGGTGCCCACGTTCGCCTCGTAGCTAATTGAAACTTTTATTCGTAATTGCGCCTCTCTTTTTTAGCACGCTTCGCGGTTCATCCTTCTGCTAACCCTCCGGGACTCCTCCTTCTTACTTCTTTTCTTTCTCAGTTGATCGTTCGTAAAATAGCGTCGCGCTATGCACGCCTTCGAGTAAACTGTCTTAAAATAGCTCTTGACTCGCTCTCGGCGTGCGTGCGTGCCATTTTCAGCTTCGAAATTGCCATGGACTCGGTGGCACCTGCCGTTAATGAGGCTTGCTGCGTATATTACCTGCTCGTTGCAATACCTGATTTTATTGCTCGAGCGCTGCTGAGCTTCAGTCCGCTAAGCTGGGTCGCGACTTTGCTGCAAAGAATAGCCAATCGACTTACTGGACTGTGGACCGACCAAAGCTTACTAGCCGACTAAAACTCGCCGACGATTCTCAGGTAGAAAGTGCAGAGATTTTGAGTTCTTTTGGGGCGCGCCTTACGTTGGCACTTTACGCGTCTAACTAATCGCGCACAAACCCACCGGACTTAAATCAATTTCACGCGCTCGTACGAGCACTCGGGCGAAACGAGCTAGCACGCTCAATTAATATAAGTAATTAGTACTTGCGGTGCTCGGGCATCCTAATATCGCGCAATATTTTCAAGTTACCTCATTAATAGGCAGGCACATTCGCATTCGCATTCGCTGGCAATCTTATTACGAGATCGCTCGAGCCGCGTTCTTCCAGCTCTAGTCTCGCGTTACGGCCGCTCAATCACTCTGGCACGGCGTTACCGAGTAAAGGTTACCGTGTAGGCGCGAAACACTGTCTTCCGCGGATGTAGATCGATGTCGAGCTTGCCCTGAGGGTCTCATATTAGAACGGGGCAAATGAAAATCTACATTTTTCATTGCCGGGATGAATTCCACGGAGAGAATGGAGAATCTCAAGTGTCAAAGTTACCTCACTGTAATATGAGATCCGCAAATTATAGTTGCAGTTTATTACGAGTTACTCGGAATAGTGCTAAATAGCTGCAGTTAATAAACTGCTTTTCCATAGAGTAACCCTCACCTTCTCGCTTCACACGAATATTGCTACTACCAATCCTTAATGCGAATCTATTTCATCAGCGACTGAAATTGTAATGGATTAACATAAAACTGTGCTAACTAGAAGAATAATTGTTTCTATGAATTTCTTACACGAGTCTTTATGACCTTCTCGGTAATTCTGCTGCTAATACTACAATTGAGAACCGTAATGACTAACATTTTATTCTTTACGACCCAGCTAATACTAATGCTGTAGACTTTCAATTTGCAAATCGAATAAACTAGCTGGAATAATTTTGTGATTGCGACGATCATGAAATTGTTAAAAAAAATAAAAACATTATAATTCCCTCCGAATTATAAGAGATTAAGCAAAGGATTTGAATATTACTGTAGGCATCGGTCACCGGTGACCACTATGGTACATAGTTAGCGCGTTAGCCGGATTTCTCAGGTCGGTTTCACCGGCACCGAGGAGCCTGGTAAGCTCCCACTAGGATAGAGATATACATCAAGCTTATAGGAGCCGGTCAAGGCTGGCTGCTACCCTCTTTGAGGTCTTCATCGAGAAGCGCGACATTGAGGGATATTCGCCGCTTCACCCATCCGCGGCCTCCTGAGGGATCGCCTCATCGCGAGTGGAGTCAAAGCCGATGCTAATCACTCGCTCGGTGCAGCGGTCAAAGTTGCATTATCCAGAAGAAAAATAAAGGAAGCCTCTGCTGGTTTCAGCTTCATTAGCATACGTAGCCATTCTCGGCCCTTCGAGTCTGTACTACGTGCACGCTCGTCATTAGCGCGAGACGCGATTAATAATTGTACACTCGCTCACGCGAACGCGTGCGAGTTAGCCGCAAGAATCGATCCTCATTTCTTCATCACACGCACGTCCTGCCGCGCTGCACCGCGCGTAAACCCTGGTAATTAGACCGTGGAATGGAAGCATCTTTATTAGCCGCGCTCGGGTCGCCCTTCACTTCGGCCTCACTTGCCCCCGCGATTTTTTTGCACTTGCAACTTTTAACATTTCTCTTTTCACGAGGTACATTATTACGTTGCTACTAATTGTTTCATAAATATTGAGATCAGTTTATTGAAGAAATTCTTGAATTATTACTCGGGTACTAGTGTCAATTAAGACGTAATTAAAATATCGATGTCTCCTCGTTGCATCAATTTTTCAAGTTTCATTGCGTAGTCCGTATTGAAATCTTTTTTTATGATATATAGTAGCATACGTATTAGGATTTTATGACCACTGTTTTTAAGGGCGCGAAATCATCAACGTAAAGAAATATTGAATCCGGATCGTAGATTCCAGTTTGTGTGAGTCAGGTGGGTGTGCGGTGCAAGTAATTAATGAGACCGAGTGCAAGGTAAACACAATAGATGTGTGATTACATCAAGGATCAATTATTGACATTAAGCGAGGATACAGCGGCAGCTGCGGTGAATTACAGCGCCGTGGCGTTAGGTGCATCGGTATGCGCGTTCGAACATCGGCAAACCATATTATTAAATAAAGCTTCTCGATACGATACTTCTTACCAGTGGAGTAAGTGCTCCCCAAAAACACGCGGTTTCCCAATTACTCGTTACGCACGATGTTCTCGAATGTGTGATAATTCGCTACAATATCTAGTTTGGCGAGCGCAGGATGCAACTGTCATTCAGGTCAATATCTGGTAAATAAACAAGTTTTGCAAATGGAGAACGCATCGGTTCATAAAGATCATGACCATATTAAATTTCTTAAAAATAGACAAATTTAAGGAGAAATACTTTTGTCGAGTTTCATAAAAATCTTAAAGATCGACTTACTTGTAATTTTATTACCTTGCAACATTTTGAGACTACTTATTTTACCGTTGTCCATGATATTAAGGACACTTGCCGTTCTATTGGTATTTGCCAGAAAGAAGCCTATGATGCGTAGATCAACGCGGTCGTCTATGAGGAGGTCTATTTACCGAACCGTTATTAGATAGGCGCGGCACAGGCTTTATAATCGTTAGGCGTCTCATCTTTCTCTTCTGCGAAATGGCATCCTAATTATTACCCGGCGCATTAACCCCTGCGAACTCGCGGCCACGCACCTGCGTCGAAGCGCGTGCTCTTTTGCGTGGGCGTGCGAGGATATCGCCGTGGAAGATGGTCCTTTATCCTGCGTTTTTCCAGGATCTATCCTGCATCTAATGAAAGCAAAAAATATTGTTGGCTTGAAACCATTAATTCTTTGAACATGGAAGCTTTGGACTCAAAATAATTTAAAAAAACTGATCGAGACTGTTTAAATCTAATTGTAAGACTAATAATAATTAACAGTTTTTAATTGGCCAGAGAGTATACGCTGGAGATATTCTCCAATCGTATATAAATGACCATATTATTGGAAGAGTTAATGCGCATTCTCGAAATCGATTGACGTCTCTCTTATTTTGTCGCAATGTCAAGAAACGCGAAATCTCTGGGAAGCGAAGCGCAGAGGGGTCCGTCCGCTTCCTGTGGGCAATTACACGATCATTGAATCCACTAACTGTCGAGTGTGTTAAGCAGGTCGCCAATAAACACCCACGCGGTTGCGGATCCTTGTCGTCGCTAGCATAGACAGTCTATGCCACGCAGCACAGTGCAGCGGCTCTCCGGAACACCCTCCAAGATGCCCTCTTTCCTTACCTTCGAATCCCATTTCGCGATGTGATTTTATAGCACGCGTGAGTGTACCGCCAACGAAGGTTTACTCTCGACAATTAATTAGTCATACATGCGAATACGTATACATATAGTAGTGATATAATATAGTATCTTTCAACATATACTTCTAAATGGAAAGCACAAAATAATTTGTTTTAAGCAAATACAAATAGAATCTATTGAAAACGAAATATTAGGTTTTCCTAAATGAAGCATTAATCATTATGGTAGAAAATGATTACACACTTGTTAAAGATACCTGACGGATAATGCTGCAAAAGTATCTAAGATCGAAAGGGTTAAGATCCATGTGACTCGAAGTCTACCATGCGATGCAAAGGAAAAGATAATCACAATTGTTGGGAGAGGGCGCGGTGGGGCGGTTGAATGGAAGAGTTGGGAACTTGGAAGACACGAGGTTGTTCGTCGCGAAACGAAGAGGGTAGCCGTAGAGCCGCGATTCGAGCGCAAAGCGCAAAGCACACGCACACGGTGGTCCGCATCGCACCGATGCAAATGCAAATGAGGAGTCGGAGCTGGTATAGCGGGCCATATAGCGGGCGTGCATAGTGGGTCGCATTAATCACCGAGGAACCACAAGCCAAATCACTCGGTTTTTTGGCCCCCTGACCTATCTGCCTTGTGCCTTCTTCCCTCTTCTTTCTTTCTCTCTTACTCTTCCTTGGCCCTAGCTCCGCAAATATTATCGCGAACCTGGCATTCTTCTCTTGGCGACCGGTTCTCTCTCCTATCCCCTTTCGCGGTAATGCCAACGAATTTAAAAGGACGAGTTTAGAACGAGGCCGTGATTGTTTGTCTTTCAGAAAATACTTTGCCTTCCGTCCACCGCGAGTTTTGTAACTATTTGTCTCTGCTCCATCTTTGGAATCCTGTTTTCTACCGCAGAGCATCCCAGCCTCCCCTTTCGAGAGACCATTCTTCGGATCATGCCCTTGAATTTTACCGTGTTTCTCTACTTTGTCGCCCGGCGGTATGCATTTTGTCTCTTGCATCGCAAGTTCCACTTGCCGTTTCTAATTTATCGTTCACGTACCTATCTCTCCTTAAAGAAGTATTTAATTACCTCCATAAACCGTCTCTAGGCCTGTACTTAAATCTATAGTTTAATCCTGAACTACTAACCATCAACGGTAAAAACGAGAGATCGTTAGAAAAAGATTTCAATTCATGATAATGTTAAAATAAATTGAAAGGTTATTAATTGTTAGACTCTAGTTCCATTAGAAAGCGATCTATTTGAGATAGTGTACCGGTGAAATAGATAGGTTTGAAGATCCAGCGACGAGTAGGTTTCATTTACTGTTCCGTATTCGGCGGCATTTGAGCGGCGATAAACTCATCCGTAACTGCCTCTTCGTATCGGCTCTTTCCTTAACTCTCCTTTAACTCTCTTTAGCTCGACGAGCCATTGGCCGAACGCGAAGCAACGTATTCAGAGCAAACGGCCCTTCCGGAAGTCTTATATGGGAGTGAGTTAAGTACGAACTCCAAGACACTCGGGAATAACTCCCGGGAATGGGTCCTCATGCTCGAAGGACGGCATCCAGCTAGTCGCGCGGCTCGGAATCGCACAAGAGAAAATGATGCTTTAACGAAGCAATAACGTAGCTAAAGAAAGGGTTATAGACTCGTAAGTGGCCACTTAGCCGGGTAAATGAAGGCTTCCTCACTTCGCACTCTGCCCTAGCTTCCAATACCTGATTAGAAACTGTTTAAACGGGACTCGCGCTTTGCACTCTAACATCCTCGAAATTTACGTCCAACCAGACGACTCTCAAGCGACCGACTCGGTGGGAACACAAATTCTTCGCATTCTCAAATATAAAATGGTCGCATAAACTAGACGCGTTACTATCGCCTAGCCATCCGCGTTTTTTTATCGCAATCGCGGGAAAATTTTCCAAGGTTCTTCGTGTTCGCGGCACCCTCTCCTTATTTGAGAGGAGGAGGTGAAGAAGGAGGAGGAGAACGCCAAGTAACTTACGAGAATCTCCAGTGCACGCGTTCCTAAAGGATGCGCGGCATCGAACCATTATTCTCACTGGACTCGAGGCGAAACAAAGCCCTCCTTTTTCCCCCAGCCATGGAATCAGATTGCGAATTGTACGAGGGCTCGTTTCTCTGTCTTTCTTTCTTTATGCGTTCACCGCGCTCACAACGAACGATTATTCCAAAAAAGTCTCTCCCGATTACGCGCACTTAATAGGCTCGGGACTCTCACGGTAATTGCGAGGTTAACTGATTTTTAATGACGGGTCTGTCGATTGCTACCGAGAGCGTTTCTTCTTCCTCTTCTTCTTCCGTTCTTCCTTCTGTTTTAGGGACAAGTACCAACTTCCATTCTTCTCTCGAGTTTCTCCATCTTTGGTTGCTCCGATTTTTCCCTTCCGCAGTAAACATTTTTTTTCTTTTTTCTTCTCTTCTTTCCATTCTGTATTATTTCTTCTTCAAGAACAGTTGGATTTGTTGGATTTTTCGTTCTCGTTTCTCTTTTCAGGTCCGAATGCTCATTCTCTTGTATTTCCCATGAATTTCTTCCCTCCCATCTTCTTCCTCTTCTTCTGTTTCATTCTAACCAAAAGTTTTTTCCTCGGGTACTCTTCATTCGCGGTAATAAACGTTATTGCGCCAAGCGCAGAGGAGCGAGCATGGCACGTACCACTCATTAAAGTGCGTTACGGTCCTTCATTACTGTCGGCTGAAAAACCGAGCAGGCCCATTATCGTTAAAAACTTGGGGGAATGCCGCTCTACATATCGACAACGAGAGCTTCGCCTTCGTAAAGATGAGTCTCTCGCACCTTTGCCAATAAAGGTGGACTTGAAAGACGGTGCTAGGTTGTTGCGCAATGTTGCAACGCCGCGCCGGTGCTTGGGACTGGTCTTTAAATTATTAAGAGGTTTCTCCCTCTTTCTCTTTCCCGTAACAAGGTAAACCGTATACCGTATACCGTGTAACGTAATATTTATCGCTGCTACTTCAAGCCCCATTTATATATTGCCACTATTCCGAATTCAAGAAGCCCGCGAGAATGAGCCACATAATTCATAGCGCAAAGATACGCCTCAGAGATTTTTCTCGTTAATCACAGACTTTTCGAATCGCTAAGCGAGAGCCAGTGTGCCGTAGCCTTGGCTGAATTCGGACAAAGATAAACCAGTTAGGTACTGGTAGAATATACAGATGGCATTGGTCGAAATGAAGCCACGAAAATAAGAGTGAATCCTTGAAGTCTATTAGGCACTCGAACCATCCTCAATCCTTTTTTTCTTTTTCTTTCTGTGGACTATTGGAAAGAAGTTGACTCGAGAGAATATTGCGATTCCTTGTCGGAATCGGACAATACTTTCCCGGAGCGACGAAATTAAAGTTGCATAATGCAATTACCATCGCATAGCATTCTACACTTGGCATGTGTACGTACTCGGCTAACGTGTGGGCGTTCTTGACGACCCCTAACGTAGTCAATTTGTAAACCTGAGATTTCTAGATTCGCATCTCGCATTATATTTCTGGCCATGGGAATCCTAGTGTATACTTGCTGGGTCCATAAAAAAATGGTAGAAATTTTCTCGAGAGAGAAAGAGAAGAGAGACAATCGTAATAGCGGCATACGACCTCGGCCATTTAAACAATGTATTGCCTAATTAAAGCGTTCCATTAAAAGAACCGCAGGATGTGCTCGTAAAACGATAGGTCCCAGCATAACATCCGTCTTAACATTGAAGCGGAGTGGAGCGGCCTGACTGTGGCCTTGCATTCGCGAAGAACTAGAACGAACATTTTCTCGGGGATTGAATAACACCCGAGGCATTGTCACGTAATCGTGCAATTCGCGAATCGTTCTAGATTCTCGCGGTGAATTACGTATTTCGTTGGAAGAACGGTAGCGGAAATGACGCTCGCTATTTTCATGCATGGTCTTCTTCGTCTTCCTCTTCTTCTTCTTCTTCTTCTTTTGCGAATTGCCGCTGGCTTTGGTAATTTCAGTCCACTCCCGTGGAGTTCGCAACTAGAGCCGCAAAAGCATCGAAGAACGACGAGAGCTACAATGCAACGGAAATCGCCGTTAATACGTTGACACCCATGCACGTTATTACGGTAATGCAGCTCATTGGGTTGGCATACCCGAATGGGCCATTCACTCGGAGAAGAGCACCGAAATCCGGTCGTCGAAATGAGCTATTGTGTGTCGTTGTTGGGAGACACGAGAGACACATGCCGCGTTGCTATCCTTCTGTGTGTACAAAGGATTCTCGTTCTCTGTTTGCTCTTTGCTACCGTGTGAAGCAAGCTAGACAATAATCCTTGCAACATTGCAACGGTCGTCACCGAACAGAAGAGACCCGCGCACTCGGTTGCATGCAAAGTAGAGCGAAAAACGTGGAGGACTCAAGTTGCACGCTTCAGTATGATGCGGTACGCTGCGCTTCTACTGCTCTTCACGCTCCGCTGAATCCTCTCGCTCAATAGCCCCGGCTATTGAGCCTTCTACTCCAAACCTGCAGCCAGCTAGTTTCGGGACCTGTTACCGAGCAATGAATTCTGCAACACTTTCCAAGTAGCGTGGCGTTGCATCACTGTAAAAATTAAAGGACAACACCGAGGGCCGATGCTTCGCCAACGAGTTCTCTGGTAAACCAGTTTGAATAATGCGATTATTATTGTGCGTTTTCCAACCGTGTGTGGTCCTTGGATCAGAGAGTAATCCAGTTGGATTACAGCCTTATGTATATCAATGTTGCAACCGACTGTTAACTTTTATCGGAAATTGACGCGTTAACTTGGGCATAGAGAGTTCCTTCTAGACACCTACGCGAGTTAACGAGTCATTTAAAGTTAGTTGCGATACGTTTTAATTTTAGGATTCACAAATTGTAATGTTCTGCTTTGCAACAAAAAAAGGATTAGTTTACATCTTCGGTGAGAAGATAAAGATCAGATAAAGATCATACACACGTCAGTGATGGCGTATGCAAATGTTGTGTCGGTGCGCTGAGCACGTTGCACAAAATGAGCAAGCGGACGAGTATCGGATAAAATAAATCGCGAAGGGCGCACGCGATTTGAGCGAGCAGCCGATATACATTTAAACGACATACTAGTCTCACGATGAAACTTTATGGCCGCTATTAAGACGTGCACGCGCGGGTAAAAGAAGGGAGTCGGAGATCGAGCGCGATAAAGACGTCGGCGGGCCCTTCGAGGGATAGCCGGGGCTCTTTTCGAGGTTCCTTCGGGGATTTAAGTCCCACCGTGCTGTGCCGCGTCGCTCAGGTTCCTCAGCAGGCTCTGCTTCGTCCTGCCGCGCCACGCCGCGCCGCGTGTTACTCAGGATTAGAAGGGTAGCCGCATCGAAGCTCGAAATTCGTTAGCGCGAAGATGTATTCACCGGAGTGGAGTCGGACTAGCTGAGAAAAAAGGCTAGTCGGGACAGGAAAGAATGGTCCAGCGGGGCTGGAGCGAGGCAGGAGTAGGACGTAGATCTTTGCCGGTGAGAACAGAGCGAGAGAAGAATCGTGTGGCGCATTCCAAGAGATCGAAAGGAAGCCACGAAGAGAAATATTTAGGGCTTGTCGGTTTAATCGTGTCAGCCAATGATATATTTTATTGCCGAGTCCGCGAGTACCGTATGGCAGGCGCTCCGGTCTTCTCGCAGGTGCACACCTAGTTCCAAGGACGATTCAGACACCCTAGATCCTTATTTTCGAGGCTACATCTCCGATCGTTAATTCTCGCGAGTCCTACATAATAGAAACCAACGAATTCGCCGTTTTGAGTAACTGTTACGCTGCCTGAGAGAGTCAGCCAAGGAGAGAGAGAGAGAGAGGGATAAAGAGAGTGAGAGTGATCAACGAGTTGTTCGTCGAGTGTCCGTGACATCTAGGCATGAAAAGAACGTCCCCGGGATACGTGCATCGCATCGCGGTCGGTAGAATGTAATTAAGGCGGTTGCTCAAATAGAGATTAATGACGATGAAAGTATCTCTTTCATAGACTTGGAAACGCTAATGAAACTAGGCAGACACGCTCTCAGAAACGTGGTTCAATTCTTGAACTGATCTTGTTCTCATACTTGCTATTGAATAGCCGGAGCCTTTGTCAACGCAAAAAATGAACTGACCGTTTCTTTTTTACCGCGGTCTCCGTAGCTCTAATAAGTGTCCTGCTATACGTTCCTTTTTGGTGCGAAGTTCTACAGTCTCTACACAGTCGTCCGGTTCACGCGAAATTAATGCGTCCAGGGGATTTGCGGTGTCGCGTCTCTTCTTTATTTTGACAAAGAAATATTTATAACTATATTTTGGTCACGGTCGAGGTGGCAGAAAAGCCGCGGTCCAAGAGAGCCTTCTCTCGACTCCTCAATCCTCACCTTAAATCCGATTCAGGTCACTTTATGCAAAGCAGGCTTTGCATAGCATTTGCTGCTGAGAAAGAGAGAAGGTGCATGAAGATGCGCTCTGAGCACAAGATTTACACTTGACGAAGTGGAATGATCGTGATTGCGTAAAACGAGATCTTCAGATTTGCTATCGGCCGTTTGATCAATTCGAACAGACAAACAGTTCAAGAATTCTAACGTTGGAAGCGTTTTCTCGTTGTCAAGTGAATTCTTTGAAATACTCTAAATACTTTAATGACAGTAATGCCTCGAATTAAAAATTTTTTTAAAGACTTCTTATTTTCTTGACCACGAAGAAAATAGACTAAGGTAATTGTCGGTAGTTCGAGTATAAACACGCCATGAGAGATAAACCAGCTTGATTGCGAATTACAAAGTTTTCTATAAGCGAGTTGTCATTTGATTCATACTTGGAAGATGCCTCCTTAGATGAGCAGAGAAACAAACGAAAAGCGAGTCGCGAAGTCTCGAGACGGTGGGAGAGAAGATTCTTTCGCAAAAAGGAGTTCTACGCAAAGGTAGAGGAGTGTGGCAGAATCTCGGCACTGCTAGATGACCGGTTAAAGGTCCAGATCCCGCGAGAGAGCCTCCAGAGAAACTAGTTTCGTTCGCTTTGTCCCTTTGGTTTCACGGCCACCCTCCTCGCGACAAGATATGCCTCGGTCCACCGCTTGGTTTCGACCGCAAAACTCGTCCCGGACTTTCCTGCGCTAATCGACTTAGGTAGGTAAGCATATCCCGTGAGTAATATCATCACATTAACCCCAGGTCCGTCGGTTGCGCGCATAAATAGAATCGTCTTTGCCCTGCGAACGCGATCTCAGGCCAAGGGGGTTAATATAAATGCGTGTGCGCGCGAGGGGTCAAGTCCCTCGGCTAGATTGATACTTTACGCGATCTTCTGCTATCTCTCGTCTCTCTCATCGTACACTCTCCCACGTGTGGTCTGCGAAAAACCCGGCCCTCGTTAAGTCTAACGGGCCACACCGATGAGTAATTGATTTTTAGCCGGACATTATTTCAAACTTCAAACCAGGCGCCACTTGGACTCGATCATATCCACCTGTTGGAATGATCGAAATATCCTGAGATCGAAGATACTTACCACGAGTGTCGTGTATCGTAATGAAGAGAAAGAAGAGAGTGAAACTTTCGAAGAGGTTCTCTTAATCCTTAATGGGAAGGTCGGAGCCCTATCGCGAAATCTTAATCGATCATTAGGTATTATCGATGGGTATTATTAGAGAGTCGAACCGGTCATCGAGGATCGAGCAAATTCGAGTGCATGTTTCGCGAATGCATGACACGGGGTACGTCTCAATTATGGGCCGAGCACTGGGCACTGGGCGACCTCGTCCGGACCACCTTGAAGACATCATTAGAAATGTCACAAATTGGTTTAATTAGCCTTCTCATTTGTAGCGTAATAAGGTTGGGGCACGACTGGATTGCACGTAATTAACTTCTTAATTCGCGTACCAAGATCCCGCGCGCGACACATTTTGCGTCTTTGAGTCTCAAGAGAGGTGGAAGGAATTTCGTTTGTAGCTGCGCGGCCTAAGAAATCCACCGGAACAATTGGGCCACTGTTTTACCAGAGAAAGCGCCGGAAAAAAAATCAAAGCGTGCTCGCCAGGAAATGCAAGACGCGCGCTCGTCACATACCTACGGAATCGCAGAAAAACCCGGCGATTATCCGCTAGAAAGGCAGGGGTTCGTGAGGTAAATAGCAACGGCTCGTTAGTCCGCTTTCGTCGCGGCTTCGTTAGTCGATTTGATCATTTGGTGCACGTAGTCGAGAAGCATTTGCACCTATTTACCTCTATCGCTCGTTTCCTTCGGCTGGTCTTTTACGTAACCCTCCCACGCGGCACGAGACGACCAACTGCCGCGGCACACAATAAACGATGAGTTTCGGTTAGTCCAACTTACAATTAATCCTCATGAACCTTGTGCCGCTCGAAAATCTCTCGTTGGTTTTTCATGTCTAACGAATAAGTAATATGGATCTAGCAACGAAATTCTTTACTAAAAGAAATTTCACAATTTTATTAGTTTAGACTGTAAAACTTGCAATATAAGTATTTTTACATTATTGTATTATTATTAGGTTCCACTTGCATTCGTAATGATTGTATTTTTTCCAATTTTCATTTGGTACATCTTTATAGACATTCATCTGCAGAACAAACAAGTTTTCATTTGAGAATCGTAGGCTATGGTGAAGTTATGTACACCCCAGTAGATGTATCACAGAATCAATCCTCCAGGTCATATTTATCACTTATTCTTGATGAATCATAGATTTCGCATGCGCGGCGAGTTTTCTGGCGCCCGATCCACCTCCGCATCCTGCACGCTTGTCTTCGCGTCCCAACTCTGTGCGCTTCGGCTAGCGGACGAAGAAGTGTGGCAATCGGTTTGTGCACATTTCCTGGGATTACCTTGTGTGCCTCCTTCGTAAAATTGCCTCTTACTCCCTGTGAAACGTCGCACTAGCTATCCTCACAAAGACTCGTATACCACGCTGCTTCTATGAGACTAATAAAAAATTGTTCATTTACTCTTGTAAATCGCGATTAAGAACTTGCTTAAAACGATTCCTCTAAGATATATCAAGAGGTAAGAAAACGATATTAAAGTACCTTGGTCCGTTCAGTTTGCTCGATCTGTTCGATCTGTAGGTGAAACGATTGTTCACTCCCCCTGCCTACTCGGTTTCTCGTAGAGACTACCGGTTAATTATCGATTTCACTTTCAATGCCGCGCGACGCGAGAAATTGTGCCTCTTTCTCTGAGTAAACGACGTTGGCATTCGAAGACTCGTGTGCTCCCTGTATGCAATCTATAATTATCCCTGGCTGATGCCACGTAACCGTGTAATCGCATACTCTCGTATCCACTTGTTTAAAAAATAGTACCTCCAAGTTTCCAAAATTGTAAATTAATTGTCAATTTATACGCGAACGTTACTATTCGCTAATTTCACCTTTGCAGAAACTGCTTTTTCTCGGCACAAAAAGATCGAGGTACAGAGGGTTAATATAGCTACGAAAGTGAGTCATTAATGAAGTGATTCATCCAGGTATGAATAAGGATAGGAAGATTCTCGCAAAGGCGAGGAAAAAATTCACGGAGATTAGCTTGACTCGTCTTGCTACACGCGTTAATAATTGCGATTGCGAGACGCAATTGAAATTTGCCGCACGCGACTGCAGCGGAGCCGGAGGATGCGAGAGGATCGAGGAAAGGAGCGAACGAAGCAGCGAGTGAGTCCTGATTCCAGACGAATCCGGAGTGGTATTACGTAGGTTACAGAGTGTACACGGGGCGACGAGACGCGACGCGACGCGACGTGACGCGACGAAGAGTACGACATCCAAGTCTCGCCCGGAGCGGAGGATCCTGAGACAATGGGCGGCCCATTGCGCAAGATCTGCTTCCGCTCCCGAGGCACAGCCTGGTGTGTTCTCCGTGCATGAGCCACCAAGGAGTGTCGCAATCCTGGCAAAGGCAGGATGTCGACGAGGCTGCTTGGTGCACGGTTCTCTGCCCATGCCGATCCTGATTCCGTTTGGACATCCTCTCGGTGCGCCCCTGCCTTCTCTTCTACCTTTTCCTCATTCACCTCCTCCACCTCCAACTCGCTTCCAACTCGCCTCGTTTTTCATAAACTCCCATTCTGCAAATAATACCGTAAATGACGGAGAATATCGCCGTAGCAGGCAGAGACTGCGGTTCGCCTTATTGTCCTAGGACAATGTGTCTTTTGCAAACCCATGAAACTTCATTAGCTTGCCTTGTTATTATCGCTGACTATAACACTTTCCACTTTAGACCTTTTATCTTAACCTTCAATTTGAAACAGTCCCCGTAATCGTCTGCCACGTAAGGTCTACTTATTATATTCCCGGTGATAAATCTTTTACAGGTACATACATATGTACTGTGAATTTGCGCGAAATCAGATTGCGAATTGATAAGCGAATTAGTTGAGTGTTCGCACACAATACGCGTGGTGGAATCGTGGAGCAATCGTCCTGGTTACCGTCACACTTATTGTAATGCGCGTTTCACCAAGATAGTCGAATCGCGGTCCTGGGTCGCGCGAGGACTCCTAGTGCCGGAAGTAAAGGTGGCGGGAGAGGGAGGGTACGAGCGAGGCCTAAGGAGGCTGCGTTTCCGGCGAGCGAATCGACAAGGACGAGTCGAGACCTCGCGCCAGATGCATCGTTCGCTGCACAACCTAGCGGTTCGTTTCTTTTACGTCCGACCGCCCACCCACCCGCTACAAAACGGAACTTCGCGGCCCGTGCACACGGGTAAATACACGCGAGAGCCCCCGTGCCGTGCGACCTGTCGTGACGATGCGATAGTCGCTGCTACGTTCCTACTAATCCTAACAATATGGGTAACGCGCATTTTCGTAACGCACACCGAAAGCTAGTCGCGCAAATAAAGAAACGAGCCTGCAATAACTAGCAACCTATGTAGACTCTTTCCAAAATACAATTCGATAATATCGTCTTCTTGATACAGCCAACTGAAAAGGGTCGGATGATACTGTGTTAAAAGTATTATTATAAAATAATTATAAAATATTTCGTAAGGGATATCAATAGAATTATCGATCAATCTAACAAAATTTGATATTAGAATCCGAGTTAGTTAGTCAAAGGAATATGAACATAGATAATGGACAGTATTTTTAGCGTTAAGATTTATTCGAAAGCCTGGCACCCATAGTGGTATAAAAGTGTTCGGCAACTGCTCAAGTACGTATCAGGACATGCAGTGGTACGTGTCTCAGGTTCGTTAAGGGCGACGCGATGCTGGTTCCCCGAAGGCTCGTAAATGCAAGTAGAATCTCCTTTCTTCGAGCTCGGGCTGCGAAAGAAGACGAGCCGAGTTTTTCTCGGGTCGATCATTCAGTGGCGCACAGGAACTCCAAGTCGTAGCCGAAGCGGTGGCTGAGGTTTCCAAGCGAGTGGAGCATTCATTCAGGGGAGCACGTTTTTCGTATTCATGTATGCGACCACGCCCCAGTAGTGCAGTACCGGGTCTGCTTCTTGTCCGAATGTCTGGTCTACTTCATTAGCGCCGAGCAGACACACTGGGGATATACTTGGGGATATGCTATGCGCTTACCGCGACTTTACATACCGCATGAGTCCTGCCAGAAGAAAGATCGATCCACATCCTCGGTTCAACATGGTCCATTGAAATGAGGGATGCTATTCCCAATGACAATGTTACTGATAATCATCGGTAGTAATGAATTGCTGCCTGATTACCGAAAATCCCCTCTGAAGATCAAGTTTGATGTTTAATCGTCCGATCTTCAGTTGGATCTTTAAGTAAGCCTGTTAGACGAAGCCGTTACGAGACGTTAGAATTTTTCATACAAATCTTTCGGGGAAAATGACTCAAATAAAAATAGTTACGTTCTAGTAGTTTGGTAATCTGAGTTTCTCAAATGGCAATAACGCGGATAGAAAGGAAAGACTTCTGTTCGTTGGAAAGTTACGTATCTGCGGAGATCCAGGCAAGATTCTACCGCTGAAACCGACGGATCTTTTTGTTACATTTACGCAAACCCACGCGGCAGGTGCTGCGCTTTAATTGCAGTGAAACGCAGTTTTGTCAGCGACCCCAAGAGCGACGCGTCTAATTTACTAGCTAACAAGGCTACGCTGGAGTATTTAAGTGCGACCTCTCGTAAAGCCTTCGGGTTCTGATTTACGTGACATTTCGTGGTATTACCGTGGTTGCGAATTTCTAAAACCGTACTGTTGTTGGGCGATCAGATCTCTCGCGAGAATACTATCTTCGCATCGTTGTACATACATATCTAACAATAAAATATATTTTGGTATTTTTTAAAAGAGATGCTATCCGATAAAGATAAAAATATGCGTGTTACATTTCTAGGATGAATCGTAACACTCTATTACTTTGAATGGTAGACAAACGCAAGGTATGACCAAACATGTTTCGCACGTGCCGGACGTGGTCTTGGATGAAGGGATTGCGGGATCAAGGGCTTGATCAAGCGCGTATTCGTTTCCTCTGTAATGATTCGTGAAGGAATGGGGCGCGACTGGTGCGAGAGGAGGTTCGGATCGGATCGGGACACGGCATGGCATGCCGTGCATGCCGTCGTGTCCAGTCGGAGATTAATGGTGCTTTAATAACGTTAATTGAAGCCCTTAGAAGAATCGATACGGCGCCGATCGGACCGGTATCGTTTCGAGATACCGATCGATCTTATGATAAATAGTCAGCGGCACTGCGGGCGACCGCTCCGACGCCTTCACCCTCAACCTTACCCTTACCCTTTCCCTTTACCTCTCTCTCGCTCTCCCTCTCCCTCTCCCTCTTCCTCCATTTCATTGCCATCCGTTCGAATGCGCACCGATCGAGAGCTCTTTGCCCTTCCACTCCAATTCTTTCTTTTATTCTTAACCTTTGCGCACGCTTTCTTACGCTCCTCCTATT
Organism: Trypoxylon attenuatum; assembly: GCA_963989405.1. Classification (NCBI taxonomy): domain Eukaryota; kingdom Metazoa; phylum Arthropoda; class Insecta; order Hymenoptera; family Crabronidae; genus Trypoxylon; species Trypoxylon attenuatum. The sequence continues at coordinate 6,882,848 of OZ022488.1, read as the reverse complement.
CTATGTATAATTGTATACAGGGTGAGTCAGTGACCTTGCACCAAACTGAAACCACGTATTTTGGGGGTCAATAGAAGCCTAAAAGTCCCGGAACACAAAGTTGAAATCTCAACCCTTTCGGAATTACAGGGGGTTGAAATTTTAAGTTTTAAAAAATCATATCTTCCGACAGGATAATACTAGAGTCACGGGTCTTTTTCTAGAATGTGTGGGAGGGCCCGAGGTAGCTGGAAAAAAATATAAACGACGTGAAAATTATTATTAAGCCACATTATTATTGATTTTCTCTAAACGGGCAAATTTCACGTTCATAGAAGAACTACAAGAAAATCAATAATAATGTGGCTTAATAATAATTTTCACATCGTTTCTATTTTTTTCCAGGTACCCTGGGCCCTCCCACACATTCTAGAGAAAGACCCGTGACTCTAGCATTATCCTGTCGGAAGATATGATTTTTTAAAACTTAAAATTTCAACCCCGTGTAATTCCGAAAGGGTTGAGATTTCAACTTTGTGTTCCGGGACTTTTAGGCTTCTATTGACCCCCAAAATACGTGGTTTCAGTTTGGTGCAAGGTCACTGACTCACCCTGTATACACCTCTGGATCGTGAGGATTCTTGATCTCTCGAAAACTCTTCAAACCCTCTATCCTGTTATTTACTCCGAATAAATTACTGTGTTACACCGAAGCTCTTGGAATTAAATCGAATTCGCGAGACATTTTAATACTGTCCACGAGCATGGCTTTGAGTCTTGATTTCACGGTTCCACGATGAATTGAGAATTACGCCATCGACCCAAATGCGTCTAGATACATTATAGTACATCAACAAAGGCGCTTCAAAATCGAGGATAATTCACGGGCACATCCAAAAGAGGTATCTTAGTGTCGAGCATCCGTTCTCGAAACACGCAATCCTTTCCATCTTGATCGGCGGACACGTTAACGTAAAAGACCAGGGTGATTTGGACTGGCAAAGTGTCGGAGCGCGACCATGACCCGTCCGTAATACGGCTCGGCGCGGTACGGCAAGCGCAACAATAGACAATGGCGATCCCATGCTCCACATACGTAAAGCATGGCAGGCACGCGCAAAACGGTAGGCGCGAGCAGCTCGAGCAGCTCGAGCAGCTTGAACACTACGTGCACGGATCAGTGCTCTCTCGTGGCTGCGTGAACCAGTCCTCTCTGTGCGTGCCTGCCTGAGCTGCCTACCTACCTGCTAGCGTAGAAGCGTGTGCAGAGTGTGCACGTGCGTGCCATGCTCACGCGACGACTCAGCACTCTGCGCCTGAGCCAACTAAACTGGCCCGGCACGCAGCAGCACGCCGAGTCGTAGCGAGAGTGTTGTCGCTAATTGTCCTGACGCAACCCTGCATTGTCCGCGGATTAATCGTCATGAGAAACGTCAGAGCGTGCATTGCCATTGTTGCTCGAGTGAGGCGGGCTGGGTGGCTAGCTAGCTAACTTGTGAGAGAAAGAACTAGAAAGAGAAAGAGCGAATGGGATCGGTCTTCGTCGCAAGTGTTACACGGCCTTTTACAATTCGGTGTGCGAAAGCAGAGTGTGCGAGCGTTAGACAGACGGGTAGGTGAGTAGGTGGTGGGATAGGTAGGTAGATAGATGGACGTTCGGATGGATGGGTATGTGTGAACGTAGGTCGGTACTCTCCTCCCTTACGTGTCGTCGGTTCTGACGTTCTGTCACTCTTGTCGTCGGCCTGGCCAACGTTCAACTCGCTTTAGCACAAATTAATATGCACATATAACATATACAATACCTATACAACGATGAGCTTGAAATCAATTCTCATTGAAGTGGCGCGGGGAAAACGATTTGCCGCGAGTTTCCATCGGCAATTATCTTTTGTTCTAGGAATCAGCCAGTCGAGCGGGATTGAAAGCGTGCTGGCGGCGCGAAAATTATAGTCGAGAGTCATTCACAGCTTGACAGTAGGCGCGATGGAGCGATGGGGCGATGGGCGAGAGAGCACGTTGTGCCGTGGCGTGGCATGCCTTACCATGCCGCACCGATCTTCATTATGTCTATATTGAAGCGCGCCCCTGAGTGGCTCGACTGGCCCAACTCTGTCCGATCCGCGCGCTCTATCGCGATGCGGGGGCGGGCTTCGTAACCCCGAGGTCCAAGATTCATTTCGAATTAGCGTAGAGTCATCGATTTTTGAACGATCCCGAAAGAAGCACGGTGCCAGTGGTACTGGTGCGCCTCGTGCCACCCACGCGAGAGCTTTTCACGCCTCTGACGCGACTAGTTCCTTTGCCGCGCGGCATGCCGAAAGCCGTCCCCGGTGCGGCCTGTATTGCCTGTGTTGGCCCTTCGGATATCTCGCTCATGACAGATAACACAATAGCTCTAATACGCCGTACTGTGAAAAGGGTAAAGAGGTATCCACGACATAGGCACCGATGAATGGTGCTCTGCTCCGACTCGAAGAGAAAGAGAGAAAGAGGAAAGAGAGTCTCCACCTATCTTATCGGATCTCCTCCAGGTTGCGGCGCAGCGAATAACGCTTTGACAGTGGTGCCCATTGTTCCATGCGCTTTCTTCCCCCACTGGGACCAGTCAGCATAGGTACCAGATCGCTTCGTGGGCCTGCCCTTCTTATTCAAGGTACGAACCTTGTACAAGTGAGCCCGCGTGCACTTTGTCCGAACGTTGCTATGATCCATGCTGACTTTAATGACTCTCGTCCTTTCAGTGTTATGGGTACTTATGTGCAGTCACCATAACCATTATTTTAAGGAGAATTGTTTTCATAAATCTTATAGAATTACTTCTTTGGTATCAGTCCAAATTTAAACTGACAATGAGTTTCCTTGACAAATTTCTATAATTTGAATCTCACAACTATGATAAGACGTACTTGAGAAGTACAGCAGTGTATTTACCCGAGCCATAATTATAATTGTTTATTAAGGATCCTTTCGGTTGTTAGTTGTATCATACGCAGTCCGAAAAAGACGAAATCTTAATGCTCGCGTAATACACTGAAAAGTGTTAAAGTACCAAGAGGTTGAAACTTTAAAGCCACGAGCCCATTCAGGAATAAGCGTAACAATTTGACTCGGAGAGAAATGGCTGAGGAGAGGCCCGGAAGAAAATTAATTTTGTCGGCTACCTGCAATGGTGGCGAACCGCTGCACTTGACGGAAGAGGAACATTGTCTGGCGCGTTGACGTCGGAGGAGGAGAATGAACACTCGGTACACACACCTACGCTCGGGGGCTTTTTTCACGTCTCGAGGGCTCGTTCTCAGCAAAGGGCCTCTTTCTTTCGAAAGAAGCGCGCGACCAAATACGTTCTCTCGCTTGAGCAATATTGAATATTTACCGCGTAGCACCGTAACGGATTAGACGTTAGAGGCTCGTCCCATTGTGTGCGCTCGGCTAATGCGCTCGCTGCAATCGTTTCCATAAATATCGCGGTTGCCGCACTCGCAATAATTTCCCTGGTGGTATCCTGGCTGGGTTAAATGCTCGCTATACTCGAGTTGCTCGATATCGGAGGCGAGGGCAACGGAGCTTCAATTGCAAACTCCACTCTAGCGTACCGTAGAGCACACGCCTCCTCGGCTGTGCATCATCCGCGCTGAATGACTTAATAAAAGAATCTCGATTGCGGCAATCGAGATGCCAGTGCTCGGGGGCGAACAAAGAGGCGGGAGTGCAAGAGTGTGTATAAGAGTACGGTGAGGCCCGTTTGGCCAGGCTTTTTGAGCTGGGACCCCGAGAAAAGGCCTTTCCTGGGTCCGACTAATGGAATGGATTTATGTGGGTTAGGGCGTCGACTCTCCTCCTTACGTACGTAAGAAAATCTCACTTGCTTCAGCGCGCGAGCTGAACCGTGACTCATACGCGTCTGCCCACCTAATCCAGTGTGTTCTCTGCTCGGGAGGGGACTCGCGACTCGCGAGAGGAGGAAGAGGCACAATGAACGGGCGAGAACGACAAGGTGGACGCGAAACACAATGCGGGCGTGGGTCCTGGTACCGGGCAACGCGGCCAACGAGGCGAATCTCGCGGCCTTTTTTCTCTCGCTTCTCCTCCTCTTTCTTCCACCTGGCTCTAGTCTGTCTAGCTGCCCTTTTTTTCTCTCTCTTCGCTCGTGTAGGCAATAATTTGCCTCTGTGAGCCTTTTCCGGAGGGTCTCTTTCCTACACTTTTCCTTTCGTTGTGGCGCGGCACGGTGCGGTGCGGTGCATCCTCTCCTACCGCGGCAAAAGAGGATGTCTTGTGCAAGAACTTTGACCTAGCTCGTAGCCAGCGCGGAGACGCGCTTCGCGCCCTCGTTACGTTTGCGCGAGCGCGGAAAGCTCCCCAGGACCTTGAAACCATTTTCCAACTGTACGTATCGAGATCGAACCGCCACTCTCCTCTAACTTCTGTCGGGTTTGCTGATCAACAGAGCGAGGCGAAAACGCTCTCTTCCACCTCTGTGTTCGCTTTCGCGAATCCTAGTTGGAAAAAATGTCAAACGTGACATCCTCAGACCCGGCTGTACGGCGAGTCGATAATTCGGGAGACTCGTATCACGATTCAAGGAGGGCTCTAAGGAACAGCTTTCTGCGAGTGGTCTCGGTCCGGAGGATGTACAAGCGATCAGCACGCTCGACTGAACAGACTTCCAGTCTGTTCCAGTGATACAGCGTCTGGAGAAGTTCGACTCGGGGGGATCGATTAATTAAGCTGCAATGAATATAACATTAGTTCGGGAATTACGATATCAAACGACTTAATTGTGTACATCGGGTTTTATCGATGGCTCAATATTTATTAATATCTGCGCAACGTTAATCGCCCTTATCGTGGGTCTGCATGCGGGTGAGTGTGCGCGCGCGAGTGCAAGCGCATCGTATATACTATGGCGGCTGTTATACGCCGATCGTCGTGTTACAGGTTGTACAGGCAAGAATGCAGGTACACAGAGGCCGGGGTACCGTCGGCCGTGATTTACGATTAGGTAGTCCAGAAATCGACAGTACATACCCAATAAGAAGAAAATAAATGTTTGCAACAAGACCTGCCGGGCACGATCTACGACTAAGTAAGCTGATACGCTCCCGTGAGCGAGTTCGATCCAGCAGGTTCTCGAAACACGACGTGACCTTCGCGGCGAGATGTATCGAGGGCTGCATAGACTTATTCGATCGATAGTGACGAGCAATTTAATCGTATCGGTGCTCACGGGAACAAAATGCCACGACCGATCCCATAAAATCCAGTCTCCTCGCTAAAAGTCTCGCAATTACCTATTATCGAGCCCCATCATCGCGTTTGGGTAAAGAGAAGAAGATTGGAGGAAGCTTGCTTTTCCAGGACGTGACCAGGAATAAGACAAAAGGGTGCTGCACCGTGCACACTAGCTCTTTTTCACCGTCATAATAAAATCAAATAAAATAAAGTAAAACCTAAAGGCGAAAGCTCAAAGTGATTGTTCCGCGAAGCAAACACGAAAGTGCCCTAAGCTTCTATCTTATCCGCTTTGACCTGTCGGCATCTTTCGATTTTATGGTCTATCGGAGAGGGCTAACCCCCGACAGAGCCTGTGAGCCACCTGTTGCCGCATTTAAGCAGCACGCTTGCCGCTTAAGCGCAGGAAAGCTGATCATCGACTGACGAATACTATTGTCGAATAGTATGCTTAGGACAGGTTCTCTCAGCGCGATCACAAGCGCCGACCGATGAGACCGGTATTTTTACGTGTTTACCAGCTCGAGTTTCGACCAGCGATTGCCAGGAAATATCGGCTTCTGGAGTCTGCACTCGTGCAATTCGTTTTGAGTGCCGTGTGTATGGGACTTCACAGTCTTCGGACGATCCCAATCTTGGTTTATTGGCCGCGCTGGTTCCGGTTCTCTTCGGAATCTGACAAAGATATTACGCTTCTATCCTGGGTAAACATATTTTCGGGAAACTCAAATCTCGTAGGACGCTCGTGAAAAACTGTTTATTGCTCTGCGAATTCGTATTCTTAGCCCTCTGCCCATCAACTTGCTTTTTAAGTGTAGACAATTTTTGTAACGTGATAATTTCTGAATATGCATCTAAGAATGTTGATTGTCAATTGGTTTTCTATACATTAACGTAATCATCCAAAATTGTCGTTTAATTTTGTGCGCATACACGTATTGCATATTGGATTTTGCCACTTGAGGACTCGAATATATTGCTCTGTCACTTTAGAATTGCAAATACACTCAGCATCGGAGAGGGTTAATACGCTGCGGGATCTGATTCTCGTGGGAGCGAGCATGAGAAAGGGTGTATTCTCAGTTCATGAGAAATTATGAAGGCGACACCTTTGAACAATGGCCGGTCATAGACACCTACGCGTCGTTCGACATGACATCGTTGGCGTTCCCCATAACTGTCTCCCGAGCTTTGTCATAAACTGTAACGAGCTACCGTACGTATAGGAATTTACTTCGAAGCTCCCTTGAATCCGATGTTCGCGTTACTTTCGGTCATAAATTTCGCGTCTACTGTCTCATCTTACAATATAATACCATACCTCACTACTGTTATGTTATATATAACGCGACTTGCGGTATGCATTGCAGATTATGGCAAAGACAATTACGGATTGAACAAAGTGGTCGGACTAGTGAAATAGCCGCGCTACCACGTTTCTCCTTGCCCAGAATAAGTGCACAATATTATTTACGAGATATTTTAGAGCGCTTTGAATTTACAATAAATTCATTTGAGAAAATCTAATACTAGCTCATTAAGTAAAGATTTTTCGAAAGTAAATGCATTTCGATGACTGTCTAGCTACCCGACACGCTTCCTCAGTTGTATCCTATACCGTAGTAACTGATGAGTCTCAGTCGCTTCCTCATCCGCAATATCAGTATGATTTTCGACACAAGGCGGTAAAACATGCTTTCGCCTGGTGACCCGCCGCGTTTCCCGAATTGTGCATAATGCAACATAGCAAACAATACCGTCTCTCTTTCGCGATCGTATGTGTGTGTGTGTGTGTGTGCGGGTTTATGTACGTTCACTTGCTTTTGCGAGGGCGCGATCGTGCATCAGTAGATGACACTTGCCGCCCTGGTCACGCACAAACTATATTTGTCTCACGAACGAACGGGCGACAGGGCGAGTGACCAGTGAGTGCAGTAGCCGGGTATCGTGTTTCAGGCGGTAAAGAATCGCGTGGAATTGTCGTGGGACGTCGGGGGACGTCGAGGGACACCGCGGGACATCGGGAGACATCGAGGGACGTCACGAGGTAGCGGCTCGGGGTGAAGACACTTCAGGGTCAGACATCTGCGCATCGATATGAGGTCCTCGTATGCTACGCTACGCATCGAATCCAACGTATACGTTACGCTTACCGCCCATACTAGCTCACAACCTTCCTCTGCTACACGTGTATAGGTATGTACAGTCAGATTTCTATTAAATTTAATTGCAAGCAATTCACGCTCCGCTAAAGTTCCATTGGCTCGAACGGAGCTAATTTCTATCTCTTTTGCGGAATATAGTTGAGATATTCAATTCTACTTAGGAAAAAAGTTCTTGTCCGCGTTGCCCGAACGAAAGCCGCGGAAGGAAATCGTGGAGGTAGACGCATTGTCATGTGCAACTGGTACAGACTGTATATGAACGCGATATGCAGACTTGCATCGCGTCTAGAACCCATAGTTAAGAGTTAGAAGCCCACACGGTAGCGAACATTGTTATTCAAATCAGGCATTGTCTCTTTGCTGGGAGATGCTAATTTTTCGGTCTCCGGTTATTACACGCTTGGGTGTTTTTAATGCGTTTGGATGTAGAGCGAACGATCATCGTAGACTGTATTCGATCGAGTTCCTTCGTGTGATAGTATTCTTACATACATGTATAATATAATTGCGTCGCGACGAGACGCCTGCTAAGAGGAGGTTTCTCTATCGACGGTCCAGCCGCATCGCATCGTAATCTCGCTCCACTGATACCACTAGGGACCCCGCCTATTCCTACATAATTATGACGTTCCGATCTTAACCAGAAACAAAGGAATCGTTCGTTACCGTTACGCGTTATCCGACTTTCTCCTTGGGTTTTAGTCACGAGCCTCTCAGCCTCGCTCGAACGGATCATTACCCTGTCGCTTGTGAACTTGGAAACGATATTCGCGTCCCTCCCCTGTAACTAGACGATATCAAGCTGCATGTAATCATTGCCGCATTAGCTTTAGCTTTACCATTACCCATGGAGCCGGCCATAAAATTCAAACCTCTCTATCAGAGTCCGTATCGTGGCTGAACTTTGGGATTTCTGATCCCAGAGGATTATCCTTTGCCTCGCGTGGAGAAATAATGATTGGGGGTATCGCTCGTTACATTGCTTCAGCGAGGATCGCATTAGACGATTTAGCTACGAGAGTTTGACGAATTCGATGCACAGAGCTATTTTTTGGATATTGGTATATAAAATGCAAAAATGGCTAGATTGATTTGCTTTCCCATTATTTGAAGAAGAAAAATATCAGGAGTGACAGAATCATTCGATGGACTAAATTTAGTCTGTATATTGAAAGATAGTGGGATAGTAATCGGCAATACGATATTCGGAGCGACTAAAGCGTGGCTTCCCGATTCAGTTGGATTGGCAGGTTGTCAGTGTTGAGTGAGTGGCGCCGGTCGCGCAGGCAGGAAGGTAGTAAGCAAGTAGATATGTACACTATAGAAGAAGTATGTATAGCGCGAGGCGAGGTGAGGCGTCGGCGGCGTCGCTGTTCGGTGTTCGGCGCTGCGGGATATTTTCGAGGCGAGCGATAGAGACATAAAGAAGGGACGTGCGACATCCTGCCCCGCGGGCGGGCATTGGCGAGGTATAAATCATCGGCGCGAGGGATTGCATTTCAATGCCTCGAGCTGGATAAGTACCGAGCGCGTAGAGTGCACTCGAGCCAGAGACCGATACCAGTGCGCTTTTATGCATCGTGCGCGACCAGGCGACCAAGCTGCCACTGGCACTGGCACTGGCGCGTCGCGTCGCGTCAGAGGAGCGCATCCCTCGTTACAGATGCAGCGGGCGCGTATCCGGCAAGTCTCCGTACCAGGACACCGATCACACGAGGTCTGGCTCTCGGAAACTCGAGTCCACAAACTCCACCTTCTTCGTGTACTATCTATCCTAACCTGTGACTCTTCCACCTTTCTTCCTCAAGATTTCTTTCATCTTCCTTCCGACCATCCTTCTTTTCTTTCTTTCTCTGGTTCTTGTTTCAACTGCTCTGGCTCACCTCAGAATTCGTCGCAATGGTTCATCGAATTTTCCTGTATTCTGGACCACCTGTCCCTTAATACGTATCCTTGGCTACTCATCCTACTCGACGTGACGAATTGGAGTAAGTTTTAAGTTGAGTGATCGACCCGATGGAACCCTGATAAGAGACTGGCTCACATGCATCAGAGGTCTGTGATCCTTTGGACAAGATAGGATAGGAAACACGGTTTTCACGTGTTGAATAATCGGCTCGATTAACTCTCTTCATGCTACACTGCTGTCTTCGGAATTAGCTTGCGGTTTTTTCCGACATCTGCCTACCACTACCGCGTTCGATACATTAAATTTCTCTAGGTCAATAGAAAATGTTTCTTCAATTCCTCAGTTTCTTAGTTTCTTGTTTACCGAAATGAACCAGAGCAGCTGCTTCAGCGAGAAATTGAAGTTTTATAAATTAATTGAAAGAAAAATTGTAATAATTCGAAATTATTGTAAATTGAGAAATTTTATTTAATGAAATCTCAGAAAAGAATCCATCAGGTTTACTTTTACATTAGATCAACTGCATCCAATGCAGCGAATGAACCGGTGTCACGCGTCGCGAGCGCGTCATTGAAGCGGCAGCTGCGATTGGCTACCGAGGCTGATATCACGTTCGCGTTTTCTGCCGATCGGACGATCTCTCGCGAGATTCTCTCTGCCTTCTCCTGGGTGCGGTTACATCTTTGTACCGTGTCGCGAAGCGCCACGCCGATTGGGAGCTGCGCGAGGAGCCGCCGATAAACGAGCGGTGGTGGTTCGCGGCCAATGGCATAAATCTCGATGGTTCGCCGCGCGGCACGGTCGACACGGTCGACACAACCGGCACGTATGTACATGTATGTATGTGCGTGCGGTGCGAGCCACGCACTGGGCGTGTCGCACGCAACACTCGGCACGTGGATACCGGGATAAGTGGATAGGGATACGCGTCGCGTTCGGCTTGCTCACCTGTATGTAATCGTCTATATGCATCGGGCGCGTGCTATCTTCCGCGCGAATTTCCTTCGTTCGAGACTTTCGTGAACAGATTCTATAAGAAGAACAGCGTGTCGAATCTTTTTTCTCTTCATCTTACCTCTTCGAATGACTTTCCTTAATACAAATACATTGATCGATAAAACTTTCCCCAAAGATAGCGCAACATGTTAATCTTTAAAATATATTAATTGGACAAAATGAAAGATCTTTCTACATGGAAGAGGATTTGTTTTATCCTTTTGATTAATTTGCGAGCGAAGTGCGAGGTCGATTTTTTCGATCGGCAGCAGGGGCAGACGTGTCTCGCATTAGCAAAAAGCTAAGGCGCTGATCGAGCGTGGCCGCGAGATATGTAATAGCTAGGCACCTGGTTAGAAGCATGGTGCATAGAGGCGCGTACGAAGGGTGCGTAATGCGTAATGCTGCTCTCCGCAGTGCGCCGGGGGACGTGACCAGACGCCGAGCGTCCTGTGTCGATGAAGAAGAGGCACTGGACTCGAATGAGTCAGTCTCTTAGAATGTACGGTAGCGTTGTGCCCGATGGTGGCACGGGAATACGAAAGGAGGCTACATGAAAAAAAGAGGGATGTGGTAAAAGAATTATACGAGCGCCGTTGAATCGTCCCTACTTCTGATATGCATAACTCCCCCATCGTCTCGTTGATATTCAAGAGATCGGAATGGTGCCGATGTACTTTCGTCCAAATGCTTGCGTTCGAATCGTAAGTTAGTCAAAAAATTCAACAGAAGAATCTTCTGTCGCGATTTTTATTTTCATTTTCATTCTATGACATCCATATAAATTAATTGTCAAATATCTGAGACGGATCGTTGTCTCTTTTCAATAGGCTTGTAGATTTAAATTATATTAAATTGCTTGAATTAGCTCTTCTTTAATAAATTTTTAAAATCGTTTCGATAGACGGTGAGAATTATAAGAAAGAGAATTTTCACTGCACTATCGTCGACATGGTGATCCTTGGAAATGTACCTCCCGTCGCACGATCATTTCGCACGCGGTTTTCCGGAAACATATTGCGGTCAACGATCGGCGAGCCGAAGCGTCATTACGATGAGACAATACCGAGCAAACCAAGCGTGATTGCTCACACTGCTATACAGACAGATCGTCATTGGACGTGCACATAGTGCACTCACACTCGGACGTGCTGCACATTCCCAATCACGCGCTATTCTCTTTCGCGATTTTTCTCAACGATAATGGACTCGATTTCCGCGGTATTACACTAACTAACTAAAACTTGAAAAGCATACAATACCGGATACGTAAATTTTTTGAGATTTGGTTGACCATTTCACTCAAATATGCAGAAAAATTTTCAATTTATTTACTTACTCGTATACAAGTCACCTTAGCCTTAAAATGTTTTTGGCGCGTCTCTCAAGTACACAATGAGCTGATAAATGTTGAAGAAAAATTGACATGCGTAAAAAACGTTACTTTTCGGTCCACCTAATTTATCTAGAGAGAGTTACTAGCCGTTACATGAGTGATCGCGTGATCCGCGTCAGCTGCACCTCGTCAGTCAGATACGTATCCTTTTGAACCTGTGCGTAGGTCGTTCTTACTTTTACCATTATTCGTGAGATGAGGATATAAAAAGTGTATTAGGCTTACCCTCGTCGTATTCGACTGCTGCAGTCTCACGATCAGTCGAAAGTTGACGTGGTCCTCGCTATAGAGAAATTCACGCGCGACACGACGGTGATTAAGAGGTTCTTTAGTAATTATAATATCGTTGCGTAACGGTAGGGGATCGGTGCCTGGGGTTCCGGTCAAATATTTTGAATAACAGGACGCGGACGTCTGAATGGCATATTTGGCCTGGGTGAAAAATTGGCCTGGTGTTACGCGCTATAAATTATGTCGCGCCAAAAACAAGCCGCACGATAAATCTTGGATGTCGATGATTTTTTGCTCTTCCCGTTGCGCATATTATCGTTCAGAGAGCAACTGTCGCCCACCGATTTGCGTTTGTGTTTGCGCGTGCACGCGAGAGATCGTTTCACAATTTCATCGATGGAATGTGCTAATTAGTGCGAACGGTGACCTCGTACCCAGGAAGATTTAATTGCGCGACTCTGAGCAGATAGCTACGCAAATTCGAAAACGAAGTTACTCGCTAATTAGAAGGAGCTCTTCGTTAGTACTGCGACCCGCGCATGCTAGTCCCATCAGATGCAACGACTCGAGTGCCCCGCCGTATACATACTACTCTCGGATCTCAATGCGGATTCAATTTCGCAATCGGCATCTTGAACTTTTGCGGCGAGACCCTGCGCGCACGCTCTTGTCATAGAAATGAAAACAAGGTGACGATCCTATCTCCTGGTTCTCGCGCTTCTAATTCAAACTATTGCATCGGACCTTTTCTCGGCTTTTAGAATCCTCTTTCACAATATTTTTTCATCCGGTCGTATTTAACCGTTTGACGATCTACGAAAATTTAAGAAATTTTGGAGAAATTCTTCGTGACCGTATTATAAATCATTGTAGCGATCCAAGACTGAAAGAGCTAAATCATTTACGGCTTAAGGAATTTGGCGCCGTGAAGTAGGATACAATATATATATATATACACATATATATTAGATAATCGTGGCTTAGTCTCTAATCGAATTAGTAGATGTTTGACGCCGATAGGAAAAGAACTCGCGAGTCTCGGAGCAGGTCGCCGGCCGGTGTTGTGCGACGTGGTAAGGCATGCCGGCGCTCAATTAAAGGCGTCCTCGTTGGGTCTCGTGGCGATCGGATTAACAGGTGGATTAAGTCTCTAAATGGCTTCCTCCCACGGTTTGCCTGTCTTCTTACGCAGATGGCAGACCCTCGTGGGATATGGGACTTTGCAATTAAACGGTACGCTCGACTGATATCCCTCACTCTCTTTCTCTCGCAGTATACCCAGTTTGGCCAAATCGAAATCTACCTACATATTTATATTTATACTTACGGTGCTAGAACTCCTCACGATCCGTTTGAAGTCAATGAAATTCGCGATTCCCCATGGCGCGGCCTCGATGACGCGCATGTATATTCAGGGTCGTTTATGCAAAGCGAACTCGATAAATATGCATTGATGTAAATGTCAGATATTTGTCTCGCGTTTATGGCTGCCAGTCAACGTTAATAGTGATAGCCTCTCGTTTCGTTACATTTCCGATGGACGCCCTTGCGGACTTTGTGTCAAAGTACTTCAAGAATGAAAAAATTTCATTGATTACTCAGAAGCTAAGATCGTTTTTAGCTTCTGACCACTTGGCCAACTTTTCATTTTCAAACAGTATTTGTGGGTGACATGGTCTACTTCTGCAGATTATTCATTTGACAATGCAATTTATCTTCGGGTTATCGTAGTTATTCGCGGAACGATGTACCGACTCATTCATTTCTCCTTGGGTACAGAGCTGAAATCTCACACTTCATGCTTACCCAGGGCCGACTTTCATTCGTCATTATTGCCGGCGGCGGTTATAGGTCATTCTCTTTGAGACTCGAGAGAAATTCTGCTTTCTTCGCGAGCCCGCGCAAAAAGCAGCTTGCAGTACTATTCATCCAACACGGTTCCTCGCTGTTATTGTGGGAGTCCAAGCCACCTTCGAAGTAATGGGAATTTAAATTTATTCGGACTGGCACTTGTGCCACGAGATGCTTCATTAGAACCAACAGTTTGCTCTTGCCAGAGCCTTAACTGCTGCCGTATAATCCGTACAGCGTTAATATAATTATTGCTTTAGATTTGCTAATTTGCTCAAAGGGGCGGTTCGCGAGACAGCTTTTTCCAAGGGTGGTTCGCCGTAACGAGAAACGAGATCCTTTCCCAGACTCTGGTTGCTCTTTAACCCTCCGGATGCGGGACTGTTTAAATTTAAGTCACTATTTTCAATTTTCCTCTACGTAAAATTAAGTGAAACCCTTCATAAGTTATTATATTAAATTAAATATTCAAACTTGAGAAACATAATAACAGTCATATTTCTTCATTTTAATTAACTTTGAGCATTTTTATTTGTAATATATATGGAAATGTGTTCGTACCATTCAAAGGGTTAGTCATCGAGTTATCGGATTTTGAACCGACGTTCTGGCTTCTGTCGACGAAGTTAGCAGGCTAATCATCGATCCTATTGATCGTTCGATTGACTACCGGCGTGTTTTCTCACTTGACACACCTCTCCGTACTTTTTTTTTTGCCGTGGCCGCCGCTACTAGTTCGGTACATTGCCGAGCGAATTAAGGTTCGAGGCAAATTAAGGAGTAATTACAATCGTGACTCGTGTTCGATAGATAATAAATGCAGGCTTGTCGGCGCCTTTTTTTACCTTACGGAAGTATTAGGCTCGCAATTATCAGGCGATAATTGATTGGGATTCCTAATAACGCAAATTGTGATGGATGAGTCGCGTCGCTCACGGTATCTCTTTCTTTTAATCTCGCCTGTCCGAGTATTTCACCGAAGTTATTCCGAACGAAGATAAGCAACTGGTTTTAACCGTTTTTCTACGACAGATCTGATGAAGGAGTACGTATTAACGACACTACTACCGGGCTACGTGTTTTTTCGAGTTGTCATTTTCTTTTAGTTTTATTTGCGTGTAGTGGAAAGTTAGAAGAGATCACTATAACGTGGAATAAATAAATAGTGGTACACTTTTCAAATTTCATAAATTGATATTCATTGTTGAAAGTGAAAATGAAGGGTAATATACGAGGTGTGAAATGAATCGACAATAAGTTGAAAGAAGCAACGAGTGTCGATATCAGTTCAGAAGTGAAATAAGCAAGAACGCGACAGTAGGGCTGGTTGAGGTTTCTCGCGCGGAATAAATACACGGTGGTATTTCATAATAGTAGCGGGTGGCGCGGCAGTGCGCTCGACGCATATCATTGGAAGAGGTTACGAAAGAAATTGGCCGACCTCGCTGCCAGCAGAAGCAAATGTTTTGACGCTATTAGCTGTGCGATACGATGCGACGCAGGATTTACTGCTCGAGGTAGTAGCTACCAGAACACGAATCCAGCTACAAGAAGTAATAGCCAAGCAGATAAACATCAGGGTCTCGTTTATATTCGCGAATGATTCACCCTCCGCGAACAAGGGTCGTATGAAAAAAAGCTATCATGGCTAACGGTACAATTAGAGATTTATTACTCCATTCGTAGCAATCCACGTACGCGAGAGAGCAGCGCCGATCTGCTTGCTCAAATAAATCCTCGATGCTGTTTGCTCTTGCTTAGCGAAGAGCATCTCGCGTGGCTGTCCGATTCTTGACTATCTTGTCCCTTCTTTCGTTGCGAGGGCGATTGAGATTCGATAGCCTAGTCATCGAATTATGAATGCTTACAGGCATAATATACCTATTAAGATAAGGATCAGCTTCATAAAATATGAAATCATGTCTATGACACCCAGTACCATTGGAGAAGTAAGAGTAATAATTATCTCATACGGTTTAGCGAAATATTTTTCTTAAACGCGTTCAAATTTATTTGACACTGTAGTATGATACAATCAAGGAAGTTTCGAGTTAATAATATATTTGGTACTTACTTAGTGATTTTAGTAGTTTAGAACTCGACTGTATAATGTAATGTGTGAATGTGTATAAGGAGTTAAGAATAGGAGTAAAAGTTCATGGAGAGTTAGAACGAACGATCGACAGGGCACGGTAGTTTTCTAACACATACCACAAGCTATACAGGAGGACATCACTTTTCCGGCGACACAGTTTACAATATCGAATCAAAGCAAATTGCTGTGCGTACTGAGCGACTGAGCGAGCGAGCGGGCCGTGCTCGCATGCGTGCGGCTTACAAATGCCCGGGGATGGCTCCGAATTACGTAAGATTATGACATCCATGACACAATCGCGTAAGTATACATGCGTGTGCGTAACACGCCCTCCTTCCGTGACGGTCGCCGAGTTACTCGCTTCACTCTACCTTCTTCTTTTTCCTTTCTGTTCAGTTCTAACGTAGAGATTCGCAATTCGGAAAATTCTTGCTCAATTTTTCTAATTTTTCAACTTGTCTACCCGAACGTTTCGATGGTTTATAGTTGAAAATTACTACTAGAATCTGCTTTGGTAAAATGAGATTTCTTTGCGCGTTATGTGCTGTTAGGGTTCGTAAGTATAGTACTTACAGTTAACAGTGTCAGGTCATTGCAGACGCATCCTTTTCGCAGTTCTCCTTCGTCGTGCTATTCACTGACGCGTCATTGTTCCTTGTTGGCGGCGCGACACTCTCGGTGATACGATATTTGCATTGCTAAATCGGCGCACCCTAAATGCGCATCTTTCTGGCTCCTCCTTCTGTTTCGTCCCCTGCGTCGAGGTACTTTGTCGATCAGATCACTGATCGAAGTTCGCAACATTAGGAAATATGTTACAAATTATAACTTGTAATATAACTTGCAATTCTACGACAATGGATAATTATTTCTGGATCTTCAAATAATATGAAGTAATTAATAGTAAATGTTAACTTGATTCTGAAGAAATCAATGTAAAAGCCAATGGTACAAATGTTGGACCCGTTCCAAGAGCGTTTGAAGATCCACAATCACAGGTAAAAAAATTTCAACCAGTCAGTTCCGCTGTGCAGTGGAGAGGATTGAAACGGCGGCGGCACGAATCGGACAGGCGCTAAAATCGTTGGAGAGCGTGACGTTCGAATGCACCAGATGCAATTCGCGTGTGGTGACCGGCCGTTCATGATCGCAAATTGCGGGAAATATTCGGAACGGCATCCGGGACTCTCACGGACTGCAACGATCGTCGATTCTTACCGCGCGGTTTCACAATAGCGATGAGCGAAACACCCCAGAGCCTAATTGTTCTGTGCGCTCTTGCATCCTACAATCTCGAATTAATTGAAAATGTCACTCGAGACGTCGATTCAAAGTAGGTAACGACTTCCGCCGTTTTTCCATAGTCTTCAACAAGAATTTCTAACCACGACCTTTTTAAATTCACTCCGCAATTCTTCAATATTATTTCTCTAAATGCGTTCGATTAATCCTCTGCAATAGTCTCTTTTATTATAATAGATCAAATAAGGGATCGGTCATTAGCTAATTTCTATTAATTACAATTTCCACCATTAATATGGTTCTTTTACATTAAACGCAATTAATGCAGTGCCGTCAGAATAAAGATATAGAAAAATTGATAAAGTTGACGTATATGATTATTTTTTGTTTAACCGAATACTGGTTATTGAATCAGCTGACATTACGCGAATCGAGAGCTGGCTTACTCTACATGAACCGGCACTCAGTTTGGTTCGAGCTTAATATATTTATAATGCAAAGCTATTAAGGTAACTAACATATGATCGGTGTAATTGCCCAGTTGTAGGTTTTGCTGTCTTAACGAGCAATCTTGAGAAATCTCGACGAAAGCCATTGCTATCGTTATTATTACTGTTACTGCCACAGTCATTGGTACTGCCGTAGTGTAAAAATTGGGTAGTTCGACCATACAAAGTCCAAAAAATTGTTAACTCGAGAAGGTGAGATTTAGCAGGAATACTCGTGAAATCGTTGCGTAAAGTCTCTGTAGAACTACGTTCTCTTGGAATGCTCGTCCAACAATTATTTGTAATACCTGTAAAAATATTGCACTGAGCAAATTCAGTGCTCCATATGAGTCGCTATTTCAGTCGCCAATTTCGTTACGATCTGATTGCTCTCAAACTGACTACCTTGAATATAGAGAAAATGCTGGGAAACTTGTATACATACAATTCGACAAAAACAAGTTTAGAAGTTGGAATATTAAATTTATATCGATATCAAAGAGTAACGATGGTTCGTTTTTTTATCTCTTCGTCTGGAATAGGTGCTCCAAGTAATTATCTTAGGAATAGAGACTTTTGGATACAGGGTAAACTTGGAAAAGTTCGTAGATTATATTTATTGAAATATATCATATAAGCTTATAAATATAAGAACATTAAGTTTTGTTTATTTGCACCAGTAGAATTTTTAACTTGTGATTCTCCGTTCTTTGAACTCCATGCATCATTAGCTTCCAGCAGTCGTCGGCTGTGCCCGGAGGTAGTCGAAGTTCGAGGAAGTTCGAGACGAATAGGGAGAAAGAATGGAAAGAGGGCTGGCAGGTAATCCATGGAGAAAGAGTGTGATTTCGTTTTCTTATTCCGGGGGCAGCGAAGGCGGAGCGCATGGCAATGAGTCAAACTAGACTCACGAGCGGAAGTGAGGGAGGCACACGCGCATCCGGCGGTGTGAGACGTCTACCGCAGATACGATCCTCTTCACCGTCTTGCTACTGCGAGATTTCCTTTAGATCCGGTCGACCCGATCATGTCTTGAGAATTAAAGAAACGGTTCTGAGAGCTTCGCTTCTTAATTTATTCATGGACACTAGGATAATAAGCATCCTGCCTCCTTCATTGCGGTTTCAAATATTCCTACTTTAACTATTGACTATAATTATTTCTTTTGTTTTAAACCTAATTAGCATTTACGCAGTTTGAGTCTTAAAATGATTAAATTATAGATTTTTAAACCATATTTAGTCCGTCAATTTTGTTAGATATAAGATCTGTCATATTTTTCGGAATAAATTAATTACTGTAGTTGAAAATTTCGACAAAGAACAGAGCTCGGTGTTTGCCAATAAGTTTCGCGTGCAGGGATGATTCACGATAGCAGTTTGGTATTCAGAAAAATTCACAGAGCGAAGTAAAGAAGATTTGGTTATGTAAGGAGCAGAAAATAGCGAGGCTCTCGCAATTAGGGTTGCCAATAGGGGACCTACTCCGATCGCGTGTCAGGAGAAGCGATGTAACTCTCGTTGCTACAATATAACAATTGCACTCGATGCACCGAACGATCGCAAGACGCGTGTTGCAATTTTCCTGACGCGTGCATCCGTTCCCTGGATTAGTCAGATTCGTAATTACCGCTAAAAGCCGCGAATCGTGATTCTTGCCGGCTCGAAGCGTAGCCAGAAGTAGTACGTGATCGTCAAGTACACAAAGATTTGTTACTTTAACGCGTCTATTACCTCGTTGGTCATCGGTCATCGATATCCTTAATTTCCATAATTGATTTTTAAATATTATTACAACGGTATAAAGTTGCAAATGTGTTATTAACCTTTAGAAGAATTTGTCACCGTGTCGATAGATTTTTGGTTTTACGTGGGACTTATGTACCTCGAGACGACACTCGTGATCCTTTGCGCCACCGACATTAACAGTCAGAACGTAGTGCAAGGGAAGATGCAGCTACCGTGCACGCATAATATGTAAATCTAGTATACCACGCTCGGACTACCAGAGCGATTTGCACTGTGAGTTAAGAGTATTGGGAAACACGGTAACACGCTGACACAGCCAGTAGAAGCTGGTCATGATTTATCTGGAAGTTGTCGCATGTCGAAAAGAGCTCGTACCGTGAATCACTCGGCGCCACGTGATTCGCCGAATCGATTCGCAAGGGGGTGAAATCGGCTGATAGATGAGTCTTTGACTCAAGTACATGTATTTCTTGTAACGCCTGCCCTACGCACGGCGCATGCTAGAAACAGCTATTGTAAACTGTGTGTCGTCAAGGTTACCGTTGTCTTACATCTTAAAAATAGGCATTGAAATATTTTACTTATTGTTCACCCATTATACATACCACTGCTGGTTGATGGAAGTAGTGATCGTTCCTTACTTGCGAAAATTCTTTAAAAGTTTTTTAACTCATATTATCCCGTGAAATCCGACATCTTTTCAAAGTTCAATTATTTCTTCGTAGTTGGTAAAAATATCCTTAACCACCCTAATTTCGGCGAGAGTGGGACGTTTGCATTTTGATGATGTAAAAAATTGATGATGGAGACGTCCCAAAATTCCAGTAGCATCCTTTGCCGAAGGGTAAAAGAAGTAGTCACCAAGCGACAGAGAAATTCACTGGCGTCTGGAAATCTGAATCCACGTATCATTATGCACTCAGTGGCGCCAGGCCCTCTAACATAAGCATCAGTCTGGTCTGGGTTATAAGAGGATCGGTCTGGAAAAACAAAAGGTTCTCGTAGGTAGTAGGCACCTGTCAGTAGCTCGAAGTAGCAGTAAGACCAGTGGCAGTCGAGCAGTAGAAGGATTCCTCGGTCTGCAGTAGGGTCTGCACCTTCTTTTTCGTGGGTCCCAGGTTCTCTCGCTCTCGACGGGGCATTCAGCGGAAATATTAAAATGCCCCGGTGGATCCCGCACATGACAATAAGTTCTTCGCGCTCGGAACGTGCCCTGGATACTGGGTGTTTGCTCTTAAACTACCATCCGCGTACATACGTGAAGCCCCCATACCCATTCTCCTCTGCGCCATTCTTCTTCCATGGTACTTTCTCCCCCGACCATAATTCCTCGGGGTGTCCCTCAGGATTGAAATGCACGCGGTGCACATCCTGTCCGGGAAAATTCAAATGAGCACTCTCCTCCTCTCCCTTGGCCTCTCCTCTCGAAACCACAGAGCACAGAGCAAGAAAGAGAGTGCGAAAGAGAAAGGGACCCTCCACAAGAGGGTAGAAGTCCGAGAACGTGGCTTTTGGAAATTTGCTCGCCCACCAAATCGCTACGAGTCAAACGATGATGAACGAGACGCTGCCAACGGCGTTGCGCTAACTGGAGGAAGTCCATGGCGAAACAATGGGCAGACATTTTTTTCCGAATAGTGCATTAAATTGATTTATGGCTCGCGCGAGTTTATTAATAATCTGTGCTGCACCGGACGTATTTGGAGGCGATTAGCTTGCGCGCACGTGTGCGGTGTACTTACTAGGATTAGGTTTATGTTGTTAGTGCATTGTGATCGGCTGCACGGTCTACGCGATACTTGGGCGCCACTTGGAGTACATGCGCTAGGAAGTGCACACTTCCAATTTCATGATTCATCGAGTTGCAAAATATGTTGGATGTCGTTCCTTTCGTGAACGACATTTCGTATCCTTTTGGGATATCGGGTAATAAATTGTATTTACATGTACATTGCAATACGAGTGTTTACAGTCGAGAATAATTAAAACATTATGTTTGGTCACTTTTGTATTATGTGAAAACAATTTGGAAATGGAGGTAGAGAAAGTTGATTCCATCACTCAAATTCACATAAGCACCCTGTAGGTACATTCAAGTTACTAAGAAACGTTAATTTGGTACAAGATGATTTTTGGTTTGAAATTCTACTGTGGTAGGAGGCTGTGCCTCGGTCATGCCTACTCGGATATTCCAGGTTCTTTCTCCTGCGTGAAATGAGTGCCGTTGGGAGTAGAGTGCTCTGAATCGTTGGGCCAAGCTCCCTGGGCCATGCATGCCCTTGTTGCGAGTTGGGAAGTCAGTACATACTGCCGTGCCGCACGCCTCACGCCGCACGCCGCGCGCTCCGTGAGAAAGCAGCGATATGATTTTCCCATTACTTTACCAAAAGGGAAGGCAGCGAGCCGATTGCTTGGAATGCGCGCGAAAAAACGTAATGATAGCACTTTCCGTGTTTCGTGCTTCGCGCGTTTCGAAACACTGATCGATATTAAAACGATCACGCGCAGTCCGCTGCGAAATAACAATGTTAGGGAAAAGTATCCTGCGCCCGTAATGCCCGCTACGTGCTGTATAGTAATTTGCACTTACGTGAGCATTGCTGTCGGTCGAGGAAAAAGTCTCGCTATTACGTCCGAGTGGAACCTTCCTGCAGTCAACACTACATATTCGATTGGTTCATAAGTAATCTAGTTTTCGATTCCTCCATACTAACGTCTATTTTCATCGCTAACGACTGATCGATTGCCAAACACAGGATTTTTGAGGTTTAAGTTTTTCGAGACCACGTTAACCAATGTAGAATCGATCAGGTATCAATTACGAATTTAATTGTTTCATTATGATTCAATGATGCAACATCCGTCAGAAGTTTAAGAAATATTCGGATCATATTCTATACGTAGTAATATAATACTATATACTGTAATATAGAAAAAAGGATCTTGATCTTGATCGAAACTCATGATACACCATGATACATCCGTAACGTATTCGTATATGCACGCGTGCCCTATGGCGATGCTCCATTTAGAGGTAACGTTTGAACCTGAGAGAACGCTCGTATTATTCGCGGAAATTGGTTCTGGCGAGAACGCGAGGTCAGGGAAGAAGACCGACCGACGCGAGGATCGCGTGCTCTACCGACTACTCATCCACACTCGCGTATTAAACATAAGTGCCACTTACCTATACTCTATCCTGGCCGGCCGCCAACCTCTTTGCTTCTCTCCTCTCTTCTCCACCTCCTTATGTTCTCGAATCGACGTTGTTGTTAGCTCTCAGGTGCCCTTGTTCCCGTGGCTGGCTCTTTCCGCGAGTTCTTCCGCGACGATCTCGCCTGGCGGCGATTCACGAGGTAAGGTCCTTTGCGAGGGAGTGCCTTTGGCTAGCTGCTAGCCAAAGAGCTCAGAGTTCTCTTTTCCGTTAGGGTACAAGCCGCGGATAGGTAAATACACGCACGCGAGCGACGAACGGCAATGATCGCACGGTGCACCGATGAAACGAGATCGTCGAACGGTACTCGGCTACTGGGATTGCTAACACTAATGATAAGTACTATCGAGCAATCTATCTGCCGGTCGGAAGTAATTCGTGTCGCGGTTTTTTCATGACGCTTCTGGGCTGCGTCGGTCAGCCTGATGGATAGTAAAGCAAAAGGGAAGGCAAAGAACTGGGCGCCAGGATATATCGAGTACATAAAAGATCCATTAAGCTGAGACGAAGTTAGTGAGCGAGATAGGCAGAAGGAAAGAAAGGGGAGGAGGGTGCGGGAAGATGGTAGGTTGGTTATTGCGACCGAGGCGGATCGCAGGGTTACGGAAGGGCGAGACGGTCAGGCAATGCGCTCGCACGCGGATAGCTCATTCTCACCTGGGGTTACCTTTGGCACACAATCATGCGCCATTAAGATCGTCTGCAAAAATGCCGAGAGCATCGGAATATCCCTTTACACGGGGCAGAAAAGGCGCGATCTCTCGTGGTCTCGTAGTGTGCGCGCATAAGGTGAATCGAGCGAATCGGGCGAATCAAGCGAGTTGGCGTTATCGAGAACGGGCGCGGGTATATCACGAACAGCCCCGTGATCTCGCGGCATGATCTTTCAAGATCGAGCGAAAGGAAGGAGGCAGGAGGTCGGACGATGCGAGAAAATGAGGTGGAGGTGAGGGTTCGGAAGGTGCCGCGGGGCGCGAGAGGAGTCAAGAGAAGAGACGAAGGAAGAAGCCAGAGTGCTAGATCTCGAGCAACGATCGGAGATCATCTTCCCTTTCGCGCGGTATTCTCGTCCTCGATCTTCCTCGATCCTAGCAGGAGGCAGCGCGGCGGGAGCGAAATGTACCAAGTGCTACGCTGCGCCATTATCAAATTATTCACTCACACCGTACGCCATCTATCTTCGCGCAGACCGATCGTAACGTGTTATTATTTGATCCTCACTTTGTTAGCGATCTGACTCAAAGAGCCTTGGCTCCGGCGATATGTACTCTGCTAGAGATCCTGCTTGGCGATCTGGAGTACTTCTCACGATCTCGCGCGATGCCGATCTCTTGACTCCTGCGCGCCGCTCTGCGCCGCTCTGTGCCACGCCAGCTCGAATTCCCGCACTACCACCGAACCTCTTTTCTACTGCCAAAACCGATCATGAATCTTGGTAGGACCGCAGTCTCGTGCGCGCGGCACCACCGGTTCGAGATCAGCAACCGATACTGTCAGAATTCTCGCGCGAATAACTTATAACGTTTACGTTCCTGGCAAATTTCCCTGGCTGCTGCGAACGAATTGCTTGCAGCCTCCGGCCCTCAACGATCGGACTCGATAAGGATGTTAGCACTGATGGAAAATTAGAGTCGTTTCGTGGGTATTGGCAATGCCAGCTGTCAAGATCTATGCTTCTCCGGATCACCCGGGGATATTTCGTAATTGATATTCCTGGGGCTCTGATCGATCACGGCCTTTCTGTCAGCCGCTGCGTTCTCCTTTGAAACATCGTCCACCGAGAGGCAACCTGTCGGGGAAAATTGTGTCGGCATCGTACGTCAAATACGGTATTAGTGGGTTCGACGCGATGAATCGTTTGATGAACGACTCTGCGATTGCGAGACCGCTCTTGAGATTTCCACGATTCTCCACGAGCGATTTTTCTTTGGCAGCCGTATAATTTACGTGAACGGTGCACACGGGTCCCGGCGTACAATTATCCGCATTTATTGTGGGCTCGCCAGCTCTAATTGCCTCGTGTAATTCGCGTAATCGTAAATATACGCGTCAAAAGGTGTTGAAACCTCAGCACGCCTCAAGGAGTCCCGGTCGATAAATAAATCACGGGTAGGAGAGATAGGTAATCTAATTCCGCGCGATATGGGTAGCGAGAGGCTCGAACCGACCTCGCAGTCCTCGATGTAGCAGCCCGCGATGCAGTCAGATACTTATGCAGAAGACGTCGAGTTTAACATTTGAGGGATCAAGGTGATCTCGCTTCTAGGCCCGCTCGAAATGGCATCAGCATTATTGCTTCTCTTTCGTGTCTCACGATCGCGAAACTGATTCTGCTCTGATGTGTGCCAAGAAACGTTTCCTCGAGTCGCTGCCATTGCCACCGCCGCGCACTGAGAAGCTTTCATATCCATGGAATTGCAGTCTTCGGTCAGAGTTCCTTCTGCAAAATTAGTCACACCTGCAATAGCTCCATCGAATACCGCGAAGTTCATGCGGAACCCTCGATATCCGCGTCGGGTTTTCGAGTAGGAGTGCGTGAGAAACTATTCAAAATATGCTCCTCGCGATCGGGAGCAGCTCGCGTGCACATGGATCGCTTCGAACGATACGTCGCGTCGTTCGTCTGCGCTGGCAGGCAGTCGTGTCGCACACCTCCGTAAATTCTCGAAAGATGACTTTCGAGAGCTCGTCAGATAAGAAGGAGGAGAAGAAGAGTGAATGAATGAGATTTCCCAATGCGAGGTAGGATGAGTAGGAGGCGTTTAGTCTCGGGAGGAACTTGTTCGCGGCTCTCGACACGACTCGCAGCTCACAACCGTCACTAATAACAATGAGCGGGGCTAAAGTGGTCGCAATGCTCGCAGTATCTACCGACTATCCAAAGGTGGGCCGTTGAAACCAATTCAGAATTTTCGTTTAGTTTCGTTTAAATCCTTAAGATTTATAGCTTGAAAGGGGACAGAGAGATTCGAGCCTTCTATTCTGATTTTAAAGCCACCAGAGCTCGAGTGTCAAGAGTAATGTTTGATTCGTAAACCGTGAATCGGTTGTTGGAGGCGATTCGGCAAGGGGCGTACTTAATTCTAAAGGTTTCTAACGATCTCTCTCGTTGATATTCCGGGACCGTGCGCGAAATGGTGGCTCGGACTCGCGAGTGTCCGGTCGCTTGTCGAATTCGATCACGTAGCGCTTTAACGCTTTACATTGAAGGGAGCGCGTGCTCTGTGGAGAACGGCCGCGGACGCGGACGCGGCCGGTCAGCTTGCGAGCTTGCGGCCGTGCGCGTGAAACCCGTGCGTGTACGCGAGCGCGCGAAGGTGCGTGCGTACGCATAGAGACGAGAGACGTGGCTGTCGAGTGTCGAGCGACTCCACTCTTGAAACAAAGTACATAGTTTCCAGGGGACGGACGCTGCAGTGCGCTACGGCTGTGGCGCGGAATTTATAGAAGTCACACGTCGAAGGCGCGAGGACGCGAAGACCGACGTAATCTGCCGGCGCCATCGGCTCCTCAGATCTCACGAATTATTCTTAGTCGTGTATTATATTATATCCTACTAACGCCACGGTTCATTGCCATGGCGTTAATCGGCAACCATCCGCCATATCGTTCATGATTTCCGAGTAACGATATTCTTCAAACTATTGGTATCTAGAGGGCGATCGATCTAAATAGAGCGGTGATTGGTTTCGAATGCCGCCACGTCGTCACGTCGGCCACGGTTGTTTATGTTGTCCGGGGCAATACGCAAATGCGGCCGCGACTCGTGCACATAGAAAGTGTATAATTACTGCACCGAAGTATCCTAATGGCATGGTAATTGTGCAATCGGTATCTCATTGTACTGAAATTAGTAAGTACAGTCGAGCGTGCGAGTGCGCACTCTGGAATCTCGAGGAGGATATCACGAGGCTCGTGAAATCGTGCTTCGTGGAAAAAGTCGTAGGCAAATGGAGCGATTGCGTTTTTTCTTTTTCCGCGGAACCGAGCAAAGAGACGATTGAGAGAGGCGTCGGGTTGCCGATGAGTCGAAGCTGGCGGGCCGAAGCCGCTCGTGAAAATCAATTGATATGTGTCGCGATGCTCCGAAAGCTTCCTTGAAAACGCACCGGATGCGAGAGGGGGTTCGTAGCCGACGGGCATTGTCTCGGGACTCCCTCTTTTATCCGACCGACATGTCGAATGCTGGATGCATATCAATTTATGCCCCATCTCAGAATTCACTCTCCGCCTTGCGGCGGGATCTTCTTTCTCTTTTCCTTTTCCTCTCCCTTTCCCTTTCGTATACATACCCTCAGCACGGCGCCTCCTTGACGTCCGGCCGAGCTGCCCATGAGCCGAGGCATTTCCTTTCGATATCACGTATATTCCTACTCAACTCTGCACTTTGCTGCCCATATTGTCCATCCTATTGTTAGTCATTTCCACTTTAGTGAGTACAGTATACGTACTATGTAACTAGAACCCTGCGAATGTGGCAGCAGCGGACGCTTTTCTGTTGTTGCTCTTGAGAAGGACGATCATCAGTTCCGAGGATACGCTTGCCATGGTAGAATTGGGCAGGCTTTAACGAGGCCGCGTAAACGTAATAGTTGGTCCGGGGTCGCGCGCGCGGGCCAAGGAGGCGATTGCACGGCCAGTCGCGCAATTAGGCGAAGTGATTGATTAAGGAATCGCTCGGCGAATAATGATAGGTCGTCGGGTGTAGGTCCGGCTCTGCTTGGTGGATCCATCGGAGCGCCCGTGGCAGGTCCATCAGTATGCGTGGGAGTCGGTGTTTCGAGGACCAGGAAGTGGGTGTTGTTGCACTCCATAATTCACGACGCGTGTGCTTGCCCTCGCCGCATCTGCTAACAGCCGTCAGCAGCAGAGCCCGCGGTCCAGGAGATCCACGATCTCCGATGGAGATGTTAGCGCTAACGTTTAAAGACCCAACCTGGAAAGATACAAATGTGGCCCCGCGAGGCCATATATGCCCGCGGTTATTACAGATCGTTTCTACGTACACGCGCGCATGTTTTCACGAAATGCGTCAATGTACACCTCGTCGAAGCAACCCTTCAAGACCGTGCGCGCTCGCGGTTTCTGACACCTTGTAATCGGCCCGTCTCGAGTCTCTGCTTAATAGATCTGATTTCGTTATGTGCTTTCCGAGATCTACTCTTACGTTTCTTGGTTGCAATTAATGGTCGGCCGAGCATGGTGTTTGCACCGTGTCGGCCAACTGGCACACACGGTCTTTATAACAAGCCACTTGAGAAAGTATTCACGGCACTCGCTGATCGTTTTGTGCTCCCCGAAGTAGCCGCAACTTTGTCGTCGGGTTTCTCATGCTCGGGACTCTTCAACCGGTTTTCGAGAACCTTACCATCCCTTTCCATAGGATACCTGTTAGAAACGATTTCAACTTTGCTCGTTTGTTCGTTTATTACGTGACTGACGTACGTCAAGCTTATTTGCGTTTTGCTTAAATTTGGGACAGTGAAAAATGGGTTCAACTGCGAATGGCTATCGATGATTCGATGGTATGAAAGTGGTTCCGGCGAGATGATCGCGCGCTAGAATAATGGAAAGGGGCTGCGCCACTGGGGCGAGGGTAAGAAATCAGGAGCAAAGGGGCACTCTTGGGTCGCTTTCGCACCGGCGCGGCGGCTATCTGCGATCGTGCTGGCAACCAATTACGTTTCCTGAACCAGAAAACGTCGAGCCGGGACGTATTCCACGGTGGAACGGGACGAACCTCAAATTATAAATCAGACGATAAGCCTTCGGCTCGATGCAGCTCCTTTAGCCTTTCTCACTCGCTCTCTTCCTCCCTCTCGCTTCCGTTTAGCAATACTCGCGATGCGCCGCGTACTCTCGCGAGCGCGTTGGGCTCTCGTTGCTGATCGTGAGGGCTTTTAAGCTCGTACATCATCGTGTGGGTTACGCCTCCTGTATTTGCTTAGTCGTGCAAACGGGGAGGCGCGGATAAGGGCAGAGATGAAACAATTAATAATCCCGACGAAGCAAACGAAACACCACCGTGGGCCAGATGTTCTCGCTCCGTGACGTGCACCTTTTTCTTCTTCTTCTTCTTCTTCTTCTTCCTCTTCCTCTTGTTCGCTTTCATGGTCTCTTGAACCCTCTTCGCCCACTTCACCCACTCCGTCGAATATTCTGCCGCGTTTATCCGTCTCGCCACCACTGCCGCTACGCCATGCCAATTCGCTCCACGGAGCAATCTCCCGGAACGAGAAAATATAGAGCCGCGGATCTTTTGCTTTCTGCGTTCTTCCTTCTGATCTTCTGTCTTTTGCCTTTTGCCGGCTGCTGTGACCGGTCGTGACGTTCCGAGACGAGAGAAATTTTACGCTGCATTCTGATCGGCACTTTCACTGTTCCGGGCAATTCCGCGGGATGGACGGCAATTGTTGGTTTTGAAGCTCGACTAGGCCATCTTGATAACTAATTCCGCATTGTTCTCTATTTCTGGTATGAACGGGTCTCGGAGTGCACCGTCCGCAACGTGATTTTCTCGTGAAAGATCTGGAACACTCGGAACTCTCTGGGAGATGAGAAGAGTCGCACGAGGGGAGCGCGCGTGGTGCTTGCTTTGAAAAATGGCGATACCGCAGGGTATATATCTCAGTGTCTGCACGAGATATCTTAATTATCAAGCAAAAATTAATTATCGTAACGCCCACCGTGCTTGCACACTCCGAGGAAGACGTCGGCGACTCCCGTAGGGCATTCGTGGGAGTATAACATTCAGTGTAACATCGTGCTCGCTTGCTCGAACGCTCAAGCCTCTTTAAATTTTACTCTTCTCGTACGGACAGTCCTGTTTGCTCTACAAATATTAATACCACGTTTTCTCGACGACCTAATTTAGAACGGCAAAGAAAAACAGTTGTGTTTCGGATATTCTTTCCTCTCTTTATCGTCGATTTAAAAGTCACGGAAGTATTCTCGACCAATGTAATTCGAGAAATTTCAACGTGCCTTATTTTCGCTTCTTACGGTAGTTCTAGTCGTATCTCTTCGGATCATTCGAGCCGCATGATCGTTAGAGAAGAGAAATACACTTCCATCCGAAAGATTCCCTTTTTCCAGTGAGCCAGAGAAGATTGGTAAGTGGATCGAAACGCTTCTATCTGTGACCCGTATCGGTCAGGTTGGTATCGAAGCGAGAGGAGCGCAGTAGAATTATTATACGCGAAGGCGGTCGTTTACTATCCGTGCTTTCGTGGAAGCGTATCAGGGACGAGGCGGCACGAAGAGGAGAGTAACACGAGTAATTTCACCGATGGAAACGGGGCTCAGCGTTTGCGTTCGCGCTCACTCTCGCGCCCGCGTCCGCATCCGCGCCCGCACGGTCCCGGGTGGTGTGGGAGTCTCGGCTTTGGGTTCAAAGGTTCGCGATTATAACATTCCGGGCATGCCGTTTCGTGTGCATCAATTCGGTACGCCAGTTCCCTCTTTGCGGAGTTCAGAGCCGTGTGCGGATCTTCTCCGCTCTGCTCCCTTCGCTTTTTCTTCCTCGATCTTCCTTCGATGCTCTTCCCTCCCGTGCACAGAGAGGGCTTCTTCCTTCGAGACTAACGTCAACTTCCACTGCACCAGGCATCACGTGCCTTCTGCATCATGCTCGAACCCTCCTTTCCAGGAAGGACCTGCTATCCGGGAATCGGTAAACGCTTCATTTTCCCCGCTCTCTTTTCACCGCAGCTTCATTATTCCCCTCTGTTTTATCCCACGTACTCTTTGGCTCTTTCTACTTTCTACTCGGCGTTAACACGCCGACTACTAAATACTAGATAGATTTTACGGCTCTACGGTTCGTAGTGGCTTGTTTTTCGAAAATTCGCTTAAGCGTATTGCGGGTCTGCCAGAGAATCAACAGGTAACTCGCAAGGACAACGTGGGTCGGGATTACAATAAGGTGACGTCAGAGAGAGCGCGTGTACCTGAGAAGTACATACGCCGTAAACTAGATCACCAGGGGATTTATGAGCGACGCTGCTTTTTTGCCCAACGGCTTTATCGTTCCATTGTCCCGTCGCGTTTTGTCGGCCGAGTAATTTAAGCGGTTGGGTGCGAGGTCGCGGCTCGTGGCCAGCATTGTCGCCATTTGTAATTGAAATTCGTGAGCGGGCGCGATTGCGAGCACAAGATAGTTATAAATTCAGGTACCGCTAGCGCGCACTAGTAACCGCGTGCACACATACTCACTGGCGTGTCCTGTCGTGTATCTTCACCCTGCGCGTATATCACTCGAATATTTAGCCTCGGAAATTGTCCGGGAATTGTCGTAGCTGCTTTGTAGTTGCTTTGTAGCTGCTTTGTAGCTGCTTTGACTTTTTCCTCACAAGTCGGTCGATTGGTGTTTCCTGATGCGTCTCACGATTTCTGCCAATGGAAATGGTGCGCTTTCGCTACGTCAACTTTTTCACCGATAAACAAGTTAATTATCCTTGAGTACGGTTTTCAAGTGGCATCGAGTCCAGCTCGGTCGATGCCGCGTGTCGGCAAATGCCGACAAGAAACGTTTCGAGGAAGCTACTGCTCTTGGCAATTGTAGTTTGCACTGTCGCAACTGCTGCGCGTGATTTGGCTGACGAGGGTACTATTCTCGATGTTAGGAATGGATAGTCGGATAGTTGGATAGTTGGTCGGTTGGCTGGACGGTTAGTTCGAACGGCAGCTACGAAGCGCGCGCGATCCTAGTGATGGGCGCATAAATAACGCGGAAAATGTACGACAGCGACAAAGCTAACGCTGATTTCGCCAGTAAAGCAAACGGTGCGGCGTAAGCATCGGCGACTCGTACACCGTAGTTCGTTCGTGGTTCCTTCATGGCTAGCTCATGGTTCGCGAGCAAACGGCCACTCCAGGATGGATTTATGCCAGCGTCATTAGGGATTAATTATACGCCTTGTCAGGCAGCTGATGCCCGTTCTAGCGGGCCGAGACGAGGCCGCTCAGTGCCGTGAAAGCCGAACCGAAAGGGTGAGACCCAACAACCGCGAGATCCTCGAGATCCTCGAGAGAGAGAACGAGGAAGAGAGGAACGACTCGTCTTCTCTCCCTTCGAGTGGTGCGTGCCGCGGCAAGATCCTCCGTCCTATGATTTACATCTCGACTAAATTCTGCGCGCACTCCCGTCTACCGCTCCATTGCTTCTGCTTGTTCGCGAATCTCCAAGGAGGAGAATCGAGCCTTCGACATTCCGGCGAATCACTCCACCGCACCGACGCGACGATGAGAAATGCGTCTTCGATCGCGGATACAGACTGAATTTCGCGGATACGCGCTCCTCGGGAAGATAAATTACTGTTATTCGTCGGATGGAATGATATATGAAATGGTAGAGTGCTACCGTAAGTCTTCGCCTCCGAAGGATGCGCGATCAAGGATGCTTTGCCTCCTTCCACCCGCGCAACATTGCCGTTGTACGCGGATTCCTTTATCAGGGACGATGAAATCTAGCGTGGAGGTCGCCTCGTTTCTCCAGGACTGCGCAGAGTAATTACGGACTCATATCCGCGGAGATTTCGCAGATTTAAAGGCCGTTGTCGGATAAAGTTGGCCAACCGGGCGGAAAGAGAAGGGAGACGCGCGGGTGCACTGCTGAAACGCACCCATAAGTACTACCAGGCCGCTCCAGACTCACGTACTTCCTTAATGCCGAATGCGCCATCCGTTTTCTTGCCATATAAGTTTCTATCAAAAGCCTGGATCGTAATCCAGAAATCTCTCGCGCTTGACCCCATGGGAATACGCGCTCGGTGAAACTCACGCATGCCCTGCCGCATCTTGCCCGTGGCACGCCACGATACGCTTGAGAATCTGCGAACGAGTTCGCGGTTGACTCATCGCCTCCTGATGCACCTGAGCTTCCGCCAGTGTCCGGGAATTATGTAAGTCGGATATTGAAACTTTAAAACAGATTTCGTAAATGCAAACTATTACGTACTTGTATGTGCACGCGTGTCCATCCAATATTGCAAAATTTGGATTGGACGATATTTCAGGGAAGTTAGTCGTAAGCGACATTGTTCTTCCCTGTGTACTCGATCGATATCGACACGTAAATTCATTGGTTGACCGGTCGGTCGAGCGGCAGGCAGTAAATCGTTCAGTTGCCGCACTGTTTATGCAGGGTGATTGATGAAGTTGCATTAATATTTCCGTGGCGCAGTCTTTACGGGTGATGCGTATGGGGGCCGCGATACCCGCGGGGCCCCATACGTTAAGAGGGTGCAATAAAATATGTCTCAGCCGGTCAGGATTTACGACTGGCAGGAGCGAATATCTCCGAGGGCATTGTGCGGATAGTCGCTGCTCGAGATTTCGTGTCTCTCGCCTCTCGCTTCTCGCCTCTTGCCTCTCGCCTTTCGTCTCTCGTCTCTCGCCTTTCGCCTCTCAGCTAGGAGGACGATGATCGATCTTGCTTTAATACCGAGATCGTGACCTCCGATGCGCGCGAGGCAGCCGCTCCTGAAACGAACCTGACCTTTGCACTCGCGATTCCTTGTGCGTGCCCCGCGCGCGAGTTGCGTCGGACGATTAAAATGCGATTAGCGGCTATAGCCATGTGCCGTTTCAATAAATCAGTCCACGGTGCCCAGCCCCTTTCTGGACTCGCGAGTGGGCTGTCCACCCTCGACTAGCATCGTACAAGAAGGCGCAAAGAGACGCAAGGAAACTCTGCTCCGCATGCATGCACGCGCAAAGGGCCTCCGGAGACTCCGCGCCCCGAATCCCAACCAACCCGTAATTACGCGTATTGCGGATCTGCGGCTCGCTTCTCCAGCTTGCTTCTCCAACGCGCCTCTTCGGAGCCAGCTCGGTCACTATCGACTGGCGAGCACACTGCCGCCAAATCCGAGGATCCTCATTTTCCTGATGATTGCTCGGCCCGCCGTGCCGCGCCAGCCAATCTCGCAATAAGAACCAGCGCTTCTGTAAGATTACTGTACGGCATCTCTCGAACGGATAGGAGCACCATCATTCTTCTCGCGGTGGCGATTAATCAGTGGCCCAAAAGATTAGATCGATCGCGCGAAAGGACAGTCTGGCTCGAAAGTCCGAGCCACGAAATTCTTGGTGCGGGCAAACTGGTCGTAGCTGATACTTTATTAATGAATCCCGCTTAGATGGGAAGACAGATCGCGATAATTCGCGCGCTCGCTCCAAGATTTATACGCGGGGTATCAGTGCCGCGCTCTCGATGCCCCGCTCGCTTTCACTCCAAAGAAGAGCCGACCGGGTCCGGATCCACCTTGCGGGCCAGGGTGACAGAGATCTACGAGTGGTAACGCGCGGTGAAAGCGGAGGAGGCAGGTGGCCAGGTGCGGCTTGGGCATCGCGGCCCGAAGCGGCGCAACCTCTCGCAACCTCGCACGGATTTCGGGATCACCCGGTGTAGAGGTAGGAGGAAGAGCCGCGGCAGGTGTAGCCTGCAGGCGAAGAATCGCAAGCGAGTCGGAGCCGCAGCACGCTACACCACACCATCCCGTGCCATACCATACTATAACACGCCTCACCACGCCACGCCATGCCAAGCTGCGTGGGCGCAGTTCTCAGGGTGGCTCCGGTGCGTCACACTTGCGAATCGTGCGAGAAAGGACTCTCCGAAGCGGGAGGAACAGAACAGGAAGTGGAGGAAGAAGAGGGAGAGGTTACCGAGGAGAAGGATGAGCCTCGCGGGACGAGACGAGACGAAGCGTGCGAGGATCCAGGGAGCGAGTGATCTCCCCGGGAAAGGTGAGACGGAGAGGAAGAGTATCTCGCGAAGAGTACGAGAGAAAAGAGTACCGGTGCAGGACCTGTAGGCGAACTATGCTGGGCATCCAGGCTGAAGGTTGGGCAGCAAACTAACCAGCTAAGCTAACCAGCCGGGTAAACCAGCCCAGGATATATCCTGAGAACAATCGGACCTACCGACCGACAGCGTGGGCGAGCCACCAGCGAAATATACATTCCTAGCGAGCACTCCGACCAAAAGTTTCCTGCGCTTACGTACTCCCACTAGTTTTTCTCCTTGCTCCAGAAATCGAATTACCTAGTCCGTCTCAGAGACAGGACTCACTGCAAGAGAGATGGCTCACCACGACCTTCTGCCTGTCTGGAGACCCAGACAGAATGGAAGTAAACCTTGTTACTAGTGACAGCTGCCGTCTGGACATCTGCATAGCCCCGCTCACATTCAATTTAGCCATGATTACCAAGGAATGCAAAGCCAAGGATGTTGCCGTTGAAGCTTTGGTCAAAGTCACATGGGAAAGAGGAAGCAAAGAGGTAGCGAGGCAGTGGAGTGAACGCCGGCTTGAGAACTCTTCTCAAGCGATCGGGTTATTCAGAATTGTCGCGAGGAGATCGTAACTATATTCTCCTCTCCGACAATCGTTTCCACGCTTCATTTCGCGGTCCTGCAACGAGTTGTCTCTCGTTTCGCGCGGACGCGGTTGGAACAATCTCGTTTTCGCCGCGAGGAAGATTAGAACTCGAGTGGAGTAAACGAGAGAGTAAACGAAGAGAGTAAACGTGATCGTTGTCGTCGTCACAGGACTCGAACAATTCGCAGGCTCCATTACGTACGATAGCGCAGAACCCGTGGCTCCGGAGTACGAAGCGTGCAGTAGGAAGAGCTTGACGAAGAACATCATCGCCACTGTCGTCAGCAGCAGCGCTGAGAGAACGACAAGAGGGGAAGGGAGGGAAGATGTCGTTGGGGAATAATAGGCCAGTTTTGCGGTCGCTAGAGCTACCAGGTTTGCGGATGTGCCAGAAGAGTCGCGGGTATCATCGGGAGACGCTCTCGAGAGCTCGTTGAATTGTCGTCATGAGAAACGCGGAGATTGCCGAAACCCGCAGTTTAAATTAGAAGCGTACAAACTACAAATTGAGCCTGCAAATTGCCTCGCGGTATACTTACGTCCCGTCATCGGCCGGCGATTCTGCCTCCTCCAGGTAATCTCTTATACCTACCGTCCGGAAGCAGTCGACTTTTTTTCGCCGCACGCTCTCTTCCATCTCTTTTTCCTCTGGTGCGCGCATCGTGCACCGAAGAACTTGTCCGATTCGAAACGTGTCGCAACTGCAACTTCAACTACACGATGGTCCAAGGCCCCGCACACGTCGCGCCGTACGTTATACCGCTTTGCGAGTTACATAAACACCCGTAGATCATGTGGGCGACTGTTTTCGAGGGGCAAAGATTTCCTAGGATTTATCGGTAAAACCGTGCCGATTAGCGGTGAGTACCGAGAGAGAGAGAAAGAGAGGAAGAGCGAGACCCGGAAGTCGTTGGATGAATTCTAGTGCGCTAGCGCTGGCTTTTACAGTTTTCTCAGAGCCGTCCAATCGACTCGAAACGCCGTGCCGCAGTGTGTTTCGAGCTGGATCGTAATTAACCGACCATTATTTAGCGTCCAGAGACAGTGAAACCTTTTTGTTTCTATGAATCGGTGTGGCGCGCGCGCGCTCGCTCATCCGAGTTCTTGGCTCTTGATTCTACGCTCTTGTCCCTCTAACGACGATGAATCTTCAACTTTCTAACTGCGGCCCACTGAGATTACCGAAACTAGTCATTTCGGCATCGTGCCCCTTGGATATCGATGATACTCGTTTGCTCCTTAATGAAATCCCACTAACCTTTCTAATGATCGCTGTCACGTGCAATTTCTCCGGAGTGCTCGACGATCCTAGGTGCTTCGGCAAACCCGAAAAAGTCTGCCGAAGATGAGGCAAAGGCCGACGTGTCGAGCATTCAAAAAGTCGAAGCATCGCCGGAAAACATCGATTACATCTCCTATTTGCCATTAGCTCCTAATAGCGTTACAGCTGTTTACGTGTTCCAGAAGGAGGTCACGTTTCTTTTAGTCGACAGCTCGCGATCGCTAAAATCACTTTTTCTCTCGTCGACGATGATTATGCGCATACCACGGCGGCGAATTGGCGTAAACAAATTAGTGCCTTGGGAATCGAGCATCCGGATCGATCCACCTGAACCGAACGAAAGAACAGTTAATTAATGTATTCTATGGAAAACGCTGATTTTTTCTTATTGAATCTCCGCGAACCCAAGCTTGTAAGCAGACGCGTAGAACAGTGGCAATGACAGGAAACTCCCGCATAATCGGATAATTATTCTGGCTGACGGTTGTTTCCGCAAGCGGCCGCTAATCGTTTCATGAATAAATTGTAGACAATTAATCTCGCAAAAGCTCCGTCAACGATTAAGCCGACTAGAGTGACTCGAAAAAGAGGCTTCCTCGTCTCCTTTCATCTTCTTTCAAGCTGGCTGCTTGGCTCCTACCGGCGCGGCGGTTTATCCTCCTTCTCTGACAATGAGGTTGCGAGTAGCTACGTCTCTACGTGCGACGATTAGAGCGGCCTGCCAAGAGTGTCGGGACGATTAACATCGTAACAACTGCACTGAGGGTCGAGTGCTCAGCGCTGAGCTCACAATCAGAGAACAAAACGATCCTAGCAGCCGCGCTAATGCAGGTCGTTTCGCGGTTCATAATGGTCTCGGGCTCTGCTGCTCTGCTCTCCTCTCGAATACGACGGAGACGGTTAACTTCCGAGAGGTGACATTGTGCGCTCCCAGCACCGCGAGAACGAAATATTATTTCCGCGGCTTCAACGGGGTACCTGTACCTGTACCTGTACACTAGATGTACCTGTCACTGGCGCAAGACGCTCGCCTCGGAGGTAATTAGTAGACCGATTACGCGCAGCTGTGATTAGCCGAGCACTTGGCCACGGCTGTCGTCTTATCCTAAAATTATGTTTACACTGTCACATCGTCCGGTGACAGAGTGCTCTTTCTCGTGAACGCGACTTACGCAATTTCGTCCAGTCGGACTCGTTTCGTGCTTACGTGAGTGCCAGTTTCTTTTTTATCCTTTTTTCTTTCCCTTCTACTTCGTGGATGAGTTGTATGTATATTCCCAATGGATTTAGAATTGATTTGTCCCTCGTGTAAGAAGATTGGAATGATTTTCATCGGCTGATCGTGAGTTCGTGTCGTGTGCGAAACGTGATATTGCTGATTTATTCCGATCGATGTTCCAGTATCATTCGTCGGAAAGAAACGAAACGTTAACCTTCTCGCGTAAATCCCTGATAATAACGTGACGCCATCGTACATCAGTTCCGGCGGTTGATTGGGTGCGAGAATTGGGGCCCGCCAATTACGGAATGACCCGGGCAGAATTTATGGGGTCAGCCGTAACTCATATCCGCGACTAGTACTCCCTCGCTTAGTGGGAGCCCCATATTCCATAACTCGACACTCTCGTAACCTTTGACGCGACTATAGCTGGATACCATAGCTGTATACATACAGTACTACTACTCGTAATAGACGTACCGGTCTCAGAGGCGAGTCAAAGAATTTACTACAAATTAACTGACTGGGGAAATCGTATCCCATTGAAGATGCATAGATTTTTCTATGAAAGGTGAAACTCGATTTTGACCGATGTGAGTCAGAAGACCAATGACCCATTAAGATCGCTCCCTTACGTAAACCGCGGTGACTTTATCGGTTATTTATGCTGGGAGATTGTTGGATCGCGCTGGAAGGCTTCCGGATAAGGGAAGATCGTTGCCGGATGGGCTGTGTGGTATTATTCGACTGGGGATCGTGGGGGATCTTCCGTGACTCTGTAATATCGGCGGCATTCGCCACGGTGAGATGCGAGAGGAGCAGTTCGCTGCAATTCAGATTGGTCGATTCTGTGGTGTAAACCATCAGTGGTCAGGCTGCAACCGCCAGCCGAACGCCAAACGCCAAACGCCAAACGCCAAACGCCGGTAGATCTAGTCATTGCTCCGCTGCTCCACAAGTTTTCTCTCTTTCTCTTTCTCTTTCTTCTTCTCGGTCTCTAAGAGAAGAGATCCGAGAGGAGGACTCCCAGGAGGCGACTAGAAAGTGCGAGTCGTGGTCGAGGCGGCTGTCGTGCGGGAGCAACAATGGGCCTCGCGTACTATGGAGATAGAGCCGCAAGGAAGTGTCTCCGGCGACGAATTATGCCTTCGAATTGCGAGCGGGTCGCGGGACGCTCCTACGGTGCCAACTTTATG
This sequence comes from Trypoxylon attenuatum, assembly GCA_963989405.1. NCBI lineage: Eukaryota > Metazoa > Arthropoda > Insecta > Hymenoptera > Crabronidae > Trypoxylon > Trypoxylon attenuatum. The sequence continues at coordinate 6,844,219 of OZ022488.1, read as the reverse complement.
ATCGCCGTTCGAACGTTACACCGTCGTTAGTTCTGCGGCCTTTATGACGAAGTTGTCGTGTAGGTAACCCGTTGTCTCGCCAGTGCTCACGTCCGTACTTCTCTCGCGAACTCTCTTTCCTCCGCTCCTCTTCGTTTCTCCATCCTGCGAATCACCATACAATGTTCGCGACAACGAGCACTCGCGAAATTCTGCGCTCGTGAATGTCGTATTACCGTGGAGAGGTTCAGCGTCAATAGAATCTCCCGGTGTCCCGGGGATCCGCTTCTTCCCGGTAGGGTTAAAAGGAGAATGAGAATGGGAGAGTGGCAGTTATATTATCCGAGAAATGGAGATAACGCACTGGAGATTACTCGATGGAAACCTTGACTTTTACTCGGATCGTTTGTAATATTGGCACGTTCTGCCGATGCCAAGGCATTGCATCGGATCGGATTGGATTCTCTCGTAGCCGGGGTATAGAGTGGAGAGTGGAATGAGCGGTATTGGCCTCGGCGTTTCATATTTAACTCTCATTATTATCTTCGGCAACGACTTCTCTGATATACAGCGTGTGGTGGCCGGCACAGTGCAGCGCAGTTCAACGCAGTGCAGTACGATGCGGTGCGGTGTGCAGCCGGCGCGCCGGAGAAATAATTTCACACCCGAAGCCAATTTCGTAGTGTAAGGCCTGCCCTTCCACGGGTTCGCGCGGTATACGCAGCATATGCGGGAAGAAGTATGGGCCGTACGGCCCGAGTGCTCGAGATCGAGTTCACGGACACGCGAGCCGCCTCGCAATGTTGCGATGCGGTGCGATGCGGTGCGATGCTGCGATGTAGCGCCAACCACCATAAGTTCCGCTCGCACCGCCAACAAATTACACGCCCGGCAAAAATGCATCAACGCTGGAAAAAAGATATCGTTAGCGAAGCATCCGCATAGTTGGCCGCGCGCCGCACCGCGCCATGCCGCGGCACAGCTCATCGGGGTGCACCTTTAGCGCGCAGGTGTTGCGCATCAGCCAATAACGCGCTAATCCGCGGGATTAATTCGTTGTTGGACTGATAGCGTCCCGGCGCGGTCTTCTCGTTCATTAGTCATATGCATAATAACACGTGGAATGCCGATCGGTAATGCGCGCAGAGATCGCGTAAGTAGCCGGGCTCCAGGATGGAACTTGCCGTTGCGTCGTCGACCGTCGTAAAGCATCGTGGAGCATCGTCGAGCATCGTCGCATTGCGTCTCGTCGTCCGCAGTACAGTGTGAGGAGTGTCTTGCGCGAGGGAGCATTTTTGCCGTTGGTACGAGTCTGCAGGTTGCGCGGAGCGCTGCGCTGCGCTGTGCGCGGGATCAAGCTGCTCGGGCTCGGTGACCGAGCTTCCCCCGGCTCCCCTCGGGCCTTAACCGAGCCCCCTCTCACCCTCCCATTGGCCCCTTGCGGCCCCTTGCGGCCCGTTGCGGCCCCTTGTGGCCCCTTACGGCCCCTGGACCGCGTTGCATCGCCTTCCAGTGCATGGCGTCCTCGTGTGGGCGAAGGGTCATGGGTCGCAGACACATCACAGTGGCTCTCAAGTTTAACAGAAGGCCACTTGCGCGCATCGCTTCTTTCCATCTATTTATCTCTTCTCTAAACAGATCCGACAATGAATCGAAAATTGTTCAGTCGGAAGAAAACTCTTGCTGCAGATTTCTCTCCTCAAGGTTAGAGATCACAAGGGCATACTTTAGTCTCGTGAGAGTTATTACGGTCACGCATGTATTTTGTGCACCATTGTCTTTGGACAGTCCTCGCGATGGGCCTCGGTTGTAAGGCACACGCGCGGGAGGAGGACAGAGGACGGGAAGAGGATCGCGAGACGACGAAAATGTGTGATACCGGTGGGTATATCTGGAAGTGGCCGATGCCATCGTATATATTTGTCGGGGCGACAATTGCAGGCACAATTTGTTCGCGGCCAGCGGCAGAACGGTGTCGCATAAAGTCTGAGGGTAGGGATCCCACCCTGTGCGTGGAAGGAAGAGCCGCGATCCCTAGAGGTCAGGCCGGAGCAGTACGACTTTAGCCTGGCCCCTAAGGACCCTAAGGTCGCGGCGGATCCTCGTGCAAAGAATCGCGTGCAGAGGAGCGCATCTTACAATGTTAGTTACGAAGCGTTTCCTGCTCCTCGTTAGTCTATAGATCCATTAGAGATAATGATTGGTAAGACAGCTCGGGGTTTATAAAGGTCCATCTTTTGTTTTTGCTCCCGTGACACCGGAACCGCGCACGAAATCCGCGAAGGCCTGACATTATCATTGGCACGAGAACTCGTGCAAGGTTTTCGACGAAAAATTCGCGTGGCGTGGAGAGTGAACTGGAGACCGTCTTCCTTCTCGAGAGGGATCGCCACGAGGGAATTTTAGGATTCCGTGGGCACCGATACGGGTTCGTGCTCGAAAAGTTATGGCACGAGGGCCTGGTAGCCGGAGGAGGACTCCTGTCCTCTCGTGCGAAAGGTCACGCGCCGAGGAACTGACCTCCCTCTTCTCTCTTTCTCCATCTTTTCAGTCAAGTTCTCTTTCTTCATTCTCGTCCTTCCTTTTCGCCACGTTCTCTTCCCCCTCTCTGTCGCTCCCTTTTCCTCTCTTTTACCACGAACGAGCTACCCCAACAATTTCGACCAAACTCAGATAGAATCTTGGGGCGGGCCGAGCAAATTGAAAAATTATGCCGACGCATACGCGACGCGTTTTTGGCGAAGATGCAAGACAATAGGATAGGCAGATAAAAAGGTGAGGACCGTTCAAAAGGGTAACGCCATCACGGTAGGCGCACCGCGCGCGCACACCGCGTGCAGGTACACAACGCATATATCTATGCCGATCTACGGAAAGGTATATACCCCCAAGGCTTGACGGCCGCTGCTCATGCATAAATGCGTCAACGTTCTTTCGCTCCTTATCTTCGATCTCTGCGAGTTCCTGCCGGTCGCGGAGCACCTATATCGCGACCAGATTTCCGATCGCACTATCTGTCTCTCTCTTTCTCTCTTTCTCTCTTTCTCCCCTATCTCTCCTTCTATTTTCCTCCGAAACCCCTTAAATTGTTCTGCCCTGTTTCTTCCAGGATAATACCTTGCAATTGCTCTGTCACTATTTCAGTATACAAATTAAATCGTGGCAAACGAGTCACCCATAAGTATTCCTCTTATCTACGATCTCCCTGCTCCCCCGGTCTTCCTTTGATGGTGCTCGATGATTCTGTTTGGTTCGCACCTCATTACATGGAGCGCCTTGCAAGTCGCGTAGCTCTGAAGATTTTTCTTCGTCGAGAATACAAAGAAAGAAGGGTCTCTGCAAAAGAGCCGTGGATAACGGTATAGGTCCCCAGTCTGATTTTCTACTGATCCTCTCGTGGGTTGTGGTGGAGTTGGTCGGGGTCTTGGCAGTGCGGTGATCTATTCGTTACCGTTTAGAGGCGTCAGCCGGTCGTAAACTCTCATCAGAGATCGAATCGAGGGTGTTCCCCGAATGGAAGAAGTGGTATGTACTGGGAGCCCGGCGGCTTAATTCGCGAGTGATGAGCCGCTGCGAGTGACTTTCCGCGCTCGTCCCGTCCGCCGGCCGTCCTCCTGCCGTTCTTCTCTCATTCTTCCTTCCTTCTTCTCTCGCTCTCTTCCCTTAGTTCCTGGACCTCTTACTCTCGTTCTGCTTCTTCTTACCGCTGACCACACTGCTGGTCCCTTGGTCCGTAGGTACGTAGGTACGTGGTCCGCCGCGCCGCATCTGCGGCACGTTAGGTTCCCACGGACGGGACCAGGAGGAGTTTGAAAACACGGCAATCAGTGTAACTGCTTCTGCTGTACTACTATGCGTGCATATAGTATATACTCGTACATATGCATCATACTACGCCGAGAACATTGCGGTCGGCCCGACTCGTTCGAACCGCGCACTTCTGCAATATCGTCACTGTCATTGAGGATTTCACCGATTATTACGCCAAACGATTAATCAAAGATTTTTCTAAAGTCGACGCAAATTTGTGAGCTTAACGAGGGAAATGTAGATAGAATATCGCGAGGCTTCGTGGAAAGATCGGAAGCAGTTCCACGGAGTGTGAGGGAACAAGCTCTAGGAGGTACCGGAAGTCGTCCCTGTCAGCGCATGGAGCACGTCTCGATGATTCATTCTCGCACAATCGGAGATCGGTTGGCAAGACCGTCGTCTCCGTGGGTTCTCTTGTGGGCTCCCCTGTGGGCTCCCCCGTGACGAGCCGGTGACTAACTCCAGCGCTATGGAGTATGGAGTGTGCCGTGGAGGCCAATTCTGTCGTCTATCGGGTCTCGTAGTCGTGCTCGATGGCGTAAGAGCGGGCTTTTATTCTCGGGGCTGTTACACGCGACTCTATCCGGCCAGCGCAGCGGCAAGATCGGGAAAAGGGGGAGGGAAGTGCACGCATACACAGGTGTGCGAGCATTCGTGTGCGAGCTTGCAGTCAACGAGCGACAGTGGTTCGTGCACTCGAGACCGGGGCGTGGGTGGAGACCTTCCAGGAGATAGCCGAGCTATAGGCTGCTGGCCTCGTGGTAGGCTGTCTCGAATCGCCGGATAATTACTCGATAGCTGCCGATGTCGTTCATATATCTCGCGGTGAATTGGTGTGCGTCAGTTGGCCGGTACGGTATCGAGTAAATAAGTAAGTAAGTAAGTAAGTAAGTAAGTACGTAAGTAAGTAACTGAGTGAGTGAGTACTGAACGCGGATTTGTGTGTACCAGACCGATCGGTATCGGCGGCGATCGTATCGGTGCGCCGCGCCGGGCGGAGATTGCGCGGGCGTCGAGTAAGCGGCGATAAGGCGAGAACTAGCTCGTAAGTTTCCGCTTCGCGGCTCTACCCAAAGCGGTTGACCGCCTCCTCGAGATTCTCGCGTTTCGCGAGAGCTTGACTAGCCTCTCGAGCACCTCGTGGGAGCTAACGCGTCCAATCTCTTAATTGATAGGCAGCGCGGAGGTGTATCGCACCTCCAGGCTGCTGCACCGGCGTACCGTCGCACGGCCGAGACGCGGTAGCATATCACAACTCCCAAGTAAAATGTGTTATTAGCAGCTCGAATCGTGTCCGATCGAGCCTTTACTGCCGCGGGACTGAACGCTGAGGTGGACTGCGAACCATGTGAATGTACACTCAATGAAAACATTAAATACAGTAGTTTACGAGGCATACGTTCGAGAGTGCCAGATTGGCAGGAAGCGGAGCTTTTGCGTCTACTTGGTCTACCTAGTCTACCTGGAGCTGCGGTTTAACGTAGTGGCGAAACGAGCGATGCGTGTAATAGGCTATGAACTCGGGTCGACGCGGTGCGACGCGACGCACGTAGGTAAACGATCGTTTGTCCTCCCACCTCTCGATTGTCGTCTCGAACGTTGCATCCTCACAGCGCCGGCGGCAGATGGAGATAAAGCTGGTGATGGAGGTGGAAGTGGAGGTGGAGATGGGGGTGGAGGTGGGTGCCCTCGGCTCTTGAGTAATTGGAACACGACCTCTGTCAACCCCCGCTGACCCTAAATGGTCAACGGAAACGAGTATACCACCGGGGAGGAAGCCACCTTAGAGCCAACACACTCTTGGTCAATCGCATACAAATGCAGATTCAAATGCAGATGTGTCGAGACCTGCTTGCAGTTGGACTCTCAGAACTTGGTAGCTCGGTGGCCGACTCCTCCCGACTGGATCGCGCTGCATTTCAACCGGATGACGAGTCCTTCCCTCGGTTCGCGCTTTATTGTTCTCCCACGATGATTTATGCTAATCCAATTCGAGCACCGGCCGCCGACGATGTCAGAAATGGAGTAGGAGTGTCTAGGAATATTGCGAATTGTTTCTCCGTCTTCTTCTGTACTTTCGGTCTCACTTGCTCAGTTATCGTTAGCCTGATCGATTAGATTTGGTTTTATCTCCTCGCTTTATCGACCACTTTTCTGTTTGATTGCGGGATTTGAATATCTCTCGTAATAAGGCGCGTACACAGGGCAATAAAAAAGAAAGCCAGGAGAATCGGCAATGTATGACCGATTAAAGTCGCCAATTCGTAAAGTAAAAAATATTGGTAGTAAAACGTCGCATTGCGTCAAATTTTAATGGTTATCCCTCGCCTCCCGGTCTTTCGTGGACCTGGCGAAAGAATGGATCGGCTATAAATTATCGGACGTCATGCGTCAAAAAAGCGGCGGATGCTTCAATAAATAAAGAAGGGCATTTATGATCGGGTTTTTTTGAATGGCACAGCGAACGAAGTATACGGGCCAAAAATAAGCATCGTGAGATGCGAAATTTCCGAGGTCGGTTGGTTGGCCGTTTTGATTCGAATATAACGAGAGACAGGCCGCACCACGTCCCGCTCTGTTCTGTCTGGTGTAAGCATAACGGCGAGCGTCGCCCACGCCACTTACAGCCGTGATCAAGGAACAATGTATAACAGTTTCTTCGTGGTTGTCTCGTCAAATCAAGGATTAGTCATCTGCCTGGAACGAGAGTCAGTGAATGTGCTCGCGCGACTCGCACGGAGCTCTGCTTTTACCTCGCTAATCGCAAATTCATCCGGGAACATCATAAAACCGCAAAATAATGAATGTACCAGGAACTGCTATGCGCCTCGTGAAACACCTTCTTCCCTAGCTTGAGAACGTTAACTCTCGGTGTGCTGCTGCCACGTCGAGCTGCAGGTCGAGCGGCACGTCGAGCAGCACGTCGAGTGCAGCTTTTACACACTTTCATGGCAACTAATTTTATGAGCTCATTCTTTCGTCCTCGCGGGAAGTAAACCAGAAAAACATAATCGAGCTCGTTAATCTCTACGAATTTTTCACTTGACCATTTCGCAACAGTTCCTTCCTTACTTTATGGGCTAGATATTCCACCGGCGTGGGAAATGCGTATAATTCGCAAGATGACCCGATACAGTTCTATGTAGTCGTCGGTGATCAGTTAGGTCTGTTAGGTACAGTTATCGAATATCTTATTTACGATATGTATTCCAATGGTATATCGATTCTTCCATCTTCGCCCGAGCCTTAATTGGAGCTTCGACACAGACGAGGTAGGAAAAATTGCAAGATGCGAGTGGGGGGTAAACGGAACGCTGTATCCGAGACACCATAAAACCTGTGCCTTCCAGTCGTTAAGGGAGCGACTATCCAAACTGGTTTGATTTGCCGGCGCATACATCAGGAGAATCTTATCGGCAGATCGTCTCATTGTTGGTTCAGTCAAACATTTTTCACCTTTGACCAAGGAAGGAGACTGCCAAGGCTGCCAAGGTTGCGTGACCACCCGCGGGCGATTCGAGAATGGCAGGTTGATCTTTCGGAGGGTGCTCGAAGGGTATCGATCGCGAAGTGGAAGTATCGTTCGCGGCCTGACACCGGCGCGAGATATATATCTGAGAATGAGAATGCCGGGCGGTCAGGTTGAGAGTGCCGCGGGGTTCAGGCGGGGTTCACGCGGGGGTAACTCAATTTGTAGTTACAAACGAGCATAATATGATAATGTTGCGTGCCCGGGCATGGATTCACCCGGGATGCTCGTAGGTGCTTTGTTAGCACGGTTCTGTCCAGGAACCTCGGACAGCCCGAAGACCCCGGGCAACTTGGACACCTCCCTCCAGCTGGGCACTGTCATTTGTTCACGTCTGTCAATACGTCACTGATGCCTCCTCAGGCGTACACCGAGATACACCCTCAAGGCCAATCCCTCAGGAAATTTTCAGTTTACACTCCGTTGGCTTATCGAAGCCTGCGATCGCTGCTGCCTCCATCGAGTATCTCCCGGTCGAGCGGGTTTGCACAATTCCGCGATAGACATTAATTTACGGTTATGAGCGTGATCTTTTCTTCTCGATGAATTTTTCCCTCGGACCGCGCTGCACCGCGCCGCGCCGTTCGGGGGAATTGACGGTATACAGGTGTAGTGATATGCCGCTACCGCGCGGAGATATACGGATGCGTCGAGTGTCATAAATCATATTGCACGTATTGAGCATTCTCCGCGAGTTCTTTCGAAAGTAGAGGTCTTGTCAAATTGTTAAGCGGTTAATAGGGGATCGCGGGTACTACTTTGCGCTTCTTGTTCCCTTGGCTTTCTTCGCGATTTCGCTCTTGGCTCCGGGGCCGGGTATGCGTGATTTAAGGCGCATCGTAAATAGATAATAATAAATCGGCATCGCGGGGCCCATTTGCTTCGGGACCAATTTGTTAGGATCGTTCGGTGAGGCTCGCGATCCGAATATACACACTAGGATGCCACACGGCTATTTTTCAGAGAGCGAACCTCTGATTTATTTTGGCACGAACGAACGCTGCCGCGCCCCGGGCGAATTATGTGAATCCTTTCGACGCGAGGCGTTCGTAATTCTGCAGGATCTACGGCGCCAGGAAGGACTCGCCGAACGAATCTCCTTCGGACGTAATAGCCCAATGACAATAACAGAAGAAATGGCAAATAGAGAATCCGTGCAAAGCGCATGGAAGCGTTCACCTTCTTAATCACCTTAATGAATAAGGTGATTAGTGGTCAGGATGTCATTTACAGGATGAAATTAGCGAAAGCGAAAGTGTGACGGCAAAAAGAATAGAGATTTTAAGAGGCATCGCGAAGATAGTGCAACGCACGTTTATCGTACTTTACACTCTGCCTACTCAATATTTCGCAGCCTTTTTCATTTCAACAAAGTGAAAAAAACTTTTACAATCTTTTCCCGCATCTTCTCGAAATAAGGAAGAAAGTTGTAAATAACTATTGAGATGTAGTACTACTTTTTCTTTTTAATTAATGGACCAAGAAAACCGTTTAGCAGAACGGGTATTCGGAATAAATAGGTACTTGATTGGGGTTTAATTTTCGTGTGGATGATTCATTGTCAGAATCGGGCTTCTGTTAGTTGTAAGTCGGTGTTTCGCAGGCCGTCAAGCTATTAACACCTCCGACGCGGTTCGTTACCATTAACTCTAGTCTAACGATAGAAAAGGATTTTAATTCGAGTTTCACCGCGCGACCGGTCACACGGTTAGTCGCAAACTCTGAAGAGCACGAGCCGGTAGTCGAGCCGCGCCGCGCCGCACAAGGAAGCAATCACGGTGAAACGTAAAATTGGCACGGACTGCGCGAGACCCTGCGGTGGTTTTCAGGAGAAGATCCTCCTTGATTACAATCGGGATTTTGCGTTCGGCCTGATTGCCGCTCGTTCGCAACGACACATTGAAAAGCGTCCTTCTTAGAGACAGGCAGAATTAATTCCTTAGAAAACTACCAATCGAGATAATGGTCGTACGGAGCGTATTACGTTTGCGTTCGCGTTCACGTTCGGGTTCTTGCTCACACGTATACGCGTGCACATGTACGTATAGGACTTTCAGATTTACCACGCATTATGTGTAACGGTGCCGGAGAAATTTTCATTTAGCTTCCATCCGTCCATCGAGCATTATCCGAACGGGAAAAGATAGGTATCCCCCCGAGGAGATTGGCTTCTCGACACTAGGGAGATCACGGGGTTAGCAGCCGCACCACGATTGATGTCTAGTCGGCTACTTCGTTACACATCGCCGTTCCGCAACACAATCGCCGTTCGTTTGCGACCGCGGAATATACCGTTCCTCGATCCCAGTTGCTTACCGCGCGAGTTGGCTCCCACCAAGAGTCCCACCTGAAATCTTATCATCATAAACAAATCATCTGTCAATGAGAAGAGCGGCCGCTTCATAACTCAGCCAGGGTTCGTGCTAGCCTTTACGCCGCACCGCATCAGAACGAGTGTTAACAGCATGGAGAGCGTTAACTCAAAAATTTATAACGCTCCTATCGCCTCAATCGGTTCTATTGCCTCTATCGGGCGAGAGAACGAGCTCCATCCATCCGGGTTGCTTCTGCCTGCACCCCTATGAGTAGCTCGACCTTTAACGAGAGGGAAGTGGTCTCTCTCATCGCGAGGAGATGCCTGCATACGTACTTATATGCATACATAAGTATGTAAGAACGTAGCTACGTCTCTCGGTATAGTTACGAGCGGTGTACGTTGGACCGCGCGTTATAATCTGAAACACCCGGGTTCTCCTTGTAGCCGCGCGACTCTCTCTAATAAAGTTGTCGCGAGTGGGTTTCACATTGTGCTGCCGGTGGGGGCATTAAAGGAAGACGCACGGCGTGCCACACCGTGCCACACCGTGCCACACCGCACCGTACCGGAGCATCCGTGGCTTGAACGGCCATCCGAACCGGGCCTTACAAGTAGGAACACATTTATGGGATCATCTTGCTTTATGGTATCTCATTTGGGTGCTGGACCCTCTGGAACCTCTTCTCTGGCTCTCGCGAGGATCCGCTCTTCAGAGGTTCTCACTTTTCGCACAGAAAATTTCGAAGAAACGATCGATTTCTAATTTGCGATATAATAGTGTTACTCACAAGCAGAAAGAAATACTTGATACAACTAGGCACTTCATGCGAAAATTCATTCAAAATTTAGTAAACAGGGGCTAGTAGGCAGCACAAAGATCACTCGGTAATGAGTACCTAGGCAATCGTAACAGAGGAATCGTTAGAAACAATCGGCAGATCTATCGATCATACTTCGATCGGCAGTTCAACTATCAATCATTCGGTTGTGTCCGAAATCAAGCCACGAACTTTGGCGGCCAATAGGGTTCTTTTCATCGGAGGCTAAAATGTCCTCGCTTTCATTAGACGGCAACTTCCTCGCGTCATCTTCCTTTCCAATTTATCATCCGCGTAATGAGATAAGTTCGACCCGATTTTTGGCCCGCTGCTGATTTGCAGTGTAGGGTCGCTGAAGGTTAAGGAGAAGTTTCGAGTAGAAGAACCTTTAACGGCGCCGATGGAACTTGTACTTAATTAGGAATCGGCTCGTGCAGACGCGCGATAGAAAGCGTACCTACCCACCACAATCAATCCTTGATTGCTCTCTAATGTATCGTTCGCGGTACAGTGATGAGGATAACGCCGTAAAATCTCAAATGAACTGTATACAGTTAATCCATTCGCTATTGAATAAGGTTCTAAAACTTTGTAAAAAAATATTCATCTTTTTCGCTGATGCATTATTCAATTTAAAGCAAAAACTACAAGAAGTATAATTTACCTGTATTAACTGATTTTTCGTTAGCATTTTATAAAACATTCTCGTCCGTAGCATCAGATTTCTACGTATAATATAAATAAATGTTAAATAGGGCAAGTGTATCGAGATCATTGAGACGAATGTCCCAATAAAGTAACTTGACATAATCGGCACGAGTAAAGTATTAGACCAACCAAAGGATTCATTACTTAAGATCACATCGAATCCTTTGGTTCTACTAGACCCCGATTGAGCTCATCACCCTACTTTGGATCCGTTCGTATCTGTTCGGACGTAGCCTGAGATAGCTCTAAATCGAGCGTGGCAACAGACTGAAATTATTAGTGGAAAAAGTCGGATGCAATTGCCGGTATGCCGCGCACGTGGTTCGAGCAGGGTGTCCGATAATTCATTATCTCTGCGGGCCGGCGCGGAGCTCGTCTCATTTTCGCCACACGGGGTCCTCGATCACGGCTAACGGCACCGCATCGCCGTAAATACATTACGTAATTAATTCCGCGGAAAGCGTACCTCGCCGCTCTTATATTTATAGCGGTGCATTAACCCCGCGCGTTTTATGCAGCTCACGACCCGAGCGTTTGGCTATCGAGCTATCGCGTCTCTTCCTCCTTTTCCTTCTTTTCCGTCTCTTCCTTCTCTTCCTTCTATTGCTCTCTGCGCTCATTTCGCGGGAGAAGGCCAAACTGCCTCGAGCGATTCGTAGGGTGCGCAAAAAATTGTTGCTCCGGCTCGAAGTCGACCTGTGAACTAGAAATATCGATACCAGGCTAATCTAGGTAATAGTTTGCGTGGGGAATGAACCAACAAATTTTACTCATCTTCAATTATCCAGTACTACACAACTAAGGATGTGAGAAATTGCGAAAATTTACAGTGATTATTTTTCGAAATATTCTCCAATAAATTAGATTCGAGATGGACTTTCCAAGTCTTTTGTAGAAGTTTCTGCTTGTATGTAGGATTAGATCCCGTTGATTTTTTGGAATTTGTTGTTAGGTACACTTTAGCTAGCTTATGTTTCTCTTTTTCTCTGCTCGATTCCCTGTCCGGTGTGGGTCATTCTCTCGTATTTGGGGCGTAGGTGTGGATGTGATTTAACCCACCCCGCGGCAAGTACTCGGGCACTAGTAAGCGATGGACCACTGACTGTGCACAATTAGGCTTCGGCGCAGAACGAATTCATCTTCGTTGGGTGCGCGAGACGCCGCACTGGCCAGTTCGGTGGGGTCGATTATCAATCATTCTACCGCGAGGATCCGGCCACGATTTGCTCGCGTATTGTATCCACGGAAAGATTTAAAAGAGTTAAAAGAGTTACTGGGAAGGGGTGAGCCCGCGGGGCGTACCCACCCCCGCAGCTCGAGCTTCTTCGATTTCGACGTTTCCTGATGGACGTTTCCAGTGCCCGAGGGGCTCTGCGCGTCGATTGGGATAAAGTGGCTGTCGAGCACCGTAATGATCCTTCGAGTGTATTGGATCTTATCGAGCGTACAGACGAACCCAGCAATTCGATTCTTCACTGGTGATTTATCGCTATTTTTCGCACTTATTTATATTGAGCTGCTAACGTTATCGTCATTTTTTATCGCGAACAAATCAAATATGTGCTCCTAAGCTTTGAAATTCTTCTTATATTCGAAATATAGGGAAAATTGAAAAGCAGAGATCCTTAAAATTAATATGACGGCCTCATCTTCCGTGGCAGTCAAATTTATGATCGCTGCTCAATGGTACTCCTTGGTATGGAAAACTCTGTTTCTGGAACGCAGTCGTATCTCCCGTAACGTCGAGCGAGCGTTAACTTGATTAATGACACCTTTCCGGGAATATAGAAAAATCTCTCCATATGAATGTAAATTAAATAAAGTGTTGCCGGCATCAGATTTTAACCTAGGAGTCTTGACTAATCGTGTTTGCGAGAAGACTGAATGATGCTTGCGGGTTTTTTAATTAAGCAACGAATAAATTAAGATAAAGCCGATACGATAATTAGACGCGATTCCAGTATTGACTACTTGGTCCGGTTGCTTTAAATTAAAGCTACGCGGAGTGCTGTTTGCGTCAATTTTGAAATAAGTGCCCATAATTCTGCTATAAGACGCATCTCGACAATCTCGATACATTTTGAGACGGAAGATTCGCGATTGTGGAATTTGTCTCCCGATTAGTGGGATCGTATCGTCGAGCATGTTGTAGTGGTAGTCATCTGGTGGGCAAGTCATAGTACATTTGTGTAAGTAAAGGATGCACGTACGGGTACCGTGAGTAAAGATTGCAAGAAAAGTTGGAGAGGGTACTACCACTGGAACCGTCATGCCGATGTCATTGTACCTGGTGATTTATTGCTCGCTTGCTGCCGTGATGCGGTGCGGTGCGGTGCGGTACGACGCGGCGTCGCCGCTGGAAAATCGTTTGCATTGCGCAAAATTTAATAAAGCAATCCACGCATCGCATCGACATCTCGATTCCTGTAATCTTTCTCAATCCTCGTACTCCGCGGGGATCGATGAAAGGCAACGGCCCGCGCGCGATAATTGCACAATGGGCAGGTTGGTTGCTCGGGTGATACGCGCTAAGATTTAGTGTTTCGTTTCGCGACTCGTCCTATTGCGAAAAAGGAGGATCCCCCGCGAGGACTGTAAAGGTTTGCCGAGGTTCAAACGATAAACACGTCTTACTTCCTTGGGTCCGAGTAATTAATAGTGGCAGTGATGCGAGACAGTAATAGACTCGATGCAAACTTTGCAAATTGACATTTGGGTTAACCGTATCGATCAATCATTAGAAGCGAGTCCATCGAAACGTGGTATTAATTTAGAGAGGTTGTGGGCTAAGGCTCGATTCGCTCTTCCACAGGACTCTGACATTTCCGAGTCTTTCTTCGTTAGCGATGCAGAACGAAAGAGAGTAGTCGGGCCAAAGCTCGATAAGTAGCTAGCAGAACGATGCGAGGAGGTCGACAGTCGCGTAATGAACGCACGAAACACGGATAGAGTCGTCGTCGCGGACGAAGCCGGCTCTCGGACAGTGATAATAGTCAGGATCAATAAATCCCCTTTTCTACGGTCATCAATCGCTGCGTGCCGCGGTAAGGATTGTTAACACGCTTCGAGCGCGGCATCGCAAGAGGATAGAAATATCACTCTCGCAGCTGCGAGATACGGTAGATGTGCGGAGAGGCCGGAGAGGCTGGAGAGTATTCGCCAAAGCTGCTTGCTCCTTCCCTCGGTTGGGTCTTCGATAATCCGCGCTTAGGTGCGATAGTCACCCGCGCCAACGCGGGCCTTCTTGCTTGACAAATGATCGCCAGCCACTCGATTTGTATGCTTTCTATCTGCTCGAGCCACGCGAAGTCGGAGTCTTCATCCTCTTACGCCTCCCCCCTCCCCCCTCCATCCCTCCTCTCTCCCTCGTGTGGCAACCGTGAAGAAACGAACGAAACGCGACAATGACGCCTCCACCTTCCCCGACACATCGCTAATGTACCTTCTAGTATACCTCCGATTCGAAAATCCTGCGAGCGGAGATTACTCGTGCGGGGGAGAGCCTCCTGCACAGCCATTAGAATTACGTGTCTCGGGAGAGACTCTGATGTACCATGCTGATATCCTGGCCTGCAGGCGAGCTCTCACGCGGTTTTGCCGTTTGGAGCGATCTTGGAATATTTGATACGTCGAACTCTCGCTCGAAGTTTTTCCACGGCACCTCTGATTTGCGAGCGGTGCCTTTGGAACTATCGTACTCAACAGTTGCAAATGACCGTATGGGACTACTCGAGGGACAAGCAAATCGAGGAACGACTCATTAAAACCTTGTCAGGATCTCTTCTGGAGCTAGTTCCACCCGGGACGTAATGTCACTGGAGGGAAAGTTTTTTGGCGTGGCTCGATTTCCGTGCGCATAATTTGCGAAAAGAGGGATAATTATCTCGGCGAAATCTCGATGATCCTTGGGAATTTGCATACAGGTAGGCTGGTCGTTATCCTGGAGGGTTGGGACGAGACCCGCGGGGGCGGAGTCCCCAATTTTGTAGGAAGGGTTCGGTGGAGGTCCAGTAGTTCGGGTGAGCCTCCTCATATCCCGCGTAATGCTCGGAAGCCGGTGGCGGTAGGGCAAAAAAAAGTTATTATGTTTTTTGCCGGTTGTCCGAGATTAAAAACGGCCGGGAGCGTTGTAATTGCGAGTGATAGTAGCACGGCGCCCACTCGCCGCCCGCTACCGGGCATCGCATCGCATCGCACCGCATCGCACCGCATAGCATCGCATCGCCTCGCATCGGTTCACTCTGCGCCCGGGGAAAGAGAAGGAATATCATTCCGGGGGGACGATAAAGCCCAGCCAGTGGACGCGACGTCCAGGATCCTCCGGGCACGACCGCACAAATTACAGACTACCGACAACCAGAAGCCGGCAGAAGCACGCCACCAACCTGCCACCAACCTACCACCAA
The DNA here is from genome assembly GCA_963989405.1 of Trypoxylon attenuatum. NCBI lineage: Eukaryota > Metazoa > Arthropoda > Insecta > Hymenoptera > Crabronidae > Trypoxylon > Trypoxylon attenuatum. The sequence goes on along the minus strand of OZ022488.1, from coordinate 6,828,652 downwards.
CCTACCACCATCCTGCCAGTGCGTCAGTCGACGAGCACCCGGGATCCCTTTTCTTCGCATCAATCCTTCCAAAGTCCCTGCGCACGAGAATCAGTGCCGGATCATCTCCGATCATTTCCCGAAGCGTATCCTACCGGAGGCTTAGCTACCATTGGCTACTCTCAAGTCCATTGGTATGGGCACGCTCGAGATTTTAGTCGAGACCTACCGGCATGAATATTAACGAGGCAGTGTCTGTCACGAAATCGCCATTCGAGCGAGTCGTTTCCTTTGTCAGTGGCGGTCTTCGGACTCGTACCGTTACTAGTATTGTTCAGCGCAGAGTCACACGGATTTCTCTGCGACAGCAAACCGCCTTGCAGGTGTATACCCAGCGACTTGGGAGGGTGCTGCCGGAGACGAAGAGTAAGGCGGGGGACCTCCTCATGGGCGCGAGGTCGAGCCGGTCGCAAAGAAACGGCAAATTTTCACGAAAGCTCGTTGTTGCCGTGCTCTTTTACGTAATATGATTTTCAATTGCACACGCCCATCACGTATCACGGCGCCTTTCTATTCATATAATCTTGGCCGAGCGTGCGGGGCAAGGCACTTTTGATTATCGAATCCTGGCGGTATAGAGGCCCAGAGTTGCACGCGAGTGCGAGTGCAAGTGCGAGCGCGAGCGCGACCGCGAACGTCATACCAACGTACACCGGCTTCTTAGTGGGTATGCATTATAATGCATCTACAATGCACCGGCGCGGTGCACATCAAAGCCGACTACGTGAGCGACCACGTACCCGTGTACGGGCAATAGCCGAGCTCATGCTGCCGATACGAACCGCCTAATGGCCGAGCGACCCATCGCTCCCTATCTTCAGCAAAGCGCGCTTCATTCTTTCTGCGCCAAACTTTTACCCGACTTCCTTTTGGCGCACACGCGCGCGCATAGACTTGCGGGTCCCTTCCTGGTACTTACTCGTCCTCTTGCTTTTTCCTCCTGGAACCTTTTTGCCACCACGGGACCGCGATCGGAGAATTCCGTTGATTTTACGATTCAATGAAAATCTCGTTTCCCTTAGGTGTTTCGAGCAAGAGAAAAATACGGTAGACTAGACTTGACTCGACTCGTTCGAGTGCTGGACATTTCACACAAAAGGCATTTGTTCCCGGTAAACAAGTGGGTTGTGACACGGTAGAAATCAATGGAAGATTTTACATTAGACTGATTGTTGTCGAGGATCGTTTTACTTATCTATCTACCGTCTCAAAACCGAAAGAGTCTTCCACAAACATAATACCCCATCATTTGATTCTCGGATAGAACAGTCTGAGCAGCGCCAAGTAACCAAGCAATACATACTTTATCGTCTCCCAGCGCAGCGGATGGTCTATTGCTCGGGACTGAGCGCCCACTGACGGAAGAGCCTAGCCATCGGCATCGGCGCGAGATGAATATCATTTTCCTACGCGAAGACGAGTAGAACAAAGAGAAGCGCTCGCCACGCACCCACTGACCCAATACCGGGCGTACCTCACCAGTCGATGCTGGGAAATGCTTGACAGAGAGGATCCCGCGGAATTCGCACGGCGCACCACCCCACGCCACGGCCACGCCACGTCGTGCATTGGAGATACGAAAAGCAACAGTGTGCGGTGCGTATCACGCCGGAGATTCAATCAGAGGTGGCGCCATACGGCCGGGAGGGGAGGGAGGATGCCCGAAGAAAGAGGAAAAGATAGGCGCGATCCGGAGGGAACGAATGATGCGAGCTGGCAGATTGAGCGAGAGGTCTGTCTGACAATGAGAGTGGTAAAGGAGGAGGAAGAGAAGGAAGAGGAGAAAGAGGAGGAAGATGTTGGAAGAAGAGGAGATGGAGGACTGGTGCATAATGCGTTGGCGTCTGGCCTCATAATACGGTAGCAGTGTATCGAGCGTCGTGCAAGCACAACAATCATGAACAAAGAGAGTAGAAGAAACAGTGAGCAGTGGCGGCAGTGGCAGTGGCACTGGTAGCAGGGGTAGAGCAGGGTGAGAGAGGATGATGGGCCGAGGCAGAGGAGGGGGCGAAACGAACGAATGAAATAACAATCCGTTCCGGCGGCTGGATCATCCCAGGCGGCGTGTGCTAACTAATGGCATTCAAAATTAGTCCTACTGGCGGCGGAATTATTGGATATCCGATCCTCGGAGTAGCGCGGCCGTGCCGGACGAAAGTTCTTCGGGCGGGTCCGAGCGAGCGAGCGAGCACGGGCGCGGGCGCGGGTGGGTGCTCACTCGCTCGCTTGCGCGGCCCACAGTAGCCAGGGCCGTTCTTCGCGACCGCAATTGCGGGGCCTCCCAGGTTCGATATTAGTTTTCGAGCTCACCACTCCTCTACCCTCTTGCTCCCCTTTCCGTCCCGCCCCGCTAGCCCACCCTTCTCTCACCCTCTCTAACCCACGAGTTCGTCGCGAAACGTTTAACTGGTTATTACGGTTATAGAAGCCGCGCATCCTCGTGATAATCTGTATCTACTTTTGTTTCACCGGCCCATTTCGATTCCAGCGGCTGCAGCTGTACCGTCCGCTCGTTTTGCTGCTCGCTTTTCTCTGGCAGTCTTAATAGCGATGGAGCGGCGCCGCCTGCGCACAATTTCGATTGGGAATAGAGACAAAGTGAAATGCGAGATTGGCTTTCTTTGCGGGGGATTAGATCGTGGCTCGAAGATTGGTTTCAGAGATTCCGGAAGCCGATCGGCTCTACGCGCCGCGGTGCCGGTGCGGCGTCAGGATGCCTGTTCCTCGAGCAGATAGAGATCTCGTTGAATAACAAATGATTTTTGCTCGGAGCGTGTACCTGTAATTTGGTGAGGGCGAGCTTACATACCTGCCGGTTGTTTCGAGATCGTTCGGCCGGGTCCGTCGATAACAATACCGAGGAAAGTAGAAGGCCGCCCGACACCTAATTAACGAACGTTACATCGGCGTGTCGTGCATAGACGATGGCGGAAATCGGGACGCGCCTCTCGGTGGAATTCTACCGGCGTGGTCCGATGGCACACGGGTTCTATAGTAGGGAAAGGATGTTAACGATCCCGGGAAGCAGTGATTGACTCGTGCCCCGATTGGACACGCGCTACCTTGCCAGTTCTAGCGTCACTTCGGCAAACGGATAATTAGAAACGAAGCCACTCACCGCGCTAATGAGTATTCTATCTTACGCATGGCTTTCCTCTCGTCGAACCCCCTCGGGCCATGCCGAAAGCTTTATCGACTCCGACTATTTTGCCCTTTTGCTCTTCTCCCTTCGATCGACCTCTTGCCGTTGTTCCCATTTCTTGACACTCTGGGCCCTCCTCCACCTCCGTTTCCCCTTGATTTTGATCTTCCGACACTTTACCGCGCTCTAAACGACGCTGATGAGCTCATTTATCATCGTACGAAAATGTGAGTATCCCGCTTGGCCTTCTGATCGATTCGAACCCTGACTATAGCGCAAGCTATGCTTACGTCTCGTTCCCACGAAGAGAGTAGTTCGGAGGAGACCAAATCCGACACGGATTCGCCCCATTCTTCTCCAGAGTGTCCCGCTTTTACTCCTGTGACCGAAACAGCCGTTAGCCGATGCCACGGATTTTCGGAGGCTAAAAACGCGAAAAGGAGATACTTTTGCAGAACCGTACATACGGTGTTTAGGGAGTTGATGCGCGCAATAATTGACGCGATTTACTTGGATGGCGGAGGAAGCGTGCGGGCAGAAGATGCGTGGCGACGTTTACCCAGATTCCAGGTGAATTGCAAGCTCCCTGTGGGAAGCCACGCAGAACTTGGTGCGGCGCGGTGCGGTGCGGTATGATGCGGCGGCCAGGTAATTTAGCCGTTCGACGAAGTAAAGACGTGCTTAATGCCGACGATCACGCATTCGATGATATACAATTATCCATTGGAAAGAATTACTGTTATTACCGCGGACTTTCGTTTGACTCTCATTACGCGCGGAGCGACTGCCTCGTCGACGAGTCGATGCACTGCCCAAACTGATCAATTGCATCGTCGATCGATGCGAGGAGGAAACACAGTTAACGCTCTATCGTGATAAACTGTATTCTTAAAACACGAGCACGACTTTCTTTATCAGAGATTTTGTCAATCACGACCTCAATCCCATAAGTAATGCGATATTTTTTTCATTCTCGCGGAAATTGAACTAAAAAGGTACAGTTAAGTGTAATCTTATCTCTAATTCAACTTTATTTCTGTATTGCGGTCTTGTCAGGAATTTCGCATTAACCTGATTTAAAAATATTTCCAAAAAGTATAAATTACGAGTGACAAGTGAAAAAAGTCAAATGACTGGTACAGAAGAAGTTAATGGTGCTAGTACTAATTGCCGAGGTACAAGTGGATTCTATTTGCTCTAGCGATTCGCGATCGGTGCAACGGAACTAGCAAGGAGCGTCATTCGGGTTGCCTGCCTCGAGGCTGCCGTCTCCTACGAGAGAAAGTGCAAAGCGTCCGCCAGCGGTTTCGCGGACAAACGAAAATCCTAATAGTGTACCTGCGAGAGAATGCAAATAACGGGTTCGCGTTGTAGCATCGCGTCGGGTCGCGTCGAAAGGATCGCTGGTAAAATTGGAGATGAGCGGCAAAGGCCGCCAGTCGAGGACAGGGGAGCGGAACTTGTTCGGAAGATTAATAAGCGGGAGTAAACTAATCTATCAAGCCAGTTCTCGGGGATCAGTCATTCGGAGTTAATTGAGTCGCAAGAACCCGGCCGGGGCCGTGGCTCGAAATACCAGTTTGTGGTGAGCGAGAATTATTTCTGATAATAACGCGTTTCGTCGTTCATTAGCATTTATTCTTCTCGTTGAGAGGCCAGCCTTTTCTCGCGAGAGGATAGTCCCCGATGAGTCTCTCTTGTCTAATCCGATTTGCTGTAACGAGTGGTTTTACGTATCGACATGATGTGGTCAGGCTCATTGTCAGCACAGGCTCTCGGAGTAAGGCTCGCTACCTCAGCCGACGTGTTCCACATCGAGCGCTTATAAAGCGCCACCCACGCTATTCGGATACGAAGCTCGCCCTCGAGGAGACTGCAATCTCGAATTTGCTTGAATGAATCCAACGCGACGGGGGCACGGGAGCACGGGAGCACAGGAGCACCGGACCCAGTGGGACCCACTGGTAGCCAGGTCCGCGTGTGTTTCGCCCACGTCCACTCTTTTTAGGCCCCGAAACACGCGCAGCTCCGCTCGAGCGCACGCGAATTTGCATAATACGGAATCGAATTAATGGATTTGGAGCTGGCTGGTATTTGCCGACGCGGATCGAGACTCTGCCGTGTGCCGCCCATGCACCGACAACTTTCAGCCAATTAGAGCAGACCCGTGTACCGCGTGTTAGGTAGGATGCATTAAAAAGCCCGAACTACGATAACAGGGAGAAAGAAAATTCAGTGACACGTCTCGAGAAACTTTATATAATTTACCGAGGAGATCGGAGACAGTGCAGGAAGAAGACAGAATCGGATGAGAGGCACTGATAGTGAAATACATACATAGAGTCAGCGTTCCGAAGCGTAAAGGCCCCCATTACTTGTGTCCACAATGTCGAGATATTAACCCGCTTCACCTGAATGCTCGTCGTGCTCGATTCGCGTTTGTCCGCTTCAAGCGGACGGGAAAGAAAGCAAGTGTGTGAGTGCGCGCGCGCGCGCTCGAGCGTCCGAGAGAGCAAAGCGAAACGAGAAGCAGAGTTTGCTTCACCTTGCACACTGCTAGAGCCGTGCCACTTGTCCTGGAATTCTTCAAGACGAGTGGCCTTCGAGAGGCAAAGGCTCGTCTTCCGCGTTCAGATGCGCTCAAATTCTCTTCTCCGTCTTCCTCTTTCTCTCTTGTTCTCTCTATACGTATATTTGTGCAGTAAACCAAACCTCGCGCGAATCCAAGACAATCCGAGTAATTCCAGCCACGCAATTCCAGCGCCTCGAACTTCGCGATATTAGCCTACGGGAGCGATCGCGACAGTTCTTGATCTTGAAGACGTACGAATGCCGATGGGAAACAATGCGTGATCTTCGCACTCCACTCTCAGTGGTTACCCTTCTGCTCGCCTTTGATTTACCATCGGGTCAGATTCGGGTCAGGGAAAAGTCTTGAGTGCGGAGCTTATAGGAATTTGCTTTGTGCTTTTGTACTTTTGTGCTACCGCTCGTGGAGACCTCATTGTTGGATAATGGTCTCCGCTAGCGACACGGTCAGCAAGGAAACGCGGCGAGCGGGATTTTTACCCTCCGAGCGAATGAGCCATAGCCGGCGGATTGTTATCTTTTTTTTTCATTGGCGCGAACCTTATCGATCTTCGACTAGAAAGGGTATACCATGCCGAGGTACGCGGGTGTACTTACATAGTACGACAATGAGTGTACGGTCTGCCTACGCGCGCATGCACTTTCGCCACGCCGCTCCGCACCGGTAATAAGGATAATAACTCGATTTTATTGCCAACCTTTGCCCTTTCCTTACTCCCTTTTCTCCGCGCCAAGAAGACATTTTCTAGCGTGACGCGCCCCTTTTCGATGGTCACCGTCTCTCCCATGTCGGGTAATAATCACGCTTTCGCGATCTTCTATTCCTGTCTAATGTACAATAGGTACATTTCAATGAAATTTCAATTCCGAAGCTTCCGTTATTAATTCTCATAGGGCGCGGGAATGAAGACTCGAGTACCGGTGACAATATCTCATTCTAACACTGTCGTAATAGGAAGTGACGAGTCACCTAACGCGCGTATATCTATTTTTAGACACTAATTTCTCTGATGCTAATAATACAGTAACAGGTTACTGTTTAGTGCTAATTTGAAGTCTAACAGTTTAGACTGCAATAATTTCAATGTCCTATTAAATGATATTACAATGCTTCAGTAGGCGTGAACATTTACAGACCCTTCATAATTTTATGATACTGCGATAGCCTCATAAATGCCACCATAGAAATTTTCCATACGATTTAAGTTTCTTTCGAGCAATAATGCACCTGATTTCTATTTATAATCTTACTGCAGAAAGATCGCGATTAATGGACTCATCACTCTATTTTCGATCCTGAAAAATAATCACGACACGATTCAATCTTTGGTGAATGTACTCTTTCGAAGTTAGTCGATGACGCGACATACGAAGCAAATGATACTAGTGTAGCATTTCCTTTATAAGTGAGAACCTGTTTAATCTGATTTTGCGACGCGATTGTACTCTCGAGCACGGTGCTACATATTACTGTTAATACTTCACGATTTCACAGCAAAGCACGATTTCACACTCGTGAACCTGACGGTATCGCGAACCTTCGGCACGTCGTAGATGCGCTTTGCGTCAAGGTAGTCATATTTCTAACGTTCGCCTACACTGGCCCGAGTCGCCTTTGCAAATATTTCTCTCTCGGTGTATATGTACGTGTGTTTTGAACCAATCCACTATAGTTTTTCAACCCTTACAGTTTTTGTGTGACAATTGACGACCAATTTTGGAAAACGATAAAATAACTTACAATGAGTGTAGCCGATACAATATAGGATCTGCTCTCTCTTTTCCCCTCAAAAATCGCCGGTTCTAACTTGACTGTTCGACGTTGTCTACCCACATATGTATACACCTATTTTCCACTAATTCACGCAAAGTAACTAAGTTTTCTCCAGGCTCACAAGACTCTTTATGTCGATATAAATACACTTCTATTTCTGTGAATAATGATAAACTACAAGAGACAGCCGATTGACCAAAGGCTCGGCCAGCACTCATTTATCCCGTAGGTGTAAATTGAAAATTTCTTATGCGCCCGTCATCGTGAAGCAAGTGTTACGCGTATAAGTATAGCAAAAGGCCCGAGGGAAAAAGCGGGTTCGTGCAACCGTGAAACGCGATACACTACCGATACTTGGGCCGATATCGATCTGTTACATTGTAAAGGGAAAGAATGATTCTAGGAGGCGAACGCGAACGCGAAACGAGCGCGAAATAGCTTGGCCGCGAGCTTGCGAAGCGTAGGTGTTAACTTCCTCGGTGCCAATTCACCAGTCGGGAGTATTGGTCCCGCGCGCGCACGCGAGAACACGTGTGAAATACGAACGGATACGAGGCGTGCAGAGAAAAAAATCCTAATTCGGAATCATTGCTCGGTTGGATAATTTATCGGTGGTTGAGAGTCGTTCGTTACTTGGCTGGTTCGTTCATCCGCTTGATTTTATTTGATTTGCAAATGCCCAACACTCGCACGCGCTCGTAGTCGCCGATTGTCGCGACACGTCTCGAAGTTGACCGACCAGAGCGCATTGCGAGTTGCGACAATCACCACAGCCCGCGAGATTGCATCGCGACAAATCGCACCGGCCGCCGGAGCCAGTTGTCAATGGTGAGGGAGAGAGCGAAAGAACGAACGATAGAGCTTGCGACACTGCGCTGCTGCTCGTAGCGAGTCGATTAGAAGGATTAGAAGGAGATTTGTCGAGGTTCCACGCGTGCCCTGCCTCTTTCGGGAAAGACCGATTAAAAGTTGCGGCTGGCAGTTCGCGACGCTCTTACTCACTCGTGGTGCACTTACGTGAAAACCTTTACGTTGCGCTTTATCAGGCACATCGCTCGCTGACACCAAGACATCGAGTTCGTTACTTTCACCTCCAACTAGCACGGCCTTCGATCGTGGAAATTCTCTTTCCTCGCTTGCCGTTGTGCGATACTTTTAATCGGGTTGAAATTAGTCATTCTCGAGGTTTGTACGCTTGGAATGCGGCTGATGGCTCGACAGGCCGGTTCCTCGAGCTCAGACCATCAATTCGCATAGTAATTGGAGCAGCAGAAGCGGTCTGGATTCGATGGGTTCGTCGTTGTGTGCATTGTGCCACGGCCTTCGTCGTTTCTCAAGGCGCTCACCCCGATATTTCGAGGAGATTGCAGGTAGCTATCGCCGGAGGGTTTCCGCTGGCGCCTCGCTGCCTTGCCGCGTTACCGCCTTACCGCCTTTACCGGTGTTTCCTGGCCTATCATTACCATACGCACTCATCCGTTGCACGCACGAGATATCCTGCGTGCAGCGAGCACGTGTGTACGCTGCTCGCGTGGGAGTTCACTCGACGTCAAAGTGTCTCGTGCGATCTCGCGGATAGCAGGAGCACGTGGCAGAGAATTGAAACCCGGGAATCAAGAACCGGGCGACCGGTTAGCGTTGCACAGTGCGGTAACACGTGCACACATGTTTATCGATCTCTGATTGACATTACAAATTCTCCCGGAGCGGAGAGGCCGAGGGAGAAACAACGATTTTTACGGACACAACCCGATGTCGATTTAATGGACTGACGCATCACCTTTTCGAGCGAGCAATACTAAATACAACTCGCGTCTTCTTCTTCTTCTTCTTTTCCACGAGTGGAGCAGCATGACTGCGCGATAGCAGGCTAAATTGCAACATGTTTAGAATATTGAATTTGTCTGTCAGCGATACAGCACGGTTTATCGGGGAAAGATGCGCTCTTTTGTGCCGTCCGATAACCGATTCCCAGGAGAAGAGCACGACTGGGACTGTATGTCCTTTGAAGGGTACACTCTAAGCGTTCGCGATCGATAAAGCGAAGTTGTCGATGATAAATTTCGACGTCCAGCTTCGTCGTGAAATCTCGCGATCTTTTTCTTTCTCTCTTTTGCTCTCTTCTCATGAGAGGTGTACTTTTGCGCAATTCCATCGAGCATTGTGTGCAGTGTGTGCGGTGTCTGCATGCGGCTGCAACGCCTTCTTCCTCCTGTTCCTCTCTCAACTTCTCTGGTCACGAGAATCAAAAGGATTGAGAAAATAATGGCAATAAGCGGTCGCGCGCAAGCTACGTCTCCATTAGTGGCATTGCAATGAACGCCTGTCGTGCGTCGCGCATTGATGAAAAGAGCACTGCGCGGAATGTCGTGCGTTCATGAGTATGCTAACATCGACACGCTGCCGGGATTTATGAAGTATTTTTAACCGCGAATGCTAGCATTGACAACGCTACGTCTTTATTACTGCCGCTGGTACTCGTTACCACTCATAAAAAGGTGAGCGCGTCGCATAAAAAAGGTGATCGTGCAGGAACGTGAATAAAACGGGCGTGCAGGATGATTCGCAGGGTATTTATAACGCGTTGATTACCAAGCAAGTTACTGGTGAGCGGCAGCACACTGTACTCGTCACTTTTTCTTAACTTTAATGAATATCTTTCAATTTCTGTGGTACATATTATATTGTAACAATACTAACAAGTTCTCAGAGCTTATTGAAAAGTAAGTTCTACGTCGAGGGTCGAGCTCCGTTGGTACGCTCAAATTCTGACCGAATAAGTCGAATCAAAATTCAAGCTGCACTCAATCTTTCAATTTCCACCCGAAGGAAAAACTCGGACTCATTGAATTATCGAGTGGAAGAAGAGTGTGTGTTGCGTAGAGTGGACTGGCGCGACGGCGAAGAAGCGCAGTGGACAGGACACGCTTGCGCTTGGGCTCAGAGAGCAATGCCATCCTCTCGGCCTTTCACCGCGACGTGGTGCAGTGCGGAGCAGCACAGTGTGGATCGGCGTGGATCGGCGATGCACCTGAATGCAGGTGCACCGGGGAGGTCAGGATGTAGGAAGATGCCTCGGCGTATCGTAATGGCCATTGCGCCAGCCGCGCGGACGTTATTAATCGACAATAGAACCTGGAATGCGCGATGGACGTGCATCGTGCAATATTGTTGACACAGAGTCACGGCGCATCAGAGCGCGAGTCTCGCATAATTGATTTGTGGCGGACGCCTCGCGTTCTCTCGTATCGCACCGCGCCGTCTAGGACTCCGATCGGTCATAACCGAATACGGCTGACAAATTAATCCTACGACGACCGGTTCGCTCGTCAGTCGCGTGCTCTCGATCCACGATCCGTGAGATCGGAAAGCAAATGCACGAAATCGCGTGCAGTAATCTGGCCAGACTTGGCGCGGCAATCAAGAGGATATTAAGGCAAGGGTCAAGCAAGGTCTCGGGAAGCGTTGTGGCGGACCCAAGGCCAAACCAGAACGGCATGCAGAACTATGTTGCGTGTACTGCGTTCCGCGGGCGTCTCTCAATGAAGTTCGGCGCGGCTAATGTGCTAGTCGTAGTCTATTTCTCAAGCGTACCGACGATGAGGTCGCTGCCGCCATCGTGCCGCCGTTGCCGCGCTTCCGGCAGCCAATGTCGAGGGAAGAAACGGTGAGATGCGCTCGTGTTGCTGCTATCGCTAAATAGAAGTTGGTTCGCACGATCGCGAAATGTGTCGGGACGACATCGACAGTCTGTCTCGTCAAGGTGACTGACGCGCTTCCGTTAGACGGCGCGACGCGAGACGGGAACGCGTCGCGTCGGCTTCTAATAGGCCGCGTGCACTCTGGAATCGTGGCTACGATAGAATCTGTCCCGTTGCACCGCGCCGCGTTGGTTCCGACTAGAATCCGTCAACGGGACTAATGCGATATCTTCGATTTATTCCACCGTCGCCGCGCTCGAGAGATTTAGAGAGATGCGGGGAAAAGTGTCAAGCCAGTCGGGAGTCGGGGTCCTGCGGTGCGCGATTCTTCAATTCTCGTACGCGAAGACACTCAGCCCTTGACATCCGGCGATTTATGAAGCGCGCGATAAGGGAGAAGCAGTTCGTAAAACGGTTGTGGTCGTCTGGTGTCTAACCACTCGTATCGAGCCTTGGCTAATAAAAATTGTACAAGTCCCCGATATTTAAAATAGAGGCGCCCGTAAAGATGAAAGCATCGATCGCGCGCGATAAATCGGAAAACGAGCTGGGACCCAAACGGCACCTCGCGCCTGACCTCCATTAATTTCCCAGCTTCGAGAGCCGTAAGAGAGATTCAAAGAAGTATTTTATTGGCCCGTAAATCAGGAGAAGATCTCGCTACGGTAGTATGTAGTCGCAGAAATTTGGCGAAGCCAAGGTTTCGCGAGAAGCTTTAACACTCCCAATATCACGTCATTTCGCTCAAACTTGATTCTTAATCCACGTTAGTGAGCTCTTCTAAGAGGTTGTCTAACTGGTTTTGCATTGGTGGACACTTTAGGAATTGAGATAGATTATTTTTTCATCCGCTAATTACAAAACACATGATTATATAAGAACTTTGCATTCGGCCAAAGGTAGTGAGTACTGGTACTGATTTATGCCAGGTGACCACTGCGTCAGTTACAGTGTTCTAGGATCTAGTAGCACAAGTTGCTTCCATAGGAGCAAGTGCATCAGACTCGTCAGTGCGATAATTCAGCGAGCAGGATCGATATGCATGAGTCCATCCCGGCCTCTGGAACAACGGCGACGCGTAAAGGTCAGCCTCGACGTAAAGGCCTCCGCAGACGTTCCACATTACCGTGTTCGCTGCCATTTCTGGCAAATAGACCTGTGCCTCGGCTCTTCTTTTGCTCTCGACTGATTCTTTGCAGGCGGAAAGAGCGCGAAAAGAGCGCGAGGTCGTTTCAAAGAAACGCAAATGCGAGCAACTCGATCCCTCTACTCGCGTCCTTCCGCTCGCAAATGTCGATGTTGATTCCATAGACTCCCCGGAGGCTCGTCCTCTTCATTTATCTCGCGAGATCCTTTCTCGCGATCGCACCTTGCGCAATCGCAGGTGGGTATCATTGCGCCTTGATAGCCTGTCTGCCGCTTCTTACCTTCTTACTTTGATTTGCGCGCTGCTCCAAGCCGCGAAGCAAACCCTCTAAACGCTCAATAACTAATGGACTTATTTGCTGATCCCCGCGATAGAGTATCGCTCGTATAATGGAATTTTCGCGTTTTATACGCCATAAAGAAGAGTTTTTTTATTTTTTTTATCGGCTGCCAGATCAGTCATTGGTATAATAAAGATGCATCGCTCGCACGGAAAATCAGACTATTACACTTGCGCACTCGCAGGAGTTATGATCTCGCCAAATGACATTTGATGCTCGTTATTAATGTAGTCGGAGAGCTGTACTCCGGCTGTGCCCTTCATCCACTCGATGCATGAACCCCATCCGCGATATATCACCACGCGTAGCCTTTACCTGCCACGCTGCGCTGCGCCGCATCGAGCCGTTAGTTATTTCTCCTCGCATGAGCGCGGCAATTAACTGTAACGTGTCGAAAATAATATGGGGTTTCGGAGGCGGCGATGAAACTCAAGTTCTTCGGGAAATTGTTCCCGCGGGCCTTCGAGCGATACTTCCAAAGGGCAGTGGACCACGATATCGTTGCTTAACATTGCGGGCACGCATTATCGCGGTGCTTAATCCGCAAGGGAAAGAGCCGCAAATAAGTCAGACGACTTTCCGTGAACCTGTATCCTTGATCGAAAATCGAAAACGCATTTTCGATTTCAACGTTGCTAACGTGAAGCTTGAGAAAGTTGTCGTGTACTCGATGCAATCGCGGGCAAGGCAATTCTCAATTAAATTGAACGTACGATTTTTGATGCCACAACAAACGGTTTGTGGCAACAACAACAACTTAATTTTATGTTACTAAGTACGTATATTTTTAAGTGTGTTTATAATTTTTCGGCCACCCTGTAGATATTTTCTTATTCGTTTCACAAGGATTTCCATCAGTCTGTCGCATACCTGATTCACGGTCCAGTCGGGGGTCTGGAGATATTTGGACTTATCTATGATCCTCTACGGCCGTTGAATTAGACGAAAGTGTCTTCTATCCAAGTACCCATCTCCAATTCAAGTCCACATATTTAATTAGATTTCTCTATTTGTCTGTGCAGGATACAGAGACGCGAGGAGACGAGCAGCGGTCTCGGAAAGCAGTCGTCAGTGTTTGAGGAGGGTTCGAAAGCGAAGAGGCTATCGGCGATAGAAGGAGAAAGCTATGGTGAGTCTGGCGCATGGAGTGCATTGGTCGCGCGCTGATAGCCGTTACACTTGAAATTGCTCTCTCGCTCCTCCGAGCGAGCAGTTGGAAAAATCGCATCGCGATCGACTCTCGGGACGCGATCCCGGGCGCGGGCAACCCAGGCAAATGTCAGGTCGTGACTTTCATGCGGTCTACCACCTGCCATGGGATCGGTAAGTGCGTCGTTATTAATGGCGCGCCGATCCGATCGCATCCGGAATAGGCGTAGGTCTCTTCGACGCTAGGCTCCGTCGATGCTCCTCGTTTTCCACTTTCTATGCCGGCCGCTTTTTGAGCTCGAGATACGACGCGATGCGTCGCTTTCCCCGTCCCTTTTGTAGATGCGCGTTATTATTACCATCTACGCATATAAGGGACAAAAAGCCATCTGGCATTCGATGAATCTTAACGATGGATTTGTCTAGCTTTTTTCTCAAATGAACAACGCGAATAAGGGCTCAGGAGAAAGCGGATCTCTTACACCCCCGTTAGACCATTGCGAAATCTCGATTCGTTTGTGCTCCAGATTAAAATAAGTGATATATGCATTTCCGAGGGTAAAGGTCGCGATGTAAATTTCGAAATGCACGCCGGTGACACACGGTTCAGAGCGTGAACGTACGATTGCGCTGTTTACGCCGAGTAACTTACTGTCAACCTCCTACGCGACTACTACGTCGGCCTGCCAGGTACAGGATTGCGCTGTGCGCATTTAGAGCCATAAATACAAACGCGATAATAAGGTCCGGTTGGTTTTTACGATTTCACCAGTACGCATGGTGGCATGGCCACGGTCGGACCAGGACGGACCGATCGGCCCTGCGACCGGCCCGCTTTCCTCGACGGGCTTCGAGCACAGGATCGACATATTTTTCTGCCGTTTGTCTCCCGGCTTTATTGCATCAGTTTACGGCGGCGCGCGTAACTCTCCAAAAAAGGGCACACTCCGTTTTCTCTCGAATCGAGAACATCGCGGAATCTTCGGCCCGAGGCCAAATTCGTCGGCGCCGTGCGCGCGCGAGCAGCGCTCTCTCCCTCTCTTCCCCCCCCACCCGCGCTTTTTTTTAACGGCACCGGATACTGTTGCTCGTGATATATCGATGACACGGACGTGGGTGTACCGGAAAGTCGACCTCGATGGAGATTAAAACGACCTCGGCCCGGGGTACCCGGTCGAGGGTTCGCGCGAGCGCAAACTTGCAGATTTCTGCATCCCCCCCCCCCCCCCCCCCCTGCGCGCCACGACCGATGTAGCGGACCGATCTTACAGCACGTATTGCTTCCGACTCGACGTCTGACAGGCGAGATCGGCTTTCGGTAATCCGAGTTTTTATTGTTCAGGTACCGAGCAATGCGATACTGTATCTCCGACTGGGCAGAGCAGACCGAGCTCGGCAAGCAGGAAGTCGTATCAGTGGAATTTGGGGTGTGGAATGAGATTTTGCGTAGTCAGAATAATCCCTTTTTACAAATTTTCCCAAAGTGTAATAAAGTTATGGTAGATATTTTGAGTATGGTGAAAGCAGAGTCATTCGCACGGCCTATTAATCTGTCGTACTTAGAACTATTTGCAACTAACTGTTAATGCATAAATGTATCGGTAACGTGAAAGTCGTACGATTGCCACGATTTATTTAGCACGTGTCATACAAACAGTCCATAGCATCTGGATCATAAATACCGCACCAGTATAAGCAGAATTCTATTTTCCGTAACACAAGGGCAGAACATGAGGAGTCGTGATCCGTTAGGCGGAAGGTAGACGAGTGATATCGCAAATCGTAGACGCGATGCACACGCGCGGTTCCTTTTTTCTTAGGTAGCGAGCAGTTGCGATTTCATGATTTACGATTGGTGGGTTGGTGCGATGCGATGCGACGCGACGTGTAGATCGCGAATTCTCGGGGACAGGCAGCGCGACGCTTTATCGAACGTTCCGCGTAACCTTTCCATAACTATCGCCTCTGTTGCCGTAGATCAACGGTAACGCCGTGCCGCGCCGCGCCGAAGCGACCAATTTACCGAGCGACCTCTCGGCCGACCTCTTCCACCAGATCTCCTCGCCCGCTCCCCCTTCTAATACACCTATCTCACAAATATACATACATCTATACATACATGTATATAGCTCGACGTAGAATCCGTGGACGCGTGTGTATCGTCTCACCTCGCCTTGCCATGCATCCAGGAAGCCGTGCTGGTATATGACGCAACCACCCTCTGACAACTCCTGGCATCCTGGTTTCCTGGCATAATCGTCCTTTCGTTTAACCTCCATCGTTGGTGGTTTTCCTCCCGATCGCTTATTACCCTCTTTATTGTCATCGTGTCGCGTCGAGTATCAAAGTGCGAATTGCTGCATGCGTAAAACGATGTACGACGCAGTATGCCCAGTATATTACGAGGAGAGTTGCGCGCTTTCCTTAGAGTGGAAATGGTCCCCTGCATGTCTGATTTGCAGTTTGTACTTTGAGTAGACTCATGAATATCTATAAGTTAATTAGGCGAAAGAGATGAAAGCGCGATCAGCATAATGAAATAGGGAAGCAACGAGCAGAGCGCTTCGGTGTCGGACTGGTGTCACGATATCCCATTAGAATAGCGTGGTTGGGAGCTGCCTGCCACATCGGTGGCCCGGCAGTACGTCCCAGAGAAGGTACGTCTAGTCGAGTGCATTAGATCGGATACACGTCGTTGCGCGGCATGTCGCGTCCTTTTTTTGTCCTACGACCGTACGAGAAAATCCCTGCTGCTCGTCTCGGGGGCCCCGATCGAGACGTATGTACACATCGGGCTTTACGATTGGCCTCATACATTAATGTAAGCGCGCACTGACCGCCGCGAGCTAGAGGCCAACCATCCAGCAAGCTATCCAGTCAGCCACTGCACCGGCTGCATCTTACGGACGGCCTCTCGGTCGGACCTTTCCACTTGACCAGAAGCCCGATCCGATTCGAGTAGACGTACTCGAGCGATATCGCGGTATATCAGTCAGCCTCGAGGAAAAAAGGGAGAAATGCTCGCAAGAAGGATGCGTAGCATCATCGGTAAAACCAATTGGAAGTATCACGCACGAGCGATCGGCCGATCGATTTTGATGCTCTCGCGATCTGCGATTGAGCGCATCTTCTGGATCGGTAGAACTCTCTCGGAAGCACGGTTATACATGTATGTATACATACATGTACGTATTGCGAAACAGCGCAACGCGGAGGTGAAGTCGAACGGAGCTGGGTCGCGTTTTGCGAGTGAGTCTCCTCACCCATGCGCGAGCTTTCCCCCGTGAATCGAGATAGCTGCACCGGCCGGAAGATCTTTCCTTATGCGCATCCTGCTGCAGCTGTACGTGGCGTTGTACCCGTGTGTACGTCTCTCCACCACGTGCTGGTGCTGGTGCGTACACAAATGCGGCCATTGTAGGTACGCGAATCGCTGGCGAGCACAGTCAAAGATATACAAGTACATATCGAGGTATGGAGGTATAGAGGTAGAGAAGACTCTGCCAGAAGACGCATCCCTCGCGACCGGCCCATAAATCAGACTCCGCTTCTTGCGCGCCAATCGTTTGCCATCGCCGTTGGGTCAGAGGGGAACTTGTCGACAATTCTGCTCGGGCGAGTGTCTCTCCGCAATCGTAGTCGCGAGACTGCACCCTCTTCGGTGCATGGGGGACGCGGAACGGTTTTTCTGCGGCCGCTCTAGAGACATTCTACGTTACGTGGAGGCATGCTGCGGGAGAAAATCACTGACTCATCTAGACACGGCGCATTAATTGAAGGAATTCTTGGCTCGCGAGCGCGAACCCGAGCACGAGTACGAGCGAAAAAGAAGCAGAATGCTTTTGCGAATCCCTCCGATATCCCCATAGATCTCGTAGCATCAAGCTCGCGAGTAATTACTCAGAGAGCAATGTGTTAACGTCCGCGCGTACAAATTTGATCCAATTTCGAATTCTTCGGAGAAGGCCTCCTTCTTACATGTATACCGTTTAGCGAGCCGCTTCTTGACGTAGCCACAGAAACTATATCATTAGCGATTACGACAGGTTTCGTGAGGTGGGTTGTCGGTTGAGAACCGCGATGTCATCTTCTCGCGGCGGCGTTGGCGGCGGGCGGGTAGGGGAGAGAAGGAAAGAAAAGGAGAGAGGGAGGAAGAGAGGTCGCGTTTGGTTTCGAGAGTGGGGCTCTATGATCTCGCGCGCATAGCACAACCGGTTGTCTCCTCTTTTTTTCCTCGATACATACGTATGGCTGGTCTGCATGCGTGAACGCGTGGTGCCATACGAGTCATACGACTGTACGGGTGAAGTGAACCTGACTTCGACTCGAAGCGCTCATCGTTCCGTGCGATTTCTCGTAATGCCCATCGCTTATGAGATTCGGATCTACAGTGGAGTACGAGTGCATTGAGAGCAGCGGAGGCGCAGACGATTCCCGAAAAGTTGCTTCGCACGACGCCAACGATACACCGAGGACTGTCGCCAGATAAATTCGCGAGGAGAAATCGAGAGATTCATGCACCCCTGTTAATACAATTTCCTCGCTACCTTTTATTGCCGTGCCGTTACGGGACTTTTCCAGTGCGCGCTGGAATTCCGGTTGCAGCCTCTTATTTATACGCGATACATCCAATAAATAATTCGATTCGCGAAGACTCCCGCGAAAGTGGTTAGCGACTCTGAGCGGAGAAGCAACCGAGCAACCAAATGGTCGAACGGAAGAATTCCCATCGACAGATGCGAGTGGCTTCGCGTAGAAGCTTCACCCTTCCCGGCCGTAGATCACGCGATTTTACAGCGGTGGTGAACCTTCGTTTATCGTCGATTAATTATCGCGATGTTTTTACCAGGATTAGCTCGCGCAACGTCTATCTAGCGATCGTCACCGGTCAAGGACACCTGATGCGATTCGACCTGGCGACTCACGACCCTCGTGAGCCGGTAGTCCGTGCCGCGCCACACCACCACGTCAAGTTGACCCTCGACCTGCTCTCTGCTTCTTCTCTCTTTTTCGCTCATTCTATTTCGTTCTCTCTGCATCTTCGTCCCCCTTCCTCGTGTTCAGTCCTGTAAGTCGAGAACTGGTAAAGCGACATAGTGGGCTTGGTTACGACAGCTCGTAAGACGACAAGCGTGTCTAATAGGCCGCGATAACGCGACCCGATGATATCCTCCCAGGCCTATCGCCTCCGGTGTGGTCCGCGTAAGACGCGCGATTAAATGCCCACGTATTTGCAGAGGCATCGTATTCGCACGCGTGCGCCCGCGAGTCTTCGCCCTATTCACCCAAGAAATGCCTACACACGAGTAAGTTCACTCGGCGGAGTAGCAATACCGAGCAAATGGGGCGGATTAACGTCGGTCCGGCTTCGTGTCGTAAATTCATTGAGATCATTCCGGTTTATTTGATCGGGGCTCTCGGGCAGTACCAGTCGGAATGGAACTGGATCAGTAAGATTATATTCGTTCCTTTTACTAACTGATGCATACCTTTAGACTCCTCGTCGTAATGACACTGACAAGTAAGGTCTGACCGTTGCGCTGGTCTACTACTGAAATTAGAACCTTTCGGAATAGAAGCTTACGATCAGTGTACCCATGTCGTACTTGTCATCGCTCGGTTAAATGCGGATTGGAATTTTTTCGGCACATTGCGTGCTCTTACTCAAGTGGCAGAAGCGCAATTATCAACCAGGCGAAAGTCGCACGATGCTGACTTTTAACTGCCTGTTTTAAAAAAGGTAAAATTTCACAACACGTTTGCTGATAAGCGAAACGCAACATTTTTTGCTGCAAACGGCACGCGTTGTCAGGGGAGACGGTCAATGCGAGGGAGGCGTAGATCTCTCTCTCTTAACGACAGCGCAGGTTAAACCGAATCACTTCTGGAAATTCGTTTCTCGCGTGGCGATAATTTAGCACTGGGTCATTATCATAAAATGTGGAAGGCCTCCAGCACAGCGGTTTAAGTTATGAAAGCGGCGTGCGCCGGTGGGCAGCATTAAAACTCACGGTTTAATCGTCGGGCACAGGGCGATCAATTGGCAAGATTATTTGGAATCGTATCGAGGACGCGAAGACGACTCCAACTGGGGCTTTAAATGTCGCCCGAAATCCGCGTCACTCCGCATGGAGATACCATCTTGTTCGCGGAAAGAATTCGGCTTAATTCAGAGATTGCTCTTTGCGCCTGAGAGTCGATGCCTTTCGGGAATCGATAAATAATTATGCTCCGGGAGGAATACTCGCGCTTTCACTGGCGGCGAGAGCTCGAAAAACGGGTATAGGACGCTGGTTCTCATCTTAAGTGGAAGAAGAGTTCGTTTTCAACTCGTTCGACTACTACTATCCAGCACACTACTGCTATTACCACTAATGCTGTTACTACTCTAGTATTATCGTGACGGCACGAAAGCCGTTACGGCATCCAACGCATTTGCACGCCACGCCTTCCGCTCGCACTCTCCGACACCCTCGATCACGGCGTCCGATCGTCTATCTGTCGATCCATCGATGCGACCGATCTCGGGCTTGGCAGCCTACTATGGGGAAAACGGCTTTTTTCCTTACGGTTTCAGCGAATTTCTGCCGTTCGGACCTGTCGTGTCAAGGTATGCTCGTCGTTCGTTAGGCTGGTTTCGGTCAATGAAAATCGTGGAGCATTAAATAATCGCGAGAGACTAGTTCTTGCAATGCTAGAAACTTTGGTCTCTCACCACGGCGAACATGCTAACCCCTTTCGCCTTCTGTGAAAACACATTGGACGCTGATTTAGACGTTTCCCAATTAGCATAGCAATGCGATTCGTTGGAATATATCGCGGTGACAGATTGGTGAATGAATCAATGGTGCCAGGCACACCTTCGCGTCGGATCATAATTGGGGGGTGAACGAGGTGGAAGATGCGCCTTCGGGGTTGTTGGTCAGAATTGCGAGGTGCTCCGACACCGGGCCTTGTATAATCGTGGATCCAAACGAACGGCTTTTGAAATCGGATCCGCCAGATATTTCTCGTCCTGGATACCGGGCGATGGTCAGAGAAGGAGGAAAGGGCGAAAGCCCATCGTCTCAGTTACAATTTGTGTTCGCACTTAAAAGAAACATTACCTGGTGGGACCGGGTCGAGGATAGCGCGGACGCCTCGTGTGTGGTCCTACATAACGCCCTCGACCGTATCTCGAATCGTTCGTTACCGATTCGATTGGAGGAGTCGTTCGAGCCACCTTTCTGCCCGTCCCAGGGCAACCAGAAGTGCCACTTAAAAGTAGAGTTCCACCGTTTTGCAATTCCCACAAACTCGATTTCTTCCACAACGCCAGCTTGGCATGATTATTTTAATAGGAAGTCCTTTTTCCGAAAATTAGTGAATTCCAATGCGACTAATAAGTAGCGACACCCTTCTGGAACCGCGTCAATTATCGTGCTCGATTCCCGATCTTTGTTTCTCAACGAAATTGACAGAGATTTAAATGAATCGGGGACTATTGGAGACCCGGATAACTAATGGTGCTTCTGCGAAATCGCTATCTCCATTTGAATAATTTTGCAATTCGCTCGCGATTGCATCGACCGTCAGTGGTTCTCAGGCTTTTCTCGAAATCCTTCTTAATACCTAGATCGATCTTTCTGACGACTATCTTAGTCGGGATTCACCCAGAGTCGAGACCACTCTAATGTCCAGATTAGTCCGGTGTCGATCTCTCGGAACTAAATTCTCGAAACCGGTGCGGCGCGGTGCGGTGGTCGGAAATTCCAGAGCTAGAAACTCAGTCAAGATACCAATGCAACCATCGAATTGCTTTCTAGCCGATAAATCTCGCGCTTCGAAAAAATGTCGAGGTCGGTCGCGCTAACGACCAAGCACAGTGCGGCCGTGATTCACAGCTGAGGAGAGACCGGGTGACCACGCGATATCGATCGAGATTGACCAGGTAAGGTAGACTGTGCGAGAGCGAACGCAAGCACATTCGTATCGTTGTAAAAGAGGAATTCGAGGCAGCGGATATCCAACAGGGTCCCATCCTTATGAGATCGCGCACGAGCCGCATTTTATTCCGAGCTGCTCGTCGCGACTTGTCCGCCTGCTGCTCGTAAAGTGCGACTGATTCCCTGCTGGACCAGCTCTAAAACCTGCCGTTGCCCATTCGCGCGGCTTCCACCAAGTCCACTCGGATAAGGGAGCAAATTGATGGTGAAATAACAGCGCGAAATCGCGAGCGAGCTTCGCGAACGTAATTACAGTAAACGCGCGCAATGAACGATCCGTAGCTCATAACGATCACGAATATTGGTAACTACCTGTAATCTGCAGTGATTTCGAAGTCGTATTCCAGCCGTTTTGATTCCTCGACTGCCGACTCCCGGATCCGTGCAAGTCCCTTGCTCTTTCTTTCTGTCTTTCGTGACGCGAGGAGAAGCCTAGCTGATGCTGTATCCTTATGGATATCGTTACGGTAAAGACTGCAATCCCACGCGACTCTTGACTTTGAGTTCTGCTCCGTTTATTCTCACCCTGTTGAATGTAAAAAAAGAACAGCTCGAGAAGAGATCGTTTTTGTTGAGAATGATTACACTCGGTGGTGTTCCGTAAATGGGTGAGACTAAGCCGAAATCACGAAAAAAGACCGTTCTCATAAGAGCCACCACGAGGCAATCATTTCGTCTTTGGCTTCGGGTTGGCGTTGACCGTGCGACTCTCATCGACTCCTTTCTCGAATCTTCCAAACTCGGCAGACACATATCCTTTAATCCATCACGATTTACCTTTCTAAACGAATCAATTATTCTTACGACACTTGTGGCCGTAATGAAGCCACGCTCAGTTGCCCTCTTATTTTTCTCCCACGTTATTATTTCGTTGCTGTCGATCCGTAGAGTCGATGGGACGGAGGATCGAACGATCGAGAGATCGACGAAAAGCCTAAAAGTGGCGATGGAGAAACACATCGCATCGCGTCGTCCCCTTGCTCGTTTCGAAATCGAATTATTTATTCCGGCAGTGGTGCGATATTGGTACGGACGATCGTAAAACTCGAGGCCCGCCTGATGGATCTTAAAGTCCCCGGGTCTCGAGAGCGCGGCCTGCTTCGGATAAGGCCCAAATTGATGGGCGAATAACGGCGCTAAATCGCGACCGAATCGCGTATAATTAGGCTGCGTCACCGGCCGCCCGGTTCACCCGGCTGTACGTGTTCCTCGCTGGTATACAATCATGGACACATTCGCACACAGTTTCGCGAATCTTTTTGCCAAATGGTAACTTCCTCATGTATACGCGCACTCCCACAAATTCGACCACTCGTTCACTCGTTCACTCGTCCATTCGTCCTGCCAACACAACTGTGTCCTCGTCCTGGTGCGCAAAGTAGAGATTAATAGCGAAATTATACCATTAAGCAGATTTTATAAGTATTCAGCCAGAATAAAAACCCACCCGCTCATTTGCATGCCACGTGGGAATCCGACCGGAGGATTATCAGTCGATTTATATTCCGCCGTTAAAAAATCCCGGTCTCTTGGCCCGTTTTCAGTCCTGCGCGCAAATTTGCCATCCAAACGACGCCGATCTACGAGAGGTCTCACAAAAGTCACCGAGTCGAAACAGTATTTTTGCCAGAGAGGAAATTAGTGCAGCGAGCCGGTTTTGTTTTTTTCTTCTCCCCAACGAGATAACGCTTAATGGTCGCGTTCCGGATAATTCAGTCAGCGGGAGTTTTACGCTCTCAGCTCGTGTCACGGCATCCCCGTGAATAAGCAGTATTTTATTCCGTGTAATTTCCTCTTTTTACGCGCATAGATTAAGAAAAAGAAGTCGCGCACGGGCCGTGTTTCGTTATAGTCCTCATTAATCGCCGCCCGGTCGCTTCTCCCAATACGTATCGTGTAAAATTCCGCTAATTCGCTGAAATCCGCAACGTCGTATTTAATACGCGATTCATTAACATAAGCTTTGAAATACTGGAAATTAATTCTCCCGCGAAAATGACAGCAAGGTAGGCCGCAATTTAACGATTAGCTCGAGCTATTGGGCGAAGGCCAGATTTCTGTTAGATCCTTTGCGTCTATGCCGTCTATGAGGTCTATTCGCCACGCCAGGTACGCTAATCCGCCGCCAATATTATCGGCAAACACCCAGTGATCCTACTTCTCAGGACTCCCACGTAAGTTCCACTGTGGTTAATCCGAGTTCTCTCGACTCCGTACTCGGAAGTGATCCGTTCGAGAGAGTCGCCCGGTGCTTGCTCGTGGTGAATGCGCGTCCAATTACCGAGAGACCTGCGTGTAATACGAGCTTTAATGTCCGGAGGCAGCGGCTTATTAGCCGCTCGAACGTTGCAGTACCAGCACCAAGAGCGTGAGGGAGGAGGAAAGGAGAAGTAGAAACCAGCTGTTGGCGAGGAGAACGCTCCGCACCACGCGGTATTAGGAACCGAGGCGAGGAAGTGCGCCGCGGCGCGAGACTCGTGGCCGTGGAGGCGCTCCGCTAGTAGGGAGTGCCGAGAAAAAAGGGTGGCAGTGCGTGGCAAAGGTAAGGCGACCGCTGCTCCGGCGGCGGATCGACAGATCTATAGGGCCGCTACTAGTTTTTCTTGATCCGTCGGCGTCGCGGTCGCGATCTGACGCGATCTTTGTGCCGCGGCTGCTCTAACGCTTTCTGGCTGATTTGCCGCGATATCGTGTTAAGTCGCCTACAGCGGCGACTTCTCGGGAGAGGCGCTCTCCGAGTCTCCGCCGCGCCGTTCTCCAACTCTCCAAAGCTTTTGCCTTACGCATACTTCTCTACCATGGCTGCATTGGCCACTGACCGCGGACTTGTTTATCGCGTAATAAATTGCGCTCCTATCGGACTGCCACTCTGCGCACGTGTGCCTGATCCTCCTTTACGCCCCGTATAGAGTCAAGTGTCGCCTACTCTCTGATCGATCGGCTTTCGGTTTACCCGCAACTTCTACCCTCCGATTCTCGAGCGCGAACGCAGGAATTGCAAACGCCAAGCGACATCGCTGAACAATGAAGACATCCGGTATTTCAAACAGTATTTCATTATGCGAACCACGAAAGATTAACAATTATATAAATTAGTTCATGACAAATGGCTTTAGCTATCAATCATAAGGATATAATTGGGAAATCCAAATTGCTGGGAATCACATTCGAAGAAGAAGGCAATAGTAATGCAATGAGACTCACTCTTTTCTAATTTACCATGTGGCTTTCACTTGTATTCCGGTGATTCCGGTTACGCTCTTCGATCGTTTACTTTAAGTGCGATCAGTCATCGTCTGAAATCGCCAATCCAAGCCACTTAAGCGAAGCTTTGTTTCTTTTATGCCGATGTAGTAGACTTCCGCCTTGGATTGCCAGTGAAACTAGAATCTCGCGCGTGCATTTTCAGTTGTACATTGCCCGCGGGGGTTCGCGCATCACTTGGAGGTAATTTTTGATCCTTGGCGCGTAGTCCTACACTCTGCGCCACCGAAACCGCAAACTCAAACTTGCTAAATCGCTGACATAAGTACTATGGAAAGAATAATCGAGGTGCTTTAACAGGCTGGGAGTACATAAATAAAACAGCTGGCCAATTTCTGCCATGTTATAACGAGAACGGTAACGTCGACGTCTCTTTTAAAAGGCGCGCACATACGAGGCGGTTCGTAATCAATCTTACGTGCCTCCTTTATAGTCGGGTGTCGGTACTGAATTTACGATTAGTCCGACAGCAGATTTCTTGGGCATTATGCCACGCTCTTTCCTTACCGGTGCCTGCTCTTGATACATTTCTCTCGTTTGGTTGGCCGATCGGTCGGTTGGTCGCTTGGCAGCATATGGGGAGCGCCGATCGACTAAATATTACATCGCGGCAGATTCGTATCGTTGGCCGTGAGCCACGACTTACGGCCGCGGTCGGTCGGCCTCTCTTTCGACCGACGATCCAAACCGATTCATATAAAGTAGCGTCGCGGCATTGTGTAGGTATGCACGCCCTCACCAACAAGAACATTTGCCAACTCTCTCGCTGATTTATCGATCCTTGCTCCTGCTTTCTTGCCGTCTTGCAACTATCTGGCGTGGGATAAAAACTAGACATTTTTTTGAGAATCTTTCTTCAACTTTTTGACCGTTTCGGATCACGAACCGTGAAGCTCAGTTGGGCGTGTTGGATAAACGGAGGTTCTCGCGGATGAAGTATCACGCGCGTTTACAGGCTAGTTATCTAAGCCGAGTCGCAAGTGCGCTCGTAAATTTCTCGTAATTAATTGCGTGGACGTATTAGCGCGCTCTGTAACCCCCTCTGACCCTTGCTTTCCGGGTAGCTTCTCGCGGCTGATTAATCCTGGGTCGTAGTTCCTCCCGACTAGCCCACCGGTGGATCCAGTTGAGCCAGCGTCTCATCGTTTCATCGTTCCATCGTTTTATCCGGTGCGGCGAGCACCGCTATTATCTCTGGCCACCCGTTAACACGGGCATAGAGTACGCGCTCTTGAGGAGAGTCCTCCGCGATTTGCATCTGGCGCTTGTTAGCCACTCGAGAGCGATTTTCTTGCTAGCATGAAAAATCGATCTAATCTCCGTTGGGCGCCTTCCTCGCGCTCTTAGGATTGCCATCTGCCACGTAAGTTACGACATATCGCAGGGATGCCTCGCCGCACCGCGCCGCGCCGCGTCGAGTCGTGTATACTCGAGGATGCGGAAAGGGCGACCACCGCGGCGGACCTTTCCTGCGTCTTAACGTTATTCTAGCTGTATTCTACTGGCTCATCATTTTTCTTTTTTCCTATAATATAATGCACGGTCAACCGCTATGATTACTCGTTGCAAAACCTCACCCATCGTTTACGTATTCTCGAGCTTCTTCGGAATTCAGAGTTGCGAGTCGATTCTGATTCCACTGCCAACTCAGAACTCACAACCAGTTACCCGGACAGCATTGACAAAGCTTCAATAGCACTTAGCTATCGGTGCTTTCAATTTTATTTCCGAGTTGAGGTTTGAGCACAATTTTAATGGAGAAAGTCAGGAATGAGCTGACGCACACGAGGCACAGAGCTATCCTACTAATTTCTTTCTGAGAGGAGGAAAGTCATGAACGAGGATCAAGTGTAGCGGAATGTATGCCGCTGCAATTGGTAATGGGTGTTGTGTGGCCATCGGCAAAATTTCTCGCTGTTGGCGGATCCCAGAGGTCGGCGATTTGTATGCGCGTAGGGAATTGTTCGTCCCAGCGACTCGTAGGTCCATTTCTGTGTCAGTGATATTTCTGGTCGTGTGGGTAATAGCAGAGTCAGGTGCAATTAATTTAATGTATTTTATGTCAGCTGGGCGTGCAGTTTATTATGAATTTTAAGCAGAAGCATCGCTGTGGCACGGTGTGGCAAAGATGAGACGCGGTTAGTGGAGGATGTGGGGAGGTGAGGCGAGACGGGGCGAGGCGACTCGGGCGCGCATTACGATTGCAGCGGAGATGAATCGTGTTCCCACAAGACACGTAGAGGGATTATATAACCTTTGATCTTCCTTACAACGGTTCATCCATTGTACAGGTTCTTTCTTCGAACCCGCCGCGGATCTAAATTATTGCCTAGAACTTACTTAAAGAGCCTAGATTATTATTTATCATCGTGATTTACGCAAATGACCGAACGTTTCGAGCCACCAGATGTTTACGTTTAATAGTTACGTGCGTCACGTTGCGATCGCGCCTCCCTAGCACGATCATTTCGTAAGTGACGCCGTTGCTTGGATCGATATCGAACCGCTCACCTACGCGGATCCTTGGTAACTGATATTTTAATTCACTCGTCGCCAGAGTAACACGCCTCTTTAACGCGTTCACAGTCAAATACTCTCGTCATTTGCAAAGTTAGCGTTCTGCCAATGGCAGATTGAAAAGCCCAGTCAGATCAGGTTGCTTGAAACGTATTGAAATCGTTCCCGAGCACATTATTCCAGTCATACCAAAATTGCATTCATGCATTCATGCATCATTCAGTATTCTATTCGATCCAGTACTCTCACCGTGTGTTCTCATTTGCAATGGTCCGTCGATACGTCCGGATCTGTCAACATCTTGTTCAACTGGCACGGCGCGAGTCTCTCGCCTATTCCGATCAGCAGTTTGCTTGTTCAAGCCTGAAATTACATTGGCTCTTGTCTGCGTTATATGTATACGGTGAGATTTAGTTTATGGGGGGTAACGAGCACGTTCCTGATCCGGGCGATCCTGCAATCGATCACTCCGCTGGATCTCTGGGGTTCGGATCTCGTGGTACTGGGCATTACGTTGTACTGGTACGGGGCACAGGATACTCCTAGTGTCGCGATGGTCGGCATTGTCTCTCGTGGTGTTCCGGTGGTGTCCCAATGGCGTCCTGCCTGTTGCCTACCTATCTACCTGTGTCTACCTGCCGCGGTAACTGTTCGACCGAACAACGTGCGAACAGGTCGCGCCGGCGCATCGAAGATTACAAATGTGGCTTTGACCCCGGTCGTTTCAGGGTCACGTGAGCGCTCCAAATTATATGGAGCGAGTCGAGCACCGATGGCAAGAGCACGCCGCGAACGTGATGGCCCGATCGTGGCTAGGTCATCAGACGCTCAACCCGATGTCACAGGGGCTTTGCTCGCTATCGCTCTCGCCCTTCACTCTGCGAATTAGCGCAGGGGAGAATTATTGTCTATCCCGAAAAATTCTTCCACTTGAGGGCTTATCGATTTTATACGATTAGATAACTTAAACGATTTTTCCGCGTAAAAGTACTTAAACGGAATTTGGAAGGGAAAAGTTGCTAAATCGGTAAAGAAATGTGTTGGGAGTGTATGTGGTCGGTGATCGTTCTGACGAAGGGGGTGCCGGTTGCAGACCTAATGTACTTAGCTCATCTAGATCCGGGCGAAGATTGATCGCCATTGATCCAGTACGACTCAATTATCCGTCCGCGAGTGTTTTATCGTTGCGAATCGTCGCGCTGTGGAAGTCACGTTTCGCAGATCAAATTTATTGTAGAAACTTGAGTCGTTGGACATCGTCAGTGAATTACCGAAGTGCGGACAGGGCATTTAATGCTCGGCTCGTCCCACTCCTCGATCTGATAGGGACGGCGCGCGACGCGGTGATTGACTTTAATTGAGTCGGAATCGCGATGCGCGTAACTCAAAATTCGCGGAGAGCAAGCGAACGAACGATCAGCGGCAAGTACGGCGGCAGTACGAACGGTACGAGCGGTACGAGCGGTTCTCGCAAATGATAGATCAAGCGAGGCATCTAATTGCTCGATGATTCGCCGGCGCGATGTGCCCACGCGCGGCAGGCGCCACTAAATCACCGAGATCAATTACCTGAATATCTCGCGCACGGGGAATCCCGCTGGAGTTAGGTTCGCCCTCGCGCAGTTGAGTAGTTGCGCAGCTGCGCTGTTCACGGTTCGCGTCAACATCTTCTCAGCGGGTGAATCTCTCGCACGGCAAGGAATCTCTTCCGATAAGTCGGCCCCAGAATTCCGCGTGCAGGCGCACTCTGCATTTTGCGTCTACACGCGCATGAAGTATCTCTCGCGAGCGAGGAATCCTCGATCTTCAGAAGGAATAAAGGGAAGACGCGGACAGGCAGGCAAGCAGGAAGAAAGGAAGGAAGGAAGGAAGGAAGAAAAGAAGAGAGGAACGGAAGAAGGGAGGAGGCGAAGAAGAGAGCGAGAAAACGAGGAAAGGCAGAGCAACAAAAGCGCAAAGGGATCTGTGTGGCTGGCTCAAGGAATTCCTTCGAGAAGGTAGTCCGCTCTATATATATATCAGCTGGACGGGGGACATATTTCGAACGCGTCCTATTTATTTATTTTATCCCGTGGAAAGGGAACGAAACGGAGCGGAACGGAGAAGGAACTCGCCGAGAGGACGGAGAGCCAAAGCGGAGATTAAATTCTCCCTACATAGTGCGCGCGAGAGCGCAGGGTTAAGTTATGCATCTCGGTCGGTCCCTCCCTCTCTTCGGGGACTTATCTTCGGGGCATCTCCTCCTTATATACTTATATGCTCCTCGCGACGGGCCTCGACTCTCGGCTGTTGGCTCTGGGTTCTTGGTTCTTGGTTCTTGGTTCTTGGTTCTTGGTTCTTCTTGGTTCTCGGTTCTTGACTCCCAGTGCCGCAGCTCTCAAGGGAATGCTTTACGCCCGCTTCTTTCGCATCCGTAAATCACGGATTAAACAAAATAGCCCACTCGCCCGAGTCAAATGAGATGTCAGCGTAGGGCCCACCGTCCTTGCCAACTTCCCGGCTAAATTGCTCTTATTGTCTTCCTCGCCACCCTTCTTCTTCCTCTCACTCTTTCTCTCTTCCTGCAGCTTTGTCTACCTTGGTTTTGCGTTTCGATCAAGTTAGCACCTACATTGAGTCAGAGCGAAACCAAACCCTTGCCGCATTGCAAAAATTTCACGCTCTCAAGTTTCGACAATGCAACGTGGTTAACAATAACATTCCGGTGAAAGTTATAGCCAACGATGCAGCAGCGTTGGTTTTGGGAAGTACGATCATCGTTCATCGTTCTCTTTTGCCGGTGTTCCGATTTCAATTACGCTGGAAGTTTTTACTGGCGAATCTTTAAATTGTCCACGGTCTCTTCACGGATCTCGGTCTCACGAGAAGGTGGTCAGCGCGATTGGGAGCCGTTTCGCGTGAGAAGCCTCACCCCTGGCCCTGGCACCAGCACCGACACCATAGGATCAAGCGGCAGCGGGAGCAGGAGCGGGAGCAGGAGCAGAAGCAGAAGCAGGAACGGGAACGAGAACGAGGAGGCCATCGACGAAGGAAGCGCTCACGAGTATCGTGTAAGGAGGGTTCTGCGCCGAGCGGTGTATCACGGCGAGCAGGCAGGCGCATGTTGCGCGGACGCCTCCGGGCTCCAGGCTCTCTGGCAAGCTCGCGAGGGCCCTTCGCCTCGGTGCGGCGTGCTATCGGTACCCGGTGTAATTGGAGCGATCGGCACTTGTTTTCGCACGGCGCGATCACGAGAGCGTTGCCGCGCGCGGGTGCGCGCGAGCGCGAGCTTCAGCGCGAGTACGCCAACTCGACCTCTCGCGGCCACTGCTACATAGTTGCTACTCCCCTGCCACCCCCGACACTGCGACGTACTCTACATACATATACCCCTACGTACGTCGATTTCTATACATAGTTACTTACTTACTTATTTACTTACATACATCCCGCTGTACCGTAGTCTACTCTCGCGCGGCTTTACCACTCACCTTTTCCTTGCATCTCGCGGTACCTATCTCTCGCTTACTCTATTATTAGACATCGTGCGTAATGTGCCGTAATACCATGCGGATTACAACTACTCCTAGCTACAATGTTTATTAGCCTTCTATAGGCCGCCGACAGAATAAGATCGTGGAAACTTGGAAGTTCTCGCGCTCGGTGAGCATTAGAGCGAGTGTTTTTGCGTTAGTGTCAATGAAATCCTCGACGATGACGAATGCATCGAGATCGTAGTAGAATATCTAAATGAACAATGCTACTATATTTCTATGTCAGAGCTTGATGTTCCAAAATTCTTAACGAAAAGTGAGGGTGGGTCGAAAATATTCGATGATCAAAAACACGAAGTAGGAAGCAGGAAGACAGCAGGAAGGACACGCGGAATTACGAGGACGACTCGCCGTAAAGATGAAGGCGTCTCGACTCGTGGCTGCTCCCTTCATTCGAGGACGGCACAGTGCGGTGCGCCGTAACGTAACCGTCCAATTGACTCCCGTATATACCGCGGAGGAGGCATGATTCAGCCAGAGTGACTACCACGTTCGCTACTGCCACCGTGCCGCACCAACTCGTGATACTCGTGACCCAAGAGCCTCCTCCGTATACGACCCCTTTTCGCGATCGGTAGTCTCACCACCATGCTATCTCAGACACCTTGCCATCGAGCTTTCCAAAATGATAGCCACTACACGATCAAGATTCTGCCTCGTTTAGCCGTCGAATTGTAAGTCCGTTAGACTACGATGACTTGCGACTAACGAGGAAGAGATCCAATATCTTCATTAGCGTTTTATTGAGCTTTAGAGCCTAATTAATTTTTAACTCCTGCAACCGGCTATACGTATGTGGACTGAGACATAGACGATTAATGGAAACATTTTTGGTATTAAATATTCAAGGATGGTTTGTTTGCCTTACATTAGTGTAGTGTAGTATAGAGAATAACGTCGGAGTCTGAAGTTCGAGGAGAGGTTCGTTTCGCAATGCGTTCTGATTTGCCAAAGTATCGTGAGAATAGGAAAGTCGGTTTCGGGGAAGGACGAAAAAGTGATGTCTCGGATTAATTCGCCAAGACTTTACGGTCGAGCTCGTGGTCCTCGTTTGCCAATGTTAACGATGTATTATAGGGAGCGGTGTACCGCTCGTTTCCTGTTCTTTTGATATTTAAAAAAATGGTAATGACACGAGAAGTGGCCGTCGCGCGCTGATACAGGAGAGATCAGAGTTTATTGCCGCGTATCTTTTTATGACCCACGCTCCGCGGAAGATCTATATATGCGTGGCACGGC
The DNA here is from genome assembly GCA_963989405.1 of Trypoxylon attenuatum. Lineage (NCBI taxonomy): Eukaryota > Metazoa > Arthropoda > Insecta > Hymenoptera > Crabronidae > Trypoxylon > Trypoxylon attenuatum. The sequence goes on along the minus strand of OZ022488.1, from coordinate 6,796,233 downwards.
ACGCTCGAGAAATGCCTTCGGGCCCTACCAAATTCACCTTTCTCGCGCTCAACTTTAATGGCCTAAGACCTAATGGACGTTAAATTTTGTGAGAACCCACCGCAACGCAACGCAACTCAATGCGATGCGACTCGATGCGATACCGAACGCACTTAGTCTCTCCCTGTACCAATGGGAGAAAGTAGCCGTTCGTCAATCGTGATGTTACGTCAATGAGACATCTCAAGTAAAATTGGGTCTATACCCATCGTGACTCAAAGTCTCGAATCTTTTCTATTACGCAGCACAGTTTTCTTTCCATTTGCATCAGGAAAGATTGTCTGACAATTTGATCTTGAATGTTGAAACTAATCACTGTCCATGGCTTGGACAACATTCGATGCACCTTGGAGAAACTACATCGGAAAATAGAACCCAAAGACAATGAACGGCTTTCGCAATTTCGATTTCACCATGGAAAAAATCATCGTCGTTAACTGGAGTTTGGGTCATTAATTAAGCAAACGAGAGTCAGCTAATTGTGTGGCCGGTAACAGCGCGACGCGGCACTCTCCTTCTCCTTTTCCTTCTTCATGGACACACAGGTGCTCTCGGGAGCGGAGGCAGAAGACACGAAGACGCTCGCGTACAAAAACAAGTAGTTCACCTCACATCTCCCCGAGTGCTTCTCTTTCCAGGTCATTGACGGGTGCGATTGCACAACGGAGATCCAGTTGTACGAATCTCCTTATCCTCTGGTCATTGGCCACGGTACATACGTACAATACTTTAAAACCAGACGGTCCAGATCGTTTCGGATTTTCTTCCTTCTGGGTGGCTCTTTGGTGCTGGCAGAATCGAGTTATATGTCGCCAGAGGATAAGGAAAGACGCGGAGGATGGTTCGTTCGTTGCGGTTCGCTGGCACGAACCTGGTAATTAGAGCGGACTTGGTCGAAGACGCCTGGTTTCGTTTGGCGCACAGGTGGTGGCATGTGGTCTCTCGCGTACTCTTTGTCGCTTTTTTCCCTTTGGCAGCCGTGCCACCTTTCTCCATCGGCGACCTCGACGACCTCCATCCGCTCGTTCTCTCGCGAGAGCAGAGCAAAGCAGAGCACAGCACGTTGGTGTAGGTACAGTAGGTACGGTTCGATCGCGATAATCAGGTTCGTCGAACGAAACAAACGCACCGACACCTGAGAACCCGGCGAATAAGAACAAGTAGAAGAAGGCGAAGAAGAAGAAGAAGAAGAAGAAGAGGAAGAAGAAGAATCTTCGTAGTAATCGCATGGTGTTTTAGACCCGATCAGAGTTTGTCTCCAGTTGCGTTTGTGGAGCGACTGCCTGGTACAGGAAGCTAAGAAAATGTGCCGCGTGTAAGTTCATAGATTAGACTTGTTGGACGACTACATCAGAGTGATCAGGGAGATGGTGAGTTAGCTGGTGAGCTTACTGGTAATAGTGCGCTCGCGCGCGAACTCCGCACGTGGCGATGCGATGCAATGTCGAGGGATCTTCCGGTGAAATTCGAGGCGAAATAGGATCCCGGCTATATCACAGGTGCTGCAGAACACGGGAGCACCTTTGCTCCGATCGTAAACTTCCTTCTCGGCGCGGTGCCCAAGCAGACGCGAATTTTTTTTTCCTCGAAAGCAAATTTTATGTATGTATGCCACCGTGTGTTTTAGTTTGAAAGAGCAAATCCTTGTTGCGTTACGAAATCAGTCTGATGAAGATTCTTTGAATACCCGATGGGCATCTGATCTTTCTTCGCCTCTCTCTCTATCTATCTCCTTCTTCCTCGTTTTCTCTTTCTAGCCGATGATCGGAGGTCTTTCGACATTTCAGAAATTTCTTGCCTCCTACGATACCCGAGTAAATCTCACTCTCGGATTCGTGCAATTCTACTCTAGTATTGCACAATATTATGATTTATGACCATTACACTTTAATTACCGATGATACAAATTCGTACGTGGTAAAAAAAAAAAAAAATTGAAACCCTTTCATCGTCGCAACGGTACGATACACACCGATGGCTTTAATCTTGCATAGAGATGGCCGACACCGATTGGCAGTAGATTATCTATGAAGCAGCTGCTTAACGAAGCGGTATCACGGAATTCCCGAAGATGAAAGGTTCGACATTCTCCGGTATGCTGTACGCGTGGTAATTATTCGAGATGCGTGCACACACCCGAGCCGTCGATGTCTCGAACGTTTGTAATCGCTAATTATGTTGTAATTGTGAAGCTTCGTGATTATATTCAGGTTTATTAACCGATAATGTAATTACATACACGATGGCTTGACGCGTTCGTTTTTCCCCTCTCTCTCTCTCTCTCTCAATCTCTTTCTTTCTCTACTGCTGTTAGTGAATCGTACGGGGGCTTTAGGGGGTGGCCCCGTTCGAGAGATTCGAATCTAACGGGACGCGGTGCGGCGGCGCATGGAGCCCGACGATAATGACGCCGACGATAATATCGATATTATTACGGAGTTCGGGTGGTGCGATCAACCGATCGTCCTGATACACCTGATGAAATATGCACGACGCAAGCGAGGACACGCGTGAAAGCACGTGTTGCATTAAATGACGCAGAGTCAAATTACGAGACTGGTCAATAATGAATAACTGTTAATCGAATTTCACGCTGGTACCTTTCATAAGTACAACGTCCCTGGCGTTATATTCGTTGTATAACTATGCTTTTATGTGGGTGATGTAGTACTTTTGTATTTTCGGTTATCCTCCCGTCTTTCCCAAATAAGGAGAAAGACCGTTGAAATATACGTCAAAAATCGATTTTTCAAGTAACAAATTGGTAACACATTCATTTGGCTATTCCAGTGGGTGTAATGTTAATCATAGCAAAAAAAAACGTGTGCCTGATCTTGCCTGACGGAGTCTATGACGAACTTGATGATCGTGCGAAAATAGCAGAGAGCTCCCCTTGCCCATCGGGCCGACAACTGTTTAGATTGTTGAAGTTCGCGTATTATTTAAGGCGGTCGTTAAAATTGATTACGAGACGGTTTCTCATGGGCGCTCGTCCCACGCAGCCGGAGCATGGTGCGGCATGGTGCGGCATGGTGCGGTGTGGTGGCGCGTAAATAATGAAGGCAATACGGTCCAGCGCGTTACATTAATCAAGAGACACTCGGATGCTCGCGGCGCGGCGTGCGGCGTACGGTGTGCACCTTACTGCCGCGGTAGGCACGAGAAAGCGCGCTGCCGCCTCTAAGTTACCGTTCATTGGCTCGCCGCGGTAGTTCTGCCGCTTGAACTTCCACCGTGATTTCTGTCTTTTTATCAGAAGCGATGGTACAATCGCGTTTCACCGATCCCGCTGGTTGAGCTTCTTATGCAAAGCGTTATTCTGCCAGTTCGGACCGGCTGTTTATCGAACGTAACATGCTCCACAATCACGCCTTTCCGGACACGGTCCCACGGGGGTCCATGCGAACTAGATTTTTCAGACGATGACTTTCCCGTAATCGCCCACTGACACGCTCGAATGAAGTCATTCGCTTATCCGCATATCTCACGTGTGCCGGCACGCTAATGCGCTACGGTACCAGTTCTCACAGCTCGCAACAGTTACTTGTGATCTTACCGAGATCCCATTCGAGGGAATAATTCTTATTCCGGCTTCCGTAGCGGGTCTCGCGCTCTCGAGGTTCTCTACGTGCGTGGGCACTCGGTTTGCATACGCGAAATGCAAAGCACGCGACGCGCGACCTCATCGATATTTCGCAAAAGCAGGCACGATAAAAGTCTCGTTTCATTGGAATTATCCGACACGACTTTTTACTCATCTTCCTCCGCCCATTGTCATTGCAAATGCGATACGAAGAAAATGAGTGTTCGTTGGGTTTCGTCAAAGCGTCGAAGGATACCGGATACCTCGTGGTATCTTCTTTTATTTAATCTTTTACCTCGAGATTTTCGTATAATGCTCGGCAATGCGGTGCGCTACGCGCGATCAAGATTAAATAGCGCACCGTCCGACAGGACCCTCTATCACGGCTAATTGAATCCTGATCCAGATAAGTATGCTGTCCAGTTTGTATAACCTGAAACCCGCGGCTGCCCATTCATAATTTCCCAGCTGGTGTCAATTAACGCGACGCGGTGTGGCGCGGCGTGGTGCGACTGTCCAGTGAAAACCGGTGGACCTGATTTCGCCCACCCACGCATAGGATGCGTAGAAAGTTTCTTGTCGTAATCCCTCTCCTCTCCTTGGCCGTGGTTCGAGTCTCTGCTCAGCGAAAAATATCGTCGGCTCGCGGCTCTCCGACGCAAATCAGTCCTGTTGCAATGTTCGCCGTTGAATTCATATTTTTTAATTAGCCGGAGTTACGGGCAGCATCGCGTTCCATATCCCAAGCACTGTATCATCCGCTCTGAGGGCAAAGGGGGGCGAGCAGGGAGAATGTCTGCTTTCCTCTTCGTACCTGTCCGACTCGAGAGACTCGCGTATGATGAGCTTGGATGGAATCTTTCCCTCTGACTCTCTTTCTCTTTTTCTTTCTCCTTTCTTCTTTTTATTCTCTTTCGTTCCTTCTCCAGATCTTCGCTCGGATGAGCCAAGAGCTGAGAGTCGCGTGGAAGATCGAGGAGAACGGAGGGAAGGGCAGAAGAATGTGTATACCCGACCGAATCTGAAATTCCAGCGTATCGCTGTCAATAAATCAACGACAAATAGAAACGTCGCTTCTTCGTTAAAGTTCTTGCTCTTGGCTCTGCTCTCGGCCGTGCTCTCGGCCGTGCTCTCGACCGTGCTCTCGACCATGCTGCCCGAAGCATGCTCTGGCCAGCATGCTGGCGCTCCGGTCCGATTATCTTCACGATTAAATTTATAGTCGATCGCGGCCTCGAATTAAGCCGTATTGCGCAACTGTAACTCGCTCGGATATATCGGCCGGACTTTTTATCTTTCTCCGAGGTTTTTTTCTCTCTCTCTTTCTCTGTCGAACCGAGTTCTTGTTCCCGTGTGGCGGGTGTAGTTGTCGCGCCGTCGACGACGACGGTGGATGCTTCGAATACCGGTCTCGATTTTGTCCCTCGCTCGAGGGAAACGCGAAAAGAGTTATATGCGCTCAAAGTGTGCGAGGGTCGTTGATCTCGCCTATTAAAAAGTTTATTTATCGAGCCGCCGCCGCTTAATGTCCATTTGCAAGTCAACGGGTATTTTAATTCGCGGAATGTCAGAGTGCCCTGACCGTACATCTGCGGCGTGGCTCGTTTATTACACCTTCCGCTTGAATCCTCTGGCCGCTCCTACGTTTTCCTTCCAATTAATCGCTGTTAACGTCGACCGATTCGAGAGCTTCACTCGTTTAGAGGACGATGTCGAGAGACTTTTATCGGAATTCACGAAATTCTATCTCATCCCCTCCGCCTCGCCGTGCGGTACTTTGCGCCGAAGGCCATTTCGCTCCATTGAATATATCAGCTCACGTACTACGGACCACTATAGTGTAATCTCCTCCAAGAACGAGATTATGTACCGCCTTGAAGTATAATATCCCCACACTTCACTGGAAGGAGGAGTTGTTTGCCTGAAAACAAACCGCAATCCACTTTCGACTAATTAAGACGAATGTCCGGCCGCCAAGACGCAAGTGGAGTCTCTCTTTCGCGAGGGAGAGACGAGTGCCAGACACGGTGCGCAGCGCACCGCTGCGAAGGAGAGAGTGAGTGATAATTTAGACGTGTAGGCGCGCACAATTGTGCAGAAAGAAGAAGAATTGCGCGGTGCTCTCGACTCGAGATAACCAGCGGCCATTCGCGAGAAATAATTATAACAAATTGCTATTTAATTGCTTCATCACTGGCAACGAATTATTCTCGGCATCTAGTAAGTATGAGCGACTTATTAGTTATTACGGTACTCGGTGTACGTAGTAGCTTTAGCGTGGCAAAAGGCTCATGCCCAAGCTTTCCTGCTACCGACATTACGGTGCTTTAGCGAGTGGTGCTATCCGAAGCAATGCGATGGCTGAACTTTGCCTCTTGGTTTTCGATTGCCGCGGGCCATCGGGATGCGCCTCTGTGTGCTCGCAAGAAAATAATGCTGGAATCGAGGAGAAATTGAACGCGAGAAGGCGACTCTCGAGAGAGCCAAGTTAAATACGAGGTTGTTTATGAGGTCGTGGCCACGCATAAAGCGAAACGTAGACTATCACCGGTACTTGCTCGCTCATTAAGACATACTGCTGCGTACCTTTGCGCATTTTATTTGCCTCGATCAAACCCGATACGCCATAGCCAGAGCTCCCGTGGTACTAGAGTAGACTAAAAGGGTCCTTAGAACAGACGTGAGATTCTACTCGTCTAGGAAACGTTGGTGCAAGACTGGAAAGCACTATTGTACCCGTCCGAATGCGAATTCTATGCAGACTAATCGTCGAAAAACTTGGGTGGGTCCTTAACGATCCTCGAATCCACGACGTTAACTACGAAAGATAAGACAAGGCTCTCCTGGCCTCGCCTTTATGGGAGGTATTAAAAAAGGATTGGTGAGAGTCAGAGAGCGCGTGTATTGCTTTTTGAACAGTGGGGTGCAACGAGTGAATCGTGGAAAAGACGAAGCGTAAGGTAACGACAGGGAAAGACTGGGCCTCCAGTCGGCATTCTGGATTGAGACGACTCACTCGACCTAGTAAGGGGGTTGTTTATGAGGCCATATAGCGGCTGATATTTACAATGATGTCGGAGGTGCACGGTCGAAGGACTCCCCACTGGGTTTACGCTCGGCGCGCATCTCCATATTGCATCCACCTCCGTAAATATCGTCGCAAGAATCGGGTTTTAATTTTCATGCATCGCCAGCGCTGGACTCCAACCTTGATTGGCAGTCAAACTCTCTGTTCGTTCGAAACGAACCTATGAAACTTACTAAAACAAACACAGTACATACATCAAAACTGCTTTAAATTGTACAAGTTACGACTGACTCTACAATTATGCTAAAATTAGCTCACTTTTTCATTCTTTGTTATTGGATGTCGTAAATGTCAGAATCAGCGCAGTTTGGCGGTAGAAAGTTAATGCAGTTGATCTCGCTGCGCTAGAAGAGAGAAAAGAAAGAGAGAGTGCAGAAGAGGGAGAGGGCGGCTGAAAGAAAGACGCGATCGCGCTGATTATGATTCGAGGCAGACTCGCGCCGAGTGGACAATCCGTAAAGCGGAACCTCTGGAAAAGGGCACGCTGAAGATCGGTACCCTTGAGGTGCGGCGGATCGGTCGATCGGCCGATCGGTCCCCGCTTTGATCCGGCTTTGCTGCGTTCTCCCGTCTTGCGATGCGCCTACCGAACCGACAAAAAATTCGCAAGAGCTTCCGCCTCTTTCTAATGGGCAACCACGGGATTTACTTGGAATCGACGATCAGGCTCTGTTGTGTTGTCTCTTGGTCGCGAGCTACTTGCTCTCTTCCTCGAGCTTCGCAGCCGCGAACACCCTTTCAACGTGTCATTAAACTGGTGGCGTTATAATTAATCGCGAGGACATGATTAATCCTCACGTCACTCTGAATTTGCGAGCAATTTGTTCTTCCGTGCAGACCGGTTTAGAACCGTACAATTCACCGTAATTCTATACTCCACATTTAGCGTCGCAGAAGTGGCACATTATGCTCATTACCGAGCCGCGAGCAGCGTGTAAGCTGTAATTTATCCACCCTTTTTTTCTCAGCTGACTTCTCGTTTAGACGGATCCATTATCGTGTTTCATTATCGCGACTTTTTCTCCGGTTCGCTGTCGCGCGATCGCGTCTTACCCAGCCGGGATAAAAAATAAAGCGATCCAATTTAAAGAAAGATCTCCAGTGGTGTCTCGAATTTTCTCCGATCGAGGGTCGTTTCCGATCTCCAGTAGTTCTGGTCAACCATAGACGGCACATGGATCACTGAGGGAAAATTAGGTCTGGCAGGAGAATAGTGGCGGTCTGGTGCAAGACCGGAGGATGGTACAGCCAGAAACTAGAGCGAGCGGCGTATCGCAAAGCAAAATGAGCGTGCCGGCGATCGAACCGGTGCGCGGTACAGCGCTGCGAGGGCGTATTTTCTCCGGACGCAAAGTCCAAAGGTAGAGATGTAATTTCATGCAAAGGAGTCAAGACCCCACCGATCCGTATTGCCGACGAAAGGTGCAGCGGAGGAAGAGGAGGAAGTTGAGTCGGGGTGATGTAGGTATAGTAAGTACGTACAGTAAGTACCTGCAGGTATACGGCCCAGCGCGACGTGTCGTGAGTGCGGCTACCAGAAAGAAAGGGTTGCGCATTTCGTGGTCGCGTGAGAGAGTGAGCGAAAGAAAGAGAAAGACGGAGAGAGACAGAGAGAGGAACATCACACGAACGCGAGGAGATCCCCGGACACGCTGAGCAAGGGAGAGGGAGAGAGGAAATCGAAGAAGAGAAGGAAGAGAGAGGAAGGGACGGGTAAGAATGTACTCCGAACTCTCGACATAACGGGTAGCAATGTAGCCAGATCACGAGGAGCGGGTCTTTTCTTCGAGGAGCGAGAGAGACCACGACGAGAAAGGAGTACTCCACCAAGGGGAAAGGGGACTGGAATACCCACGACATGGCGCCCGTATTACGATTATTAACGATTACAATTGATTTAGCATTGTCGTACGCGCGAGCACGGCACATTATTCAAATTTATTCAAATCGAGGCCACCGTGGAAGGGAGCATCTGCCGCTTTCCTAAAGCCCATTTAAACGCGCGCAAACGGTACTCAGCGCAACGATCGGAGGTCGCGAGGAATGGGCTAGAGAAGTAAGAAGGGTGCGCGTTCGCGTTCGCTATATGGCTAGCTCGTTCAAATCGACGAATGTATCGAGCATCGGGGCATCGGGGCATCGGACCTGCCAACGAGAAAATTCCCCTGGAGGTGTTGCTCGACTGTTACGGTCGTGGAACTTATTAATTTGCATACACATTTTTCATCTTGCGACCAGCGGTGGTATGGACACGAGGCTCTCGCTCGTTCCCGGTCCGTATATGGTCGACGCCGGCATGCTGCTACTGTTCGCGGTGAACTGCCTTCTGAAGGTATGAAGGTATGCCTTCGTCGGAGAACATCGAAATATACTTTATATCCCCGTGATATAATCCGGCTCCTCGATTCTTATAAGGGATCTTTAGATACGAATCGCGAAGGCCTTATCTGCTTTCACTCCTGACGACCAAAAATGCTACATCCTTTGGTTCGAATCGTTTAGTCCAAGTGATTTCGAATTTTCCTCGTTTTTCCTCATTTCAAAATAAATCAAGTACACAGTGAATTTAATTACGAACCCTTTTCCAAGCATGCGTGTGCTCGTAATTTCTTTTTGACTGTTAGTTTCTTGCGTTGATTTTAAAAGACCAAAAAGATTACGGTGACCAATCTCATCATCGTTGTTAAATCTTGAACCAGTTTAGTGTGTGGTATCAGAGATCGAGTAGAGAAGATACAGCTGCTTTTAATTATATACGTATCACGAGTCCGAGTTTTTGCTCTTTACAGCGATTTCTCTCGTTGATGAGCTTGTTTATCCACGAAGCTGGTTATCCTCGAGATAGGGTCCCGAGCCATCTGCATTGCACTGTACATGTAAATAGCTTCGAGTGGTTACATTGAAAGCTCGATACGATCAAGCACTATCTAAAGTATCTCCCGCAGATAGTGAAGCTTTATGCGTAAACACTAGTTCACCGTTTATGACACTCTGCAGAGGCTGTCAAAGTACAGTACACTTGTCCGATTCTCGAAACGCGGAGGAACCCTTGCAACAGAGACAGCAGTGCTCTCACTGGCAATGGTTTAAAAGGCGATTGCGGTTAACATAGAATACAGCTCCAGTAATTTATCGCTACCATTTAAAGCGCCATATAATAATACGCCGGCGAACAGCTACTTCTTAAGGCCGCGCGAGCAGCGCGTAGCGAACGTCTCAAGAGTGAGGAGAAGGAAAGGAAGGACGAACGAAGCGTAAACTCGAAGAAAAGTACTGGATGCTTAAAGAACAAGTTCTTATGAACTACAGACCTACGTGCATAATAATTACCAAGGAAAGTAACTCGTCGGGAGTGTTAGTTCTTTTAAAGGGCTGCCGGGTACCCTGATCGGTCGATCCCACGACTCTTAATATGGCATGACCGAGAACGCCCTTCTTCTCTATTCACTATCTTGACCCCATCATTAGCAACTGCATCTTGAATCACCTTCTACTTATTATCACTCATATTCTATCGTTCAATCTATCAGAGCTCGTAGCTCTTCATAGTCGAAGAATGCCTAATAATACGGATAGAAACGAAGCGTCCACATTTGCACTCTTCTTCATTTTCGCGACGACACGCACTATTATCAGTCCCCATATGGTCTTCCTCGAGCAAGTTCACGGCGTCAAACGCAAAGAAACACAGTGAGAAGCGACGTTTAATGGTAGCTCGTGTATCTGGCACTGGTCGCGCTCTGCGAGTCAAGTCGATGAGTCATTAATGAAGGTTGTGCTTCGCATATTACAGCGTGCACTGCTCTGCTCCGCGCTGCACCGCTCGCGATGCACTTCTATGGGTGCAGACTTTCGCACGAACACACGACTAACCTTTTTACACCGATTGCAGCCAACCTGAGTCTGTGTGGTGATTGGCCAGTCGATACCCTGGCGCACTTTGCTGTTCATTCCATTAAGATCCCGCGGCTACCGCGTCGTGCCTTGTCGTGACTCGCCGTGACTCGCCGTGGCTCGCGGTCCGGTAAGTAGATCATGTTCCGAGATGCGGCGCATCTCTTGAATCGAGTCGTAGCGCGGATTATTCCTGCATCGGGAATTGGTGCCGGTTAATCGGCTCGATCGCGATCGCGTCGGCACGGCGATGCACCGTTTGATGAGCCGCAAGCGTGAAAGATCCAGATCCGATTACGCGGAGAGATCGAACCCCTTCTGTCTTTTGCTTCCTGCTCGTTATAGACTTTGATCCTCTCCTTTCTCCAACTTTCGATGCACCTTTAATTTTCCACCGTGAGTTGCACGTTTTTATTACGAGTACTCCTGGTAGCAGTACCCTCCTTAGAATTAACGATAATGAAGGAAAGTGGTCATTTATAACGAAGTCCGATTTTAAAGGAATCTAAACGATGGGAACAATTATCTCACTTTAAGATCGTTTCCCTATGCGGCGAGTAGGACTTTCGCGCCAAGAACCTCACGTACCTTGTTACAGAATCTATTCAGTGTCCAGTGTCAGATTTTTCATGCAAATTTTTCTTGACAATAGCCAACGGCTCTGTACTGTTCCAGACATTGACACGTGACTGTGATTCTTCTTTTGTTCGAGTTTCCTACAATTCGGGTTCCGTTTGTCGGGTCGGACACGCCAGTGGAATACATGCCACGCGCAGCATCGTTATATTCCTCTGGTCACGAGTCCCAAACGAGCCTGATTTCGGCCGTTGGCTGTAGCAGGTGCGTTTCCATATTACATCGAATATTGTTCTACAGGCTGTTTTTTACCAGCGGCAATATCTCTGCATTTCGTTAAGAAGAAGGAGGGACGAAGGGACGATCCCATTAGGAATTGTCGAACGCGCAGCGCAGGAGAGCGTACGGTAATACGCGCTGTCCATCCTCTTGTCCAGTTATCCAAAGCGTTCGCCACCTGCAGCGACGACAGTGGACCTGTGCTGGTGGATGCCCTTATCCGAAAAGCACTTTCGCCACTCGATGATCCCCGGAGGCGCGGAATCTTCTTCTCTGCTTGTTTCTCCTCGGCCCGTTCCCCTCCTCTCCTTCTCGAGCGCATTTGCGCTCGAAAGATTCTCCGTTTTTCGGGGCTGTGACAAATTGGAAATTACCCTTTCGCGCGCGGTCGCCTCGATTGAGATTAATTGATTTTTTCAACGAGCGGTGGCCACTCTCACCGTGGAGCCAGTTCAGTGGCTTCACCATTTTCGGACGAAACGCGCGATCGAGATCGTGAGAACCGTGACGGAGGCTAGAATGCCCCGGGTGGAAGACGCTCCGTGGCAGTGAGGAAAGCGATCGCCGCTACTCAGTCGTCTCTCTCATCTCAGTTTCTCTGGCTACCGGCTGCTCCTCTGATCCCTCTCCGATACTTGCGTCATACAAAGTACATATTGCTCGAGACGCGTCGATGATCACGATAATAACGATAAGCAGAAAAGAAAAAAGAGAGCAGCTCTCGACAAGACGAGGGCACTCTCCCGACGCCTGTAATTGCTTCTTGCCGAAATTGGATTGCTCGCTCCCGACTCCGGTTTGGATCATCGGATAATGCTTACCTATGGTTACCGTCGAGCCTACATAAAAAAGTGGTGGGATGCCACTGACACAAATCACCGAGGATCTCAGTCTAATTTCGACGTATCGAATGATTTGGAAGTTTGTTTTTTTTTCTCGTGTCTGCCCTCGCTTCTCCTTCCGACTAATCTGCGTTCGAGTATTGCATCGATGCATTCCCTCGGCACCGGCCTTGACAAACGAAAGCACCTTGCGTACAGCCAGTTACATGATCGGCTTCTCCGCTGTGAGCTCATTCGTCGTTACCCAAACAAGTGCTTTACTAATTATCGACTTCATTACACCGCTCCTCTTTTACCCGTGATTACGCACTCGCGTTTAACTGTACTCGTAAAAAGAATGGAATTTTACCGCTGTCTTGTATGTATATTACCGCTAAGTATTCGCCGCCCTATCTCCAGCCGATCATCGACACCACCATTATAATCTCTTCTCGTTCCTCTCTGTTCAGCTCATCCGCGGAATCTTGAGCTCCCTCACGATCGCTTATCCCCTTTTTTGCACCTGCGAGCACGGCGAGCGTAGAAGCTTAACTGCCGATGTAGCCGACGCAGCGCGTCTCTTCCCACGCAACCGCGCTAAACATTAATTGAAATGTCAGTCTCGCGGTGACATTTTCAGCCGGCATGCGATGCCTAGCCGGGCCAGTGCAGAGCGGTGCGGTGTACGGGCGCACGAGCGCGTCCAGACGAGTACACGGTATACCTATCACTTCCTGGTACACCTTATTAAACTGAAAATTAACATAGCAGCCGATATCGTCTAAAGCAGCTCTCGTAGGGTCGGTTCTCTCGATCTGCTGGCCGGTGTGTTCTATCGACCGCTCGTTCTCGAGCTCGCACGCCGCTCCAGCGAGAGGAATCGTGCACCGCCAGGGGGAAATTTATCACCATAGAAGCAATTAATGGGATTTTTCAGAGCTCACGAGCGCACGGTCTCCACGCCATGCATCGTGGTCACGTCTCGCGGTCGCTGAAGCGACCTGTGCATCCGTCCGCACCCCACTTCTGCCTCTCCACACCCCTCTACACCCCTCCACACCACGATCCTATGCGCTTACCTCTTATACTCTTATGTAACGCCGCTTGTCGGCCGATATTAAGGTCGCGGGAGAGAACGCCCGGCGGAATCGTCTCCTCGGTCATTAAAATCCTTGGATAATTGCGCCGAGGTGAGAGTCGATCGCGTTCGCGTTCGCGGTCGATTTACCGCTGATGGCTTTTTTCTTACGTTAAATGTGTCGCTCGATTATCAAATATGATCGCTTATTAAATTTTAATAATTGATTAGTCCTTAAGCGCGAGAGGCACCCTATGAGATGATTGATGCGAGCGCGATACGGCCTGGTAATGATCCCCGCTCGGTTGGTCCGATTAAGAAGGAATTTGGGATAATGGGCCCCGTCCTTGCGGGGTCCTACGCAATTTGACTAGTTCTTCCATCTCCTACGTATTACGTAATTCGCACGCGTAATAATCGTATCTGTGGAAGTGGTAATGCTCCCATCGATCACGTTTCTTTTTTGTCTCCTGCTGATCCTGTAATATACGGTTCACCGGTAACAAAAGGAATCGGTTCCTATCGACAATGAAAGTTACTCTTTTTTTCTTCCTCACTTATTCTAGACTGACGAAAAAGAGGCGATCTATAAGAGGCTGGTCGAGCCGTGTAATCCGGTAAAAGCGCGCAATCTCAGGTTCTGATAGTGGTCTCGGTAGTGGTGCCGGCCGAGTTTGACGTTAATTGGCTGTAATTACGGGACGAACCGCTTAATTAGGTGGACCCGGGTCGACGGAGGCGCCAATTCCGAAATTTATCGATTCGCGCGGCAGCCGAGTGCGCTGCTCACCGTTCGCCGCTAGCCACTAGCCGCATCGATCCTCGAGATCGGGCTGCCGCGCACGGAAAAAGAAGAGGCGAGCGCGTGGAAAAAAGCGAGGGAGGCAAGGCAAGGTAAGGTACGGCAAGGCGAGAGAAATAAGATGAAGAAGAAGACGAAGAAGAAGGAAAGAAGGAAGAATAAGGTGGAAAGAGTGAGATAGAGGGAGGTTGGTAGAACCTTGCTATCACATCTCGCGATCTTCCATGGCGGTGTGTTATAAGGGCGCTAGGTGCATACGCGGACGCTACTGGCCGGCGTTAATTAAGCGACGCCGTCGCCAGGGCGCGCGGACACTCTAGAGTCCCAGTCCCAGTCTCCGATCCTGTTCGCGTCGAGCCCCCGCGGGCATTTCGAGCCTCGAGTGTGCCCAGTACCTACCGATCCGGACGATTTTTGCACAGAGATACGCTTTTTTCAGACGACCTGCCGCGCCGCCACCGCGCGCCTCCTATCTGCCGCTCGGAATCGATACTCTGGGGCTTTCGCGAAAGCGTAGAGAAGCGGAGGGAAGCGGAGACTTTAGTTCGCTGGCCACATTGCCGCGAGAACCGAGGAGATAGCCCTATCGGGTTCGGTTAATCGCAGTGAGTCCTGTCCACCCATCCGCACCCACTACTGCTCCGCGCTTCAACCCGTTTACTACCCGACAGATTCTTCCGAAGAGATTCGTATGCCTCCGATATCATACAGATGCAACGACAAACATTACTGAACGTAAATTATTCCTACATTTATAGATGGCTGGATTATTTTATAGCATTTTAATAACGTCACGGTAAGCGCGACGACTATAAGGATGTACCACCACTAGCTTTTAATAACACAACGTATGCTAGCGTGTCTAAAAATATTATTGAAGCGTTTGAGGGACGCGAATACTGGTATTAAACACCGGAGACCACCGTGGTAGCGAGTCGGCTTTCGATTACCCTTGATGTCTTGGATCTCTGGTGAACTTAGTATTATTGGCAAAATTCATATCTTACTGCGATTCCTCTCATTTTCGCACGTCTCCTCTACGGGCTGGTACGTGGATGCCCCCGAGCGTCGATGCGGATCGTGACCTGCTGGAAAAAAGAAGGATAAAAAATTTGACAAGAACCTCATAATATTTTACCCGATCAATCGTAAATTACGGGTTCCCTTGTGATGCGAGGATGACCTCTCTCCGTGAGCATCAATTAATATACCGAGATATTTACACCGAGATCGAGAACGGCGATGGCGATCTGCGCGAGATAGCGCGGCTCGTTCCTCGCTTACCTTTACTCCGATGGCGATTCTACTTCGATAGCGTAAGGGTAATAAAATCTCCGTGACATTAAAGCATTCGCGGTGGAAAGTAGTGGCAGGCACGCGGAGGGTCGATCGATCGGTGGTCCCAGTCCGGTGATCGCGCGAGTCCACTGGACCGGATAGCCGGGAACCGAGGGACAGATCCTGGCTAAATGTCACTACCAGGGAGTTTGCTTAATCGGAGGATCGGTTCACACGACTCATCCCGTTCCGTTTGCTCGATCGGCTAACTGGTCTAGAAACCATTACCGTCACGCGATCCTGGCGGAGTCGCTTGACGGCTGGCTAGTATTGGGTGCATCGGTTGCATCGGTCGGATCGATTCGATCGGGTGCAGCGGGCGCGAGCTCTTCAGGGCCATTCCGAGGAAAAAGTTCTCGAGAATAGAGGTCTACTACCGATCTCTCCCACTGAATCGTCAAATCGTGTTGAATACTTAACGAGGAACACATTACGTACTATCATCGGGAATACACTGTTCCCTCGGAGAGTCAGTCAGCTGCATTTGCAATGCCGTTTTCCATTATTTACCTGTTCCACCTCCCTCGCTTCTTATCGTTGTCCGCAATTATGTTGGCCGCGTTAGACTGGCAGGCTCGACGTCACTCGGTACCACGGGGCTGGTTAGTGTCGAAGAGCGCGGGAACGAGATGATACGACGCGGTGTGGAGCCCCAGGAGGAACGACGATATAACTACGCTCGAGGCAGTTCTCTTTTCTCTCCCGTGCCCTCGGATCGCTACATTTTCTAAGGTCGTGCGATTGCTGCTTCCTCGATTGCCGCGACCGCGTCTACGTCCGCTTCTACGTCCACGAGAGGACGAACTTGTGCACGTCGTGTACGACGTGTAAGACGTCGGGACGTCATTCCATTTGACGCTTACAAGGCCCTGTTCGTAAGGCACGAGGAGAGTACGGGAGAGTTCCTGTGTCCGGCCCGCGCACCGGGAACTCGAAATCTACAAGATTGTCGGGCAGCCGATCATACCGATCGCGGGGCGAGTCACCACTCCTATGGGTGACTCACTCCTCACCACTCACTCACTCACTCATGCACCGTCGCGTCGGTATCGGCGATCAGTTGAAAAAATCCCTGCTTCCCACGTCCCGAAACTCTCGTTGCTTCTCGTTACTTCTTATTGCTTCTTGTTGCTTCTTGTTGTTTCTTGTTGCTTCTCGATTCGACCCCGCCCCGGGCGATATCTTGCTGGGTCTGGTACCGTCGTCGCCAGACGGTAAATCGATTCTATCTGGACATGAGAAATATTCGCGTATCCGCCCGCTCCAGACTTTCAGCGGCCTGTCGACAGTTCTTCCTCGTAAAAGTATTGTTGTGAGCTCGCGCCAAGATCACGCGAATGGTCTTGCTCTCCCAAGTGGTCAGCGTGTGGGAGAATCGTTCTCTGTCCTGGGATAGAGCAGGAGAAGTAAAAGTGAATTGCGATATGTGAAGCTTGGAAAATCCCTCGAAACGCGCTTGTTTGATCGTTATGGTAATTTATTAGAGAGATCCCAAGGAAACAGTCGAGAATTCTAGGTCTCTCGGGGAATCAAAGTTTCCTTCGCCAACTGAATCGTCGAGCGGTGGATCATGAGAAACTAACTCTGGATCGGGAACACTCAGTATTGATCGTCGGGGCCGATGCGATCCTATCGGGCCGATTGCTACTGTACGGCCGTTCCGCTCGGCACCTTCCAACTTAGAAGACCCTTACCGGTAATAGAGACCTAAGACCGCCGCGGTGCGCGTCAATTTCGTATTAGCATGACTCGCATCGTCTCGCGTGTAAGCACGATCGTAATCGATTTTACGCCCCATATACGGTCCCGCGGGTAATGAAGACGCGGTAATGATTAAGGACACCTTCGTTCGAAGATACGAAAAAAGCACAGTATGTATTTGCGTCATGATTGCTGAACGATCTTGTCAATAATGATCCGAGTCAGGCACACTCATTTCTTGTTATGCGATCTCGTTATATCCTGCGTTGTGTGTTGCGAATGTATCGCCACGACTCAGCAATCTGCTTCTTCATTCTCTCAGGCCGCGCGCATAATTCCGACGATTATCTGGATCGACAGTGATTAATTTATCGGAGGATCTTTGCAGCCGATTGCCAAGAGTCGATAAGCCCATCTGGAGGACGGTACAACGCAATTCACGATCCTGGAAAACGCCAGGAATCCCGCGAGACTCGGAATCTTCCCGGGTAAGGGCACAAGCGGTGGTCTTATCCCTCGATCTTCCACCGCGATTCCCCAGCTAACAAACCCCGCGCCACTAAAACGAACCTATCGAAATCACGAGACTCGAGCCCGATAAACGCCTACGTTCCCTAAACGGCCAGTTAAGCATCTCTCGGTCGGTTACTCCAAATCCTTGCACACGTACTTTAGCTCACTCCTACAGAGGCAACATCGACACATCGTTTAACATTGTTCCACCGATTACCCCGAGGATTTGTACGAACCTCCTGGGAAAAAATTGAGTTCACTTTTATGGTACCGCGTGGTCCGAGTTTGGTTGTGGTGCAAGCAGCAGCGATGATTTTTCCGCGGGTCGCGAAAGAACTTCCACGAAGCCGAAGACAAAAGGTGCGGTTGCGCAGCGCGTTTCGAACGACGCAACGCGACGGTGCGCAAGCACGCACAGACATACTCACGCACGCACGTACGCACGCATGTCAATGCTCGAGCAATTAAGCCTTGTTTGGCGCGAACGCCACTCGCGACTCGTTTTGTTCGGGCGGCTTCGTGCTTCGAGACTCGGTCCCTCTTGGTCGACCTCACAACAGGAAAGTACTCGCAGAAGCGCTGCGCTGATTTATTTCCGCGACGGCTAAACCGCCGCTCCTTTTTTTAAAACTGAGATTTGTACCCACCTCGCGGTGGAACGCCGAAGCCGCCAGCAGTGGTTCTGCAACCGAGGAGACGGAGACGAGCCCACCATGGCCACCCAGCTAAACTGGAGCAGCTTTTTGTCTGCCTCGAGGAAAGTCAAGGTGGCCTTTTGTAGCGCGAAACCCAGGAGAGCGACAGTGGATTTTTCTCGATCCCGCCGTGTCAACTGCGTTCGGATCCCGTCGCGATTAAACGACGATTTATCAGCTGCGAGCTTCTGACAGTGACGGATGCCGAGTTCAGCTGCGGCTGGTACCACTGGAATCGGGTCAAAAATCATGGAGATCCGCCTCCTCGCGAGCGCCTCTTACTTTGGCAATATGTACTGCCACTGATTAGGGGTTTTTGCGAGCCACTTTTAAACTCCGTTGATAGAGCATCTTTACTATCCACTACTATCGCTGGGTCTTTCGACTGGTCTACAGTCTCCGAGGAACGACAGAGAAGATTGGTAGAGTCATTTGTCCCCTGAGGCATTCGGAGGGTCGCGGAGGCTAGAGGCTTCTTCCAGGAATTCCTCGATTCCGTGGGAGTATCCCGAGGAGAGAATTCCTCGTACGAAATTCCCCGGATTTGGAGCAGCTGGCGAGTGAGCTACTTTCAGGCGAGCTCCGTTAAATTCCTTGCTCTCCGCTTGCTCTCGAGGGCCAGAAGAGGCTCCGAACAGGAAGGAGGAGAACCCGAGGATCGTGACTGAGCTGTTCTATCGGAGGGAAATCACGCGTGACGTATTTGCTCGAGCTGACTACCCTGGTTGGATAAAGTGACACGAGGCGAACGTAGGACAGACAGTGGCGTGTGTGAGCATTACGGGAGTGAGCTCGGTTCGAGCCATTACCGGTAATTAAGCGCGACGGCTAGAAATTCCCGGCAGATTTATGTACTAATTACACTAATTAATTCATCCGCGCTGGCACGCACTGGAACGCGATCGGGCGGGCTCCCGCTTGTTGCACTCGAGTTCCGCGACGCCTTGTTGCCTTGCCGCATGATTAACGCGATAGATCCGCTCGACTTGCTTCCTTTCTTGCTCTTCCGGCTGGATACATTATCGCAAGAGCTTCTCGTTTACGCATTGCGTGAAATTGTCCCCTGTAATGCGATCGTTTTTTCTCCGTGACGCGGCACGCTGTGGCGCAGCGTCGGCTTTACATCGTAATTAGAGATCGTGTATATTAGAGCCGGTACACGCCGGGTATTAGTAACACGAGAGTCCCGCGGCTAACAAGGTCAGAAGCGCGTCGGCGCCGCCGTTCCGCAGTCTACCTTCTCGCTTGATTGTGAGTGTCATTTATCAAGCAGATATCTTCTCGAATTCGTTATTAATCAGAATCTCATTTTTTCACTTTCGAATCTTTTTTAATTGCGCGATGCACGCATCGATGTAAAAATTCAGCTGATGAAAAAAAGTTGTGAGTAATCAAGTAATTTTTTTCAAATTTATCCTCGACCGTGTGGACTGTTCGTTGTTCGACAGTACGCATGATATGTAGTTGGTACGATAGCTCGTATCTGAGGCATACAAATACCAAATTACATTATCAACTAGGAATCCTGCGATTCCTCGCTTCTCGATGTTCTCATCTCCGAGGCAATCCCACGTTCTCAGTATGGTTTTCTCACAGCAAGGAGAAACCGAGAGAAATTGCGAAGAGGATAGATGAACGAAAGAAAGATAAGAGAATTGGTGGATTGATGTAGATATCCTGTAGGCGTCGATCCCAAGAGGCGTCGAGCAGTAATAGATTTGGTCGGGTCCTCGCCAGGAATCGTGTCAGGATTATTATTCGCACGTACACGTGGATATGCATGCGTGTCACGTGCGTGATTAAGATTTTCTCATTACTTGCAGTCAGCTCTTGGTGGTACCCCAACAGCTTCCCGTTGTCGCAGCGGTCAGTAAAACCCGCCGTTTTCCCGTTACGCCATACCTATTTCCAAGACTTACTATTTTCCGTGAAACAGCAAGTACTCCGAGCGTAAGGTTCCGCGAAATTTTACCCTGGGAGGTCTGACTGGCCAGGCAAATATTTTCCCAGAATCGCAGAAAGACTTTCGCAATAAATCCCGCGGAGTGGCGCGTTCCATACGAAGCGCAATAATTCATAAGAACGCGATATCATTATTCGGCGTAAGCGGTTGCGGACTCTCTGCTAATTGGCATATGATGATCGCTCCTCTCTCTCTCTCTCCCTCACTCATACACACACACACACACACGTGCGCGCACATGCACGCGCGTACACGTACCAGTTGAGATCGATTTGCTCGACGGTTATTGCGAGTGAACGGATGTAAAATCGCTCGAGCGCCAGCGGATTAATTTCCACGTTCGCGTTCGAACCGAACAAATCGTTTCTCGCGCTTGCCGGCAAGAAACGCGACGAGGAAAGGCCGTGATTATGCAGCTGTAGCGGGAACTCGGACCGTTTTGAATCCGTATTATATTACGACGGACATATCAGAAATAACAGGCGCCATTCTTCCGATAATGTGAGTCATGCTCTCTAATTAATGATGCTGACCGAGTGTAGCAATTTGTGAGCCATTCGTAATCCCCCTTTTTCCATTTGTCAAGTGGCCGAATAAACATAACCGGGCGCATAATTTTGACGGTACGCCATTGTGTGTAACTATCTCCGGTGACCGTGAATTTTGCGAGGTTCAATCCGTTCTCCCCCACACTCTCGGAGGTTCGCGTATTTAAAAGATTGATTATCTTGATGGCAATCAAGTTTTTTTTTTACATCTTTTACAGCCTTTTCGTAGGTTTTGAAGAGCTCATTAACGGTTCGCGCGAGCGTTGTGAACAGCAACGATTTGCAATATTAAAGCATCCATATGGCATAAGTAGATATACGGCTATGACTACGTAAAGTGTATGAGATATGCTGTTGATATGCAGACGATATACATATGTAAATCATATTCTACAAATCGCAGCAAATGAAATTTGAGACTCCCAATCTTTCAGAGCAAAAGTGAGCATTTTGCTGCAAGTACCGATTCTCGAAATTAGCATTTAGTTATTTTTGGACGACTCTTTCTACATGTTGTCTCTAACGTAGTTCACAGATTTACACACATTACAGAGTAAAATATAATAGAGTTTTTGGAATTTCTTGGTTTCGTTTCAGATCACTCTACGGAGGAACGTCATCGCCGTCAGCAGACAACGAGAATCACCCACGTTTTATCGTAACGTTAGTGAGTCAACAGCAGCTCGATGCCGGAACTTAGCAAAACCAGTGCCGTAGAATCGCGCAGTTTCATCCTTGAACCTTGCCTCTGCTAATAGAGAATCCACGATGAAGCGATACAGCTGGGAGACATCTCCTCTGCACCGAGACGATCCATCTACACCGACAGAATCAATTACTAGCCCGGAAGTGAATCTGGTATGCACAAAACTCTAAATCATCCTGCCCAGATTATTTTCTTCGAAATTCACCACGAATGAGGTATCGACTATTTCCTTAGGTAGCTTCTTATCCTCCGGAGAATAAGAAGCTACCTTCGAATCATCTCTAAATTCCCTGGCATTATGCCCGATTTCGCAAGCAGTAGAATCTAGATCAACTCTCCTAGATTATTTCCCTCGAAAATCACCCTGATTGAGGTATCAATTTTTTTCGTGGCTTCCTAGAGAAGAGCTACCTTCGAAACGTCCATAAACTCGCTCCTATTACGCTTGATTTTGCAACCGGTAGAAGCGTGCAGCAAGCTATTGAGTCGGAATCGGCCGTGAAACAAGAAATGGCCGATGGCGAAACGAGAAAAGAGGAAGCGCGCTATCGAGGTAGCGTTCTCCAGTGCAAAAGGTGGTATGGCTACGCTGCGCTGTGCCACAGCGTAAGAGGCCCACGACCGGACGCGGCTCCTAAGCGTCGCGTAACGACTTAAACGCGCCCGTAATCACATTGTTTGCCGGTAATTGCGCATTAATAGATGAGAACTGGGTCTCCACTGGCGCTCAGGGGCTACGACGGTCTCCTAACCTGCCTTCACCTTGCGTAATCGTGTCGGTCGTGCCCGGTCGAAATATCGGACGTGCGACGGCACGCTACGGCACGCCATGGCACGCTACAGCACGCTATGGCACACCACGGCACTTCTCTCTGCACTTCTCCTCACAATCAGCACTTTTACGCTCCTTTCTCGTTCCTCATTCTCCTCATTGGCGTTGGGGGGGATGCGAGGGTCCCCGTAGATCGCAGGATTCACGCTCCAAACGCTCTGGGCCTTTCCGAACGCCACACTCTCGTCTCTAATCTATCCTTTTAACAGCCATGTATTACGCCGTTTTCAAGCTCGCTTCACGCGAACCAATCCATCGAGTCGAAATCTAGGCAACGATGATTGTTCCCGCGTGTCTCGCCGGAATAGGAGCCTTAATGGAATTACTCCTTTCGGTAACCGTTCTCATTGCTGGGAATCGCTGCCGCAGATAACTGGTCAGCTCCTTTAAACAACGCCTTTTGAGGAAAGCTTATTAAATAGCTTTCAAACCTATAGCGCCTATTATTAACTATTCTCGCGGACAATGCTTCGAGAATTAAAACGTTCCGGATAAGTAACGTTGAGAGGTGTCACATCGCACATACTCTTATTAGTAGTGGTATTCGAAGATTGCGATCGTCTTGCAATGTATCCAATAGTTAATTTATAAGTAAAAAGAAAAAAGCGAAGTGAAAAAATACTTACTACTCGTGGTTTGAACGGTGCAATAAGATCTGGGATCACGAATGGTCTCAAGGACTATCTCCACGGGAGGTAGAGTCGAGAGATTCCAGTAATAAGAACATCTTGATTGATGTAACCTTCTTCTCTCATTTTTATTGATAACGCAAGAGGCCCGCCGCCTACGCGGCGCGCGTATACGCAAAAGGCCAAGCTAGATAATGATTGCTCATCGCGTCTAACAAGAATGTAGTATTTTTAACGCGCGCTCGCGTTATGGGCCAATCACTGCTAACAAGGGATGCCAGTGCACACTTGTTGTCTGCACAGGTAATGACTAATAAACACTTTCCCGCATGAACTAATCGATTAAGAATCGGCACAACGCAGCTCCGATCGGCTATCGCTTTACCGGCTATGACGCATCGGTATTCGACTTTTTTGCCGATCGCTCGAATCACCGCTAGTGGAAGGTGGAAGTGGAGGACGCGCGCGTAAATCGATTCTCCTATCGACGTCAATTTTTTTTTTCGTTTAACAGTAGGTGCTACCCGACCATCGAAATGAATCGTTACCAGCGCTCAATTAGGGAACCTTGACCGGACCTTGTCGGCTGGTCCAGCGATTCATCCTGGCAAAAGGAGAATCGTTGGTGGGAGCCAAGGTCGCCCTCACAATCGCTACTGCCAATGCATTTGCATAATTTTGGGTCAGGTGCAGAACGCGGCACTGGGTTTCCGATTCCATCATACCGAAAGTCCTTTTTTCAGCCAATACAAAAGATCCGAGAACTATCGATGTAGCTTGCCAGTGAAGAAAGAACAAGTCCTCGCGATAAGATCGCGAAATGGATCCACGTCTTATGCCACTCTACGCTCTGCGAGCACACGAGGCTCAGTACAAGTCAGATGAAAAAGTTGGAACGATACTATCGAGAAAAGTGCACGCTACTATCGACTCCCGCCGAATCTATCTCGGAAACTCGAGGGTCCGTGAAATTCGATGGAACTCCAACTACCATAGCTGCAGTGTCCTAATGACGCTGCAACTACGCGAAACATCGTGAAAGATTTTATCGCTAGATCCCGGAAGGATCCTATCAGCTTGCCTATACTTCTCTGCCGTCAGAGTACGCGGAATGATGGATGAAATTGCGAAAAATTTTGAGGCACTCTGCAGAGAGAACACTCTGGTAATACGCACAAAGCCAAATAATTCTTGAGAAGATAATGAAACGATGTGGTTAGCTAGTTACCGCGAGAGAAGTAATCGTGTCTTCTTGGATTCTTTGTACTCTGCTCTCCTCGAGATCGACCCGGTGTAACGTGTAACGGTCACTAGATGCGCGAGCGCGTTCCCGTGGACCATTCTAATATCAAGGCCTCGAAGGCGCACCGGCTGCGATGGATGCGCTGACAGAGGAGGGGGCGAAGAGGCGGTAGAAGCAAATGCAGCCGACCTCTGACCCGGCACGCTGAAACCTGGAGGATGTCTGACTCATGAGGCGCGCTGCTCGCCGTCCTATTCTACTGGCGCGTTCTCTCGAGCAACCTAAGCCTTGCCGCCCCCTCCCGCCCCTTGCCACCTCTTGCCTTCTCGCGCTTCGTCAAATTGGAACGTCCCTTTGAAGGCGAGTCCGCGACGAAAGCTCTTCGTCGCCCACGCTCCCGTGCCCTCGCAGCCGCCTAAGTATCATTTTCGTAAGTGGAATTACTCTTGCGAGTCACCTGGCTCTTCGAAGAGCCACAGGTGCGCGTGGTCGCGACGTAACCCTGAACACCCGTGATTAGACTTCCACGTGAGAGAGTACTGATTGAGATTATTTCTGCATGGTGACATTGAGGATCTCGCGGTGGCTCGGTACCCAAGGCATAAATATCGAGGAATTTTTCGCGGAGTCTTCGATTCAAATAAGGAGGAAGCGCGGTGATTGACTTGGGCGACACGTGAGGAACGTGGTCGCTGTGGTGATCATCGTAGTGGACGTAGTCATAGTGATTCTCGTGGCTCTCATGAAATCTAAACGAGAGAGAGGGAGCCTGCAAAAGACGGGGACTGGCGTGTACGTGCTTGCCGCGACGCTCGCAATTGTACGCGAATCATTGTGGCATACGGGACATGATTATTGGCCGATCGGAATAATAATTGTAATCATCTCAGGGAGATAATGACGAGTTGAGGACAGCGACGGCGAATAGTGCCGCATGACCCGAAAGATCCCGTGACCACCAATCGATCGTCCGCGCCCCCTTATCTCCCATGTAACGAAATGTCGTCTAACGGATCGAACAAGGGGATGGTGGCTCATAATGCACGATCTGGAAGCGAAAGAGCCATCGAACGCGCACCGCGACACGGCCTAATCGAAAGGAGTCAGCGCAGTGTGTCGCGCAAATAAATATCTATCATCCTGGTAATATATTACGGTAATTGTTGCGCGCAGTACCGCATCATTTGTGAACGACTGTTCTGTTATTACCGTCTCGATAAAGGTGACTAAAACACCCTCGATATCCCTCGTTAAAGCAAAAGGTGTTTGGAAAAGGTCGCGCGCAATGCCACTCGCGCCAACTTCCTTGCCCGAACATAAAACCAATTCTAATTATGTCAGAATTATGGGGGTGGCCGACAGACGAGTCCTCTTTAAATCGTGTTACGTACCTCGGTGACACGCTGGGTCCATAAAACCAGTCGTGGCATGAATTTATCTGGCAGGGCAAATCAAACCTGCTTGCCTGCACCGACAGGTGCCCCTACAAACGATATTGCTAAACGTTTATAAACGCGAGCCTTCCACGGTACATTCTATGGTGTCGCGTTCACCATTTGTTTAGTCGGCGGGACGGGATAGTCCTGTGATCGCAGCTCTCGGCTCACCGACCCTGAGATTTCGATCCTATCGCAACTGATCTTCGATCGAAGGACATCTCGATTGACCGAGTTGGAAAACAATGTGCAGGGTTGGAGAGGGGGGAGGGCGAGGAATAGAGAAGATCGCGTATCGCAAATTATCCTGCCGGCTGCGTAATTATCCGGCGAAATGACGATCTTTCTCATAGGCAAATGGCCAACGACGTTCAACGAGACTTCTATCGAACGGCACTTCGGAGTCTGGAGAGACGAGGAACAAGAGAGAACGAGGAAGATCGAGAGACGTGTCCCATCCGTAGCTCGTGCCCTGATAAATGCCGTGCACGTAGGCAAGAACCATCCTATCATTACACATTGTTACTGTTCCTTCGTGCTTTTAAACTTTCACTCGTACATTAATTTTCGTCGCGTATCTCTCCTCCCGTACTGGCCTGTCTATCTTGTGACTCCCAAAGTCTCCGAACTACGAGCAGTAAGTTCGCCTTAATAACGAACCATAAGCGCACATAATTGAAGAAAATTAAGAACCGTCGAATTAGAGCCAAATGGTTCGGTCAGAGTGGGTCAGTCCGAAGACCTTTCGATTGTGCCCTGCCTAGTCTCTTGCTTCCTGGTATCGATCTCACAAATTGTCGGTATTGGTATGGATGATACTAACGATTGAACTATCGTAACGACGTTTCGAACACGATATTCTTCTGACTGATACTCACGGCGGAAGTAGATTTCCATTTGACTAGAGACATTGTCTTGTAGTGCCAGACGGTATCTCGCACGATTCGTTTTAGATATTTACGGGATTCGTACTATGATTTCTTCATCGTACCGTTCCATAAACGTCGGATCGTTTATTTTGCCGTTGGCACGTCGACGGTAACGCGGTAACGTGTGCTTACTTAACGATGATCGCGTCCTCGTAACCGTAAGCGCTAATAGTCCGATGCTTGCTCTTTTATAGTTATCAATCGACGATTACCGATCCCCCCGGGTTGAGCAATGTTTTGATGATCGTGATCGGTGATCGGTGATCGGTGATCGCGCAATTCGTATCCAATACACTTTCATAGTGACCTTGGAGATCGAAGCGCAGGTTCCTCCGAAAACGGGCAGGGGGCCGATATTAAGGCGATCGGTAGGCTAATTCGCCTCTTTAAAAGCGATCCACACGCCGACTCACCTATCGACTCGCGCATGTACTTACATGTAAGTGCTTCGTGAGTGGCCCTGATACGCAGACAGAGGTCGTTCCCCCACTACGATGGTGACATCCGACGTGCATCGCCTATTAAAGTCACCTGGATCTTTTGATCTGAACTCGGCGAATCCTTTCGATTCTCTTGCTCCTCTATCCCTGCTCAAATTCTCCCGGTGTTCACGACATACTTGCATCCTCAGAATATTTCGGGGCGAAGGTTGCGCGCCGAAACGAAATCCGCTTTCGTCACGCGGCAAATGCAAGCAGTGGTAGTGCGACTCGACGCGACGAATCGTGATCTGCATTCGGATCTCTTGCTCTTGTAATCTATATGCTGCATATCGGAATCTTACTTCTGCCGATGGATCCGATTCAATGAATATTAATTCAACTAAATCGGTCTGAGTAGCTTTAGTGTATCGACGCGCTCTATCTTGATTCGATCTATAATTAATTTTTTCTACCAGTCCAATCCTTTCGGATGCATTACACTTATGGTAATTTCCGACTCGGTCAACAGTTGTTATTTTTATTTTGCGTTGCATAGTTGGATTCTTGAGCTACCGCGGGAGAACGTGTATTCGTGTTGTTCTATCCCTCGGAGCAAAAGCCACGGGACTATCGGAGCGTTTTCCTCGCGAGCGAAAAAATCAGGAGCGTGAGTACGAAGAGTGGGAGCAGCGCATGCGAAAGCGGTCGAGCGATAAGATCAAATCCCGTGTCCTCCGGTACGTGAGTGACAGCTCGGCTTCGTCACCGCGGGACGCGAGAGATAAAAGCTCGAGCGCATAACAAGGTGCCGGATGGTGCCGCGAACTGCAGTTTCGCCGGCACCAGCCACCTCTAAGTACATGTACCAGTCGGTGTATCTGGTTGTCGTAGCCATTCGAGCGGGCGCGATACAATTATCCTATGCGCAGCTACTTTCGCGAACAGCCAAGTGGATGTGTTGGATGGATGTGTTCGAGCTCTTCCTCGCGCCTCGAGTGGCCACTCGGGCCAATGTGCTGCCAGGAGACGGGAGACGCGATCCGCACGATCGAGTGCAGCTGAAAAATAGGATAGAGTTAATCATGGGGCCGTAAACATTTGCAAGTTTAAGTAGCCGATGGACTATGCTACGCCCGTAAGCATTTTTACCGATGATTCCTATTACTTACGAAGGGGTTTACGTCACGGGTAAACTCAAAATCTGACATAACGTATTACCGCCGTGGCAATCGGTCCAAGTGGTACGAAGATTCACGGACGTTTCGAGTAGAAGCGTCATCGGAAATTTTTTGATTCGTTTGCATTCAACTTTGCATGCCAGTATGCATAATGATGATCAGCGATAAGTGACATTAAGTAGGGCCGTTTAAATCGGACCAGGTATAGATGATGCATCGCGATGATGATCGCGGCGACGCGACGCGAGTAAAAATAGCATTGAAAGTGAATCGAGGAGAGTTCAAGAGCGAAGGCCTTCTCTACCTATCGAGCGAGGAGAGACCAGTGGAGAGAAAAAGACAATAGGTCGAATGTAAATGCGAGGACGTGAGTCCCATCTCGATGATCGCCCTCGTTCGACTAACGAACGGAAAGCGATGCTCCGCCGTCGCCACGATCGGCTTTATCTGTCGCGGTAATTGTAGGTGAAGAATTCTGGTGGTTGCCACTGTCGTTGTCACATATCGCTTTTCCCCTGTAATTGGTTACCGTTGTAAACTAACAGCGGGACTCGCGGAATCATCAATCATCGAGTCCAGAGCGATCGCGAACAGCTGAAACCCTCGGACGGAGAACCGGGAGGTAAGAAAAGTGGAAAGAAAGAAAGAAAGGAAGGGGACTGATTGATTGGCAAGCGACCAGGGTCATCGAGGCACGTAATCTGTCTCAGGAGCATCGCTTTGATTCAGAGACGCAACCTTTAGAGGACGTGTTCGCGGCGCCATTAGAGGCCTCGTTAGGTGTCATTGGCAGGGACATCCGCTAGTACAGGCGCGCATCTTCGTCGTTCTGGTCGTTGCATCGTCGGTGGAGTGTGGACACGAAAAGTCTGCTTGCGAGCAGGGTGCGCGCTCGGTGCACAATTATGCATCCGCGGAAGACAGAACATTAATTTATGGTTGAAATAAGGGCCCGGCGTGTGCGCGCGCGTGTCGGCGCGTCTGTTGCCGCGGACGAGCGTGGGCGCCGTGAGTGGCTCGCTTAAAACATTTCTCTGGTTCACCTCCTCGGTGCGCGCCTCCAACGAGCCGGGCCTGAGACACGACCGCGTGTTCGTTATTTGTACCCACGTATTTATATGCATATATAACTACCTACGTTCGCATATATGCACACATAACGCGCGTGTGTGTACAGATGGCCCGAGCGCATCGACTATATTCTCCGCGTACACATAGATAAAAGGCGGACGGGCTCGCGCGCGCGAGCGCGGAGCAACCTCTTAACCCCTGCTCTCCCCATTTCTCCCTGACTCGTCTTCTCGCTCTCCTTCTTGCTCGCCTTCTTGGTCGCCTTCTTGGTCGCCTTCTCGGAGCACCGGCCGAGACCCAGAGTCCTCGCGGTGCCGAGCGGACGATTAATAACCGCGCTGTTTCGAATAAATTAAAGCACTTACTTATCTCGCGCGGCCGCGAACCTCCGATAGCGAGCGTGCGTCCGCGGACCGTCCGGAGACCGTCCGCGGTGCGGCGCGTCCTCTTTGTCCTGACACCGGCTACACATTCGTTGCATTCGTTCTCACCTATTCTCCGACTGAGTTGTGCAAGGGATTGGTTACACTCGACCACTTGGGTGGTTCCAGGTCTCATGCTCGAGAACGGGAGAGGTGGTAATTCTCATATCGCTAGGATTCCAAGTATCATAAATGCACTAGTTGTGCCAAGTAGCTAACACCTACGCAGAATTGAAGCACTTTTACGGAATTCCCAAATTTGAGAAAAGTCGAGTGTTCGAATTAAAGAGATTCGGTAACTGCGTTAAATAACTTTCGTATCTTTCTTTCCCGCATGGCACCACTAAGAGAAGCGAGGGTGAGACGGTTACATCGATCCACTGTTCGTGACGAGAAGAGTTCCATTGATCGTTCACCCTTCGATTAATTAGATCGTTTAATTGCCGTAGCGATCGCAAGCGCACAATTATAATTCTCAATTACGATGGTTAAAGGGCGGCTTGAGTATCCCAGGCGAAGCAGGCAAGGCGAGGCAGACGAGGCAGACGAAGCGGTCCGTACTCTAGGATAATAGGGGCTCGACTGGTCCCGCGGGCAAACGCGAAGAATTAATCAGAACGCTCAATTACCACGGCGTTATCAGGAAATTCGATCGTTCGCCGGAATCGTATCTGGCGTGCCGCGTCGCTGTCTTACCTCTTACCTGACCGAGTCGAGTCGAGTCCCAGGGAGTTCAAGATTCTCCCATAGATCGATCGGCACGGTGCGGTGGTTGGCAGTTGTGAGGTTGAACATGCGGGTGTGGGTATGGGCGCGCGCTCGGTCCATCGATTGATGGTAATTAACCCATAAAGAGAGGAGAGTCCTCTCGATCGCGAGAGCGAGCATAGGTAAGTGCAGCGCACCACGGCACACCGATGCATGTGTGGCCCGAGAGCGAGAGAGGAGTGCACAATGGAGCGCAAGGCGTTCCAATCGCTTAACGGTATAGAAATATCCTCAATGCTCTCAGCCGACAGAGACAATCGCGCGCGACCCCGGTCCGCCAGTCGACCGACCGGCGCAGAACAGGTCGACGACGTCTTATTCCCGCGGCTAAGGTCGTACCCTTATACACGAGGGGATCTATATAATACAGAAGGGGGAGGGCGAAAGGAGCTGGACGCGAGACTTAAAGCCACGTCGTGCGGGAGCCAGCAGGTTCATCGGGGTTTAACCTTGAGGATGATTAGAAAGCAAAAGATCCCACCGTCCTCGTAGCCGGTGTGCTCGCGAGCGCTGGATCACGACTCGTCCTCGCTCCTGCAGCCTCTCTCGGATTCTCGCAGGACTTCTAACGCCGCGGCACCGCGCCGTTACGCCGCCAAGATATCTGGGCCAGAGCTTCTCGAATCGCGTGTGAACCATGCTCCAGCCAGGATGACTGAACACCGGCGACTATTTTCACTGAAATTGCCTTGTACCTTGATCGCCACCACGACGCTCATTACCCGGTACAATGATACACGTAAAAAATGGCGGAGGGGAGAGGGGGAAGGGGGAAGATGTCGCGTAGCGTAGCCTAGGCCTTCCTGCCTGGGATCTTTGTCGGGTGACAGTGATGAAGTTTGGATCGCAATTGAGGGAGACCGTAGCCGGGTTCTCCTGAGCTCGCAACCTTGCCGACCATTAGACGGCGATACAAAGATTCCACTGTCACCGTCAATTTAGAGTCCGGATCGCGCGGCTCGTACTCACGCTCGCAATCACTCACAATCAACTTGTTACAGTATAATCCGCGCGGAGCGCACTCGTACGTGTAAAGGCAAACGGCAAATCGGTTGAGCTGCAGGTGCAGTTGGCTGCCAGTACTCAATCGGTGCTCAATCGCAGCGTACCGAGCCACAACGCGCCACAACGCGCCGAGACCAGCTACCGAGGATTACCAGATGCGAGAATCATTCGGTATAATTGATGGTTCGTTGAGTTCGTGGCCCGGCCGAATTATAAAGACTACCTAGAGCGGCCTTCTTTCGCCCCGTTCACAGATCGTATACGATGTATTACGTCTCTAATTTTCGAGCTGCTTCCGAAGGCTGTTCTCACGGAGAACAAAGCGGGGAAAACGGTACCCATTGCGTGGCTTGGCCGCGATTGGTAAGTCGCGACTACGGGCGCGCACACTTGAAATTATTCATAGTAGCAATTATCGGTGAATAGTGGCTATTACCGATGCCCGGGGTGTTTGCGTTTCGCACCGCCAATTGATTTTAGGTGTAATTATTAGATCGATTAAATCAATCGATTTGTCTGATGATCCTCTTCTAACGATAATAGAGCGTGCCTGGGGCCATTCCGGGTGCGCAATTCGCTCATAGATTGAGCTATAATGAGCTCCAGTCGATTACACGCATACCGTCAGCCCAATCATTGAAATTACTACCGTAAAAATTCTCGAACGATACCGAGATGACCATGACAACGACGATCATCAATACCCGAACAACTTTGGCTGCTCTGGCGAATCGAGCAGTATCGGTGGTCGCCGAAATCGAATCGAGTCCACCCCGCTCACTATTCCTGTGCACGTGTCGAGAACGTGTCAGACGGATCAGCGAAGAGGGAGAGAACTAACTAACAATAAGAGGAATGGGGACCTCTCCGAGTGTCAGTCGGAGCATCTGGCAAACGAGGCGATTTAAATGTATCGGAGATCAAGAACGCGCGCGCAAAACGATCGCAATCGTTCATGACGCCTCCACCTGCATTCCGATCTCGCAGCAATGGATGGGATTGCGTCTCGAGGATGGTTTCTCATCGCGTCGACGAGCTCGATACGAGGGGACCTCCTTAAATTCCGTCAAATGCAAATCTTTCCAAAGGTTATCAGTAGCCCAGCAGCTTAAAGGTGATTGGATAATCAAAGTTTTAGAATGCTCGCGTCGTGTATCGCGAAGGATATAAGATTTTGCGGTAAGAATAACTAATTAACGGATCGCGACACGGTGCGCCGATTACTTTGGCCGGATAGCAGCACTTACACATTCATATATCATACCTAATGGTACCGGGCATCCGTCTGAAACTATCGACAACACGATCGAGCCATAATTTCTCCAAGTGCTTGTTAATCATATCATCGGTGGTATCGTTCATGTTGATCACTCATAGTTACAAGTAGCGAGGAGCAGCGTGCGTGACACTCGTGACGTCCGTTCGTGGTTTTTAAGTCGGCTTATCTGGCCGATCGGGCTGAGCGAGCGCTCCCGTGTACCCTCGCACGGCCGAGAAACGAATCCACCTGTCGACAGGTACGCCCTTATCGTCCGGTCAAATCGGCTCGCCTTTGATTTAATAAGACCTCCGCGCGATGATGCAATCTTGACGTCTATTGGACGACGCGACGCGATGTCTTTGCTCTCGGTCTCTTTGCGCCGCACGCGGCCAGGTCCAGCCCGTCTCAGCCCGTCTCAGCCCGTTTTCTACTCGCGCTCATGCTCGAGCTCGTGACTCGATATCGCTCCTGGAATGTACTGCATCAGAGGATTCACAGCGTCTCATTTGAATTCCGTTCGGGTATCGTTCGCTCCATCGAAGGACCCGCTCGGTATGCGAACCCTTCGGGAGATCGCGGTTTCCCCCGACGACGCGACGACGTACACTTGAATTCTATTTTCTTCGGTTCGCATGCCGACTTGCTTGATTCGCGAACAGCCAGTTTGCTCTAAAGATGCGCGCTACGACTAACTGTGCTGCGCCGCTTCCGGCACCGTTTCTCGTTCTATATCTTTTCTGCGATTCATCGCGAAGTAAGTAAATTGCCAAGAGTGAGTACGAGAAAAGAAGCGATACTACGAGCACGTATAAAATCGTTATCTCGCCAGTGGATGACTTGCACGTGCTTGTAGACGTGGGTGTCGGGTTCGGAGCATGCATTACCTGGCTGTCGCCGAGCGACCAGTCTGACTAATGAGAGAAAAAGCGGAAGGTCCGCACGGTGGCGGGCAGCCCAACTTCGTCCTACGTGCAAGATCCTTACGAGCGTGTAATAAGTCTCTCGTACTGTGGCGAATCAGCCTCTCGTTAGGACGTATCACCACATGGGAAACTCAGAGAACCAGGCGCCAAGCAACCTCGGCAAACGTCAATCTTTCCAATGACGATACACATTAATATTTGCCCACATAGCTCGCCCTAGTCTCGCGAATGCAATTATAATTGAATCCGACAATCGAACGATACCGCGGAAAATCGAGACACCCACGCGTTTCTTTAATGAGATACTAAATTTGCAATTTTATTGAAAGCAACACCTAGTAATAAAAACTTATGTACCGGTTGATTAATCCAAAGCTGCCCCCCTTATAAATTGACGCGATGCGCACAAATTGGCATTGGGAAAGAAGATCATTACCATTGTCGCGAACGATCACCTCGATACAATCGTCCCACCGCTAACGATCGTCGTGATCAACCGATTGGTTTTGCACCTCGAGGGTGCTCGCTTGGTCTACGAAATTACTCGTTCACGGCGTGCGCGAGAAGAAGAGCAAAGAGAGGGGACGAAAGTCAGGAAGAAAGGCCAGTTCGAAGGTGGCGAGGTTCGAGAGCCAATGTCGAGGATGAGAAGAATGAGGAGAAGGAGGAGGAGGAGGAAGAGGAGGAGAAGGAAAAGGAGGATGCGGATGACCGTAGAACGCGGCGTGACCGCGTGCAAACTCTCCGTGGCGAGATCCCACGGCGCGTCCCGCCAAGATTACAGGGTCAGTAATTAATATATTGAGCGGTAATTAATATATTGGCTGGGATGTGCCGGTAACGTGTTATTACGTGCAGCTGCGAAGGGGTGTGTGGGGTAAGGACGGTGATGGTCCTCCCGCTTTTGCGGCGACAGATTTGGCTGCCTCCAGGTACCTACCACCGCATGCTCTCTCCCTTCTCTCTTTCTCGGCTGATCATCCAAGAAGGATCTTAATCTTGTTGTACCCTCAATCTCGTCTTCGTGGCTCGATTTATCAGTGATAATTCGCCGGTTTCGGCAATAAACGGGCTTGCGGCATTGTCGGCCAATTCTAACTGCGACCAGCAACGCGCATCATCCTTCCCGTTGGCTACTCTCCACTCTGCTGTAATTTATCGATCAGCCGCCTCCGATAACTTGTCCCCTCGATCTCCCCTCGTCTCGTAAACGCATGCGACATGCCGACCAAGGGATGCCACACATGTGTACTCGATACACGTATGTATATATTCTATATGGTAGATGGGATACACGCGTATTACAGATTGGTAAATTACAACCTGGCCGTTCAACGAGATAATTCGGCGAAATGGATCTGGCGAAATCTATAATGAATGATCGCGCTTCTCACTTTAGCGGAACGATTGCTGATCTGTCCTCTTGGATAGGTAGTCGACTTTCTCGTCGATTTTCCTAGATGCGAGGAGAATTTTTCCTATTGGTCGGCCTTAAGAATCGTTTTGCGCAAGGTATTAGCGCGATCTCGCGTGGAGAAGCCAGATCGCAGATGACGAAATTACGGGTGCACCATCTGCAAGATCATTAATATGTAGCTGTAGGAGTGTGCGTCCGCGAGAAAATAGCGAGGAAAATATCCATGGAACGGCTATTAGCCGAGTTAAAGATCGCGGCCATGTACGGAGCTTATTAACTGGATATAACGACCAAGGATTTATACCGTATGCGCGCATATATGACGGCATTACCTCATTTTCACGCGTGCTGTAAACATCTTTGTGGATTCTGCAAATTCGGTTCATTTGGAGATGGGATACTTTGACAACTGTTTACCGTCGCGCTGTTCGTTTAATTTCTAATCCTAACAAACACAATGCACGATTTCCTACTTAGCATTCTATACTCTGCACTGGTAGACAGCCTTGTAGCCAGAATCGAAGAGACGTCGAATGCCTTGCAAGTGTAATTGAGCTTTCCTAAGATAGAGACGAATTAATTATTCTATTAGGTGAGGCCTAGTATGGCCCTCCTATATGGACCGATTTTCTTTACACTGCAGGCGACTTTACGATCGCCTCTCGGTCGTTCGCTCGGATTATTATTTCAATTATCCCACCACACTCACGTGCAATTATCTCTGAGGCGGGATTCACCGAGGCAATTGTCGCGAGTACACCTGATTGCGCGGATTAACTGCTCCGCTGCGGTTTTCCATTTACGTCATTTGCGTTCGGCGCAGCTAGATAAATCAGGCAGACCCCGATTATTTCCTTACGGTGCAGTGAGCCCTTATTTAGCAAGGTTGGCCGAGATAGTCTCCTAAACGATCGGAGTCGGCTCTCGCGGAAAGAAGAAACGTAGAAGCGAAGAAGCGGAGTAGCGGAGAAATTGGCTTGGCGCTCGCGTATCGTACACACTCACCAGATACTTACATACTTAGTACAATCGTCGTTGAATCGACGACGCGACGCGCCGTAACGCGCCGCGACGCGACGCGATGTGCGCGCGATTCATTCCGCGAGATACACATCGCACGGTCGCGGCATCGATTCGGAGCAACGTACTTACTTACGTGCACAATGAAGCGAAAAAATGGGCGGCCTCTCTCCGCTCGGGAGTAGAAACGGCGCGGCGG
Organism: Trypoxylon attenuatum; assembly: GCA_963989405.1. NCBI lineage: Eukaryota > Metazoa > Arthropoda > Insecta > Hymenoptera > Crabronidae > Trypoxylon > Trypoxylon attenuatum. The sequence continues at coordinate 6,759,854 of OZ022488.1, read as the reverse complement.
TGTACCGCGTGCGCCGGCAAGCCAGTTGAGAAATCGCGGAAACCATGCCGATTCGAAAGGTCAGGCCAGCGACATTTCGTGCCATCCGTGGCTCTCCCGCTTCGCTTGTGTGTTAATTCGAGCTTGCGCTCCAAGCCGCACCGATTCGCGCCGCGGACGTGTTAATTCGCCTTTTATTATTCGGCCAGTTATTTATTGGCTGCCGTCGCGAGTCGACGAAATCCTGGATGGCCGCAAATCACGACAAAACTATCGTGGGTGTCACCAATATCACTGAATGCAATTCAATTTCAGCGATTCTCGCGAGCGGGAATCTTACGTGTAAGACCCTCTGGGTTCGTATGGTTCATAGATTCACGAGACCTGTCTCGTTGCCGAGATCGAAGGTGTTGAGTGATGAAATCGCGAAATCGCACGAGTACCTCGTCCATCAGCAAAATGACGTGGAATTAGTACCTTCGACTAGGATGGTAACTGCGAATTTGAATTTCATCCAGCAGCGGCGCGTGCACGCGCTCCGATACTCGTGGAACCTTTCAAAGGGGCATTACCGTCGGTGAAAGTCAGCGAAAACAGTGCGAAATTATTTTTTCTCCTTCGCACGGAAATCATCTTGTTTCGCCACTGGGTAGTACAAACTTCGAGTAACATGGTTGCGGCATTGAGTATAAGGGATCAGCTTAGAATGGTTTACAGCGATTATGAAATTATTCGCGCGATCCTTTCGCGATCATTTCGCGATCATTTTCTCCTGGACATCGCGTTCTAACGATCGATGCGCGGATAACAATAGCAAAAGAGCGAAGGTGGCACTGAGAGTCTGGTGAGGAACGATATCGCGCGGGATCGTGCCAGTCAAGGTTGAGCCATTCTGCAGAAGAGGAAGGCAAGTAGGCAAATCGAGGTGATTAGATTAGCGAAGTGGGAGTCCGTGGATCGTCCACTTGGCGTCATCGATCGCTGGCAGCTGAATCGTCGCAGTATTTTAAGAGGCTGGGTTATACCACGGTGAAATCCCAGATCAGGAAAGCTTCTTTGAGGAGCCGGTGTATCGCGGCGTACCTCGGTGCGGTGCGGCAGTTCTCTAGGCATGCTTGCATCGCCCGCTTACTCCCTCTTTGAGTGATATAAAACCGGCATCCGCGAATAAATACTCCATTGCGGGAGTACGAGGCCCTAAATATTCATGGGGCAGCTCACTCTCCTCTGCCTCTTCTGCCTTCTTCTGCCTTCTTCTGCCTCCTCGATCAACCGTGCGTCCTCCAGTCGCTACCGTCCTAACCCCGGTTCAGCTCGGCTCAGCGAGCTCTAAAGAACGTCACGTTTGTTACTACCGCGAGTACCTTGCCATGCGAGACCACTACGCTCTTTGTATCCTCTTCGAACCGATCGATACGATCTTACGAAATGTCCCCTATTCTCGCGCACTCTTCCTTCTGCTCCTCCTCCACCTTTCTTCTCCTTCCTCCTCTTCCGTATCTGCTAACTCTCCTGAATTCTTGAATCGTTATCGAACCGATCCTTAACTCGCGATCACCCGGCATGTATGCCAATTTGGCGAGAGGATGCCATTCTGGAATTTCAGTTTGGTCGCTTCTCGCTACAGAGGAAGTCGACGATTTCGCACCTGGTGCTATAGAGGACAGAACTTATCATTGCTACTAATTAGTAGTTACAAAACGAAATAGAGCGCATACCGCGCGATCGTCGCGCTCCATGCGAGGAGAGCGCGTTGAACCACACCGTCTCATTAGATCCTGACTTTGATTTCCAATCGTGCTCGATTTCGAGCGCAAAGGCCCGACCGTTAATTAATTAACTAACGAAGCCCTGAGGCCGACTAATCATGCGCGTTCGTTCGAAGACTCTTGCCGTAATTAAGTTTGCCGGTTCGAATTACGCTTTGAGTCTGCTGTCGCTGAGTGAGCGAGCCTCTTCGCTTCCCCTCTTCTCTCTTCCTCTTATTCTTCCTTGCCTTCTTGACTTTCTTCTCTTCGCGTGCGACGCGCCACAACCGCCTCGCGCGTTAATATCCCTCGGATCGATTGCTGCCTGACGCGTCAAGGCGCTCACCACTCGGCGACTTCATCGGAAGATCATCGATCTTTACGAGCGCTGCCGGACCGGCAATTACCTTTACGCCGCGCACAATCGAGCTTCGTTCAAATTGCGTGCCACGCATTCCTCCACTAGTTCCTCTTCACAGTTAAATCCGGTTAAATGAATTTTACAATTTACAATGCGTACAATTTTACAGTGAGTCGATCCTTTCACGATCGCCAGTCGCTCGCATGCTCTTTGCACTCGACTGTCTAAAGGGTATCGGTTTTTGCCACTGAGATTTATGCAACTTATTCCTGCGCCATTATTGAGAACGGAATAGATTGATGAGTTTCGGCAAAAAAAAGGTCAGTGAAAAAAAGCTGTTGATATCTCATTTTGCAATCAAGTTGCACCTCGTGATTTTTTTCGTCGGACCAACAGTCAAGAAGATGTGCCACCGATGAAGATCGGTCAGTTTTCAGGGAACAAAAGAAATTCAACCAATGGCTGACCTCGGCGTTATGTAAGTGTTATGCAAGTGTACGCGAATGAGAGAGAGAGAGAGAAACCTTGATTAAAGTGATGATACTGACAATCGGCTGCAATGAGACGCATCTAGTCGAGAGAACGATTCAGTCAACTTGCGTAGGCACCGAGAAGCTTGGCGGTAATACCTTTTTCTGAAATGGACAGATCATTAATAACTAAAAAAAAGAGACGGGCTGAGTGTCTCGAGCCGACAGTAATTTAATGGGGCGTTAACCATCCATGCGCCGAGAGATAACGATAATTCCACTTCGTATTCAGGTTGAGAATGAAAAAAAAAACGTAGGAGATACGAGGATTTCTTCGATGGAGGCCACTAATTAGTCTCGTTCCTTAAATCCGTATTTCACTAAAAAGGCCGATATATTGGAATTATGTAAATGGAGACGGTAGGTAGGAGAAATCAAGGGGGGAGTGAAGGGAGCAAGAAGGGTGAGGCAAGAGACAGGGGGAGGGCGCAAAGTGGTGAGCCACGATTTAAGATCGCGAACGCGTGATCGGGCGCAATTACGCGGCTACCGCAAAGGTTAATGTCGCTCGTTAGTAAACAAAGAGCTTATGCGTTCCAGACCGGCACCCGACGACGAGAGCGCGTCGCCCTTGTGAAATCGCGTGCTCCGATGCAGATCGCAATATGTACATGTGTATGTATGACGATCTTCCAGTTACAAAGTGGGACGCGATCTTGCGTTTTAACGGCAACAGTGGCGGTGGCGGCTTTTGCGTGATTGCGAGCGATCGCGCGTCTACTTTAAAGGTTAATGCCGAGACACCAGAAAAATAGTTGGATTAATGCGTCGCGTGTGCTACTGGTTGCGTGCTCAATGACCATTCGTGGCAAACTCCGGGGAAAAAGTATCCAAGTCGAGCGCTGCTCCCCGCTCCTTCCACTCCGATTCGAGAGTCGTACAAACTGCTGCGAACTGCCGCAAATGCGCCTCCAGAGAAATTCGAGGCGACCCGAACTTATCGGGAAGTCTTATATCAGAAACCCAAAAGGAAACCCTTTCCTTCGGTATCTCAACCGATTGGTTTAGAACTTAATCTGATCTGACTTGGAAAGATTCTTCTTGAGCAATCCCAAAATTAATGATGAGTAGCGCGCGAGTATTATCTCGCACCACAGAAAATTCTTTTTCCCCCAAACGCAGTGGGAAAGGTTAAAGAAAGTGCGGCCTGGATGTTTTGAATTACAAAGTCGCACTAACATCGATCCAAGTTAATGGACTAAGGTATTGGGCTGAATGGTAATCTCGCTCGTTTCTAATAGGTTCGAAGCCATTAAAATTAATAGTAGACGCGATTTGAAATTTTCGTGAAATCTCGATGAGATTCGCATAAATAACGCATTGGTTCCCATAATGTACACGATCCATTCGGTCGAAGTGATAAGAGGCCCGTCATTTATAACTTTAATGACCGAGCGGACAATTTTCACGTACTTTGCCGTTAATAGTTCATAAATTCATAAATCGTGAATTATTGCTGGCTGAGCGAGTCATATGCACAAGTATATCGATTGCCAATGCGTTCGCACTCTCGGCAGTAAAGTCTCACAGCTCGGAGTGTATTCGCGAGTCTCGACTCGAGATATGCCTCAATGTGTGACCTTACGAGAGTGTTAAGTCCGCGCAGTGAAGTTTTGACGCTCGTAACTCGTTGTCTAATGACTTAGAGGATTGCGCCCGCTGCGCTGAGATCTTTAATTTACGAGACCCATAAGTCGCCTTTCCGCGATCAGAGGCTAACTTACAACGGTTTCGTTGGGAAGTTGTTGCGTCAAGTGTATCCCTGACGATGCGATGGTACTTCGGACTGGACGCCTAGCTCGTAATTTCCGTCTTAACGATTATAACTACGACTCGATATCCGTCCTTTGTTTCACGCTTCCAATCGAGCAGAGAAAAAAATGAAAACGATTTTCGTGCGGCACATTAATCTTTGTATGATGACGGGCCAATAGCCGAATAGCTTAAAAATGTCGAGGATAATTAAAGTAAATGAGGGTCAGTGTTCTCGCGCGTGCGCGTAAGGGGCCTCGATCAAAAGTGTGTGGAATTGCGTAAGAGCTACTCGATAATCCTCGAACAGTATGTATACGCATCAGGAAGCGATATTCAAGCAGCTCGTTTTTGTGCCACGCGCTGGTAATGTATCGAATAATAATATATCTCTCGGTGCACTTTCGGTACCATCGACTCGGCAGCGCGCGAGGCCGCGAACGTTAATTAGCTTGCCTTTCGACTGGTTCCAGATCCATTTTTAGAGGTCGCAGGAGATCGTGACTAATGAATTAGCGGCACAGAAAAAACGACTCGCGTAAATATACATATGTAATTAATATAATATACATATATGTATACAGATTCTTAATTGATGCAAGCGAATCGCAAAGGTCACTTTCGATCAGAGTTCCTTGGAGCAGTGATTTTTCGTCAGACCCCGTGAAAAATCGCAAAGACGAATGAGCACTCAAGGGAGAGACTCTCTTGGGCGGCTCAGCGTACCACAGGAAAAAAGCTTTTTCGTTTCACTGCGATAATATCGTGTGGCTTTGCCCGCGCTATCTCGCGAAATATCTTTTGATAAGATCTGAACAAGTGCTCGCACACCCCCACGAGTGGCGTGCATCGAGGGACCCAGAGGTTGGGTCCGGCGCAGAATCGCACATATTCGCGATATCCGTGTCCGTGTTCGTTGCCGTCCGTGCCCCGCGCACAAGCTGCACGCCCGGTGCATCCCGAGCGGCTGTTGGAGGATGCGCTTGCCGGCGTTGCACCATAATATTATTAGATAAACGGCGTGCCGCTAGATAGTGCGCGCTTCTATATGGTTTACATAAGCGCTGTGACCTCTCGACTCTCGCCAGGGCCTCTCCTCTCTTTCTTTTCCCTTGTGGCATGGCGCGACGTGGCGCGGCTTTCTTCCGCTTTGCTTTCGTTGCAACGGAGATCTGGTCGGTTGGCAAGCGACAAGTGCGATCTTCCGCGTCCTCCTTCCTCCGCGTCGCGGCCACCATAGCCACCACCGCCTTTTCAGGCTCGTTGGTTTCTTATCCGCTTGTGAAACCCTTGTGCCAACCACCGCCTCTGAACTCACTCGCGCAGTTTCGCGCAGCTTCGCGCCGCGCCGCGTCGTTCATCTCCACGGGGTTAATGGGGTTTCAGGGAAATTGCTTCGCGCCTCCTTGGCGACTGCTTCGCGACCGACAGGAATGGCTCTCGAGCCTACGATGAACGGCCCGCGAAGAATCCTCGGAGAAAAACTGTTGCGCCGTAATCGCGATCGAAGGAGAAGAGAGAACGAATAGACAGAGGCGAACGGTACTTCCTGACGGAGGTGGAGGGATATCGCTACACCTAATGAGCGGCGTATTTGAATAATATTCCAAAAACGTAGCAGCTGAATTAAAACATCGGGCTTCGTTAGTAGAACGAGCACGCGATAACGATCGTTATCCGGAGATCAGCTTCTCGAGTTACCTCGCGCAGCATCCGCCGACTGATCCGGGAAAATCAAGCCGCGTTGGCCGGGTGTAACGCTAGTTAGCCAGGGAGAGCGTCAGTTGCAGGCTTAGAGTTGTTTTCTCGCGATAAAGCGGCATCTTCGATCTTTCCCTGATACCTAACTCAAGAGTATGCACCACACTCGGTGGTAGCGGAGGTAAGAAAGGCTCGAGAGGATGAGGAACGTCCACGCTGCACGCGTAAACTTTATTTCTCGACTCTTCGTTAATGTTGGGTAGCGGGCAAACTACCCGTGCAAACTACCCGCGCAATTTCATTTAATCTCATTTAAATTAGTTTGTAAATTATTCTGAGAAATACACGATGAGTTTAATACTGACACGAGAAGCGGGCGAGTTTTTCGGTCGATTTTTAATACAGGGTGGTCGACTTCCTTGGGGGTATTCAAATCGGGAAGTAAGTACTTGGAGGATAGCGTCACGACGTCATGTAGTAAATGGAGATCAGAGCTCAGGGGGCTTGGAAAGATGAAGACGTTCGCGACTGAATCCGCGTTCCGCAAGCGAAGCACGCGAGCCAACTCCCAGCGCCCAACAAATTCACGAGCCAGTTAGCTCAGAGCAAAGAAACGATCTTCGACGTCGTCGCCGGCGTACGGTGCCGGAACATTTACACGCTTTAAGCAAAATACGGAGGAACGTTTGCCTCCTATCCCTCGATCGTGGAGGTTTCCTTTGAACCTCCTGCTCGCACTTCCGCGGTCTCGTTGAGCTCTCGTTTCCACGAGAGTACCGGAGCCACGTCAGTGAGGTGGAGAAATGTAGAAGCAGAGGCCGCGAGTACACTTGCGCGTGCACTCCACATCCAAGAGCGCACGGATGAGATTCTATGTATACGTACTCTACGTAGCTAAGTAAACATAGACGTAATGGCAGCGCTTGAGAAAAGAGCACGGTGCACGAACCACCACCACCCCAGGGGGAATTGGATAATTGCGGCCGTTTGAACCTGGTCCACGTGTACACCGCACACGGTCCTGGGAATCGTCAGAATTTTAATCCTCAGGAATGTATATACCTGTCTACCCAGTAGCATCCGCTCCATGGCCTCTTGCACCAGTATCGTTGCAACCCGAGTAATTATTGTAATGTCGGTATACCCAGGAGCGCGGTTAGCAATTTGGCCGAGGAACAGCCGCTTTTGGCGATTTCTCACACACGAGATAGCCACGAGATAACCAAGCGAGCGGGGGAGAGAAAATGAACGAGAAGGAGAAAACGAGAGAGCGAGCCAAAATGGTTCATACAGGCGCCGAATCGAGCGATCGAACGACCGGGCGGGAGAGCCAAGGCACAAAATTGGAATGGCAATCGCCCTCCCTTTATAGCGATGGCTCCGAAAAAAGGAGCGCAGAGCGAGGCCGAATAACAATGTTTCCTCTAATCTGTACGAGGCAGCCTGTTTTTTTAAGCGGGAATAGCAGAAGTAGCAGCAGTAGCTACTGGTCGCCGGCCTTGTTCCGAGATCGAAGATAGAGGCGAAGCAGTGGTCGCGTTAACGCTCGGACGGATCTCGATCGAGGGATAGCATCGAGGCGCGAGAGACCGACAAGGAAGAAAGGCATTGGCGCGGTATGGCATGGTGTGGCGCGGTGTGGCGCGGTGTGGCGCGGTATGGCGCGGTATGGTGCGGTACGGTGCGGTGCACCGCGCGGCACACTGTGCGACGTGCAATCGCAGATTTCCGTGAGAGCCGACGTGATCGAAAAGCCAATATCTGTTGCGCTCGATCCCGAGTGCAGGGAGAAACGAGCTCGCTCGGCCTAATGAACCGATCGCTGTATCGATTAGCGCCGGTTAAGAGCGATCGATTGCGTGTCTTGTCAAATTTGTCAACGGGTGCGAACCGGCCGCAGACATAACGATTCCACTGGGCAACCGGTACCCGCGGCGTGCTCTGCTCTCGCTTACGAAACTCGAGGCGCTTCTGGATGGAGAGTGAGAGCGGGAAAGAAAAAAGAGACAAGGAGATATCCACCGGATACCCCGAGGAAGTGGCTGTCCGCACGAAACTCGAGCGTACCGTCGTGGCGCGTGCCGAAACGTCTGCGCGAACAAAAACGCTCAACGTAAGAAAACGAGGTAAGGCAGCACACAAATGAAAGAAGAAGATTCTCTTGCCAGAGAAGCAACAACACTCTCTCGCGTCTTGCCAGCACCGTGCCAGCACGGCAGTGCGCCAGCAGTCTTCCCGAATACACTCGAGACTCGAAGATAGATGGTACCGCGGTACTGCGGAACCGGTTAATTGATGAATGTTCCTAGCGGCTCGAAAAACATTGCTCCTGCACCTTGTCATCACAGTTCCAATTAGCGTTTCCGAAAACGCGACGCTCATATTTCACCGGCAGGTCTCGCAGGCAAGGGTAACGAATCGCGGATGATGTAAGTGTAAGAAAAGGACATGCCAGGGGAACAGTATCCTAGCAAAGAACGCGCCGTGCCGTGCCGCACTGCGCCGTATATTAAAAGTACTCTTGATTAAGGAGAGGGTATGAAAGAGATGGAGAATAAAACGAAGAAAGAGGAAAGAGGAGTGGTAACTTCGTGGTGTCGGATAGAGAGATTGCGAGATGCGCATCACGTTTCTGAAGAAAGATCAAAGATATCGGGCGGTATCAGCGGATCTCGAAGCGATCCGCGCAAGGACTCCCCTCCAGCTCCCTCGGACATCGCTCATCCTCTCTGAAAAGAATTTCAGGACGAACGCTTCACGTCGGCGTGCACGTTCGCGCTGCTCGATCGCCAATTTACGATCATCGAAGGGCGCTAAGAGTGAACAGGTCGGCTCTCTTAAGCGCGAGCCACTCCTTGCACAACGCGACGCGGCCGATCTCCTCCTCATTTGTGCCTGTGTCCGTATGAGGTATGAGCGCGTCGATGAGGGTTTGCAGGGGTTTGCGGGGATTCACGGGGTATCGCGAAGGCCCGCGAGGGCCCGGCCTCTCGGCCTCGCGCGGCCCAATTACTTTAAATTGAGTTATAACCGGATCAAATTGCCGATAATTGGCGATTGCATAGCTTAATCGGGTGCCATCCCCCCTCCCCCCTCTTCATATTCCTCTCGCTGGCATGTCCTCCTCCTCCTCCCAGAGTTCTGGTGTGCTGCTTCAGGCCCCTCACTCTCTCGCGTATGAAGTTATTCCGTAAAGTGGCTTGCCGGGGCGGTGGAGCTTGCCACGGGGGCCAGAGAGCGGTGTACGTACTGACGAAGAGGGACCCAAAGACGGTACCTCGAGGACCAGGATCATCAGTGAAAGGGAGCAAACAAGAGGAGGAGAACGAATGGGATGATCTTCTCTACTAACAATAAGTAAGGAGTTTAAGCGCGAGCGCGAGTGCGAGCACACCCTTATCCTTGGACAATACAAATTGCTGATTATGCGCCCGGCTTTTACGTTCCTTCTAATTGGGCCGCCTCGGCTCTTGGGCAAGATCGCTCGATCGCACGATCGGCCCTCGTTAACCCCTAACGCTCCGTGTGCACGCCAGGGTTCCGGTCGTACTCGACAGCATCGGGGCCTAAGCTTACGATACCGATGATAGCCTTTGCGTCGCGTCGCGTCGCGCCCCAAGTTTCTCTTCCTCTGGAGCTCTGGAGCATCTTCTCCAGCTGCAGTCTCTCCGATCGCTCGGCGCATCCAACGTATATGGCCATGCAGGAAGTACCTCCACGTGCCGAACCAGTTTCCACAGTCGTCGCCTCTTTCGACTATCGAAATTTTTCGTGAGAAAGTTCACTCAATTTGCTGCTGTTTTTCGCCGATTTTATCACCATTACTTCGAGACAACCACTTCTTCCGAGTACCGTGGCAGACGATCCTGCCAGGGATATTTTAGATACTCTGACCACTTCGAGAAACGGTACCTTGGCTTTCGAGTATGGCGCTCCTTATGCGAAAGCGGTTGCCAATTTTTGTCAGTGCAGTAGCCAGACCACTTTGTAAAATCTTCATCAAGCCGGCTGTAAATTAATATGTTCGTGGAGACGTAAACTATTAGTCATCGCGTTCATCAACTTGTAACTGCGTTCGCGGGCACTCGTGGTTATTAATTAGATCTCATTAGAGTTGTCTCTCCGTTATTAATTCGTGCAAGTCAAAGAGGCGGCAACAAGAACCGGGCGAAAAAGTCGGAAGACAAGTTCTTATTCCTATCGCGTAGAGCGTAAGCAAGTAGCCAAGCAGTGACTCTCGTGTCCACGTTTGCCAAGCCACTCGGATCTGGACTGCCAGGTCCCAAGAGAACTGTTGACATCAGCCGTGGTGCATTATGCTCGTTTCTTATCGTATTTTATCCGTCGGAAAAAGAGAGATCCTTCGTGCACGTAACATGAGTTGTCGCGAGACAACTTATCCAGGGAAAAGGAGTTCGCGAATTTCACCTGGAAATCTACCCTTCGGAACTTCACTGGCCGTCACTCATACGTTTAATCTGTCTTGATGCGAATAAGAATAAAAAAGTGGAATGTAATTTCTGCATACTGAGAGATGAGGATCCCAATGTGTCGTGTTTACAGTTTTACAAGTCGGAAGTAGAAAGCAAAAATATAACTGAATCCTCTTTGAGTGAAATAAAACCGTCCCAGAACCGACTGACTGAGGGAAATTGGCTTTCGACGTTGCAGTGATTTCAACGCGAAATGTAAGACGATCGGGTCTTAAGCGGTAACCCCAAACCACCATCGATATTTCACTCGACGAGAGAGCCCCAGTCGAGCAGGAGTCGCACACGGCCCCACGGGTTCAAATCGTCCTGCATGTGCCAGCCAGCGATCGCCGTGGTGCACCGCATCGACCAGCATTGCCCAACTCATGCATAGAGTCATGACGGGTTTAAGCGATTGCTTATTGCTCGGGTGGTGTAACCAGTCGTGGTGGACTGACGCACTGCTTCGGGTCTCTCCCGTTTGTTATCCAGGTTCACCGTCTATGTGCGTAGTACATTCGAGTGAGCGAGCATGCTTCCTTCGCGTACACTTATCATAAGGTAGGTCCCGCGGTGCATCAGATACGCGTCCGATCCTTCGTACTGTGCTCCACCATGGTCTATCAATAATCGAGTCGATCGTTTCAAAAGATTTTTCAGAGCAAACTAGTTTTTCGGCATTATTATCGGTGGCGAATCGTATACATTATAGGTTGACAAGCAATTTAAAGTATGATGTGTTTGCGAGGTTGCAATCAAAGTCACTCGGATGACTGGCGAGTATGATAAAGTGCGGTTTATACCTTTTTAATTGCCAAATTTTGCTGGTGGTCGTCATATCGTTTCCATGTCTTACGTAAGTGTCACTTATTGGTATTTAACGATCGTATAAAGCAAACTTCGATTTGCATGGATCGCTGATGGATCCAATCGTAGAGTCGTAAAAGCGTTGTCGAAGCGACAAAAGACGAGATGAAGCGACGTGAGGCGAAACGATCCGATCGTGAAACTGAAGGAGGAACGATGCGCTCGCACGGTATCCGGACGCAGAAGGAACGTTCGACCTGCCAAGGTCAGGCGCGTGGGTAGCTATCCGTAACTCGATGATTTTGCAATGCTCGCGCTTCCTGCTGCAATTGATTAATGGCACCTGTAACGGCACGGCGCGGCGCGCCGGTGTGCGCGGTACGGCGTTACACATAGCCATGCCGACAAACGCAATAAAAGCGTGCCCGCTTGCGTCGACCAAGGTTGCAACCACGGTTGCCCGCATCCACGGTAAGTGGAGCTCGGATCGTTTTAAATGCCGCCGTGCGATCCTCCACGATCGAGTGATTTGCGACACGCGGATAAACGGATGACCGTTTAACTGAATCGAACGAACGCAGCAGCGTTCGAGAGGCATCAGCCTGTTATACCGCGGGAATGTAAATACGGCGAGCGACCGATGCCACGGCTAGTCATTTTCCCCCGATACGATCGCGAGTCGGAGCACCGATCCAGACGCGAGAGGAGGGGGGATTCTTCTTCTTGATCTTTTAATGTCGGAAATTGTCCGTCGCTCGAGCCGCAGTGCGGCTATTTATTCGAGTTGCTCGCGTGGGACTTTGCAGATTGGGATCGCAGCGGGATAGGAAAGAGAGAGAGAGAGAGAGAAAGAGAGAGGTAGGTGTTCACAGAATATACAAAGCATACACAACAAGTCGATTAAACAAAAATATTTAATTCCGCGATTCGTTTAGGTACTGGCCGCTCGTATTCACCACTTACATGCTATTATTTACAAGCGGAAACACACAGAGGAGAAATAGAAAGTGAAACATCCGTCTGTTACACCAATTGAAAAGTCGTACGCTAAACGGAAGCATAGAAGTCATATCAGATTCGCATTCGGGTTTCTCCTTATGCTTATTTACAAAAGTAGCTCTGTCTTTTTCTATGCTTTTCCTATGCAATCTATATATTAGCGTGGCGCCACTTTCGGTCTCTTTACTGGCCTCCTGCCGCACAACGCGTGCGGATCCGAAAGTGGGAGTTACGTTCATACGTGAGTATGTACTTGAGTACATACGCGAATCTCTCTCTGTGTTTAGACACTTTATTATACAAAAGGGCAATATTTGGGAGTTGTACAACAAAAATAAAATCCTTAACGTTCGACTTGGAGTATACACACACACATATACATATATGCTATTTACATAAATATATTATATTAAGGCACTCCACTACTGGCCAATGTATCCGCGGTACTCTTCTTTATACAGAGCTTCTGTTTTATATCTCTTTATACGTTACGTTATAACTGTATAATTCTCCTTGTATATATATATATATCCAAATAATATATATATATATATATATACATAATATATCAAAACAAAAAGTTTAGAATTGTAGAAGATAACATCGATCTCCCAGTTGGCTCGACTGTCGCAATAAATTAATCTTGGCTTCGCGGTTGGATAGATCGAGCGATACATATGTACACGTGAACACATTTTCGTGATGGGCTTAACCCGCGATCTTGCAAAGATTGGTTTCTTCGTCGCATCACGGTTGCCTAAGCGCACTACTCGGATCGACCGTGTGCTCTTAATTGAGTTCCTCCTTTCCGTACCCTCGTCACTTGGCTGAGGGTAGCACCTTTTCCTGGTAGCGAAGAAACTGGCTCGCTACTGCAAAGATCCGTGTACATCTTGGATCTTTCAGAAAGCGCTCTCTGTTTCTATATGGCTGGTCGGAAGAGCATCGTAAGCTTTCGGGTCCAGCCCGCCGTGCCGCGGGCCTGCACGATCACTGGCTTCACAATGAGAGCTGCAACTCGGCAGGCCTCTTGACACCGAGCGTCAAGTCCAAAGGTTTGCTCTTCGTGGTAGCTTCATCCTTGGCGGGACTCTCTCGCTCGCATTCGTCCTCGTTTGATCTTTGATCTTCATCGGGCGACTGGCTAGGCCTAGGCGAGCTTCTGCTCGATCGCACACTTAGGTCGATGGGTTCATCCTGCTCAACCGCTAGACCACCCGGGCTTGGACTGACCAGCAGCAGATCGCCTCCTCTCGGTGAATGTTGAGACGCGGCTGGTGTCACCAGGCCCGGTGGAGGATAGACCAATCCCAGTCCTTGATGCGGATGGTAGCCCGTAGTCAAAGTGACCGTCGCATTGATTTTCCGCGGTGGAAATTCACGCTCCGACAATGTTGGCGATGCGGCACTAGTTTTGAAGTAACTCAAGGCCGAATTGCTCCGGGATTCAACGTCGTGCCCATCTCCACCGTCTACCGAGGATGCGCCACTGTCGCTCGGCGTGTCTGCGGTTCTCTTGTACGTCGGCAGGAACGGTCTGAAAACGTCGGATGGACTGGTTGGTACGCATCCAACGTCCTTTTGCGCAAAGTTCATTGGAAACATTGGCGATGCCGGATGTGGTTTGTATCCGAAGGGTGGCGGAGTGGTGTCCCTTGGCGGTGTTCCGGGTGGCTGTTGCGGATTGCCATTCGCTCTCTCGCGTTCTTTCTGCCAAGCTAGCAGACGGAGCTGGTTCTGAAGCGCAACGTCGTCAGGGTGCGGTGATTTGTTGCCCCTCTCGCGTTCCTGCTTTAGCATGGCGACGTGCAGAAGATGCGACTGGAGTGCCAAATCTTCCTGACTAGGTGAAGCGCGGTCTTTTCCGTCTTTACCGAATACTCCGCTACCTTGTTGAGCTTGAGGCTGTGGTAGGAAACTAGGAAGATAACCGGGGCCGAAGGGCGATGCAGCACCAGTTGCCACGTTCTGACCACCGTTCGTCTGTTCTTGAAGAAGACAATGAATCTTGAACCAATTGGATCGTCGTCCATATCGCGAACCGGACTTGGACATCCCAACCATCAAACATTTTCTTAGACGACACGCTTTGCATGCTGTCCGGTTCTTCTTGTTTATAACGCAAACTCCACCGTTCTTGCATTCGGATATGCTGCCGAGGTTGTTGTAAGTTCTCCCGAAGAAAGACTGGAACAGAAAAGAAAAAGAATGGGTCACACAAAGCGATCGATTAGAGACTCTGCTAGCGCTTGCCATTTTACCCTCAAAAAGTAAAGTAACCGATTATCTTTCGCTCTTTCCCTCGATGATTTAGTCAGATAGGTCGAGAAGGCATCCATAGAGAGCATATGTGTGTATTGTACGTGTATGTAAAGGATCGCGTCGGTTGGCCCCAGTCGGTGCCGCCTGCATAAGCCACGCGCGTTTCTACCGGATTAAACGTCAGGGTTTAATGTTACGCGCGTCAGGAGAATTAGCATGCCTCTGCCGCCTAGAAGAGAAGGAAGAGTGGACCGAGGGTCAGCGGGCGGGGAAACGAAGAGGGCAAAAAGGGCGAGAAGGGTGGTGGAGAGTAGATAGAGTATATAGGTGGCGTGGCCGCTCGTAAAGTTAAACGCCTGTCGGCCGACGATAAAACTGCCACGGAGCCGAGGCCGGAGACTCGCGGGCCCAGCTCACTCGCTCGCACGGTCATCGACCACTAATTTACGACCTGACCCCTCAGTCTTTCGTCTTGCACATCCCCTCAGAAATTTTCGAAATCTTCGTCGGCGAGTAAAACCAGAGGCGATCGAGAGTCGATCGACCACTCGACACGTTTCAACTCTGCCAACCGTGTCTACCGTCTTCCTGTATATTCGCTGGGAGGAATGTAGCCCCGCGGGTCACACCTCTTTCGAATTAAAGCGGAAGGTCCGCGGTAAAGTGGCCATATTTCACGGCATAATGTCACTCGCGTTGCGCCTGGAGACACGATTTCTGTGCTTCGTGGCCAGAGGAGTCCACACGTGGGCGGCCCGGTAACGGTCCGAAATCCTAAAAGCTCGCGTAGCGGTACTCGAGATCCAATTGGGACTAACGAATCTTCTTGATCGAGAAATCCACGGTACAAGCCACCTTTTCAAATGCGACAATGCTCATGGGATTGCGTAAGAACTCGGGATGAATTTGGTACTGCTCGTCTAGGTCTATGAGTCAGCTTTCGGTGACATCCGCTAATCCGTGAGAATCTATCCTCGTAGATACTCGCGTATAAGTCCAAACGAATCGGAAGATCGATGAACCGCCTGGCAGAGGGAACATGTGTGCGCGCGGCTGCAAGTCATAAACGCAATTAAGCCGCGATTATCGAGAGGAAGAGAAGAGAGCTTACGGTGCGGCTGATTAATTGATATCGTATGAACCTAGAAAAGACGAAGCGGCAGGTTGACAACGAGCTCGTAATGATCGCGAAATCCCAGTCGACGCGAGGTAGCATCAGAAGGAATCTTTGATCGTGGCAGAGAAGCGCTGAATGCGTTGGAAATAGCTGCTGCATGATCGTATACCAGATGATCCTTGGCTGTCACTGCGGCTGCTGTGTGAAAGAGGTCACCGTGCCATTCGGCGCACGCGAGAGAGATCGCAAGCACGGGTTGAGCCGATCGCCTCTAACGCTTCCGCCTACAAAATGCCTATTGTCCGCGAGCGCATTCTCTTCTGGCCGCGTATAAATCGATTTCGAGATCCACGTCTAACCCTCTCACGCCCATCCCGCACGAGATACCGATCGCGCCGAATAAAGCATCTCGTACTCACACGTACCCACACGTACACGCACTTACGGAGCATGAGGCGAGCAAACAAAATCACAATGGCGAAAATGGGGCAAAAAAGAGGAAAGGGTAGAGGGACGAGGGAAGAGGGAGGTATGGTGTTGCTAGTACGAAGAAATGCGGACAGTAATGCGTTCGTTGACTTTGCGCTGCTTTGGAACGTGAGCTGGTGCAGGAGGAGGTCGGTTGGAAAAAATGCGAGAGTTCTTAAGGTACCGCGAGTGTTTACATCCATCATGAGTGGATTGCGATTGCGTCGTGTCGCGTCGAGGCTCACTCGGTCAGCTGTGTATCCTGGCCGTAGAGAGAAAGACAAGGGGGACAACGGGATTCGCGGGATTGCGTAAGATCGGCCGAGCGCGTGTGAGCGCGTGTGAGCGCGTGTTCGCAGTTTTGCAAGTTTTTGCAGTTCCTCGTCCGGTCGCGAACGCCAACTGCCAACAGGGGAATAAGTGGGTATGTATCCACCAACGGCAATCGTGCCGTTGCCGTGCGGCCAGCGCAGCGCCGCAACGAGTCCCGCTTGGACACCAGAAAATACACGCGCTGCAAACTGCTCCGGATCGAGCTCCGCATCGAGCTCTACTGGCGCACCATTTAGGGGCGCGTGCGACAAATCCGTCGAGCAGCGGTGAGATTATCACAAATCAACCGGCACGCCCGGCATCTCCGACCGATTTGTACCGCCATAAACTGATTGTGAGCTGGCGAAATCGCTGTCCATGATCCTGAAAAAGAATCGTCAGCCCCACGAGACGCAATTGAGAGTCCGAGAAATTGGTAAGGGCCAAGGGAATATCGCGTCAACACCTGTTTGGTACATTCTGTAGGATGTTCCGAAATATGCAATGTTGAAGAACTATGAGAAGACATTGGAGCATATGCATCTCGAGGATATGTCGAAAGAAGAAGAATTAAACCCATATTAAGAGACCTGCTGGTATGATCGGCAAATGCATTTGTTCGCAATGAAAGACCCAGAAAAAAGCCTATCCCATTTAGAAGCTTTCGCTCGGAGTAACAGTCGCGAATTTCACGGGCCGTCAACGACCAGTTCCTTTGTAGGGAGAGCGAAAAGTCGGACAAAATCTTTTGGAGGAGTGGCCGGGAATGCGATCGGCACGGTATGGTACACCGTTTGGTAAGTCGATCACTCGTGCTGCGACAATTTCCTCGCGAGGAAAAAACAAGCAGCCGGCAGTTTCCCGCGCGTGACGCGAATCTCGCGTGGCCAGCAGGAGCGAAACGATTAAGCGCGCGCGCGAGCTGACGCGATTTAGGTGCGGGTTTATGCGCGACGTTCCGAGAATTCGGTTTCTTTTGACACGAGCACATAAATCTCCTGCGGTATCTCACGTTCCGAGTCCCAGGATTCGAGACGAGCGTTTCGAGGATTCTGCGAAACGCTTGCGAGTGTCGCGGATTAGCGCGACCTTTATTGGCGGCAATGTCGTGGTGTTCTTTCGCGGTGTTTGAAACGTTTGTTGTAACGTTCGCAACATTCGCGAGGTTCGCAGCGAGCTAAGTGAGCTTGCAAATATGACTTTCGTCCAAGCGAGAAGTGACATGACGCTGCGAGTTAACGCTATCATTACGGCGGGATAGCCGCTTCGAGGTTGAAACAATTTTCACTCGTGACAATCGTGGAATTATCGCTCATAAGTGAAGCAGACCGCTCTTTGCTTGTACTCGAGCGAAATACGCGCGGTCTAAGTAAGTTAAGTGGCCGCGCTTCGAAAAATCATTACGATTGCGTAACAAGTTTAGCTTTAATGATCGTCGCGAGCAAAGTATCCCTCTAAAAATTCATAACTCGTACCTCCGCAACGCGCGATGATAATCAGCTTGGCGAGTGCATAAGTAATTGATTATTAATGAATTACCAACGATTTCTGCATAAAAGACTTGTAAAGGCTGGCAGTATTCCATTAGATTTACATCTGACATAATTTGTCACGGTGATATGCTTCAAATGAAAATGTGCCTTTTGATAGGTGCGTACAGTTTCAAGTATCTGCTGTCAGTCGTTAGCATTAACAAGATTCCATGTACTCGCGCTTCTACGATTCATTTTTGTCGAGTCGTTAACCCTTCCTTTTCAAGAGCAACACTTTGCCAGAGGCGTAGCTCGCGCCTATTTTCCGCGTAGAATTCGCGGCCGCGCGAGCCGCGCAGCGATCCTCCTCTCTTACACGCGAAAGACAATATTCGCGTCGCGCTCGAACCCAGTCGAGACACCTGTGCCGTGAGACGTGAGACAAGGTGCTTCTTCGTCCCACCCACGCGTCGGGAGATCGTCTTCTCCTCTTCCATTCCATCCACGCGGACCACTAGCGTTCTCCTTCTTCTATTTCCCTCTCTATTACGAGCTCCTTCGCGTTCTCTCGTCCTTTTCATTTTCTTCGTCCTCCTTTGACAGCGCTCGCACACTCGCTCTTTCTATCCCCTCTCTTTGTCCCTCTCTTTCTTCCTCACTCGCGTATCAACAATCTATATTAAGGACGTGGGAATGTGAAATGGCTTGTCCAGCTATGCCAACGGTGCCGTAGGAGTCGCGGTGTGGTCGTGTCGGCTGTCCCGCGGCTCCAGGGAGTCCCCTTGCCTCGTGTCACCCGCGACGAACCGCGACGAAACGCGACGAACCGCGACGAACCGCGGCGGACCGCGAGAGCGTGCACACTGCACCCCAAATCCTCTCACCACGAGCAAGATGCATCTCCCTGCGTTACTTGTTCCGGTCGGCCATTATAATAGTTGAGCTCGTGGTATGCGATACAGTTATCGTTGGGTTTTCCCACGGAAGACCGCACCGAGCCGAGCGTCTCGATGGAGAATCGGTAAGGCCGCCAGTAAGATGCAAGTTTTGCTGGCTGGAATTAGAACGGTATGCGTGCCGGTGACCCCGAGATCGACACGACAGGTCGTTCGAGCAGTGATGCGGATTTTCACCGTAGCCATTCAAGTCTCGAGTTAGCATCTTCGGCGAACGAGACTCTGCGTAAATATACCTTTGTTGCGAGTGTATGCGTGTATATGCGTGAATGCGCGCATGATGCAAGCATGACCCTGATTCCCTTTGAGTTGTGCACGCATAATTTGGATCCGCGTCATCGCGAGATCCTCCTCCCAACGAATCATCCTTCATGCCCCGTGCCAACTTCCTCTACGGCTTTCCTGGAGAGGATGACTCGGCTCGTCAGCGCGTGATCTCGATTTCGTGTCCTGGTATTACGTACTACCTTGTCGACCACTTCCTGTTCTAATAATGGCGTTTCGCGGCTCGCCGAGAACTTACACTCCCAGTTCCTTGGAAGCCTTTCCGACCTATGCAGATGATTATCCTCAATAAAATTTACTCGGCCTGAGAAAAATATCGCTAACGAGCCTTTTCGCGGAACAAGCGACGTATATATCCTTCATGTTTATAGATTCATCTAGTGTCCCCAGCGACCCCGAGAATTCTGCATTTGCACTCTTACCTGCTTCGAGATTATCGATACTCGCGGTTGGGTTTTCTCGCGTGACTAATGTGTGTCTTGGTGGTTCCCCGTAATTCGTGACGCTGCCGGTCGCGTTTCCAGCGCACATTTAGATCAGATTGTAGACTCGCTGGATCGAAGAATTCATTGCTGGCAAAGATGTCGAGTTCATTCGTGGAACGGTTGAACAGTGGAGAGGTGGACGTGCGGCATACTCGAGATTGCTCGAGCTTGGAAATGCCGTGGATTTTTGGCGTCGCTCCAAAGGAACTCTTGAAACGGGATTGTTGAAAAAGCGAACGGGTTGATGGACAGCCTGACGTCACGTTGCCACGGAGACCTTGGATTACGTGTGCCCTGCATGCCGAATGCAAGAGTACATGACGAGAACACTCCGAGAACACTCTCGTTTTCGTTTCTGTTGGGTTCTTCTCGACGAGTGGTCTCTCGTATCGATTGCAGTAGTAAAACGCGATAGGGAGTCACTACTCCCAGTGGAATGGCATCTCGAACAATGCGACGAATTCGCGAGCAATCGGGGTGCAGTTGTAGCGATTTTTATTTGCCACGACTAGTAGCAACCGTAAGTAAGACGCGCTGCGCTGGCGTGCTGAGAAAATCCGGTTGCAAAGCCACAGTCGCGAGAGTTAAACGCTTTGTCATTTGTCCTCGCTCAGTTTAACGCACTTATGACACGAGATGCTTCCACGTCCTACGGTATCGCGCCAATTGAATTGCAGATCGGACCCGCAGCCGCGGCTCTTAACTGCAGAGACAATGAACGCCGGTTATTGTATGCTGATTTTCCATCGCGATTTTGAAAGTCCGTTTCTGCGAACTTGTACGCGGCGCAATAAAATTTAACAAACCAATACGCGCCACAGTCGAGCGTGTCGCGCGCGCGCGCGCGCTTTGATTTTCACCAGAGGGAAAGTGGTACGATATGGGACAGTTGTGTGGCGTCGGCTCTCTTCCCCGGTAGACCATCCGTTTTTCAAATCGCGCTTACGTACTTTGCGTCGCTCGCAACGCGAAAAAGACGTTTTCGAGGGTCTGGATACTTTGACATATCACGCGAATGACTCGAGGCTGTTAGCGATGCACGCAGAAGAGCACGAAGCAGGAAACGATTCAACTGTTGAAATCGAGGAACATCGTTCAGGACTCCCGAAGATCCTCGCGGAAACAGCTTCCTCGCGTTCACAGGGCCGCTTTATGGTCATGAACACCGCACCGCGCGGATAGCAAGCTCGTACGTCACCTTTTTTACGCCGGTCTGATATGGTCGGGGAGGATTTGTCAGGACGAGCTATTTGCTTACATTATTCGATCTTGGACGCAGGAGGAGGAATCTCCATGGTGTTCCTGGTGTTTGTGGTGACTCTTGGCAGGCAAGCATACGAGTCTCCGCGGATCTGGCGTCGGATAGCCGAGCGCGGATTGATGCATGAGAGCGAGTCGTATTTGTAGTCGCGAGAACGAAAGAGTGAGAGAGAGAGAGAGAGAGAGAGAGAGAGAGAAAAAAAGGAGGGACATGCAATGGTTGCGGGCGCGTCGGTCAAAGTAGTATGTACGAGCCATTCAGCAGCCAAGTGACTGGCCACGCGTAGACGTATGTGAGAAAAGCAAGGATCGGATGAGACAACTGGAAAGAAGAAACGGGAAGCAGGAGTCGATCGTAGGATACCGAAGAATTATTTCTCAAGCGAACCGCGCCGCGCCGTGCAGCGCCACATCGGAAAATATTTCTCTCCCCGCTTAAACGAGCGAGACTCCCTTGCACCACCCGGAAATTACTCTCCGCGAAGCAGAGTTCGATTCGATCTATTCGTCTAATCCATCGTGAGAGCTTATCGAGACGGATTCAATTGCTCGGTCACATCCGATCTTCGATCCTGATATTCAAATTTCGCGTGTCTCCCGGGGCTGGACTTCATTGCTCCATTATACGCAAAGTCGCGGGAAAGAGAGTGGATCTTTCTCAGTATGTAGCGACTACTGCTGCTACTGCTATTTGAGCTTACGAGGGAACGGCACTTTGGATGCGCCGCTCAAGACCGGCCTGGACGAGTCGACGAGTCAGTCACCACGTAAAAATGCGCTCTTGCAAAGGGTAAGGCCTCTAAGGCCTTCTAGAGAAGTGCGTGAGAAAAGCCGCGAGCGGACGCGACAGCTGAAAAGAAGAAACCGCGTGATCGATCGTACGAGCCTGAAGAATTATTTCTCAGCGCGCGCAAAACATCGGCGAGATGTCTTCCTGGACAAAATGAACCATAAAGTTCGAGGCACGATGGCGAAGGGGCGCGCGCATGTAATTATCTTCTACCGTCACTCCACTCCACACGGATTTAATTGCTCGATCATATTCAGAGTGGGCGAAGGGAGTCAGTCGAGCGAGGAAAGTTAGAAAATGCCAGATAATCAATAACAATCAAACGGCTCATCGGCTCGTGGCTTCAAGTCCATAAATCCTCGAGCGCAAATCGTAGCTCCGTTGCCACGAGGTTGTCGGTGTTGCGCGCAACCGACGATTATTTGTTATCGAATTGCTACTGAAAGCCACTCAATCAAGCAGTACTCGCGACTCGCGAGAGTGGCCTTCTTCGATTGTATCGGCCCATCGCGTCTAGAAGAGTGGCCATTTCGTTCGACCGTCCAAGTCAATGAGGCAAACAGTTTGCTTCATTGCGTGGCGTGCGCGCGTGTGTGGATAGCAGCTGCTCTTGGGTGAACGCGAGATTAGCATGAATAAACATTCCAATTTCCAAGAATCCTCCGCGATGGCCCCCGCTACGCCTTGGCAAAAAAGACAGCCACAGGTCGAGAGAGAAAACAGAAAGATTCTATGGCAAATGCGGTCAAACGTGCAAATGATGTTCGTCGAGTGTGCCGAAGCGTCCCGGATTATATGAGGAGCGAGGAGAAGAAGAAATTGGAGTCGTTCGCGACCTTAGTTAATCTCGAAGATCATCCTTGGTGCACGCTGCACCACGCTCCACCACGCTGCATCACGCTGCATCGCACCGCGGTTTCCTTAGTCTGTTCTCTCGGGCCGGCCACCTCGTAGGAAGAGGAGTCCCGTGACTCCGATTCCAGACAGATAATCCTTCGACGAGCGCTTTCCTCGCATTCGATATTTTATTCTGGCGGTTTGCGTGACTAAGAGACCCGTTCTCGACCCGATGGCGATCCCGGATCGGTGATTGTCTCTCTCGCCGATAGATTTATCGCACACCCACTTTACCGCCAGCGTAGAAAGACGGCACACCCCCGATGAATTTTTCATGGATTTCTGAAACACCGACTGTCTCCAATCGATGCCGAACTTGGATTTTTTTCACCCTCTCATCGTGTTTCTTCACGGTACATCGAACGTACTAATTCCAAGCGACGCGCGACGCGGCGCGACACGAGTTATCGGCATTCGTTGTGGTTCTCTTCTGTATGCGGGTCTCGCGGTCAGACCCCGAGCGGCTCGAGCTACGACTCACCGTGAAGCGTTTTAATAACGGAAAGAACCAGATTTTATCGTGTTCTCGCGTTCGCCCCTCGCTTCGACGGCGGTCAATGCAAATGAGGTCGCGATTTCTTAGCATATTCAGTAGTCAAACCGAGACCCAAGTGTCACCATACGGCATATGGCAATATGCCCGAAAGAAGTACCTACTCGAACAATTTCACGCGCAACTCATTATATCTCGCGGGACACGCTTCTGGAAATTGAGCAACACCCTCTTCTCGCCTCTTTGACGCGACCTCTTCTCCGGTTCTATATGTGCGAGTAGCGTCGATGAATTCAGAGCGTATCCACGAGCTCTCGAATCTCGGTCGAGTTCGAATACAAGGATTTCGCGCGAATTAGCTAGCAATACGCATTGTTCCGCGTGAATCCTCTCTCGTTGCCTCAATCGGTGTCACACAGGTGGATATTGCGCAAGGTAAGATACCCGTCTTAAGAGCTACTATAACGAGAACGACAATGACAACGAGGGTGAGGGTGAGGATGACGACGACAGTGGCATTTAGCGTGCACTGCATGCTAAGACACCATCTCCAAGGGCACGAGTTCTGTGGTAAGAGCGGGTAAGAGTGATGCGATACGACACGGGCGTCAACTGGGCCACTCGGCAAATGTCGTTCCTTTGCCCAACAGTTCGTCGCTTGTCGCTCGTCTACCAACTTCGAATTGCAGCCGAGCGAATTAACCTCCCCGCGGTTAGACAACCTCGCGCGGAGACTCGTTCTCATAACGAGTTAATGCTAGTGCACTCTGATTTTAGTTAGTCGCGACGGAATTATAGAATTACGGTAACTGGAGGGAACGAGGCTTATGGAGCAGAATCCGTTACGAAATCCTGATGGAATGGGAAGCGCGCGACTCGTGTAATCCTGGGTTGCTGGATGGCCACAAATTATGCAGCGCGTTAAATTATGTCACTCGTATTACTAGGTTTAGTTGGGAATCTTAGGAGATTCGGAGTAGTATTGCGGTGGGTGCGCATTCAGTCCTTGATTCGATGGAGCAGGATTTAGTAGCTTGTAAATCTGGCGTTGAGCCCACGTAGCGTCGTGCTTTGGCCCACATACGAGTGTAAGGTGGCTAGCCCTTGCAAAGCGTCGCTTTCTTACTGACAATGAGCTCTCTGCTCCACCGTAAATCGCCGATTTATACGATCGTCGCGTTGCGGTTCGCGGTTTCCTCTCGGTTCAGTCTTTGAATTTACCAAGTCGTGACATCAGTCTGCATTCTTCTACATTGCTCGCCTATGATAACATCCTTTGCTCCGGTCGAACATGCACAGAAACCAGGTCCCTCTTCGATCAGAATCAAATGATCAGGTCGGCTTGTTCCGAAACCGCAAGCAATATTCAATGTATTCAAAGTATCAACAGTGCAACCATTTACACTGAACGAGCAACAGCAGGATGGCTCATCTGTATTTCTTCTTTAGCAATAGAAATTAATAGAATTGCAATAGAAATCTTACTTTGAAAAACTACACTACAAAAATACTTGTAAAGAATATATTACACGAGTTCTGCTTGTCTGATTGTAAATACTGAGCGTTGTCAATTATAGAATCAATTAGATAGTCACCTGCAATTCCGTTTAGAACGATATCACGCACCGACTGTTAGTTGCTGTTACGCGGCTTCCCATCACGAAATTTATTTACAACGACAGTATTTAAATGGCTAGCAATTAGGCAACGTAATAGCGGCAGTTAAGAAGCGCGTCGCGCAGTTGCCAACCTGGTGGTAAGTGAAGCTCGCTTCGATGTTGGAGCGACTACTCGAGTCGCAGGTGCAGGTGGGTTCCAACGATTCACACGGCGCGGCCACAGCACGATGTTCATTGAAAAAAGGCGCAGGGCAAACTGTTCTTGCGATCCTAGCGTGCGTTAACATGCGAACCTAATGTCGCTTTATGAGGGCGCTAATTGTACCAGGGGGGAGATATCGCTGTGAGATTGGCTTTATAATCGGATTTACAGTGCTTTTAGAGCGCGTGTCCCTCGCGAGGAACGTAAGCTCGATTCCTTTGCGACACGAACAATCCATTTCTCGTGCACTATTAGCGCACCGTACTGCACTCAACACTCGATCTATGGCGACTGCTTTTTCTCTACTTTTCTAAACTTCCATTCCCTCGGCATTTTATTGCACTGACAAGGCAATTCAGTTTTTCTGACATCCGATAGTCTTGATGCGCAGAAGCGTTTGAAAATTGTTTTGACAAGGTATGATAATCCGCCTACGTTTATCGTCCGTATTAGTCTAAGATAGTTCGAGTTTCGCAGAGGTTAAAACGCCAACTGCACAATTGCGGGAGACAGATCATTGCAGCTCATCGAAAGTCGTTGGGTTGCGTAAGCGCGAGTCACCAAGACAGCATTGGCCGAAAGGAGAACGTCGAACGAATGGACCGATTCTCACCGCAGCATGCTGGGGGAGATAAGATATGGAGCGACCTGTCAGTTCTGCGTAAGGGATGCCGAGTCGATATATTCCAGTGCGAGTGGACTGGCCACTCGAGAAGCGAAGTACGGGGAAAAAACGAACCGGTCGTCTAATCTGTCGATCGTGACGAGAACCGCTAATCGCTGTCGCGAAATCACCGGCTCTCGAGGAAACCGAGCGCCTAAACAGCTTCTACGACAGTCTACTCGACATACTATGTCGCTCTCGTGGCTACCAGTTTTCTGCCGTTTGTCCATGTCACCGGTAACAGCCCGGAACAGGTGCGTTCTCTTTCCTTAAATGCCTTTTTCACCGCCACGTACCGCGCACGGCAATCGATAATTTCAGCTCTATTTCTTCCGACGATTTCCCACTCAAAGAACGAATCCACCCCACACGTGCAATAAGTACATTCTCGGCTCTATATAGATGGTTCGCGATATAAGAAAAACTGCAAGTTCCTTGATCCGACACCCTGACCGACTACTTGGTGGATTGCGAATCTCGGATCATGATTCGGTTGCCAGTTTCAGTTTCATAATCGGCGTGACGCGCAACCGGAAAATTCTCCTCGCGTCGCCTAAGTGCCTTTTCAGATCCTCGTGCCGGAAGTCCGGTGTAGTCGAGGTTCGAGTATCCGTTAGCTTGGTCTACGCCCGCGCCCGTTCCCGTGTTCGTAGTCGATGCCATACGACGCAGTGCAGAACACCGAATGCATCGCCTGGCGAAAACGGAGCTACACTATTTTCGGCTCAAAGTCGCCTTTATGTCGTACGTGTCCTCAATCGAATGGCTTCCCATTGTCGAACAGTGAATAAGACCTCTCTGAATCATGCTCTTTCTCCTCCTTGTGCATGACAAGGCTCCATCGAAAACAAGCGAGATAGCGACACGTAGAGATGGCAAGGAAGTGCCAAAAATTTTCGCAATGTCGGTCGCGCATAATCTGCGAGCCGCTCGCCCGTGGAAAACAATAGCCCGGAGGCATTAGCATCATAAGCGGCGTCGTTGCGATTCCGCGCCTCCCTTTCAGGACCTTAACAAGCGTACGGGGCCTTTGCAAATTGGTGCAGCGGGTTCCGAAAAAAGAAAACGAGGGCCATGGAGGTCTCGGAGTGAAGGCAACTCGCTCGTTCGCTCGCTCGCTTGCGTTAATATTCATACGTGTCGCGCCAGAGCGCCAAGCAGAGCGCCAAGCAGAGCGTCGAGCGAAGCGCAACACGGTTTCTTAGCTCGTTCTTCTCATGTGCCACACCGTCTCGATTCTGCACCTCTCGTCTTTGGGCCTTCGTTCTGGGCCTCCTCCTTTGCTCGGCCTTCAAATGACCGTGCCTGACTTTCGTTTATTTTAGCACGACGGACATGGAATTCGGACGCCACCCGAATGCGAGACGCTCCTCCACCGCCAGGGACGCATCCGGAGGTCTCCGCTACAGTAGAATAGTTTATCGTCGTTTTCTCGAAAACCGACAAGGAATCTCGTAATTCGCATCCGAAACGTTTAGATTTCCTATCCTCGTGCACAAACAATTCTCGACTCTAGTATGCTCAAGTGCTTATGTAACTCGGTGCATTTTATAAAATGCAGACATAAAACGAAGAGATAAATCGAAAGAGAACGAGGACGTTGATCGATCCACCGGTGTCGGGTTTAAAGGTAGGATCATATTTTCTGTCTTTCGCACATTTGGAGAAGGAGAAGGAGTGCTCCGAGAATGGCACCAAAAATGGAAGAAGCTCGTGGAAAAGATTCGGAGCGTGGAAGGATTCGGGGCCATCGGGGCTGGAGGGAGTGACGGAAGGGGAATCTCGCTCGCGTACCTCTCTCCCTCTCTCTCTCTTTCTGGATGTTACGCTGGGAATTCGAGCCAGTCGTTAGTATGCTAATGAGCTCCCCTCGTTTCTTTCTCTGCTCCCGCAATGCGCGACCGCTAAATTATTTCAAATATTCCCCAATGTCCCCGAATCGGTTGGAGGGAGGTGGGGAGGGGGCGAGGGCTATCTTGAGAAGCTAGTCGAGAGGCTTCACATAGCAAACAGGCCACCTGGATGATCGGAGACTCCTCGATCGTTGAGGGTGTAAGTGCATGAAAGATCGGTCGCCAAGCCGAATGCTTTTAATTCTCACCTCTCGACTTTCGTGCGGCTCTCGATATCAGGCCTGGATGGCGCCGTTATATATCTAGCGATAAAATCGAGATGCCGTGCCGCGACGCGCCATGAGAGAAAACCCCTCTGACTATAGAGTATCTATAGTTCGGTATAGTAACCAGTGTACCCACTCAGCGACGCGCGCTGCACGATAGTAATATTAATTTCCCCGCGAGGATCGTCTTTCATGCGATCCTATCGGCGATCTGCGTTCATTAATTAAACATTCAATTTATATGAAGAATTTGTGTGATTAATGGAAGGGAGATCCATGCTTAGGGGATCACCACCGAGCCATAATCGATGCCCGATTGTCGGCAGCGATGCGTGATCGAAAAATCTCCGTGAATAGGGAAGAATGGTTACCGCAATAACGGTAAATTTGCCGGGGTGAAAAATCGAGCGATATTATGCTGGTAAATTGAACGCGGTAGGAACATTGTTGAAATTCGTGAGATTCGTAAGCGTTGGCAGGAGTGTACGCGCGCCGCACCAGGGTCTCGAATAGCTGGCGAGCCTCCTGTCTCTTCATCGTGACCCAGAAAGAGCGAAGCAGAGAGGGAGAGAATCTAATTTACCTAAAACGCGTTATCTGGTGGCTCGGTCTCCGAGAAATCGAACGCACTGGCCGATGGCGTGTACACGCGCATAGACCCACACAGTACCCGAAGACGAAGCCGGCATTGCCCGTTGTTGCCTTAATGAGGTCCAATTACTATCGGATGGGTCACTTAGTATGCGGTGCACCGATATTCCATGGTGCGCCACATTAGTGAGACGGGAGACGAGAGCAAGGGTCAACACCCTTCGAAGAAGAACCAAGCCAAGTTATCGAGCCTAACGAGACGATCGGCTTTCGTATTCGTTGTTGCATTCACTGTCGCTGTCGCCGTTATCGCGTACCGTGGAATTCGCCACTCGCATATTATGTATCCTCGAGCTTTTGTCGATCGTACCGCGGAAAGAATGGCGAATGGTCATTGCAAGGAAAGTGCGCGACATCCCTTCGCACCTGGGGACAATATAGCGTGTGGCGAGTTAATAGAATCCGGGATTTAAGCGTGCAGAGTCGAGAGAGTCGATCTCGACATTCGCGTTTCTTTCGAGCACAGGAAAGAACAGGTTGGATGGATCGGACAATCTCCGGAGAAAAGCTGACGTTGGGTTTTGCGTAATAAAGGTAGATTGCTATCGAAATCGCGTTAAAAACGGGGGAGGAGGCATCTATCAATGGTGCCACACAGGGCGCGAGCGTTATCGAGCGGCGAGCTCGAGCTTGGTCGAGCTTGGTGCATTATGATTTCTAAGGTGCTCACAGCGCGTTCGCTTGCCCACGCAACCGTCCACGAAGGAGGACGATCCGAGATAATCGATCGGTCACGCTCGATTCTCCCGTCCACTTACGGATTCGAGCCGGGCGAGTCTTTTTTCCTGAGCAGCCCCTTTACTTCCTGCAGGATCGGACTTTCTCACCTCCTTCGTAGGAGACCCGATGCACCGTCGCCCATTTGCTCATTCGCACGCTCGCGCTCGCACTCACGATTACACTCACAATCACACTCACGCTCGCGCCTTTCTTTTCGTTTTTCGCGATTCGCCGCGGCTTATTAGCCTTCTCTCCCTTCTTTAAACTGGAGTGCAAAAGCAGTGTATTCGGTGCAATGCACCGTCCAGTGCATTCAGGTAGACAGGTACGTAGGTAGGCAAGCAAGCAAGCAAGCAAGCAAGCAAGCAAGCAGGCAGGCACATACGCGGACCGCATGCTGCGCAAGCAAGTGCAGTGCGATTTCCACACGATGAGAAACTCGTGGCTGAAATCGCTTAGAAACTAGCGACTGCGTTAACCTTATGCCGGGGACATAAGGCGGCAGAAGGCGGCCGCCGAGCGATTTTTACCGTGATCGCGCTCGTGGCCGCGGCCGCGGTCGGTTAGTTGGTTTGTTCGTTCTCTTTCAAAATCAGTCGGGATGCGAGAGCCTCGGCGCGCATGTCAACGATGCTTATCGCGTCACCGCTTAAGCGCAAGATACGAATCTCAACGAGGACGCCGGCAATTATGCATATTCGTTCATATGTTTGTTAAGTGGCTTTAATTAACCAACGATCGCGGATGCCTATTCGCAAACCTATCTGGTGTAATCGCTTCTGTTACCATCGGATTTCTGATAGCACTCTGATAGCAGAGAGGAAAAGAGAGGAAGAATAATATTATTCTGATTGTAAGTCGTGCTCTCTTACCTTGCAGCCCTCGCACGTGAACGCTCCGAAATGAAAACCTGCCGCCGGCTCGCCGCAGACCTTGCACTGTTGGTTCATCTGCAATTATAGAAATTATGTTATTCGAAGGATAGAGAGATACGTCAGTCAGTCCGGCTCATCCTTGGGAAGGATAAAGAGAGGAACGCGGGGGAAGGGATGACGAACCGGTTTTATGCGTTCGCTTCGATTTTTATTCCTCCCACGATATCTTACGGATGTTCGAACGCTATTTAGAGTACCAGGAAAACAGTTTGAAAAATCACTCGTCGTTCAACAGTATTGAATGTGTTAGTCGCTAAGCTCTGCGCTGTGTTCCGACGAGACTAGGGTAAAGCGATATTCGATGCCCACGCGACCGATCCATTATTCCGAACCTTTATTTCGGATACTTTATTTCCGTTTCAATGTAGAACTAGATTTTCGAATAGAGAAGAGTGGAACGCATTCCCAAACTTTTCTTCAAACACCTTAAATGGACTCTTCGGGTTGACCTTACCTTCCCTGCCCTTGCCGTCCCTTCCAGGGGAAGCCGGTCATTAAATCTCTCGCCATGGAGACGAAAGAGGTTCCTCGAGGACCATTAGATTTTTTCCCATCGACTCTAAGTGTTCCTCCGACTAACGATCGGGCCGAACTTGGCTCCGTTGCGAGCGAGTACCATAAATCAGCGCTATCTGGCCAAACGGTACCATCTGCCCTGGTGGATCGATGTCGGTCCAAGCGCTCAACACATTTTTCGAATAAACTCAAATGAAATTAGACCATCGGGAATCTGATAAGAATGCTTTACGAGGGCCCGAAATACGTGAGATTCTCGCGACTCTCTTCCCACTCGGTGGGTGCTCGTCACCTTTATTCGTCTTTATTCGTCACGCTCTATTTCCTAGAAACAGGCTCCGCGGTGACCTCCGCGATCCGAGAGAAAAGATTCTCACCGCTGACATTGTCCACTGGCATCTCTCGATTCGAAGAATATTTTTTGCATACGCGATAACCATTTCAACGGGAGTTCAAGGTGACAGTAATTAGAGCTCCGATCGCGAGGATGAGTAGAGACTCGCTCTAATCGTCTTCTCGTAATTGTTCTGTTAAAGGAAAGAAGAAGCCGCGGGTGCCTCGTATTGCCCAAGTCACAGCAGACCAGCCGTAAGACGAAGGAGAAAAGGAGAAAAGAAGAAAAAGAGAAGTCTGTTCGCAGGTTCGTTAAGGTATCCAACTTTTTTCCCTTGATGCAGTTGCTTGACGCCCGCCATTTCTTTCGGTGGCGTGCTTGCTGATCAACCGAGACCTTTTCCTCTTTTCGCTTCATCCACGCTCTTCCTCTTTCTTTCGCTCGCGATCCGCCTCGCGATCTGCCTCGCCGTGACTCTCCGTGTAACAATGACCTAACGGCCGATTGTTCCGGAGTTTTTCACTGGCAACGCACCTGTACTCTTTGGAGTAGCACCGGCAACAGCAGCACAATGAGAAAGAGCAGCACCCGGACTGGTTCCACGGTGCACTTTAATTTCGCATTGCTACTCGGACGGATTATTAATAACTGTGGCATACGAGTTGAAGGGATTTTTGCAAAAATATCGCTAATCTGTATCGCATTAGAATTGCGTGAGAACCGACAAATATCAGGATAGTGGCAATGGTAGGGAAAGATCGCGCGGAGATTAAAGCGCGAGAGCGAAAGGGGTAAATTAAAGGTTAAATAGAGCAAAAGGCGGAACACGTAGCCGATATCAAGATGTTATTTTCCCGTTGGAGGTAGAGGGAAACGCTCGTCCAGAGTGCACGCTCGCCACGTAAAGACCGACGTTGATCAAGAGCAGTGCCGCGATTAACAATAAATCACCGAGTGCATTAGTTCAGCCTTCGTAACCGTATCCGCGCTCGATTCTCCCGTTCCGTCCCGACCCGTCGCGTCGCAAGAGCTCATGCCAACGGAGCACCATTTAAGTAGGAGAACCGATGGATTTTACAAAAGATCTCGACATATGTGCAACCTCGCACTGCCGGTAGCCCAGGGAGGTTAATTTGGGCCAAGGCTGCCACCTCCCCCATATTGATTCTGCACCGATTTATAAACCGATTTATAAACCGATTCGCACCAACTAGTTTCTCTGTCCTGAAAAAAACCCTTCTTTTCCCTTTGGCCCATCGAGATGTCGATTCTTATCGGGCTTTTCCTACCCGCTTTCGACCATTAACTTGACAGATTGAACACGTCGGGCTGCCTGCTTTCGGCGACAGTAGCCTTTGATATGCAAAAGTATTCTCGCGTACCCTCTGCAGAAAAAGCCGACTTGATAATCTCTTCATCGATGCGTCGTCCCTTTCTTTTCCGGACGAACTGGCTCACTCACTCATTTGAGTTGCATCAAGCGTGCACGAGTTGCTTTGGAAGAGGGTCTCTCGGTTGTGTACACACGCGTACTTCGTACCCTAGTTTCCACGGGCAGGGTCAATATTTGCCTGACACTCGCTCGTTAATGAAGTCGATCGACTCGTACCTGCTCCAAATATCGACTTACCAGCTTCAGTCAAGGTGATCGGTACATAAACGGGTCGCACAAAGAGAGCGAGGGGTCAGGTCGGACCCTCCTTGTCAGCGCGTCCTCTGACTTCTCGCTTTCTGCGACTCGTCCTCGCTCGGTACGCGTATTGCCGTATTTCCCCCCTCTGTGTCAGTAGTGGTGATGCTCGCGCTCGCGCTCACGCGCGCATACCAGGGGCACGTCGAAGTTTACGCGCCATTAAACTCGAGTCCCATGTGACGTTTATCCCTTTATGAGACTTTTTTCGCGGCCCCTCTGCCGTTCGCCTTTGTCGTTTTACCCCGGCCCCACGATCAACCCTTTTCTTCCTTGGGTTCTTTTGCTCGAGCCTTACAATCTCTCTTTCTCGCCTCTCATCTTCTCGCACTCTTCTGCTGCGGCGAACCAGAGCGTCGCGTCGCCTCGCGTCGGTGGCAAAAAGCAGACAGGACGGTGACAGTCTCGGGAATTTCCATCCGATCGTCATCCGCGTTTTACGTTGAGAGTCATGAAAACTTTACGTTTACGCGAGCAGTACGTTTATCTTCGAAACTGTATCAAATCAGGTGGAATTAACACACGCAATCGGTAGAACAAGGCTCATTTGCGCGGAGCAGTGCCCTCGTAAAATCAAGTGAAAAAGAAAGGAGCGGCCGGTAGATAGAAAGTGAAATCGCGTATCAGCGCTAATTTCTGGTAATTCAGGGCTCCATTAGAGTTAACGAGTCGAGGGGCCGCGATTCATGAGAATGTTATGACTCGCGGAAATGACTCGATTGTTACAGTTGTATGGGCGAGCGGGCGTAAGCGGATCAGAGCGACTGTGCGCCAATGTAATTAATTGGTGGTATATTAATTCACAAATTTATTACCGCATTAAGAATGAGCACTTGATTACTGCCCCGGCCGTGATATACGGCCGGCGATTTTTCTCGGTAAGTTAATGAGTCAATGAATCCACTCGAAAGAAGGAGTCGATATATCACCTGGTGTGCACAGCCTCATGGGAACCTTGCGGCGCGTACCAAACTTGCCGGACTCTATACCGATCTTATCGCTGTTCGCTCGCTCGCTTACTCGCTCGCGTTCGCGCTCGCGCGCGCATAGTTATGGCCGCTTACCACGAAAGATGCTGCGAAGATAAATATATCCACGGTATATATTTTCCTTTATCTCTAATTGCACAGTATAAACATTGCGCGCGACTCGCCAAAGTATTTCGATTCGATTATAATTGCCAGAGTTTCTCGCCGAGCAGACCAACCAGACCAACGGGACTTCCACAAAACACCTGTGTGAATTTATGCGATGTAGGGAAAAGTTTGGGAAGAGCAAATAAAAAAGTCTTTCGTTAGAGAGACATGTACACATCTCCAAGGATCATTTATCCCCTGCACCCTATTTCCGTGAATTCACCGTGAATACGGGTCAGAGAAACTGGATTGCGCGTCACGAGAGGTGGTCCAATTATTGCCAGTCACTGCCAGTCGCCCGTAGAGTCATTCCCGAGAAAATCGGAGGAAACGCTAGAAAGGAAAATCCATAGCGGTTGGGCACTACGCCAGGAGCACGGTTGCTCAATTTGTATTGGTGGAGATGCGTTTTTAACGATCACTTTGATGGATGGTAGCCGCGCCTCGCTAGCACGTCGATCGAGTCCTTGAAAAATGATGCTCCAGATCGTTGGAACCCGCTTATACTAAAGCGCGCGCGCGCGCAGGTTTAAAGCTTCTAAAGCAGCTAGAGCCCAAATGCAGCACGAGAACCTGTGCTTTTCTCTTTCTCTCTGAGGATACTAGGGGAGACAGACAGCTTCTCTATGGTTAATATGTTTTCGCGATCCACAAAGCGCCCGGTCGGGAGTCAAAGACAATTAATAACCTTCCGTAGGATCATTTATCGCGACAGTTTAGCCCCACGAAGGTGAATCCTCTCAGCTCCTTGGCTGTATAAGTGGCCGGTGCACTCTCGCGTTGTCTCTTTCTTTCTTTCTTTTTCATTCTTTTTCACTGAGTCTACTACATATGCGCTTGAATCCGAGCAAATGTGGCCGAGTGTAGTCCGTATTGTTCGTCTCCTCGGCCCGTGACCGATCCGATTTTTAACAGAGCGCCTCTCGAGCGATTTTCCTCAACCACTTGAAGTTAATCGAGGGTGACCAGCGCTCTGACAGGCAACCCTTGCCTCTTGTGGGAATCCTTTTGCCAGGGAAGCTCTTGCACCCGCTGATTCGTTATGCTCGCGAATCTACACACGTGGATGCACACTGATTCTGAGACACATACGTACTGTGTATATGCAGTTGCTTACGTATTGCGGTGCTAGATGTGGATAGGTGACATCTTCAGTTTACAAATGTCATAAGAGAGCAGCTGCTATTGTCACAAAATGCGCCGTCACTCGCGATCTGCTCTCCGAGTGTAAAGATGACAGATGGCAGAATTTTACGATTTTTGTGAAGGGACATTTATAGATCGCCCTTTTTTTTACAAAGGCGATAGGCCAAGATAACGAGTAGTAAGAGCGCGTCTTTCGAATGCTAGAGTATCGAATCGGTTGGAAAGTTGTGCCCTAATTTCGACCTCTACTGCTCCCGGCATTTAAAGTTACTCAAGGTCTACACAGATCTTCTTTCTGTGGCCCTGACCTGGCACACACGAAACACTACGGAATTCGAAATTACTTACTCGCTAGTCTTGCGCGTGCAAACTAAATGTAAACATCTCGATAAAAACAGTTTGTCTATCAATTTACCTATCCTACTACAAAAAAATATCATTTAACAAATTTCCTTGTAATTCTAATTGTCACTAAAACCCTTTGATTACTTTCCGAAATGAAGGTTGATGATTTTCGAATACACATTGCGTCCCAGTGGTACTAAAAACTTCTTCTCGAATGAACAATTTTGTTATTTCGAATCGTAATCGAGAATCGCTTCCCATAGGTAGTAGCAAATTCTACCGTTGCAGTCAGATGTTTGCGCAGCTCGTCGCTGCAATTTAATCTCTCTTTATTTAGCGATTAAGTCTGCCAGCATTGATTTATAATCTCATAAATGCACGGCCCTTTACGACGTCGAGCAAATCGCGCTCACGAACGACCTCGACGTCCACGCATTTACGCGTGTGTGCTTTGTCGATTTATCTTGAATTCAATGGCCACTGAAAAATTGCCTAGATACCAACCGCCCTTCAATATCCGACTGTCCATGCAAGTTAAGTATAGCGAAACGCTCACGAAATGCACAAGTTTTCGTAAAAGCACGTGTGATTTATCGCGGATTCAATGACGGAACTAACCACTTTCTAGGATTTCCTGACTCGGTTGTAGTCAGAAGTGTGCTTCGTTGTAATTGGCGAATTATCGCAAGGACTGGACAAAGAGCATCGGATTAGATTAGAAAAGTAACGGCTGTAGCGCGGAACTCGGGACTGGCAGGATTCGGTACCGTTAAATGCATGTTTAAGAGCGGGCTCCCTATCGCGATAAGACCGTATGCAGTAAAGTACTATCTGCGTTGGTCCGGCTTGCCGAAGAGACGCGTAAGAGAAGCTTCATCCGTTAATTTCTCCCAAGGGCAGCGCGCGCGCTCGGCAGATTATGCTCGCAAAACTTGAGCTGGAACCGAGCTTATCCCGACGTGACCAGGCCAAAGGTGGCTTGGATTTGCGAGTTGGAATGGCACTGCGGAAGCGTTTATTTTGCCCGGTTCCCGCCAGGTGCAGCAAAAAAGGAGATAATGCGCGTATTTGTCGGGAGTCTTACGATTTCAAGCGAATGGCCAAGAGGCAAAAGGGTTGTAAAAGAACAAGAGAAAAAGAGAGAAGGAGCATCGGCCGTAGCATTGGGCAAGAGACCCGCAGCAAAAAGGCGTTAAGTCAAATCATGACCCCGTGACGTCGTCAAGCCACGGAAGGGTTAATATGCAAATGAGAATCGTAGCTCGGAGGTTTGGGCGACTTATGGAGGCCTTGGCAATCGTACTGGAAGGATCTGTGAACCGTTGACCGAGGCCACTGAAATATGAACACCTTTCCACATTAGGGCCATCGTCCGAAGAGGAGCAACCAGTTGCCTTAAGCCTCGCTTATCTGATCCATAGTGCTCTCATTATTGCCCAATTTAGGCTTAAAACCGGGTTAATTCGGTAACGGTAACATTTCTCGAATACTATCCCACGCACTGTAATTTCATCACATAAATCTCATATCGGTACAATATACTCTACAATAGCGGAGATACATAAGTAAGCACCTATGTGCTGTTAAAGTTTCGAAAATCTCTTCGTAACGCATATAATGTCTGATATAGTGGGGTCACGTAAAATATACATAGATACAAGCGTGAAGAACCGACGATGAAATCTGTAGAAGAGCAGAGAAAAGAAAGGCCATTGAGGTTCGTCGACCAGAGACAGAGTATACTATGTATATATGTAGTTCGCTTTTTCCGGGTCCCCGCGGGCACGCACATCTCACCTCCGTACAAGTGGGTAATAACCGTATGAAAGGGCAACAATAGTGACTGACACACCGCAACTAGGGTAGAAAGGGAACAGCAGAGGGGGATGGCGGAGGAAAAGCGGGAGGCAATAAATATATTTTGACATGGGAGAGCTTGGCCGAGGACCTTATGCATAATAATTGTAACGCTCGCCGAGTCTTCTCTCTCTTTTTCTTTTTCTTTTTCTTTTTCTTTTTCTTTTTCTCTCGAACCCAACTCCACACACGTGCGCGCGTGTACGAGACCTCTCTGACTCTTGCTCTACCTTTATCCGAGGACAAAAGTGCCCCCCTTTCGGGCATTGTGCAGCTCGAATTACGCCGGTGTCGAGCAGTAGGCAAATATTATAGCAACAGGCAGTCGTCGGTCGCGAGGGGTGACGATAATGTTTTCATTTGCGAGTAACCCCGACTAACCGCATGACGCGACGCGACGCGACGACTCTCTCGGATCTCGCAGGACGTTCGAGGGGCCGGACTCGTCCGCGCGAACACTCGAGAGGGCATAAAGCCTTTCTCGGCCAACAAAGGGAACGTACGCGAAGTTTGCGGTCGCCGCACCCATTAGCCAGCGCACGCGAACCTGCAACGCCGAAAACTCGTTGGATCGTCCGCGTACCGATCCAACGAAGATCTCTCCACTTATCGAATCGTTCGCGCTCATAGTTTGTCGAGTAAAAACTAAAGAAAGTTGCCCTTCTCAAAAAAAAGGAAAAAAAAAAAAATAATCCTCGGTCAATCCTTCCCTAAAACGCATCCTGCAGTAAGTGAATGGGTTATTTTGAGCGAACGGATAGCGAGAGATGCCGCGATCGCTACGATCTCACGATTTCGTAATTATATTCCAATCAAAATTTACTAGTCGAAGTGGAATTTTTAACGGACGCTCGCGCACTTACGCTGCTATTAGGTTGCATTATCAATTTCACGCCACGGCATAATCGCGAGCAGCGAGCTCCGCTTTGGCTCTGGACTTTAATTTACGAGGGATATATGGAGCGGCGAATGGACTGTAAGATTGACGAAACGCCGGTGATTACGGGCTGAACGGCCGTGATTTATTCTCGAGTTTTTATTGCCATCATTACTTCCAACTTTTTCACCACCTCTTATGGAACTTTGTGTGTCGTCTCGAGTGTTTTCTCGTAATAACTCTCCTGCCAATACTGGTAGCCCTTGACAATTTCCGAGGGATGGTCACAAATAATACAATACAAGATACATACGTATATAAGCGTTTCAATCCGGATTCCGGTAGCGCGAAGATACAACGCAACTTGTTGGACGCGATTCCGAGAGATTTGGATGCTCGCGAGCGCGACCGAGTCGTGGAAATTTGAATGCGCGCAGGGACATGTGCGATATGAATGCCCGCAGAGGCAGACAAATACAGCTCGACCACCGGCATTCCGCGGAGTTTGTGTCATCAGCGTTGTTAAGTTCACTCACCTTTGTAGCTGGATATCCAACAAAGCCTGGCCAACCGGTTACTCTCGTGATCACTAGCAATATCAACTGGTCCGTCCTGATCGATCCGTGAACGATCGTCCAAGTCTATTGTCACACGTTACACACCATAACCCTTGCTCGAATCTCTCCGGCAAGTGTCAATTCGCGCTGCGGAGCAGAGCTCTCTGCATCAAGTACAGTCCTAATGACCGAAATATCACACACTCGATCGCGCGAAGGTCTCTGCTTCTGTTTAGTGTTCGAGAGTCACGTGGCGTGCGACACCGGCAAGTTCGTACGCGTCTTTGGCAGCGATGCCCGATTTGCGCGATCCTCGCGACGTCCACTCCGCGATCCAATGAAATTCTGCGGTTTGACCCGTGACACAAGCACCATGAAGAAGAGACTCTGCTCGGCTCCCTCTCTCTCTCTCTTTCCTTCGGTATGGTTCCGTCGAGACTGTCCCGTGGTCCTTCGGTTCTCCTGTCCGCTCGCGATCTGGATGAACGACCCACACGTTCCACGGTTCGAGCTCTTCTCTCTTTCTCTTCCTCTTCCTCTTTCCTCTTTCTTCTCCTTCTCCCGCGCCGACCGTCCTTAGTACCGAGTAATTTTTTCAAGATCTCTCTGTCTGTCTCTCTCGAACATCCACGAGTCACGGTGCGGCCACGTCGATGGACGGGAGAGGACTGGCGCTTCGCGATCGCTGCGACCTGTTCGACTGCATCGAAGCCGCCTAAGGTGAGTCGCTCGGGCAAACCGAGGGGAACCGATTCTCCCCTGTGGCAGGGGACACCTGAACCTGCCCCTTGGTTCACGCCTGCTTCGCTCTACGCCAATAGTACCGCTCCGACAACGATCCCACAACCAATCCCAGCTCGGTGAGTCCCAGGTGAGCGGTTCTCTTGGAACCACCCATCGGGCCCCTACCTGATCAGGTGTGTGCTTGAGCCTCCACTCTTGGGCCCAGTCTGCCGAGTCGGACTCGTGGCTGAGCGAGCCGTATCCTCTGCCCTCACGGTGAGGTGAGCTGAGATTTCGTTTCCTCCGAGTTCTCGACTCACGCACCTGGACTCTAACAGATTTTTCATAATATACCTCCGACGGGATTTCCCCTCTGTTTCTCGCTTTTTATAACTTTGATAGTGAGTATCGACGGTAGCCATTAGTTTTGAATTCTATTATAGATTCCTGGGCCGAATGTTTTCTCAAAAATATCAAAGATACGTTAATTTTCTTCCGCATCGTCCCCATTCATCACTATAAATTCTTCAATTCCGGAATTCAGTGAATGTTGGTTTTTCAAAGAACTTTGACGCGAGATTAGTGAGGATATTTAGTTGGATTGTTGCGCACACGTGTCGCGCGGGAATCTTTCAACAGAGATACAGAGAAAGAGGTAGAACGCGGAGGAGGAGAGAGATAGGAAGAGAGAGAAAAGAGAAGCGCCGCGCATCGCTGCTCCAATAGTAGGCTTGACTCGGACGGCGGGAGTGTGGCCACGACCTACCTACACGAAGCTCACCCGTATAATTTAGTTACCGATTCTTAAGACGTAAGCGCTTGTAATGATAGGTATTATCCACTGGCTGGTTCAATTAAGGTACAAGCCCGATAAATACTGAACCGAGTCGAAATGAGAGTCGAGACCCCGGTGAAGATACACAGCGCACCGTGGCTTGGCTCTACGTGGTCCATCCACTAATGTCTTTCTTGTCGCTTGTATCCCGCCAGTCTAACGCGTGGAATGAATAGTCCTTGCGAAATCCCAAGGCAATTAGACGGTACCTATCGCCTTTGGAACGAGCCTCGAGCTTCAATCTACACCGAACCAGCCGAAGGAGGAGGATGCGACAATGATTGCGATGATCCTTTGAAAGTTTCATGCCAGAAGCCCAAAGGCAGAAAACGATCCGGGGAGTAGTCGAACGAGCCGAACACAGAAAACTGGTCGACCCAATAAAATGTCGAAAGGCGTCCAAAATGAAGAGTGGGAGGACAAGAGTGGCAGGACGGCACTATAAATTAAGGAAGATGTCCACCGGTAGAAATTAAACCATAGAAACTGGTTTTGGACGTTAAAACTCTTCTTCTCGTGGTCTCGATCCTCCCGTGCTCCACCACTCTGTCCTACGGAGAGAGTCCTTCTCCTTTGCTCGCTGGTTTTTTCTGAACCTTCCTGACTCCCTTCGCTCTATCACTGTCTCTCTTATTCAACTTGCGAGGAGCGACTTCGTCAAACTGTCCTGCCGAGCTAATGCCCGAACGGGGCGAATACAAATATGGGGAAGTCCAGCGTGCTCGGTTCGGGTCGTGGCTTTTTTACGAGCCAGATATCCGAGGGAAGTCCGCTTCTAAGCGAGCGACCGTGTGAAGAAGGCACTCGAGAAATTCCGTACGACTGACGTCGCGACAGATTAGAGAATCGCATTGGTCGCATCGGTCGTATCGAGCATCGAACGGCCCATGGCACCTTTTCCTTCTGTGCTCTTAACTCGATTAGCCGCGCGGCTAGAAATGCCACGGAAACGGCGCGTATGCAAACGAGCTCCGCTGAAACGATTACGGGCGCGTTATTAATAGTCCGGCCGCCGCGAATTCTTGTACTTGGAGGAACTCTCAGCTGTCTGGGTATACAGTGTATACTCCCGTACACCCACGTTATCTCATCCGCAAGCATTCTTACGTAAGGAGTCGATGTTGCTTTGAGAGAAGTGGCCAGCGAAATTTCTAGCGCACACCGTGCCGATTCCCTCATAAATAATTTGCCTGACTTTTCGAAAGAACTACTGGCAGACGGCGATTATGTGAAAGGACGCGGAACACGGAGAGATGTGTAGCAAACACGAGAGGCGCGGCTGACACCGTAAGATTCGTGATCAATTGGCTGTACGTAATCCGGATGTATCTGCGTGTCCGTCCGTGAGTTTGGGAGCCTCGACTAGGTGAATTCGTCCGTCTGCTCGGTTTTGTCTGTCGCAGACTCGTCCCAGTATGCATGCTCGCTCATGCAGAAGCCCTTCGCGCCAAGGCAGATGGGTCTAATATGGACTCGATTCTGCCCCCGAAGATATGAACTCATTCTTTCGGCCGAAAGAGCACGAAGGTCTGCTCATCGACACGGAAACAAGCAAGATTTATCGTTTTACCAGTTCACCACGATCACGCTACCCTCGCCTTGCTGTAGAGTCAATCCTTGCAACAGTTTCTTTCACCAGACACTTCTCGCAATAACAACTTACAAGTTGTTTGGCTCAAAAAAAAACAGAATTTCACCAGTTCGAATAGAATTTCAGAGCATTGGATCAAAGAGAAGTGGACACGCCGAAGGAATGCGCCGACACTCGCGCAGAATTAATTTCTTGCCTGAATCGTCGAGATGTAGGTATTGCAGGGGGTACAGCGATAAAACACGCCTCGGCGGTACGGTGCGCGGCGCGGGCTTAAAATTGATCGAGTCATTAGACGGCTGATGAACGCGAGCTTTACAATCCGATGAAATTCGGGCTATCCGGGAAATTGAATTATGACGTTCGAGTGGGTATACCGGGTAAGAAAGATCCGCGAGGTATTCCCAAGATTTCAGGAACGCAGCGACGATTAATTGAATTCCACGGGGCTGGGATGCAGCCGGCGCTGAAAACTGGCAGTGCCAGGACACTCAATCTCATTAATCGGAAACACGGTGGAATGTCGTAAGACCGTAACTGCA
The DNA here is from genome assembly GCA_963989405.1 of Trypoxylon attenuatum. Taxonomy (NCBI): domain Eukaryota; kingdom Metazoa; phylum Arthropoda; class Insecta; order Hymenoptera; family Crabronidae; genus Trypoxylon; species Trypoxylon attenuatum. Next base: position 6,717,649 of record OZ022488.1, on the reverse strand, counting down.
CGAGTGCGAGCGTGAACATTCGCAGTCTCGTCTGCTTGTCGTTCTATGGCTGCGTACGAGGGAGGTGGTTCCTTGGCAAGAAGACGTGCGTTCGTCGTCGCGGTAATCGATTACCACGACCAGATTATTAAATGTCTTGGTCTCCACGAGCGAAGAAAACGCACATTGCGCATCGCGCATCGCGCAACGCGCATCGTGCACGGGCGCGGGCGCGGGCGAGCAAGTGAGCGCGAGGAGGTCAAAGGGACACGGACCGGACGGCACAGGAGAGAAGACTTCTCGCGGCGAAAACTCTCACGAGCCGCTAGACAGATCGCTTCTACGCAATGCCTTCCTACGAGAAAAACCCTCCGAAGAAACGGAGTTAAAGCATTATTAATTGCGAACGGTCCATACTAAATTATGAAAACCGGAATAGGCAGGCACCACTTGCACTGTGTTATTTCAAGCAACGCCAGGGGAGAGAACTTTCCAGGCCTGTTCACACGCTGCGCGAAAATATTGCGATGTGTTTTTTTTTTTTTTTTATATCAAGGGAAAATCTTGCAGAGTGACGATAACATCTGAAAAATGAACCGCTGGTGCGCGGTGCTTCGAAAAGAACATCGATCGCATTGTGGACAAACATTCTTTGGAGAGGAGGTTTCGAGTGGCTATTCGCACAGGACACCCAAAGAACGAATGGTCCTATACTGCAAATGGCCCTGCGAATAGCGATGGCACGAGTGGCACAGACAGTCCATTCAATTTCTACGAGTTCGGTCTACTAACGACGGCTCGATCGGTGCCCACAGAGTTCTTAAGGAAATCCATGCCAATGCGAATCCTATTAGGACTCGTTAAAGCGTCTTTTACGCTATGCTCCCAGACGCCGGTGCTCTCTGCGTGAATTTTTTCCATCCCCGAAAATCCGTTCTTCTCGCGCAAGAGATACTTTGGCTTACCGACTGCGACCAGGAAATGCAACGATCTTAACTATATCCGACACAGGACAGTGGGATGATACCCGTGCTACCCTTTGTGTCTCTATTTTCCTAATCTTCTTTGCAAACAACTTTGATCCTTTCGCTGACAATGCATCGCTCAATCGGTTTGGGAGAAGTCTGCTATGGGTTAGGGCCGGTTAGAGAATAGAATTAGAGTCGCGGTAACCAGGAACCCCGTACATCGCGATGAATGATTAGGCAATTAACGATAACCCTGCTGATCAGAGTAATGCATCGCCCATGGAGCAATGCTCGCGGTCACGGTGCATTTCCAACGAAAAAAAAAAAATGCACGAGCCATGTAGTAATGCACGGTCACGGAGTTGGCCACGATCGAGGCTCCTTTCTCAGCAGGATGAGCCACGATATCACCCGCCGACAGCACCAATCGCTAGAGTTATCGGTCAGTGCTAGATCGTCTTGCCTCTGAATATCATTCATCCTCCTTTAATACTCTCATAATACTCTTATAATGGCCGCGTATCGATTTCACGCTGCGGCCAAGAAGGGAAGGAATTATTTCGAGTGATCCGCGCGGCGAAAGAGGTTCGCAAGCTTACTCGCGCCCTTCGCGGCGTAGCGCGGAACGACGGACAGGAATGGGCGTAGGCGAATCTTCGATCTCGAAGGCAACTGGAAGTCAACTTCTCGGCATACGACCGGCACGACCTCACGGGAACTGGAAGCGAGCGCATCCGCGTATCTCGAATCTACTTTGTATCCTTCCACTGGCCAGAGTGCTACAGGTACACCCCACGGGCCAAGGGATCCACTCGTATACGTTTCCATGATCTACGACTCGCTCCGATCAGCACTTCCTTCGGACCCTCGAGGATCATCTGGACTCGCGAAATCGGCGGGAATCCGCTGGAACTACGAGATTTTTTTATCCAATCCTACCTTACATCTTTCGACCCGGGAATCTTTCTCTGTATTTCAAGATAAATCGAGCTTTACTAGCTTCAACCGTGAACCCTGTTATTTGCCGTATTCAACGAGAGCAAACTGCCTTGAGTCGCGAGTTTAAGGAAGTTGCCTGTGTGCGTAGGAAATGGTTCGTTAGCGGTGATAGAGAGTCCCGGTGCAGTACGCGTGCATTTCGGAAACTCATCGTTCGATAAAAGAAACGGAGGGAGAGGAAAGCCAATCGGAAGGGAGCACAAAGTTAACTATGTACATGGGGCATCGGGATGACGAATCAACAATGATCGACAATGATCGCTCTTCAGGCAATATGATTAACATCGATCGTGACAGTAGAGTGTCGGTGATAAAGTGCCGCAACGCTAACTAGACTTGGACATCTGTCCGATTTGTCACGGCGCGCTTTTCCGGACGATATTTCAAGCAGCAGCCGCACCAGGCAGCCGCTTCATAGTCGACTCTGTGAATAATTGCTGAATACTGCTAATGAGACTCTAGTGGTAGATTCGGCTGACGCGCGCCGCACTCTCGACCGCATCGAATCGAACAACTTTCGCGCATCGCGGAACAGTTTCATACGGTGAGAATAATATTTGGATTCGTCATGATATAGCTTTGATTCTGAAAAAGTTTCAACTACTGGTGAAGTTTGTCAGATCACGACACGGTGGAATCGTCGATCCGAGGGTCTCGATTCTTGAAACGTAATACGCTGCTAGGTACGTAGGGACTACCAGATCCTGTCTGAAATTTAATATCGCATCCCTACGATTTTCGCGATAAATCGACTGCCCACCGCCTACCGCCCACTCGCGAACCCAGCATATTTAATTACAGAAAATCGCTCGACCTTCGAGCAAACCACCCCACGCATCTCTTAGACGCTCTTCGAAACTCTCTTATCCACAAAATGCTCGAGAACAAAGAAATTTTACGAATCCCATAAATCAGAACTGCATCGTGTCAAGAAATCGTAGGTGGTAATTTAATATTGATCGTTATAGAAATTGGGAAAATAACAATTTACTCTATTCGCTACGCAAGGATGCGTCTTTAAGTTCTCATGATTAGAGATATTCGCTTAAATTGACGACAGGACGCAACGAGCCGTTTTGCCGGTGACGAGAAACCCCTGCGTCTAAATACGCTTAATGGATGACAACTATAAACTACCGCGCTAGTGCATAACACGGAACCGCACGGTGAATATCGTTCCGCACGATTGAGCGCTTCTCATACGAGGGGGCCCCACCGCACTCGTTGGCTTTCGAGCGTTCAATCCCTCTCTCTTTCTCCTCCTTCCCTCTCTCAACTATCATTTCACTGCACCATTGTCGCTTTTCGTTGCACTATGGATTCTACAACAACTTTACCACTAGTCTACATAAAAAAAACTATGGATAAGAAACCTCGAAATATGAACGTTCGCTCGAGATCAACAGCTTATTCCTTCCTTACAAGTTAACAGAATAATTTTAATTAATTAAATACAATAACCAAGCGGCGAAAAATTCGCCATGACCCTAATATAAAATTAATAGATTACTACCCCAACATAAGCTACCCTGTCGCCATGAAGCGCGTAACAATCTTTTTAGAAGATTCATGATTGGATAATCTCAATGAAACAACCACCACATTTACCGAAGGAAATTCTCATAGGAGTTCTCTCTCCAGGAGAAAGAGAGAGAGAGAGAGAGAGAGAGAGAGAGGAGAGTCCTAGCATCGTGGGAACAAAAGCGCGACACTCGCGCATACTTCACGAATCCCGTGAGCAAGCGGATATCTAAACGCTCGTTTCGCGAGTTTCCTCGAAATCGTCTGCCAGTAGGAACGGTAACTAGCATGGGACAGTGGTAGTGGATTACGGCAGGATGAGGGAGAGGAACAGAGAGAAAGGGAGAAAGAAGAGCGCGCGCGGGCATCGTAATTGCCGTGGCTTTTGGCGAGGTCCCTTTCATCCCGCGGGACAAAACCGCAAGAGCCACAAATCTAACCACAGGACGCGGAGCGTTGGGCCAGCGCCAGCGGCAGCGGCAGCGGCGAGCCGGCGACGACACGTCCTCTCCGATATATCTGCTCTCGGCACACGGGAGTAGTTGGGAGCGCTAACGCGACCGAATGAATGGCGTTACGGGCTGGCGAGCAGGCTCAATGCGACCACCTTGGCTCGTTGACACGCTAGTCAAAATATTGGGGGAGTGCCAGGAGTAGCAGGACTGCTGCGGCGATACCTTTTCTCTTCGCTCTCCTTCTCCTCTCGAGTGGCGGTATGTATCATCGGATGAGTGAATTCTCCACACAGCCGTTAGTATCATTTTACGAGCTAGAGACGCTTGGATTTTTGGGGGATTTGCTCGATCGAACCACGCGTTACCATCAAGTATTCATTGCCACGGTGACAATGGTCGTGGTCGCGGAATAGAATGTTCTCCGAAAGCAGCTGAGATCCAATGTTGCCGAGGGAAGCAGAACGCGACTCTTCAGAAATGTGGTCATTGCTTTACACGCCAGTATTTCGGATTTTTAATGACCCTCGGACTTGTTTTTATTCCGTTGAAGCAGCTTGTTAATAATAAAAAGGTCTAGAGCACTGGCGCAACAAGGTGGACTGTCTTTAACGAGGGACGCGTCGAATTGTAAAGTTAGTCTGGTTGGACGTGCCGCTGAGAGCGCGGAACGGAGGAACACTCGAATTCGGCCAGATCGGAGTAGAGAGGATTCGTGAAGTGGCGAGGAAGAGCCCGCGGGGAAGAAGACGACGCTCGTTACCTCTCTCGGGAGGACTCGTCCAAACGCTTTATGCGAAGGTCGTAAAAAAGGTACGACGATTTATAAGGCGGGCCACCATAGAAATTGGGCCAGCTTACGACAGAGCTCAGAAGGAAGACACACCGAGGAAGACGTATCGCTCGAAAATATGCTCGAGAGAAAAGACGACCCAACGATAAAGAAAGTCAGCTTTCGCGAGACACACCTGTACAAGCTACAACTTTCAAAGTAGTAATACTATTTTGAATTTTTTTCCATTTAATTTCCGCGAGGAAAAAAATAATTATTCCGACGCTTCGTATCGATCTTGAGATGGTATCAAATGGCTGTACATACTCGGTATGAAAGTAGAGTGGTCGTGTCGCAACGGTGCTTCCTTTATAAGAGTAGTACAAGTACCTCTCCTCGCGTGCTCGAGCCGTCGTATAACGTATATCCGGCCCCCGTCTTTTATCCAACGAATTCCATACCAAACATGGTCACACTAGGTCCTTCGTACTGGAAAACAGTCGAAACGTGGGAGCACTGGAACACAAAGTTGACTCGTATCCTCAACGGAATGACAATTCTGCAAAATATTTATTAATTCCCGTAATTGGAAATTTACCCAACTTGCGTCTGTTAGCAAACACGTCTGTTTGACCTGAGTCTGGCTAATCGAATTAACAGTACCCCTTTCAAATACCGCTCGGTACCTACAAACTGAACCATACGATCTTCTCTTTGAGACAAACGTCAAAACGTTGGCCCAAACTCGCAAGGTTCGTATAATCGGATTACCGCGTCATTGAATCGGAAAATCCAGTTATTTGTGATTTTCCTCTAAGGCTGAGCTAATCCCTACCGAATCGGTGCTGTTTCGCTACTTCCAGGAAGCATTACTTGCTGTCAACGTTGCGGCCGCACATGGCTCAATCGATCTTCGGCTAATTGGCCTGCATCTTCTCACTTACCTTACCACATCCGCATACTGCGGGAGTACACATCCTGTAGCTCGCTTCGATAACCATCTCCATCTCCTTTTCAGTTACGAAGTCAGATCCTCGTGTACAGATGTATGGTATTTCGTAACAGCCACTTCGCATCACAGCGTCGCGTTCACTATTCTGGTCTATTTGTAAAACAAATGGATCGTGTTGGCGTAAATTTAGGACCTGGTCCAAACGTGCATTCGAGGAAACCTTCCAAGTCTGTGAACCATTCACGAAATCAGACTGACCGGATTTCGTTACGGTACCACGATAGCAGGATGATTTACGAGGGATTCTTAGTAGATTTTGTGGCGTTCTCAGTAGGATGCGGTCACCCACAATACAGTCAAGTGTTATGCCGTATCGTAAATTAGCGAAACGATGCCGCGGGAGGGACGCTGGTACGCTTTCTCTCCTCCTCGAGGAAAGGGTTGAAAGGCAAACGTAGAAGGTGCGTTGAGCACAGTAGGTGGCATAAATGTTTTGAATCTTCGCTCGAATCGGCCGCATTTGTGGGTGGAGTCGCTCCATTTGTAATCAAAAGGCGAAAATTCTGCGAATTTCGCCACTTCTCTTGTCAGTTCCGTTTGCGGGACTACGTATAAGAATTTCTTCGTATATTCTCGACCGACCGCAGCGTCCGGCTTCCAGCATAGCTTACCTGTTCCGATTTTGTTCTGACAATGAGAACCCTTTTCCGAGATGGTCGGATGCCGCGACGAAAGATAAGCTGACCGCAAAAATTCGTAAAATCGGTATGCACGATTCGTACCACTGGGAGAAAGGTGAAGAAAAAGTTGAGGCGTAGGCAAGAACGTTTGTCCAGAGGGTCAAGAGGTGATCCGTGAAACCTGGAGAAATAGGGAATACCCGGACGTAAATTGCGCGCTCGTACGATTGTTTCTGCGAAACATAATCATTCTTGACGCGACGCCCGGTGAATCACGATTAATATGGGTCATCAGACTCGTCAAGTGGAGTTCTTGGAAGCTGTCGCACCGCCAAAAGGACTCGAGTTTATGTCACTTTGGTGCGCGTACGAGACGAGCGTCCCAGTTTCGCGAGGTGATTGCGATATCTGCAATAACATGATTCTCTACTCTGCTACCAGGTCCCGTCCAGATCTTGCGAGCTCGCAATCCTCCTGCAATTACGATCCTCTAACCGGTCGCACCCGTCGTGTCCGTTAAAGCGTTTCCGTTCGAGATTTCAGCTTCGTTTGTGCATAATGACCACTGATATCTTGCCTCTGCCGTTCGTCTGCCCGTGCCGCGTCGTTTACTCGACAGTACATATTTTTCCTTTCCTCTCGAGTTTCGGTACTCGTGTCGAGTGCTTAATAGCCTTTATAAAAACGTAATTACTGTGGCTGAAGGCGCTCTCGCGCGTGTCCATAAATCGGCGTAAGAGGATACCACTAAAAAAAAAAAAAATAAGAAGCAGAGCCTCATTATTCTAACCACCGTGCCGCAGTGTCTTGTCCCGCTCATTGACAATTTTACTGTAGGCCTCCTTCGCAGCGGAAGATCTTCTCCCTTGCGGATTTTCTCGTCTAAGCCGCTGCTCGTGCTGCACCGCCCACTTTTGCCCTCTATAAGACTTTTGTCCAAGCGAAAGGATCCCATTTAAATTGGGATTAGTGCATGGTTCCTTTCGTCCGTCGTTCACTGCCGTCGCTCTGCTGCAGCCGATACGCGGCAAAGACTGTCAAGAGAACTGGAAAGACTGAAGCAGGTTGCTCGGGATCTGCCAATTTGCGATATTTGCCCTGAGATCCGAGATTAGAAAGTGGGATTAATCCTGCGGCGCAAAGGGATTTCTCGGCTTCGCCACGGTCAATCCGCGGATTAAGCAACTACGAGCATCGTAGCTAACCAGATTGCTGGTAAGAAGCCGTAAGATAAGATTTCCCGAGCGATACACCAGGCGCGCTTGGGCCTCTCTAAAAGGATAATATCACTTGGACGGATTAAGTGCCTTAGTTAAAATTTTCTCAAGATTGTCATCTTCGGTAGGCGCGTTTAAATATTTCAATGGGAGGAATCAGCCCCGCGGGCGGTCCTATTGTGTTCCTTCTGTCTACATTTGTTGCCTTAAAGAATTTATTAAGAGATGGACGTGTGTCATAACAATTGGAGAAAATGCCATTATGTTCGGGAAACGATTTCAACGTATGATATCATCATGCATTTGCGATAAAAATGGGGAGAACTTATTCCAAGATTTTCGATATATAACACCGGTGGAAGGAGTAAATTGCTGAAAACCGGGAGGACAAATTAGACAATGACAAATTACTCGGATGAACTGAGTGCATTCCCTTGAGACCAGTTCGGTTGGGCCTTAAATTTTCCGGCATTAAGGGCAGTCGTTTCCGCTGCTCCTCCCGCAGAGTGAACTACCGGCACTCTTTCTCTTGACCTAGCATCTGTAACGGTACGCGGTTTAAGTCTACGGATTGGCTTTTGCGTGCAGGCCGGTCTTGTAGCTGGGCACAATGCCACCATAGTCGAAGAACAAACGTACCTTTAAGTACTCTGTCCCCAGGGACAGGGACTCATATATACCGGCTGGACCCGTTTCTCCCTTTTTCACCCTTCCACTGTGCTCTCGGAGCTTCGGAAATTGTGACGGCGCGACGGGGGCGTGCCTCGGACGGCCACAGGCATAAGGAGCCACAGTTCGACAAATGGGATTATCCTAATACTGGTAAATACGCCGGGAAATTGCCCCTTCTGGCTCACGAGTTTCACCAGGAATTATCTCGAACCATAACAAATCGGTGGTGCGAGATATTCTACACTTTAATCCGTTGTTTTGCCTCATCTCTTTTTATTTAATGAATATTTCTGTTTTTTTACCGAGAATCAATATAAACGTTTTACGTCGATGATACGATGATGGCTCGATTAAAGGGATTAAAGGCTCATTTTCAGTAGTTCTGGTTCGAGGATGAAAGAGGTATCGGAGAATAACAGTTTGTGGGCTAGATACTAAAGTGTCTTCGCAAGAACCCCAGGGCGTAATCGTGAACTGCAGCGAATCATAAATCTGCAGGAAGTGGACAGTAGGGGAGGGACTATTATGCCGGCGCATGCCGGCCAAATTTTATTTAGGGTTGCCCTTGCGGAAGCAAGAGCGCATAATAGCAATGAAGAAGAAAGACACTGAACGCCTGGCTAGCATAGGGCCAAGACCAACCCTTTGTCGGAATGAGAGGCAAAGCAAGAGGTACTCTTGAATGGGTGGACCGTAACTTTCGCGGTTTCAGCCCGCTAATCTCCGTCACGAATTTATTTACGACTCTTGCAAATCGCGCTCGTCACCTTGGTCTGTTAGGTTCCTGTTATTCCGAGTCAGCCGTTGCTTCTGAAAATCGTAAAATTCAAAACCACTTTCCGAGCTTTCCTCAATTGATTCTGGAGATGGTCGTTAGCCTGTATCGAACGATTTACGGTCGAAAACGTTATCCTTAGCCGGTTTAGTTGCGATCGCACGGTTGATTCTACTGATGGAATTTTCTCTTGCGTACTGACTGCGAAGCAGCCCGTATTAGAAGCGACACGTGGTCAGCTCTTAACCTTTTTGCCGCTGGAATCACTGACTTTCCCCAACGTACAAACAATCGGATGACCACGGAGAATTTCACTCTAATGAATAATAATCGATCCGAGCGAGAGACGTTGTAGTATGATGCGGTATGCTGGCATTCCATTAGACTTCCTCCTCTTAAGTACACGACATTGGTGCTTACAAATTGATTTCACTTTCTTAAGTGAATCACTCGGCTAATGACGGTAGTGCTATGTTTTTGGCGAGCTCGGTTACTCGCCGACCTGATTTTCGCTTGCGTCAATTATTCTTTTACCATGGGTTCGGTATTTAAGAATTTCGGTATTCTTGTTGATGAGCAATACTTGCCGCTCGACTCTCTTAACAGCTTTGAAATGGATCTTGGGGTTATCGTTTATGTTGGCCTACTCTACTTGTACTACGAATGAGACTATTGTAGTCGCCAGGTAGTAGCCAGGCATCCTGATTTCCTTGGCTACCATGTATATTTCCGGACTAAGTGCGCTTTGATACATCAGTGCCAACGCGTCAATTCTAACAGGTATACATACAGCGATAGATGGATGACCGAGGAAGCCGTGTTAGCACGTTCGCTGTAGCTGTTGACCCAAGTACTGACATGGAATTTAACGCAACGGCCTTAAAGGGGCATTTGACTGAAAATTGCGAATATTGAATAACGCCACGCGTTGGGTCTTTCACCTTTGTCAGTTAGTGAAGATTGATGGCGACTGATGGGCAATCAATTGAGATCGATATTTCGGCCAAACGTCATTCTGTTTATCCCGTGGATGTGGCTTCCACTTTGAAAATCGATCATCGACTATTCAAATTGGATGTCACAGAGACTTCGAACGGTGTGATTATCGAAGATTTGCTCACGGACACTTAACCATTGATCATATTGAGCCGAACGTATGGCACATAAGTTGAAAACTACTGCGAATCGCAAACTGTGGGCATATCGTGAACCGAAAGTAGGTTCGTGTCGCATTCCACGAGCAATACGGGTGTCACGATTCGCCGTGGCCCCTATAACCGCAAATCGCGAGAGTCGCGCGGGAAGGACGTGACCTCGAGGAAATAGTGGCTCGTCTTGCCGAAGAAAGGACGCATTGGCGCAGTGGCAGAGCGAAGGGGTACGCGAGGTCCGGCAGAACTTGACGTAACTTGACCTTTGGTCGGTATGATCCTCACGAGGGGCTCCCGATCGGCTGCAACATTGGCATCACCAGCAGCAACGACGGCGTGGCGTAGCGTGGAGTAGCGTGGAGTAGCGTGGAGCAGCGTGGCGTGGCGTCGAAGCCAATCCCATCTCTTCGCACCTCGGAGTACCGCGAGAGAGCGGTCTCCTATCGTCCCTCGATCTCGAACGTTTTCCAGGTTCAGGTTGCCCGAAGCGAACCGGTGCCCTGGCATGGCCTGCCGTTGTACACGGCGAAGCGTTTACTTTACGGCTTACTGCCGTCACGTATAGGCCGTGGCCGAGCACGGCGTAGAACAACACGGTGCAGCGTAGGAACGATCATGTCTACGAGCTTGGGAGCTACCAAGGAGCGGTCGCAGTCGGTCGGTGGATTGGTCGCGCGAGCGGTAGCTGCCTGGTACCAGATCCTGCGGGCGAGCACTCGAGAACCTAGTTAAGATAGTGATCCGAGCGGTGCGCCGAACAATGCCGTAAAGAACCACTGCCGGCACTGCCACTGAATCAGGCCTTATGGCGAAAACGTGAACGATTAGTGGCCTCCCGTGTTAACATGGATACGCGGGACAACGGATCCGACTGTAAACTCCTCGAGTCACCCGACATCACTCAAACTCGCAAAATTGCCCTCTGTCACCTTGGCTAATGGGACGGTTTGCCTCTCGTCAGTGGTCCTCCCAACGATTCTCTCCAACGATTCTCTCCAACGATTCTCTCCAACGATCCTCCCAACGACCCTTTCAACAGCCCTAATCGCAAAATCGAGCTGCAATTACGTCAAGTAGCCCGATAAATAGCGAATGTCGCCGAGGGTGGTCGGGGTGATTTTTGAAGTCGCAAACCTCGTGGACGCGTAAACGCCTGCTGTGATGTCTACCGGCCACCAACGACGTCGATGTTCCACTGACGTTATTGAATTTAAGAGCACCCATCGGCCACCGCTTGTATCGGCGCGGCGGATAGCTCGCTGCCGATCGATGCGTTAGTGTCCCGTAGATGGTCGATTAGCGTTCAGCTCGATGAAGTTCTCTCACGCGAGATTACTGGCCAGCAACAGAGAGAGAGAGAGGACGAAGAACAGTGAGCGGAGGAAGGAGAGAGGGTCGTCAAGCAGTTTCTCCTGGATATCGTGGCACCTTATCTACGAGCACGGTCTATTCTCTATTCGAACTTGCCCGCCACACCGTCACAAACGCTCATTCTTGCCCGACTGTAACGGTACCGTGACACATTCGCGCACGAGAACTAATTCGTTTCCGGTGGAACGATGAACTTTTGCGTGGTAATCGACAGCAGTCGATGGCAAAACGAGAAGGAGGAACAAAGGAAAAGATCGTAATAGAAAAAAAAGGGCAAGGAGAAGTGCTCGAAGGGCAGCGGTGCAAAGTCGAAAGGAAGGAACAATCGCTCGTCAAGCACCCGTCAAAACATCCCCAAGGATCCATGGCGAATCAGATTCTCACAGCGGAGTCGCTAGCTGGCAACGCTACGCGCCCCGAATCCCCGACAATCGTCAACGATGCGATGCAAGGCGACATTTCTACAACGGAGCCTTCGGGATAAACGGAGAAGAGGTTCGCACTGTCCTTCGCTCTCTGCCAACCACGACAATGTGTGACCGCAAACAAACGAATGGCAGCGATAGGGGGCGCCTATGCGTGCATTCAAGACGAGACCGGCGAGACAGACTGTCATTTGTCACGTCTTTCACGCTCTCTAATGACACGCACTGCTTTTGGACGCCTTCTTATGCCAACCGGGCACCTGGCAGTCCTGCCACTGATTCGTTTTATTATTCTCTTTTTCCGCATCTCATCCGCTCGGCGCGCTCTCCCTTTTGCTAGCTCCTCGTTGCGTGCGCCTCTATACTCTTCCTTCCCTCTAGTCTCTTTTTCACTATCATTCTCAGCCTCCTTCCGTGACGCTCGTGCCTGGCATTGCGACCGTTGAATTCGATTTGTTAGGATTAAGAAGCGCAGCTTTGCCGGATCGTATAGGGTTGATCATTACTTTCCGGAAGCTCCGCGGGTCGTCTTCCTCAAAATAAAAATCTCGAGTACTCAAAGTTTTTCTCAAATCTTGTCAAGCTTGCATCTCTTCTCGTATCGATTGAGAATCAATATCGATAACGGAAGTTCACTGACTGAAATTTGGAATACATCAAATTTTGACGTCTTAATCACTGTCTGAGCAAAGTGACTTACGATCCAAAATCGCAAGGAATTCGAGCGCAGTGCGCCGACAATACATATCCGAAGGCAGAGTCGTTACGATTTTGTAAGCAACATATATTACGTGTCTCGTGGTATATTCTTTCCTCGGCACGATGGCGCGTTAACCCTGCTCATTGTACACTAACGATACCTTCACGCTCGATTATAAATCGCTGGGAGATTTAGCGGCGTCCACCTTTCGGTGTAACTGCAGACCGTGGAAGCGGAGCGCGATCATCTCGGGCTCCCTCGGTCTCGAGTCTCGGGTGGAGAAAACACTTGCTGCTGCTACCCGTCGCTTATCCCGATCGTTCGAAACGAATTACAGACGGTGAATTCGAGGCTGTGTGAGCCGTTTCTACTGACTCGCCTCCTGCAACGTTCCAAATGTGTCGAGTCTGCTTCGTTCTTGCCTTCCTGTACCTATGATTTAACCCTCTACATCGGACTCGCGCTGTTACTGCTGGCCGCTCGGCACTCGGCATGATTTAAACTCATTGGCTGCCACATCCGTGCGCTTAAGTCCGACACGCGCGTTCACGCATACGGAACCCTTTGCTCTCCCGGTGAACCTCTCAGCTCCCTTCTTCTTGCTAGCCGGCTAGCATCTTCGGCTTCTCATCGCGCAATCTGCCTCTTTCTTGCAGCCTGCTGCACCACCCACTCGTCTGGTAGCCGCCGGTTAAAACGCTCTCCTTCTTAGAGACCACCGACGCGATTTTGCTCCCAACAGTAGTGGGAAATCGATGGCACACGTGTGCGTCCCTTCGGATTTCGAGGAAGAACCGCCGATCATTTTCGACCAAGGATTCTCTTACGTTCGCGAGCTGTATCGTTTCTCTTGGCTCCTTTCTATCCGTGTGGGAGGTCCCGATCCTCTCGATGGCACCTATACGAGGGTTACCGAGGTTAACGCGGTGGTAATCAAGTAGATTTTTCGATTTTGGAGAAAGCGATCTTCTTTAATGTAGATATTCTAGCTTTCGGATATTCATTTGGAATTATTGTCAGGATTTAGTATGTATGTACTTGCAATTATTTGTGAATTATGAGGAACCGAAGAGCTGGAGGAACTCGAGGAACTGAGGCAGGGGTGTGCGAATAGAGTTAATGGGAATAATAGAATGCCTCGGTAGAACGAGGGGCGGAAGAAGAAGCTGAAAAGGGCGTAAGATATCCATCCTCCGCTATTCGATGACGCATGTGCTCCTGAGCAGTCATGTAGCGAGCGGGTGTCGTCTATCAAAGGATGACTGGAACAATGGCTCGCGGCTTGGTAGGAGCGCCTCCGCAACACGGGTTGCAGCGAGCTTGGGTGCACTGTGCACTGTGCACCGTGCACCATACGCGGTCTGCATATGTCTACCGAACGAACAACGCAACCTTCTACCACTTTCTAGCTTCTTCCTCCTTTTCTAGTTTCGTGTTCGTAATGATCTACACGAATCTTCTGGCACGGCATACCCATTTATTTATTGACCACGGGTCGCTTCACAATTTTTCTACCGGTGGTTTCTCTTCCTAAAAAATCGGCCTGCCGCAGCAGTGCGCGCTGCGGTCCAAATTAGGAGCGAGGCATTAAGAAGATTGAGTGTCACATTCTCGAGAGTGATTCACGGTAGCGATCTGTATCGGCGTATGTTAGGACGTCCGGCGGTAATCCGCGGCGTACTTTCGCTCGCAAAAGCAAACAAGTTGTTCGCTACAGTTTGGCCGTGTTGTTGCCAATGCGAAGAGGGCATCCACAGGCTGCCATCCCGCTCCTTTTTGGCCATAAAACCGGGAGTTATGGTTATTTAAAAACTTATTGGCCCGCCCATGCGGTACGGTTTGCATGGCGCTGGGGTAGCTGGCTGAAAGGGGGCACACGGGTGGAGGCATCGTGACCCAGCCGAGATAAATCAAAGGATATTAAGACCGTTCTGTCCACCGTTCTCCCCTTTGCGCAGTCTCGCTCTCTTTCTTAATCTCGACGGACGAGAGAAAGAGGGATTCTCGAGCGAAGATTTTTTTCGAGTTCTCCTCGCGCTTGGAGCTCCTTAGCCAAACGCATTACGCGGAGCCAGAGGCCCACCATAAAACTATCCGTGGTCTGGCCATGCGCGAACACACGCCCGAACACATGTGCCGTCCGGAATCGCTCGTGTACGTGTCTGCTTTACGTTCTGATCGGCGACAAGAAACCGGGAGCAATTCACCGGATCCACGCACGGAGCAAAGTGGATTCTTGATAAACGGATATCGAGTTTCAGGGAATATCGCGGTGGCATCGTCTCCTTTCTAATTCAATGCGCCGGGCAGCACTTTATTCGGGGTGGCGAAGGACCCTTAATCGTCGATTTAAATCGTAATTCGCGTTTAACGCCCACGGAAAACCCAGAGAATGTCCTGGGGGCCCTGAGATACTTTAAGCTTCTTCCCCCGCGCTTTCGCATGCAATACCCACAGTTGGCTCCAGATGCTTAAAGATCTCGACTCTCTTATTCCATAAATCCGAGCAGCCGAGTAGTAGTTCTTTAATAAATACTCGTGAAACCGGCGACCCTCGTACTCTCAATCACGCGAAATAGTCCGACCGTCTACCTGCGGCAAACCTGGACAAACCGTTTTCTTTGGGTCGCCATTCGAGCCCCGGCATCCCAGGCATTCGACAGGGGTCAACCGCATTACTGCTCCAGAAATAGGTTGGTAATATGAATTGGTTCTAATTCAATGATCGGGAACATTAAGAGTAAAAACGCGGTTTAGTGGAGGGCTTAGGTCGTTTCTCGCTCGTGCATATATATATATACGTGCAAACCAGGCCAAGCCACACACATTACACACAGTTACCCACACGTATACGCGAGGATTATTAATGAGTGCATCTCAATCCGGCAATTTTTCCACGTCGCGTCGGGTAATGCACAAACCGCGGGGGGCGACCAGGCTATATTGCCCGATCAATCAAAATGAGCCCGGACTGGCAACTGGCGTCTGAACAGTGCGACGTGGTGCGGTTCGGCACGGTGCTTCATACTCGAAAGCCGTTTCCCAGCCGTGTGGTGTGGCATAGTGTGGCATAGTGTGGCATAGTGTGGCGTTGTGTGGTGTGGTGTAGCGTAGCGTGCCCTCAACGAGAACAACTGTTGAAAATCCTCGAGCGTGATCCGCGTCCTTCGGGGATCAAGGCCGCGCTCTCTGGGACGAGAGCAAAGTGCCAGCCCAGATAGGAGAATCGGAAAAAAAGTAGAAAGAGAAGCGAAGAGAGAATGGGACCTTGATATCGTTTAATACGTTCCAGAGGAATCGTTAAAGCGCGCGTGCCACTACCGATATATCATTATGACTTTTATTGTCTCCGCGCGCATATTTACGTTTACAGCAGGCGTAACACGATCTGCACTATATTTTCCTATCACCTGGAAAGGGACCGCGCTTTCGCACTTAAGAGGAACACCGCAGTTCGCGCTAACGATCACTCGCCGTGCTCTGGTGTCGCTTGGAATTATTGTTACGGAATGCGGAATGGTCCATTGGTCGGTGGTAATGAGTCGAACTATAAATCTCGCTCCGGCGATGAAAGCCACGATAAGCTCAGATTTATTTTACCGCTTGATATATCGCTCGGGCGATTTGTAAATTTTTCCCTAACCGAGTGCGATTTGTTCTCCCTCTTTCTCTCTCCCTCTCTCTCTCTGTCTCTCTTGCAACAGCAAACCACCGCTAAAATCTTGCCACGATCCGCGATTCGCGATCCGTGGTCACAGTTTCAACACGCTTCGCTGATTCGCGGAATAAGTGAAATTCTTGCCATTTCAAAAATCTCGCCCATTTGTCAGTACAGAAAAGGCAACGTGCGCCGCATTGCCATTCGTTTCAATCGTGGGATTTGAATCGCGGGGATTACCAAGACGACATTAATATCGGCGGGTAAGCCAGTTCCAAGCATGAACGTTTACACGCGCGTAAATGACTGCGTGCAGCGTAGCTTTGAGAGAAAGTACGAGGTTACGCAGTAATTATCCTTCCCTCACTTTTCGATTCCGTTTGACTCTTCGAACCTCGCCACGTAAATTATTTCATGAGTGTGTGCCGCGCAAATGGCAAGTGGTCGGATAAAATCAAGGAAAGTCTAAAGTGCTGCGGAATTCGGTGACGGTGATAGGGTGTCAGTGCGGAGGATCATCAATACGGATTCTGGAAGGGTGATCCCCGTGTCGGGGGAAGGTCCTACCTGCGCGATCCTGCCACGCCCGCAGAGATCGACAAAGGACATCGTGTGAAAGTCCTAGCGAAATGGACCCATTGTGTTCGAGTCAAAACGTTTGTCGAGAGCCGAGAGTACTACTAAGAGATCGGCTTTCCTTCCTGTGCGATGAGAATTTTTTTTCGACCAAACTGTCCAAAACTATCGAGCTGTAGATAATGGTGAGGGAAGTTCTTACCGGAAGTAGAAAGAGAAGAAAAAGAACATTGAGAAAAGGTAGCATTAGCTGAAAAAGTGATCATCGGTGAATTGATGTTCAAGGTTGAATTTCGGGATTCCAAGCGTAACATTAATGGCTGTAGAAATGAGTCGAAGCCACGTGGCTTTCGATAATTGCGGGATCTGGTTAGAACTTGTTGGACTTCTAAACTAGAATCCCTAATTTCGGTCGTCCTAGTGAGGTACTGGCCCTAGAATTCGTTTCTAATGTCGACCTCGGCCGATCCTCTGCCTGGACTACTTTCCAATTGCCGCTCGAGTCTTCCGACCACATAAATATTCGGCTGTCCCTTGCTCCGATAGTAATGGTCATTCGATCTACCTTGACTATTAACTTTATCTTACGGAGAAACTAGAAATCTCGATGGTACCAGCATGAAATTAAAGATTCACTCCTAAATTTTACATGGGATAAACTCCATTAAAATTGAATCTGACATTCCAAAAATACTTGTACCGACAGCACATTTCATAATATTAATTTATTTTTTGATTTTTCCCAACTAGGAACTCGTCGTTACACAACGATCTCCGTTAACGTCTCATGCTGGTAAGTTAGTTTTATTCAATGAATTGTTTTCGTTATTACGCGGACGAGGCACTCTTAATTCATCCGTGTTCCGAGTATCTGTTTACGTAACGATTGCCACAGTTTGGTCGAAGGAAAGTCGCAAGACGTCGAAGATGCCTCGACGTAGGAAACAAACTAATTTACGCGGTAGAAAACCGTAGCGGTACCGCCCTCGTTCGACCTAATGAGCCGGCTAATTGTTTTCGGACTCTGCGGTGATTTACTGTGAGAAACGTGCAAGAGAGGCCTGGATGCACTCGGCTAAGCAGAACGAGTATCATTCGAAGTGCGATAATTATCGTTGTATCCCTAGGAATATGCAAACTTGATCAACGGCATTACGTAACATTTAATTGAACACAGATGCGATTTCATCTCGCATAATCGAAACGAACGAAATCTTGATAAAAGCGTGATTAATCCAGCCGCGTTCGAGATCCGAAGGAAAAGTTCTCACGTTTGTAGCTGAAACCTTCGCCACTCGAGGACGAAAAGCTGTGGGTCATTAGGAATTTTTCGGATCATTGCGGGTACGCTACACCTGCGATACGGTACGGTAATGGGTTGATGTCTCTCTTTCGAGTAGCTTCAGAAGATTCCGACTGCGTGGAACCACCCTACCGTTGCGTTGGTTCGTAGGCGTGCAGGTGTCCTCTTCTCTCTTTCTCTCTCTCTTTGATCATGAGTTCCGAGGGCGTCAGGGGGCGTGCGCATGAAATCACACGATTGTAATAACACCCGAACAGAGGCCGTTACGGAACTAATGTCGACTGGAAAATGAACGGGTGGATGGATGTAATTGGACGTATTGAAAAAAATGAGTTGCAACTCCTGAGCTTTCCTAGTACAACTGTTTACGAGGGTTTCGAACGTCTCGAATGTCTCGAATACCTCGAATGCCTGGCACGCTTCATAAATATTATTTGCCGATCAATCCGTAGAGAAAGGACGCGACCGAACGGGACAGTAGCTCGCACATCGTGGCAAGTATGTCACCCCCAACTCCCATTATTCAATGTCCATCATTTAAGGCGCGCGGTTTCAATTACAGCTTTATTACTGGTTTAACTGCTGACCGCAATGAATCGCACCTTTTTTGCATAGACGAGCGAGGAAAAAGTTAATTGTTTCTGTCGGACGCGTCGCGGAGTGTGACACGAGAACTGGTACGGTCAGAGAAAGAGAGGGGAGAAGAAAGAGAGGAGATAGATCGGGCAACTACCGAGTCGTACGTGTATGTAAGTACTTAAGGGACTACGTAGACGTACGAGTCTGCGGCTGAAATCGATTCCGCGATTGGATTTGCGGTCACGAGGACCCGAGGACCCATCAGGAGCCCTCTCCGCGATGATCCGAGAGGATAACGATCCCGAACTCATTTCGCGATCATTCTCTCTGATTGATCTGATTAGTCCGGTCTCGGAGCAGGTCGACCGGTAAATGATTCCGAGCAATCTCAATCAGCTTCTGAAAAAAATAAAACGGCATTATCGGACAGCGGCAAGCTCTCCCACCCCTCTACCTTCTCTCATTTACTCTGTTCATCTTTTTCTGCGTCTGTCGATCCTTTTGCTCGTTCGCCTTCTCCTTCAGCTTCTCCTCCAGCTTCTCCTCCAGCTTCTCCTCCAGCTTCTCCTCCGCCTTTTTCTTCCTCCTCGGCACGATAATGAGAGCCTCCCATGTAGAAAAGGGATTATTTGCGGCACGGGATCGAAAATGCCGTGCGAGCCTCATTATCGGATGCACGACTACCACGATTCTGGAGCGGCTTTCGTTTCGACATCGCTCGCCCGATTCTCCCGAGACTCGCGTCCTCCTTGTCCCCCCTCTCCTCGTCTCCCGTGTCACTCGCGTTCCCTGCGCGCCACCCACGGATTCCTCTCTTCTTCTATCGCGCCGCTATCGGCGAGGAGCCGCTGAAACCGTAAATCAACGACAAGGACGGGTTAGGGGTCGAGGAATTGGAGCGGCACGATGTGGCGCGGCGCACTCCTTCCGAACGATGTCGTACCAGGACATGGTACAGCGCAACCCTCTCTCATGCTCGTCAGTCGCGTCTCGCGATTCGCGACTCCCGACTATCTTTCGCGTCTTGTATACCTGCTCCGATTAGATCGCTCGTCTCCTTGAAAAACACCCCAGCGCAATGGATGGCAAAAGAGAAAAACCTATTGGTAGTGCTCGTTTGCCTTTGGTATCCTGATTCTCTGACTCGCTCGATGCATCTTCGGAGAGAACAAGCGTCGACTGGCGTAGTTGTGTCGTTGGCTTAGACACGTTTTATCAGAGTGCTTTGGTTTTAAAGTGTCTCCGGGTTTCGCAAGTCGGTGCTCGCGAGCGTATCTGACATCTATGACTGAGCGCGAAGATTGTCGTGGCCGATGACAGGAGCCGCTCGCGAGTGGCTATATGAATGTCACGCTGCCACCGGCGCGCACTGGTAAGAGCGTTACTGGCACACCTGTAACCGCTTACAGCGCAACGTTTAATCGCAGCTCGTTCGCGTTCTTTCCCTAGATGGATCAGGGTCTGAACAAGCGGCGAGGCGTGTTGACATGAATGTCGCTTCGTATTAGCACGAACGTGATATTCAGCCGGTCACCGTTTTTACTAGCTGCTCACTTGAGCACTCTTTAACGTGTCACCCGCTCCGCTTCCTAGTTACCGTGCGCCAGTCTCAGTAGAGACTAACGTCCCACGAGGAAGCGATGACCGATACATGTGTCCCTTCGTTCGACACACTACTACCAAACGCTATTCCACACCGCGGTGCGCCGCGTGTGTTCGCTTCGCAAACCGGTGTACCCTTAAAGCAACAAGATTTTTTTCATTGATTCGCAAGCCTTTTCGACATCGCTTACAAGAATCCATAAAAGCAAAACGAACCGGGTTTTCATTTCAGTGCCTTGTCAGAGCTCCTTCACCGAGTACAAGAACCTTGTTACATACTTGGTCATGCCTGATTAAGTGAACGTGCTTACGCATACTTTGTTCGAGATCATTGTTTTCCACAGTGCGCGCGTGCCAGTCTCCTAGACCGCGCTCGGTTCGCCGTATCCACGTGGAATGGTTCGCGGAACCCGATTCCGAATTTCAATGGGCAAAGGATTGCGATGCAAGCACATCAATTTACCGCTAATCAGACGCGACTCTTCGAAGGCGCCTTTACTTTGTGCGAAATCCAATCGTGAAAACACGCACAAGTCGTATTGACTCTCGTTAGTATTTGCCGTTGTTCTGCATTTTCCAGTACCGTTTCGGAATTCCGTTCCAGTTCGTTTAATGAGAAATGAGTTTTTAGCATTCCGACGTTAGCGCAGCGTGAGAACCGCGAAATGCGAGGTCGTGGACCATAAAATCCGTGACTCAGGCAACCAGCTCGCACACTAAAACCTCGAATACATCGTGCTCGGGTGCTAGCGCCCACCGATGGTCGCGTAGCAATTAAAACGCTGCGATCAAACAAACGTAGCCGATTCTAAAGCATACGAAATTATGTACTGCTGAGCCAAGATATTTAATTAATCTGATGTTCTTCAGCACCGTTCATTCGCTCTCGCATCGTAATCATCAGGATCACTGGCATCAAACTACTATACTACTATGCATCCTTTGCATGGACTCTGCCGCAACAACATTCCAAAAGTCATTAGATCACGCGTCCGTCATTTTCTGTCTGTCGTACGAAAGGGAGTCGGACACGAAGTATAGGCAAGTTTCGCTGCAAACCTGAGAAAACTGAACCACCTGGAATCGCGATGACAGCCGTGAAGTGTGAGTGTGAGTCACGACTGACACGCGTGGCAATTATCGCCGCCGTGTGTCAGGGTGGGTGGTTTGCGATCTTTCACCCGGATCCTCCAGTACTTGAATTGCTCCGTCGTACCTCGAATGGCTGATTCAACATCATTAATCCGTAATGAAGCCTAAATGAAATACCCGTCGAAATAGACTGACAGTGTAACGTAAACCAACCGAAGGAACCGAAGCAACCAATGATATCACCGACGCGCCGTTGACGACGAAATTCTCCTCGAGTCAGGATGAAATCAAAGGGTGATCGCGAAGGACGACTGGATACGTGGTGGAATAAACGCGCGGGAACGAGGAATCGAAGCTGCCGGAGTCTGGGATGCTCGCTGGTGGCTATCCGCCTCTGGATGTCTGTCTTTCTTTCTCCTTCTCTCTCTCTCTCTCTCTCTCTCTCTCTCTCTGACTTCATCTGAATCGGGGGGAGGTAGCGCTGGGTCGAGAGGCAGACGGTCGGGCGAGACGCAGGGGTAGCAGCGAGATGCATTTCGTGGATTAAGAAGGTTATATACCTGGCGGTCTCACGGTGAGCCGGCGCGGTAGGAGTCTAATAAGATGTAACTAAATTATGATTGGATTCATCATTGCCGCGAACGGGATTGGTATGGTCGATCGTTTCAACCGTAGGAACGGACTGCCGGGTGGCACTGTCCGGTCAATAATTCATCGGCCCTGCGGCTTTCTATATGAAGCGTGATATACCGTGATCCCGAATGAGCGATTGCCAACGGTGAAGCGAGACGGAAGAGGAAGATTCGCTCTCTTGCGGATGCTTCGGCTGTTCTGCATACTCCTGTTTCTGCAACCGAGCCACCTAGCCACAGAGTCTACGGACGCTCTTAGATAGGGTTGCCATGTCGATCCGAGTGAGCTGCTTGCACCGTGCTACGTACACGTCGTGGTACATGCTGGCCCACTGTACCCTACACTGCGCCAGAGCTCGTCTCCTCGAGCGCTATTATACTTATGATCCGTGGTAATACGTCTTTTCTGTCTGGGTAACGTGCGCCCATCAAGCGTTTCGATATGCCCGCCAAGCTTCACGGGGGTATGTACTGTTCAAACGCATCGAACCACTCTACCTCCTATACCGCTTCTACATGCACTTATTAGGAGCAACCAATGCGTTGCAATACTTGTTTGGCGATGCGTTTTTCGATTGAAATTCTTGAGTAGGTTCGAAAAAATTTCACCCTGCACAGAAGGGACGACGGGCATTTCTGCCGGTGAAGTTTCGGGAAGGACACTGTGGAACGTTGCGCTGCCCTTTTGGGTTGAGAGATCGACGGAGAAGCCTATGAAAGGGGAAGGCAGGAGGGAAGGGCGCGGCGGGGCACGGCACGGCGTGACTAAGCGCTTATGCAAAACGTACGTAAACGTTCGTTTTGTTGGTTGAATTAGCCCGACGTGGGCTTTTTCGATGGATAAGGGGAGCAGAAGAGACGCTCTGTCCTCTTCTCGAGTTTTAGGGCCCAATCACGGGGGCCAGTCATTTTCGAGCGAAGGCCCTTCGTTCAGGGCAACGGGAGGGTGATTTTTGCATGTCACGTGGCCAAACGGGCACGCAGTGAATGGCCGTCGTTAGGGCCTCGTTGTACGACGATGAGTCGGTTTCACGCAACGATACGCCCCGGAGACTGCCACGGACAACACGCTTCGCTCCACTTTGGATCCTTTCAAGGGGTTTCTATCGGCACAGCGAAATTCGACTGACCCCGGCTCGGTTACCCGACTTCAACAGAATCAAAGACCCGCGTGTGTACAATGTTGCACGGGTATCAATCCACGAGGTGCTACATTGCCACTACCTCGATGGCTACCGCATAAAACGACTCTCGTGGGAAACTGCGCGCATTGAACTTACATTTCTCCAACTGAGATTGCTTTTAATCAGACAATTTGCATCTGCCGTGGATAAGTCTGTTATTCGACGGATGCGTGTGCGTCGTGGATTGGTTTGCAAACCGTGACAAGAATGGATTAATAACGCTCAAAACGCAGCGTAACTGTAAAAGGGAATGGTACATAATTTCTCGGTGAAAGCAGTTCTGAAATAACGGTGAAACACTGCAACTTCCCCCTCCGAAACCCTTCTGACAACGACCCTCAGACCATTTTTACGACTTGACCCACATTTTTCGGCACGAACAGAGGGTACAGGACTACTTTCTTTTCCTGTTGTGCTCTCCATAAAAATGCAAGAACCGTAAGATTTCCCTATTTCCCTGGAAAATAGAGGAAAGCGAAGAATAAAGAAAGCTGGTTGGTACCGTTGGCAAAACGTCAGGGGTACCGTTAGACCGTAGAAAGGTAGACACTTGGGACGAAATTTTTATGCCAAGAGGGTCGCAGGGTGAAAATGTGTTTACTAAGAGAATTCGACAGTTTTACAGCTATCGTCCGGCACAAGCGCAAAATAATCTCGGCCAGATAATCCTCCTCTGTTTGAGGGTGATCGTAAAGAAAAAATGCATTCACTCGCGCGTGTGCTTGTACCGAAGTGAGAGCAATAAAAAAATCTGTGGGCCAAATAGCGGTCAGAAAAGGTTAGCAATAAAATGGATTAAGTTGGAGGAAAATTTGCGATATGCAAATTCCACTTTTGCAAATACACAAGTAAAATAAATCGATTTTACTCGACGGTCTTAATAACTCTTCACCCAAAGTGAATTTGAACCAGATTTACCCCTATTAGTTTACGACACTCTCGGTGCCAACGGAACGCAGAGATTACTGCAAGACAAGTGGTCAAAGTGAAAAATGTTCGGAAGACAAACTAGTTTCTTTAGCATTCAGTGTAACCCTAATACCAGAGCAATTAATGTCCCACCAAATATTTCTTCGCTCCGAGTTTTTTCATTGTGCCTTTCCTTTGGGTTGTGCTTTCTTTACGATGGGTTAGCTAAATTGGACCCTCATAAAGTTCGAACTAATACCTTCGGACACGAAGAAACCATAGTTTTCGCGAATGGGTCATAATCGATTCGATTGTCCTGAAGGGCTGTATTGGTTTTCGAGGAGCCTTAGTTCAAACAACTGCGAAACCATACCTGTATATGCAGAGGCAAAGTTTTTGACGTTATTGAACCTCTGCTCGACCCTAGACCAAACAATATTTGGGTTATGCCAGGATTAATACCGCTTGGAACTACCCCAAATCTCCGGTCCCATAAAGTGCTACAGTTTTTTCGAAGCATTTTATTTTTTTATGTGTGCTACCTCAATAAGTCGTATCCTCCAGTAAAAATTCACGGCAATTTCACACAAAACAAGTCGTTCTCTGACCGGAATTGTATTAACCCCAATTCGTGTACCTGAAGTCAGTATACTTCGCCGTATACCAAAGCCGTTCGAGCACTCTATTCTTCCCTGAAACCTTAAAGCAGAGTGTTTCGGCTATTTACACTTCAATTAGGGATTTTTTTTATTGTATGCAAACAGCTGCGGGCCTCAAAAATGGGAAAAATTTGAGGGAGCAATTTCAGGGATCGAGTCTGCCCGTGCGTTAGGCGTCAGGGGTTAAAAACAAAGAAACAGAGGGATGGAGGATCGTTGAGACGCGAGTATATACTTTCTACGTCTCGGGCGTGCGGATGACGCAGCATCATCAGGCGGTCGTCCTGTCGCTTCTTGATGAGCACGACGAGAGACATCGTCCGTCGATTCGAAATATCGATACTCGACCCTGGCTGACCCTCAGCTTGGTGGATCTAGACGAGCGGAACGCGATATACATGCTGCAGGTTCTGATTACTCTCCACGGATGTGACATATCTGCCTTCTTCGCCGCGGGACACGCATTTGTCGATATATCCTCACGAAGGTCAGGGAGGCTATATCACCGACAGATCGCCGGATGTTGATCACGTTAGGTCGCTCGACTCATTTGCTTGATCGGCCAGCAGCGAGACTCTGTGAGTCTCGATCGCTCCAATCTCCAACCACATCCGTACCAAATACCAAATATAACATTCCGGGTCTCTTGGGTCGCGATTTTCTGTCACGGTCATTTAATCAAACGGTTTCTCTTTCGAGGTTGTCTCACGCGACCTGCCGTACATCGTGCAATCAATGTCGGATAGAAATGTCAAATTGTTTCTAAATAATGCCAATGGAATTTATCCGTACATACTTCTTTGTATCCCAGGTGCGTGAAGCCTAATCGATGAAATAGGATACGTGAGTGTATAATAGCTTGGCTAATCCAGTCTACTACAGTATGTACTGCATTGTTCTCACCGTGGCGGTAAAAAATCGAGCGTTCAGTGCGAAGTCAAGGTAGAATCGAGAGGGCGAAAAGCTAGGTCAAAAAATCATAGTCTAGGCGCAACCCTCGTCGAACGACTTTCATTTTTATTGACCGACGTGCGATCCAACGATCCGTAGAAAAAAAGAAACATCGCCGAGGTCGAGCTCGACTTTCTTACGAGCTGGCAATAGTGGTGCATTCTTCTCTCCCGGAGCGTTTCTTGCTCTCTTTCTCCCTCCGGTGTAGCTAGCATCCGCCCTCTTGGTTCCTTGCCTTTTCGAACCTGCCACCGAAGCACCAGCCACCTGCTGAGAAAAGTGCTCCGTGACCGTTCGACGGTTGCGTCAGGACGAGGCACAGTTATTTGCATCATCCATCAGCCAGGAGACCGGGGAAGAGGGATCCGAGAAGAAGAGGAGCCAGACAAGGCGATCTGGTTGTCGAGGGTGTAGAAGGAAAAGAGTGGAAGATGGACGATACGATGCCGCTCCCGATTCCCCGGAGGATTCGCCCGCATTGTTGAACTTCTTGGTGATATTTTATTGGGTTTATGACGTCATTAATCTGATCGCGAGCCCCGCCCACGGACTTAATCGTGAAGCATCTTAGTGTTCGGTGGACACTTGCCGCGGGATCCTTCTCTCTCTCTACCTGAATCCTTGTCATCTTTGGAATTTTTCACTCGGAAACACTGCAGATTCCCAAGAAGATAACACCTCCTGAATACGTAAATTATCCGCTTTACGATTCCACCGTGCACTCCTTCCTTTCTCCAACGTTTCGAGGAATCAGTGCATCGTCCGTGCTGTTACTCGCCGCGGCTCTCTTCGTCCCATAACTGTTGCCTCTTTCCTCTGAAAGTACAAGTGGGATAAATTAACTATTAAAGCGTCTATTGTGGGTGCGAGCATCTGTTGGACTTCGATACATAGACCGAACGTAGCGCGCGATCAAATCGACCGCGACCGCGCCAAACCTTTATCCCGTGTGACTACGTATGTTTCAGGATCGGAGAATAGTGGAAGTTTGTACTCGCGGTACCTAACAGCTAGCGAAACTATTTGTACTTGGGTAGAGCGGGGAAGAAATAGCGTGGCATGGCGTGGCTCGATCGCGCGGATCCAAAAATTCTTTTGATCCCGTGCAACTGACACAAGGCGCGCTGATTGCTTGATCCTCGGCCTGACAAGAGGCGTTCGTAGTACAGTTCCGTACATACTTTGCGTAGATACGTTGTAGTTGCATGCAGGGTTTCGTAAGCTCGGCGTAGTTTCGCCGACACTCTGTCATCGTACAAGGTTTCCCTTTATGATCTTAGGCGTACAATAAGACGCACAGTGAGACATACAATCAGGCGTACAATGAGCCGTACGGAGGCCGATGGTGTTCTCTATCCGTATTCTCTATACAGAGCGTACACAGAGAGCTATCCGATGTCGGGACTGTGAACCGTAGAGCAGGACCGTTTGACCGATCACAATACGAAATTAAGATAGCGATCGACACCCTGCTATCGTCGGCTTGGTCTGACAGGAACGGGCGAAAATAAATAAACGTCCGATAAATCGCGTTACGTTGCGAAACTTCCGAAGGGGACACCCCGCAGATTGCATCGGTTGAAACAACCGCATTCATTGTCAGACGAACGCCCTATCTTCGGGAAAGGGATTGTCGTCTAGCGGCGAAACAGGACAACGGGACCCCGAGGAGCTCGCGAGACAGTGGCATTGCGCGCGTTTCAAAAACAAGATCGCAGTTTACTACAAATAGCTAACCCTCCGATGGATGGGCGCGCAGATAGCAAAAGAGCGAGATTCAAACGGCTAAGAGGGTAGAATGGAGGGTAGGGACGTGCTTTTTGAGCGGGTGGAAATCTTGGGTAACTCCCACGGCTGCTTGGACCGTTTAGAAGGAAATAAATCTCTGGCGTAATCTGACTGTCAGACCCGATGCGATTGCTTTCTACGACGGATATATGTGGTTCAAGATGTTACGCCCTCGATGATCGATCGACTCTTCGATTCTTTGATCCTTTGCCAAGAAACTAGACTTCCTTTCGTAGCGCGGCCCTGAATCAGCAAATCCTTTGATATCCTTATACGCTGGCGGCAGCTGCCGTGTCCGATCCTTACATTATTTCGTGCTCGAACGGCGCGCGGCGCGGCGCAACGTCCGCGCGGATGCAGGTATACGAGTATATGAGGAGTATGCATGTAGACATCAGATACGCTTCGTATAATATAACTTCTGCGCCGGGATACTTGATGCTGCATGCCTTTCGCGAGCAACGAATACTTGAAATTCCTCATTCAGGTAAAAACATATTGATCTACGGGGAAAATATTATTTAACCCTGCGAATGACCGAACAGCTGTGGCCGAGTTAACCAAGTCAAATTGAATACCTTGGATCTCGATTTTCGTAATAGAACACCATTCGATACCACGCGGTAAATTGTACATTTCACAAAGCACGGCGTTACCTGTGAGATGCCTCGCATACTCGTGCCCGTCAGATTTGTTTGGATTATGCAGCGAGCATTGCGTTTGCCGTTGCTTCGTAGGAACGCGAGTTAAACTCGGTGGATTTCAATGGTGCGAACGACATTTGGTTCGAAAGTGGCGAACGACTTCTGAGGATTCGGTATTAAATGGTGCACTTTGACCGCGTTTACGTGGGATAGTGGGTACTAACTGCCAATAACAGTAAGCGATGCGCGTATCGTTCTTACCAATGGTAGAGAGGGAGAAGGATAAAGAACAGAATGAAGAGGAAGATCGCTTGGTGTAGAGACTCTCGCGGCGAGGAGGCAGCGCGCACTTCTCACGGATTCGAAGCTAGTATAGGTAGACAGTCGCCCCCGGTACGACCCCGGAACGTACGATTCGTATTGTGCGCGATCGCGGAACGAACGATCGCTACACGATCTCCCGCTGCTAGATCGCCAGATCGCCAGATCGCCGATCCGCCGGTACAGCGATCTATTGATCGCGAACAACGCTCTCCACACACGGGCCAGCCGCACCGCGCGCGTTATCTGCGGCTGCATCGATATGACTACGTTTCCATCGATGCGGAAGTAACGTCGAAAATGCGCCCATATTGCTCCACACCACTTCGCACCGCGCCCTTCTAGAAAGAAACACAATTATTCTCAATTGGCATTCCCTCGTCCCGGGTGACTGGCAAGTGCCAGTGCGATACCGGAATTGAAATTTCTGCGGAAAATTTTGCGACTACATGGAAACACGTGATTGGAACGCTAGAACTTCGAGTACCGATTTCAAACCAATCGAACCGATTGCGACGATAAATCAAGAGAATTAATTGTATCTATTACGGCATGCTCTGAAACTAGTCAGCCGAGACCAGTGAGTAACACCGGCGCAAATTCAGGCAGACCTTAGGAATGCTTTTCGCGGTATGCTCTCGTCTGGATTCGTTCGTTCGCACAGATTTCCGAGCTTTCCCAGAAACGCACAGCTAAAAAAATATTACGGTGTTCGAACGCGAACCCGATTCCAGGCGGAATCGGCCCTCGCTTCATTAGTCTTACGTAAGCGCATTAAACTCTACGGAGTATAATTAAAATTGGACACCACGCCGGGAGTGGCAGGAGCGCGGCCGTATTTCAACACTGCTCAATCTCGATCGCAATGAGAGAGTGAGAGAGAGAGACTTCGTTGCACGATCAAAAGGAATTAGATTCGTAGAATCTTGATAATTGAATTGTAACCTTTCGTGTATTTAGGATATCCGCTTTACCCTTGCAGCTCTATTCGTATTCAATCAATGTTTCACAATTTTTCCATGCAAATTCAAATAATAATTCTCATATTAAAATAATTAAGTTACTTCATCAAATATTAATTTTTACTATTCCTCAAGTACGTAAAATATCGCCAGTAACGCCATGACTAAATATCTAAAGAAGCCGAAGAAAAAACGAAATAAATACTACGTGGATCATTGAGAAGCGCGAGAGCAGGCATCAATTGGTAGAGGTGTCGACGGGTAGGAGAGATAGGGGCGGCGGAGAATCTCCGAACGACAGATCGGAGTCCCGAGAGGACCTGTTGACTTAGGAGCGAGCGGATAATACCGCGTGGCAGAGAAAGGCTCGAACAAAAGGAGGGTAGTGATTCGTGCCTGCGGGTCTCGAGCCAGAATCTGTCCTTTCCTTTCTTCTTTATGCTCTTCTTTGGCTCTTTTACCTCGGCTTCAACGCCGCGCTTCTTTCTTTCTCTCGTTTTTCCTTTCCCTCGGAAATATGCCAGACTAGTCTATTTGCCCCGAATAAACAGAGGCTCGGCGGCACGGCACGGCACGGCTCGGCACGGTGCACTCTAATTGCGGCCGATTTCCATCAGCCACTGCTGAGAGACCCTATCCAAATCTCCCAAGTGACCGCTTGACCCGAGGAATGTCGCGGAATACCTGCAGTTTGCTTTACCTATCCCCAATATAGGTACTTTTATTACCGTTCCATCGTGAAAATTAATCTTAAGCTTCGCTCGTTTATCGCAGTAATTGAGAGCGTCCAAGCAGAGTACACATCTGGTCCTTTGTGAGGCCGTAAAAATTTATTCGAAAGTGCTTATTGCGGTAGATTGTCCGAAACCTAAAGACTGTTTTCAAAAATGTTCGGTTCCTGTTCTATAAGAACAAATCCCTACGAGGAAGAAAAAAATATTCTACTAAATGTCAATTTTGGCATAATAATAATTTCTCTAAAATATGTCTAAAGTTTTCTATCGTGAAACGTATAATTAATTATTACAAGGTTTCTTCGTAATTGTGAATTAAAATCTTTAGAAAAGGAGATGGTAGGTTGTAACAAGTTTCTTGTCATTCCGGTATCTGACTCTTCCGTGTTACCGCCTCGACTGTCCGCCCGACGCGTCAGTGAGCCAAGTTTCGGGAGCCAATGTAAACAGTGTTAATCCACGCCTGCGTGAGTTCGGTCATGCGCGCACCGCTGACATCCAGTCAACGCGACCTTGCCCTGCGGTCGGTGATATCAGTCTGCTGGGGTGCCGCGCGGAACAAGGATAGAATTGGATTGCGCAACAGTGAACTCTGGAGACTCGACACATTCGTCGAGGGAACCTAAACTTGTGAGGGTCAGCATGCTTCAGGGCGGAATGGAGCTTGCGGGAAACAGGAAGCAAAAGATCGTTGCGGTGTGGCGAAGCTTGGGGTTAATGAGTTTGCTACTGCCTGTCAGGAATAAAGGTACAGCCAAGGAAGTAGTGTCGAGCGGGGAGATAGGTATGTATGTATACAGCTCGTAGGTTATACATAGTAGCTAATGTACGTGGTTTCCTGAATGCGTCCCTATTGGTCGCGCGGATCTTCGGCACGAATTATCTGGCGGAAGGGGGCAAAGAGCAAACCGCTTGCCGGCAAAATGGCGCCTGTTCTAAATTCAAAACAAGACGCTGCTTAGCATATACATATCCCCGAGTCGGTCGCGGATAGGCCGGCCTGCACGCTATGACATTCGCAATTCAAATTGTACATTTCTATTACCATTTTAATTCAAGGGCAGTCGGTCGCAAGACGCGCATCTCACCACTTCCTGTCGGTCGGTAGCACTCGAGTTTCAACCCCGATATCACTTGGTCATGCTTTGCTTTTGCTTCTGCTTCTCTTACTGCTCGAGCAGGTTCTTAATGGCGTTAGAATGTGATTTTACTCTTTTGGGGTTTCATCTTGGCGTACTGTGTTAATCGCATCTGACCATATGTGCTTTAGGTGGATTTTTAACGTGATGCGGAAATACCGGTAATTTAATCCTAATGCAGTATGCACCGCGAGGAAAGTATAACACGTGTCTTTCGAATTTCTCGCTTACGTATCATGTTACACTCCTCGATTGATTCTTTTTTCGAGAGTCTGGCCAAAGAAGATTTCTCAGGTGCAGAAATAAGGATTCGTATCTTTGGTAACGTTATCAATTATACGATTGATTATATTAATGATGTTGATTAATTTTTAGAGTTCCATTGTGTTCGGTTTTATTCGGTGTTATTATAATGAGCGGCTCATTGAACGATTCACGTGCGAACGTCTCGTTAGGTGATCCTTAGAATTGGATACAGGTCGATCGAACATCTGGCGGAACCCTTTTAGACGCGGCTGCGGGATTTGTACCGGCGAAAACTGACTCGTTCCCGCGAATTTATGTGCGCCGTCAGATTAAGGGACGGTCCTGCCCTTTCTTCTCGGAGCGACCGCTATTGTGCCACTTCCGTGTACTCGGTTACGCATAACGAGATCCTCAGGATTTCACGGAGCTCGAGACGCGTCGCTATTTTGTATTAATGACTCGCTCCTTCCTTTCCCGAGCACCGGCACACCGCGACAGATGTTCCCAACCCAATGCTGGCTTTTATGCTCGTTTCGCTAAAAAGTTTACCGAACGGATAACTAGCGTGAAAATCATCCGAACGTTACATTGCAATTTCAGATATATTTCAAGGATTATGTAACTTTTCATCATGCCTGATCAACTTGATTACTGTTATTTTAATTTGACTCCTAGTACACGTACGAGTTACCGAGTTCTGTGCTCGACGAGTCTAATGCAAATTGCCGTTCAATAAGCGCCAAGCTACATCTCAAAAGAATTTTGTTCTTGGAACTTGGAATAACATTATGCTCGCATTGCGGTGGTTCGCAATGGAATTTCGCGTCACAGACGCAATTTACTTATAATCGTACGACGTGATATATTATCGCGTTATCGTAGAACATTTGTTTTCACTAGTGGGCACTCGGCCATGCCGCTGCTGCCGCCGCAATTATTTTCTCCCGTCTGTGTTCCCTCTCTTGTGAACTGACGTAATCAGAGCGTGACTGGCGCGGCCTTAGCGCCGTTAAATACATATGTACGTGTTTTTCCGTAGTCTCTCTTGTCTCTCTTGTCTCTCTTGCCACGCTCCGAAGTTTCCGAGGGTCGGCATTAACCGAGCTTCGAGAATCGCATCGTGTGTAATTCTTTTAAACGTGAGAAAAACGAGCATAGAATGAGATGCATTAATTATGGGCGCCGGAGGATTCCAAAGTATAAGCGCTACTCTCTCAAGGGTTGATCGTTGCAATTAATCAGAACTGTCGGTCAAAATTGCTCTGAGTCAGTAACTCAAGCACGCACCTAAATCCGTGCTCTTCACTTATTAAAGACATTCAAATCGGTGCCAACTGTTGACCCCGGATCGATTCATAACCAGAAATTAACAAGGTCCTGATTAATGGCGTGCCCGATATACCCCGACAGACCTTTCAAGCCATTCCCAATACGGGATATCACTGAATCGTTGCTAATTAATCTTGCCATTTCCAATTAATTTCTCTGCGTTCCGAAATTTACGCTCGATAGTAGGAATCCTATGAGTTTTGTACGTAACTGTGGTACTTACTAAGTATATACACTACTGTCGTCGCATCCAGTCAAAAGGTATTTCGTGAGAGGTGACGAATGCCGCGCGACCCTATAACAGATTTCCTTACGATGTTCTCGAGGGCCAGATAAATCGGCCTAGTCACCGGGCTTTGGTAGGAAGACGAGGAGGGTGGTAATTTATTGAGGACGACGTCGAAGTGGCCCGCCCGATTCGTCTTAAAGCCGCCGACAATCGTTCTCTTCTCGGCTCCTTGCGAATAGATCCAAGAAACGAGTGAGACCCAGAGAGATGGAAAACGCGAGAAGAGGAGAGAAAGAACGAGAGAAAGAACGAGAGAAGGAACGGAGACGAGCAATTCGGTCAGCGTCAGGACTGGGAGGAGAGAAAGAGGTTTCGGAGGTGGAGAAGAGAAAAATGTAAAGACGGTCCAGTCAGGACTGAAGAGTCCCACTCGAAGGTGTCACTGAGTGCATTCACCAAAACCAAAACATCCATTTTCGAGGGAGCCGCACAATGACGAGCCTGTTGTCCGAGCCAGGCTAACAATAGAGACGGGAGCGAACCATTGGAAGAGGAGAAAGAATGAAGGCGCACTGACCGTGAACTGACCTATGGTCCAGATCAGAGATAAATTTCGCATTTGTGAAAGATCGAAGAATCGACCGCGCGCAACGCGTTGATTCTTCTTCGCTGCGCCAGAAGCACAATGCTCCTAGCTTGCTCCTTTATCCTGGTAATTGTAGCGTTCGCCGGACAATATTCCGGGAGTTTCCGAACTTCGCCAAACGAATAATGTCGGATAGACACGCGAGATAAACGACGAACGAATGCAGCCTCTGAAGCTCGTGAAAAACGAGATGCCAAGTGGCGAACTGATCCGCTCGTGCACCTGAATCGAGCTGAGTCTACGTGTGGTTTCTTTCAGTTCGATCGACAGTCGGTCGGAAAATATTATTCTGGGCTGAGGACACGAATACTCCGAGGTCTGTGTTTCTCGAACGAGAGAGAGCAGTCGGAGGTATATTCGCGAGCTTGGACTCACCCGGTGTTGCGATAATATTTTCTCTCGAAATAGAAGCTACTTAGGATGCACTTGCCGCGTGGTGTGTGGTCTGCATCCTGGACACGAGAGTTCTCGGTACGGAGTAGTCGGAGGAGGGGGCAAATAGCACGAGGATAGAGACCGCGGATGAATACATTTTATCGAACGAGCCATCGTGTATCCCGGTCAAATCATTTTTCTCATGCGAATTAAAGGCATTGTTCGCTCCCGTCTACCTCGCTCATTCCTTTCTCGTTCCTTCTTCCTCCTCCCTCTTTCTAGATTCTACATCTGTGACGATGTAGTACCGTGGAATCCTCGACTCGAGCTACTGCGGTGCCCGTGTCGAAGTCGAGCCGGCCGTGGCCGTTTGCAATTGAAAAACCGTGAAGGTGCAGAAACCAAGGCAATCACGCCGGCAATATAATATCGTTTCTTGGTTGATCCACGAAAACAGGACGATTACGGAAAGCCCTGTGGTTTTACCGCTCGAAATGATTCTGCCTAGATTCATGTTAGCTGCGTTACTCTTCTCACGCGTTATTAACTCGTGAAGGGGGACGAGTTGAAGCCTTTTCGCGAAATCGTAGCAAATTCCTTCGCACCGATGTCGACATCACGTGGAATCTCGAGTTGATTGGCGGATAGGTTTTGCGACCGGAGGGGTAAGAGGATTGATCTGGGAGGAGAAGCGGCAGAGATGAGCGGCTAAAGGAGAAACGGAACGGAATAAAAGTCAGTTAGTCAGTCAGTCAGTCAGACGCTGTGTACGCGTTAACCTTAGTGCGAAATAAGCAAGTCCGCGGTATGGCCAGTAATGCAGCCGAGCGAGTGAGCAAGCGAACGAACAAACGCGGCACTGGTACACACACACACACACACACACACACACACACACATAGATGAGCGAGGATGTTAATTGGAATTACACGTGTGTGGTCACACGCGAATGCCTGATCTTCAGAGTCGGCCTGCCCAGGTCGGCTTGGGCATGATGTATACGCGCCGCACTGTACCGCACCGTACCGCACCATCCACCTGGGAAGACAAGGACGAGTCCTCCTCTCACTCGAAAGATCATCCTCGGCCAGGATCCACAGCGATAGATCCTTCTACGGCCTAGCTGCAACCGAGCAGCGTATCGAGTTAACGCATCCTCTTTTTACACAGCTTCTGCTGATTGTGAGCCGGTCATGAGCGATTTGCTCTAACGCGCTCGTCAAACGGTAACGATCGGAAAAAGCCCCTTAGCAGATTTCTCTGTTGGACTCGTGCTTTGCATAAAATTCCAAATAATTTGTACTCATCTAGAGTCGTACGTCGAGTTTGATTTTCTCCAGGAATTAGGGAAGAGGTATGCGGCATCGCGCTACCTTAACTGATCCGGCAAAGAATAAATCTCGATTTCCCAATAGCGATTTACGTGCGGGATAGGATGCGGGCGGACTATTTGCGGGTTCCTTACGAAGCCTCGCGAAACGAGCGGTCGTTCCGAGTAAGGTGCATCGGTGGTCTCGTAACAGCAGAAAATATGACCGGCGCGGCGGGGCTTATGTTAGAAGAAGGAGCAGAAGAAGCAAACGAGGAAGAAAAAGAGAAGAAAAAAAAAAGGGAAGAATGTTCCTCAATGGAACGCGATGGAAAAGGTTTTGGACGCATTAATCGTTGACCTTAATTGGGCCAAGTTGTTAAATAAGGGAAGCGACAAAAGTCGTATACGTATCGCTTAATTGATCGCGCAAGCATAAAGCGTACGATTGTACCGTACAGGGAAGACGAGCGCAAGGTCGAACGCGTCGCGACGTTCCCGCTCCCGTTCAGCGGTTCTAACTCCAACTCTCGGTCTGTCTCTGTTGCCAATACTCCCACGACACGGTACCCAATAGATTTGAGAGTGGCGCAGCCGGCGGCAGCTGCGTCGCGAAAAGAAGAAGGAAAAGAGACGCGCCGGTAGAGCTACGCGAAACTTTTTCTAGCGCAGCGCTATACGTGTACGCACATACGTACAAAGGTGTGCATTAGTAATATCTAAAATTGTCGAGGTACTCGAGAGTCACTACGAGAGAGACTACGAGTGCAATTGACTACGGTGCGGCGCGGC
Organism: Trypoxylon attenuatum; assembly: GCA_963989405.1. Lineage (NCBI taxonomy): Eukaryota > Metazoa > Arthropoda > Insecta > Hymenoptera > Crabronidae > Trypoxylon > Trypoxylon attenuatum. Next base: position 6,681,356 of record OZ022488.1, on the reverse strand, counting down.
GGTAACTTGTGTAATCCGCTCTCCTCCACATTATTGCAGAGGATCTTCCTCGATGAAGGATATTCTAGATAATTATCGAGAAGGGGACCGCGGGCGCTGCAGATGCAGCAGCGAATTGCGAAATTAATTTCCAACCCGCATCGCGCGCGATATTTCGCGGATGTTCGTCTCTCAACAAGTGGGATAACTCCTGTACTTACCTCCTCTATCCACGACCTTTTGCCAACGCGATGAATCCTCCGAGCAAAAAACGCGTGCGTAAGAACGACGCGATACGCGATTTGCCAGTTTACTGATCTCGCAATCGTGAAAAAGCACGATGAAAACGAAGGAGCGTGAAAAAAGCTATTGGGGTACGCACGACTGGCCTCGGTCGAGCGAGGGTAACTTTAATGCCCTGAATACAACATAGTTACATAAATGCTAGTGTAGGTAACCGTTTCTACTGGTAGCAGCTTATAGTCGTCAGCTGAAGAGCGTGTGGATGAGTCGCGGTGATGAAATCCTGCGGCAGTCCTGTATCACCGGATGATCTTGAACTAACACCTTTCAGGGCATATTCCACCATTTATTACAGACATGAGGTGTTCCAATAATTGCGCAAACGCTACGGGATTGCCTGCATACGTAAGTCATCGGTAATCGTTCCTCGTGAGGAGCACGTCTCGCCCTGCCTCTATTCCCTCTCGATTTCTTTCTTGCTCGATTTGCTTCTCGTCTTCTCGCGATCTGTCTCTCTGTCTCTCTTTCTTGCGAACCAGCGAGAATCGTACTCGCGATGCACCTCTCGTCTCTTCGCGGCAGTAATCGTGCTACTAGTGGGTGGAGAGAGAGAAAAAAGGACGAGTCGTGAGGAAAAAGAGAGGAAAAAAAAGGTACGGCCGATACTTGCCAGTACTTGTCATTCTTTCCTTCTCTGTCTCTCTCGATGGATAGTTTGCTCCTGCCTATTACGGGTAACGCGACTATAAATTATGCGAATGAGACGGAATCGGGCACCGTGCGCGCACTGCGCATCCGTGGTCGCGGTCGCGATGCTGACCTCCTCCGTCTTAAGAGACGGACAGTTACACGGGACAGCAGATCTACAAAGTGACTAGGCCTCCGTAAAAGATCGATGTCGGACTCCTTCCTATCTCTGACATCGGAACTCTTACAATAACACTCCCGAGGAGTAGTCAAGGATAAGGATGATAATTTATCAACTCGTAGTGGTTTTTTTTCGAATCCACCCTACCAACGTGTTTGTATACTCTCTTGGCAATATCAATTGCGCCTTTGCGTTAAAAAACGCGATAATAGTTCTCCTCGAAAGGAGGAGTCTTCACCTGGCTCTAATGTCTTTCCGAGAAAAACGCTCCTGGGCTTTTTTACGGTTTTCTTCGTGACAGCGGCGATTTTCTCGAGTATAATTATCATGATCGAGTACGAGTGCAATGAGTAGGATTGGCGACGTGATGTTATCGATATTATTACGACCAGCGTACTGCGCGAAGAAGAATCTACCACAATGGAATCGCGGTTTTACGTAACTGGCAATGATTCAATTATTACGGGATAATTGTCTTCCAGCGGTAAATCGATCGGAGGGACCGAGGAACGAACGAATGAGACACGAGCGATTTCGCGTGGCCGTGGCAGGAAATCCGTGCGAAATCGTAGCGGAGTATAATTCAGTGTGTTTGACTCTTGAATGGAGCAAGCCTCTTGTAAGGACTCACGAGGACGACGCGGAGGTCCCATAGAAGCAGCGCCACCGGCACGACCCGTGTGCAATCCCGAGTGAATGGGCGGCACTATATTCGTACGCGTGGAAAAAATGCAATTTATCAGGCTGGAATTCCAGGCGATATAAACAATCGACCGTGGGTCGTGCTTCGGCTTGACTCGGGCCGCGCCGCAAACGGACGTTCGTGAGCGTTTGCGAGTGAAACAGTTGACCGGCTGATTAACAAACCCCTTCCGGGTGACGGTCGTCAGCTCAGAACTCCAGGACAATAATTGCGCCATTGCGCCTTGCGTTCGGAGTTGTTACGGGAAATTGTTACATCCTCTGAGCTTCGCTATTCGCTACACAGCTCGCTCCGACTTAAATGGGCATTAACACGAGCAGTACTGTGGAGCCGCGGTCTCGGTAGTCTTACCGCAATAGTCGGAATGCTTTCGAGTTCTCTTTATTGGGTGTCTTTAAAGTAGCGCTCCAACTGCTTTAAGTTTCCCTTTTGTACTAATATATCAATCGCTATATCGACTTCCCACATGGATCCTAAATGCAGCTCAAAATCTTTCTACGTTTAATCTCTCGACCAAGATCTGCTTTGCAAAGTAACGGACATCGAGTCAACGTATTCGACCAGTAATTCATCGGGAGCAGCAAAATTACGCCGGAAGCTTGTGGAACTGAAAAAGTAGTATGTATCCGTGATGTTCTACCCACCCAAAGATGCGACCCTCGTGGATGCAAGCGACCTTTTTCCAAAGAAGCCACCGCGCCGTGATCGGGGACGGCGGGAGTAGAGCGTAAAATTCACGAGCCTAACTTTTATCGTCTCGTAGACATTCTCACGTTGTTGGCGGCTCGCACCGCGGGCGTTGTGGAGCGATGGAGAGCTGTGGAGGTCGGAGGAGGAGCGCGGAGAGCTCACGTGTGGGCGCTACTTTACGACGGAAAGCCGAGCAACGCGGTGCGCGATCGTTTTACGCGAAAACGACTTTTTGCGAGTACCTGGATGCGTGGATGAGTGTGTGCATGCGTGCGGTCGAGCCATTCGCCTCCGTAATAACGAGCCCTGGGATAGCCCGGATCCCAACCACGGAAGCTGCTCAGGGATTATTGCCGTGCGTCGCATCGCGTCGCATCCTCTTGAGTCGCGTTGCGTCGTCTATTGTGCCTCACAACCACGGAACATCGAGACAACGATTTAGTGGTCTGCGCACAACGCACTGACCCAACCTCCGCCAGTCGGTTAATTTTCAATTAACATTCCGCCATAGGTTTTTCCGCGAGACCACCTATTATCCACTCGGATAATAATATATCGCAGGCTTCGCCGACCGGGCTCGGCCTGCGTTGCGTCGCCGCGATAGTCAATTAGCTTAATTGATCAATAGATCTTGGATTAATTTAACGAATCGATGAGGAGTAAAGCACCGTATGCAGAGTATGAATTTATTCTTGAGGGACTGGACAGTCTCCGGGAGATGCGTCACGTAGTTTTTGCCAGGAGTGGAAGCGGTTGTGTGTGCGTATCGCGATGGCTTCGGATGAATTGGCCATTACTTTCGAGGGTAATTTAATTGGATTCTCCGAATTAAAGAACAATACTGGAATCTACGTGAGTACGGTGCAGTCGGACCGCGAATAGCGAGGCGAAGGGCCGCGTGCGCGCGCGAGAGCGATCATCGTTATTCTTGCCGAGCCACTGAAATCGTGCCCGCAATAATAACAATGTCGGTACAAGCATATAATACGTACGAGAGAATGGAAGTAAGCGTTGGCGCTCGGTGCTGAAATCCTTGAGCAAGAACAAGGATTTATCGTAAATGTGAGAGATGCACAAATAAATCGTCGATCCGCGGGTAAGTCATTCCGTCGAGTACTAGACGGTCTTGTGTCGTACACGATGGATTGGTGGTCAACGATTGCGGGAATATCGACCGCAAACTAGCGTTCCAGACTTCCATCCCCTTGGAAAGATTCTCGCTCGATGCTTTAGCTGCATCGCAATTTCGAATTCACGACTTGTCAGTCAGCTAATTTTCTTCTTATATCCCTCGAGGTTTTTATACGCCAACGGGATTGGAATGTGATTCGTGTCGTGAAATTCCTTCCATTTTGTCATACGCTTAGAAATATCAATTAAGACGATAACGCTCTCGACACGCTTGGCGTACAAGTCCCTCAGAATGCGAGGAATGCGAGGTATTATATTCGAACACCTTGAAAGCACAACGCACATCACGCGCTCGATGCGAGCCGAGCGCGCGGTATTCCTTAACGACGAAGGAATAATTTTATCGGGGGAAAATCGAGAACCGACAAACATTTCGCATCGTGTCGCGCCGAGAGGAAAAGAGCGCTGGATCTTTAGCTAGGGCCGCGGAAGGGAACGCAGCCGGTCAGAAGCGGCAGACGGACCTAGCAACTGGATGCACGTCCATAATGCGCCCATAAGCGCATCCAGTTGCGCTTTGCACAATGCTCGCGCGGTATCCCATAGAAAATCAGCGGTTCGATTCTGTCGAACAATACTCCTCCATTTGCCCCGTTAAAATCGCGATTTTATCTCAATCGCAGGCGTCCGCGGGAGATGCCTAACCGTGTTCCCATCCACGAATCTCAGGGTCCCGTTTGCCATAGCTCGCCAACGAGGAAGCAGACGCACGCGCTTTTCTCCGATGCTCATCCGAGCCTCTCCTCACGCGAAGGTCGTCGTAAAATTCTTCCCAAGTTGCCGTAAAGAGCGCGAACTGTTGCCACCATACGCTCGTGTGTGTGTATCAATGCACCACCGATCGAGTGTCTTCGCGACTGGCTCTGATGTGAGCAATATCCTTGCCTGATTAATTCATTTGCTCGACGCATCTATTCTATTTATCGTAGAGGTACGTTATAGCGCTGCTCGAGAGTCTTACCAGAGACATTGGTTTAGAAAAGATATTTCTATCGCTGTTCCATGCCAGCTGTTAGTGGCTAGTATAGCTACATTGCAGCTGATCCTCTTAACACCCGCGATAATTGCCGGGAAAACACGCTAGGCTACGATGGGATTTTCACGCGCGCCTTTTTCTAGAATGTCGAGATATTTCTTCCTGAGTTATGATCTTTCGAGACTTTACTAGCTTCTCGGTGCATCTACCGAGGAATTAGGTAACGCGTATAACTTCTCGAGTAGAGAATCTACGTGGTGAAAATAGGATCTCGCTTTCGATCGGAGGATGATTTTTTTAAAAAAACAAGAGAAGAATTCTTAGATTTATCGGAGAGTTTAGTTTACTCGTGAATATGGGAGCAACTTGGCGACGCTGATCCTTAGGACGTCGTCCTGGCGTCGCGTCGAGGCGACAGGCTGTGTAGGTGTGTAAATGTATGTATGTGCCCGTGCCTCACCAAGACAAGAGCCCGTTAATTTGTGGGGCCGTCGAACCACTTTTTGTTGTCGACGGCGAGACCGCGAACTCGAGTTTTGACACATTTTGACACGAGGACCACACAGAGCGGCCCAGTCCGCGCCAGAAAACATCCGGGAGCTGAAGGGCCACGTCGAGAAGTTAAGCTCTCGGTGGAGATGGCGGGATAGACGCGCAAGAAGCGGCCACTGCGTTGACCACTGCGCTGACCACTGCGTTGACCACTGCGCTGACCACTGCGCTGACCACCGCGCTGACCACCACCGTCTACCGGATAAGTTATTAGTGCTGCCGGGAAAGAAGCCACGCGAATATCAATAGCCCTTGGGCCTCCCTCGTTCCGCGATGTATTTATTACCTCTGATCAACTTTTTCATCGCTCTCGCCAGAAAAGATCATGGCCGAGTTATTGCCTCTATGTGGCGCCGTTTCCGAGAGCGAAGTCTCTCTCTTCTCCCTGCAACTGATACATCCCGACTCACTTGTCAATCCGGAGTCAGTTGCTCCTTTTCCGTTTTCGTTTGGTCAACGACGTTTTGCTTGGCCCGACGGTCTGGGAAATTACCAATATCCGCCATCGGATATGACTGCTTTCAGTAGCGTTCTTATGGGACACCGCGTCTCCTCTTTTGGCAGACGATTAGTCCCTCTTTCGGAGATACATTTATCATGCCGCTTTGGAATTCCATGATCTATGAATTATTCTGGATACTAAGCATTCTACTAGAATCGTGACCCGATCGTGAAATATCCTTTATATTGGTATCTGTGAGGAGAGTCGTCCCTAAGTTCAAGAGGATGGTCGATCCTCGAAGATCGTGGTCCAGGATCGTTGACCTTTAGGATTCACGGATCGAGCGACCCAAGGCTCTTAACAGAATCGCTACTGACCTCAAGCAGGTACGAGGTGTTAGACAAACAGCCAGCTTCAGCGTGCACAAAGACGCGTTTTATGTACGCTCTTACTTGTGGTTATGGCATTACTTGTGACTCGCGCACATAGCCACCGTCCGATATACATGAGATCGAGAGTACAACGAGGGCGAAGATCGAGGAGATGGGCTATACGCGGTAGACATACACCGTAATTGTATAAGTAAAGAAATTTCTCTTCTGTTTTCTTTCGGACGTTTCTCTATCCTGTATCCTGTGTCTGAATGGCACGTAGGAAAAAAATTGGGGTGGTTACTGAACCAGTTACCGAATTCCTAATTCGTAGACTCCTTCTATGTATTCATCCCAACGAAGCGGAACCCATAAAACTCAGAGTGCTGCGGTAAAACCCAACTAGCGTGGAAACTCACCTGACGCCTCTACGCGACCACGACGAGCCTCTTCCTCTGATCTCCTTTTCTTACCGTCGAAAATAGACCACAACTGGTAATGTATTCGGGCTGGAAACAAATTGGAATGTGTGTAAGCGATTCCTCGAGAAAAGAGACCGAGAATGAGCATAATGCCACCACGTCGAAGTAACGATCCATCTGTATAGCCGCGATGGTTGTTAACATTGGAGCAGTTCCAACAACCTTTCGTGATTTTAAGAATGATATACGAGCAATAAATACTGGCAGGGAGGCTGGAGGTCGGGTTCTCTCTTCCTTGATTTCAAGATTGCTCGCGATCCCAAATCGATTTCGGCGTAGACACAATCCGTGCCCCATAATTTTGAGCTTAATGAAGAATGAACGATTGGAATAAGGTTTCACTTATTTTCATGTTTCTCGTATAATAAGCATGCGCCTCGCAATCAAGAGTACGTATAATTTTCCATGTGCGCGCATTCACGCACATTGGAAACCAGCATAAACCACAGGTTTATATCTGCTTTCTCGTATTTCGCTGTCTCGAGCCACTTAAAATACAATAGTCGAGTCAGTGAATGTATAACAAACAGAAGGTTGCGTAGAGGCAAGTGCGCGACCGCTTGGTACAAATGGTCAGTGGCGAGAGAAGGTTAAGAAGGAGAAGAAGGAGGAGAAGGAGGAAGGAAGGAAGGAAGGTTGGCTGTCGGCGACAGCGACAGGCTGCAGGTTCCCATGACTCGCCCACGCCACGAGGAAGGTGCTCGGCTCGATGTCGTCGTCGGTCCTCGTCGCTCCTCGTCGCCGCTCGTCGCCGCTCGTCGTCGGGGGCATAAAAGTGTCCGAGCACCGAGACCCGAAGATCTCAAGTGGTCGGACCACCTCGCAGCGCTGCGTGGGCGATCCGTTCGCAGTTACCCAAGTTTGCGCAAGCTTCTACCAAACGGAAGACTATTTTGGATCAGCCAAAATTCATTGCGCTCCAAACAAACTGAACAGTCAGTTTCGATAGTCACTGAGATAGGATTGAATTCGTACTAGTTGTATTGCATGAATAATGGGCTCTTGAAATTATCCTGAAATGTACACCGATGAACAAAATCCTATCTTATCGGTGCATTTCTTGACCCTGGAGTGGCGCCCTTTGCTATCATTTTACGCGCTTTCAAAGGCACGGTACCGATAATATTATTGATAGTGATAATAGTACATAGTAGTACGTCCATTTCCACTCGCGGCTCCATTCGACTAAATTGCTACGGTGCATGGAATTTCATTTATTTCCTGCGCCAATACGCGCGCACGCTGTAGTACGAGGCGAGAATCGCTGGGCAAACATAATGTTACAGTGAAATCCATTCTGTTATCAGGATGTAATCCTAAACGCGCGTATGTGCACGCATGCACACGTGCATGGCGCGACATACGCGCGCGTATGATTCTTTGAGGTATTAATGAATAGCCATGGGACACGAACATTAATCTTGGCCGGGAGGGATTCGTAATACCACTTGACTCGATTCACCACCCAAGCGATATCTAAAAGCGAAAATACTGCAAACTTACTCCACGGAGATAAACGGGTGATTAGTGTTGGCGGTATTCTCTTTCTGCAATAAAGGGGGTAGAATGGGGGTGGGATAGATCTTCGAAATAGATAGCGGATCTTACGTGGGCGTCGGAGATTGTATCGTCTTTTCGCGAAACAAACGAATTTTAATTAAATAAATATAAGTATTTCGCAATTTACAATATATGAATTTTGTCATTTTACGGATACACGTGTATGTGTGTTGCGATTTTTGCGAATACAGAAAAATTGCATCTGTCTTAAATGGGAAACAATTTAGATGACTAATATAAAAATCAGGTAACAGCTATCGTTTCAAGATTCTTGAATAATTTATACTCGTTTAGTGGTTTAGCCAGTACCCAGGAAGTGTAGTCTCCGATAATTTTATTTGCTTTTTCTCACAAGATATTGTAAGATGGTTGCAACTACGCGTGAATCATATTTAATATAATAGGTGTTTGTTGCAGGCTTCGCGTATTTGGATTGCATCCAATCCAAGTACGAACGGTGAAGGAGTGATCCAGTGAAACGCGAAGGATCCTCGACAAGGAGATCGCGGCCTCTCCGCGTGAGGGTTTCATCGCCGCCAGTTCTGGGACGCGATTCTCTTCTCGTAAGTAATTTATCGTTACTATTAAAATATAGCCTGTTCGTCGTCGCGGTGGGTATGCGCCGTTATGGTCGAATATAACCGTTTCTATGGGTGCACGAGGCATCCACTGTGATTTACAGTGCCCGGGAAGTTATGACGCGACGTACCCACACTCGCGTTCTCATACATTTCGTTCTCGCACAGTCATCTTACTCCTTTGCAAAAGTTTCAGCTCGCGAATTCTTCAGCGATCCCCTTAGGCGCCATAAATTACTGTTTTTTTTTTTCTTTTCCTAAGAAATGGATTATATTAATTGTTAATTGTGTTTTTAACGTATTCGACAAGTAGGTCAATAGCTCTTTGCATTAACGTTACGTTGATTGTGGATCCTGTTGTTGTCCCTCTGACAGAGGTCAGTCGAAGACGGGGGAGTCAACACGTCGATCGTGACGATCGGTTGTATCCTGCGTACCGTATAACTCGTCGTTCGGCATCGTTACGCGTGCGTTTTCAAATGCACTCACGGTGAAATACGGCCCAATAAAAGGACACTTTGACACAGTCTCTCGAAAGCTGCCTACCCATTGTTCGGAAGAGCAGGCCGATCGCGAGCACAAGGTCCATCGATTGGCTAGCACGCCGGAGTTACAATAAGGGATTGGAATGAGATACAGCCAGACTTTTTCTCTCTTCCTCGAAATGCATTAAATTTCTAAGGTGGTGCATATTGAATCTCAAATTCAGTCATCCAAAGCAGCACAGGCCCATATAAGTTTTCTTTTAACCGTACTGTTCTGCTTCCGTGATTTACGCAGAGATACAGGAAGTAGAAATGCTTATCGAGTAACCGAATTCGAGGATCACTCGGTGGAAAAGTACATCGGTGTGTCGTATCCATTCACTTAACCCCAAGCGGATATGCGAAAGCAGAGTATGCTCGAGTCGCGCACAGCCGTAAAATTATTCCCCTAATGAGGAACAAGAAGGAGCCTGTGCGACGTCAATGACGCTTCAACAGTTAATGTCAGGATTATTGACGCGAAACCCGGCACTGCGAGCGATTTCACTACTCGTTCGCCAGGTGTATCCCTTTCGCGGCGTTTCGAACAGGATCCACGACAGTGGGCAGTGGTCTTCCTACTCGATAGATCGACGGGTTTTCACCTTCGGTGTCAATAAAAATTGCTGGAGGTGATGGGGTCGGAGCCGGACATTCGTAACTGCTTTTTCCAACTTGGCAATAAATTAGCCTGGCATTAATCCCGTAGTGATTGAAGCGATTGAAGCGATTGAGTCGACTGACACGATTGATTCCCATTCTCGCGCAATTCTATCCCCTTTGACTGTTCTCGGTGGCTCCGCGATTCTGGATCTGGCCGATGTCCTTGAGACGCGGCAGTCTGCGCCGGCAATAAATTATCCCGTCAAGCACGACGCGGACTCGCAAGCATCACGGAACAAATCAAGGAATGGTCTCGCGCCGCGCATCGATAGTGACCGACCTCGCGGTTAGTTACTCACAGCCGAAGCCCGATGCGAGAGATTCGAGAGACGATTAAATTACGCGGAAGAAATTGCCTCTAATAATGCAAGATCGCATTCTAGTCGGTGGTCGCCCGAGATCTCTCTCCCACGGCTCTTCGCTTGCTTCCGAACCAACCATCGGCGGTGAATACCAATTCTTCGGGGTAACGACGTTCAAAATCGACGTCAACGAATTTCCCCATATCCCGCTTGCGGCCACGTCCAAGTTGTCCGTTATCGCCGTCGATATCTGGGAAGATTCGCGTGATCAGTCGACCGACTCGTCACTCTTCTAGCCTGGGAGACTCTGGAAGTCCTCCTAGTCCTCGTTCGCGTTGCGTGTCGAGAGAATTACGGAGAATTCTGCGATTTCACGGCTCCTCGTCTCACGGCAATTCTCATTGCGGCCCGAGGCACCGAGTTGCGCGAATCTGTTACCTCGTGCAGCTATAGCTGTAGACAGCGAAGAGTCAAGCAGTAGTGATGGTGGTGGTGGTGGTAGTAGGTGAAGAAGAGTCTGGGAGGCAGAAGTAGCTTGGTGATACCCGGATCGATCGGTCTCGCCGGAGGATTCCCGTGGCGTGTTACGAATCCTGCCAATCACGGGAGTGTAATCGATATCGAGAGTCTAGAGGTGGGTATCGGCTCGATACGATCAGCTCCGCCCCGGGCGTGTCGCCGACCTGGACGATTTATAATGTTAATATCCCGGAGCCAGACTCCCTCGCTCCACGTTTTCCTCCGAGGCCCTTCTCGGACTCTTCCTCTCAGCCGTTCTCCCCTTTGTCTCTTCCTCCCGTCTCTTATTACTCCCCGTGTTCGGTGCTCGCACACGCGGCGCGATGTGTGCATTGGAATCGTATATGTATGTGTGTCTACCTCGCTCGAATAACTCTCGAATAATAAGGATCGCCTTTATTTGGCTCTTGGCCAATGTTTCCGAGCGATCCGCGATCGGCTAATTAAAAATTACCGCGCCCTCCTCGAGAGGAAAGATTTGTTTTCGAGAAGGCATCCACGAATCGCATACGGCTGCTGAGTTTTTTCTCGAGCGTCGAGCTCGGCGCATATTTGTGTTTCTCACGATCCGGTCACAAGGTGACTTGCAGACGTCATGTTCCGAGTGCACTCGTCGCGTCGCGTCGGTGGCTCGGACGCGGGGTCGACCTGTCCGAGACCAAGCGAATGTTTATCCGCGCGTCGAGCCAGCCTGAATACTCTTGCTTGGGATCCTCCACTCTCGAGCACTTGACGGTGTACACCGTACCTACCGGAGAATAGGAGTCACGGAGCGAGGAATCTCGGGATGGATACATCTATAGTTGGATGGGTGGATGGATGAATAGATGGATGGAGAGCTCCAAATTCGAGCCAATAGCCGAGGGATCGAGTAGGCGGTGCGGCGCGACGGTGCGAGGTGACCTCCCGTTGTGTCAGCAAAACGGACATGGATATCCACCTCTGGAAATACGTCGACTTTATTCACTTACGACTCTCGCGCTGCGTGGAACCAAGTTGATCAATCAGTACTATCACTAATTAGTCACGTCACGAGAATTAATTTCGGTACTTTCGACAACGGGTAACCCGGGTATCCTCTCACAGCGTGTAATTCTCATTACGCTGGCATTCAAATGTCGACTACTACATATAACCATTTCTACTACCACGATCGTTATTAGTGCTACGAGTCCTGTCGAGATATTAAACACAAACGTATCGGCTCGGCAAAAAGAAGAGTTCACGGTTCCGTGACACTCCATAAAAGTCAGGCGACACGAGACAAACGCGCGAGAAGAAAGAGAAACTAAAAATGAGACTTCTCGCTTAACGTCACCAAGCGTCTCTCGCTCTTTATCTAAGAGTCGTACTTACGCCTCTGCGCGAACGCAAATCGTGTCGTGGGCTAAGGTCAAGGTCAAGCCTCTTTGCAAGAAGCCAGCCAAGTCAGGCAGCCAGGCTGCGACTTGCGAGCGCGTTAATGTCGCTGGTCGCTGTGCATACGGGCGGAAAACGATCGACGTGCCCGACAGGGGGAGGAAACCGGGACGGGCGGGAAACCTGGTAGAAGATTCCTTTGCTATAAACGGTAAATTAGCATTATGGTCGCATTACCGATGTTGTGACGCGTCCTTACACGAGCGTGGATCGTCCACGGGTACGCGACAGCGCGCAGGATCAGCTCTCTCTAACTCTGATTTATGCCGCGCGCACTCTGCCGTTGGTATACTCTCCTTATTCTCCTTATCCAGAAGAAGACACTGAGTTACGCGTTATTTATGATATCACCGCTCCAGCTAGCCAGCTAGTCGACAGTGGAACGCTTTTTCGCCTTGTGGCCTATTTCGCAATGTGTGCTCGGTTGCAGATACATTTATCTGCCACGCGGTTGCAAGGCCGCAAGAAGCGCCGCTGATTTATGTAGATTGATGCACGAAAATTACCACCTGGCGCGGTAATATGGGTGAAGTTTGTCATCGGATGTGCGCGCGTGCATACACACGCTGTGAAGATTGAGCGCGAGGATTTCGAAAGATCGCGCAAGCACAGAGGAAAGGGAGTTGCGAGCGGAGGCGGCGACCGAGAATGAAGAAGAGCGGCGTGGAGTGGAGCTCGGGTATGGGGAGGTACAAATTGCAGGATCGGGTATCGGACGGAGTAATTAATTAAATACAATAAAGTTAGGTCGACCCTCGTATCTGGCATCGGCCACTCCTCCCATCGAGCGTCCAGCTCGGGCGCGGCCAGCCGTCCTCGGTCCCGATGTGCTCGCAACTCGCGAAATACTCAGAAAAAGTTTCAGTCGTAAAAGACTCTCTCGTAAGGCGCCGATTTTTCACTGTGCGCGCTTGATTTACCGAAGAAACTTTGCGAACTGACAAGATTTCATCGACTTCTTGCTACAAAACTGCACGTGTTATAATGATTTTGGAACCCCAATTTATTATCGTTCTACTGTATCCCATCAGATGTACTATGTTGTTTTACCGATCTAACCAAAAGTAAGTTAAAAATCGCTATTCCCCATATAATTCTACGGAAATTAGTTTAGACAGCGCGGTACGTTCGTAACTAATTTCACTTGCAACTTGCAACGCGTTCGGCATTGCCGATAAGCATCTGTACTCGTTAGTAGCTTTAGCCTAATTTGGCGAGTATCGAGAAAAGAGACGTTGAAAATTCCTTAGCTAATTGTGCCGATGCCCGTGAATTTCCTCGAGCGTGTAGAGCCTCCTTCAGAGTCTTTTCTCGCCGGTAGAATTTAGATTGTACATGGAGAATGTAACGTCATGAAGGGTCTGACAGAAGACTAGGGTGCATCGAGGAAAAAAGGTTGTAGAATGTTGCACGCTTTTGCTCGACTAAAACGTGGGAGAGAAGGCGTTTCGGGCTATCTGATAAACTCGGGTATTCTGGTGCACGAGATTCGCAGAACCGCTGCCCGGGATAATTATTATAATTGGTCGATAAATCGATAATTAATCAGGAGGCTAATTACGAATTATGGTCACGTTGAGACAATGCTTGGCATTGTTCACGGAGACGCGTATGAGTCAAGTGTGGGAAGCTAATGGGTCGTAAGATAGAAAGTTGTAGGCCGAGAGGTTCGCAATCAGGTTTTTTGTCCTGCCGCTAGGACTAGGCTCGCTAGGCACACCAAGCGATGATAGTAGCGGGGGTATATATGCGCATAGCGCATCTGCATCGATCTCAAGACTCGTGATTAACGTAATTCGACCTCGAAGATACCACTCGGAACACATGATTCATGCGTTAAGCCCGCACTTTCGACATTGTTCGCAATAGCCTCGCAGGTGTATCTAATTATACCAGATTTGTATCATTCATTACGAGTCAGTCTCGATATATTAAACACGCGTGGCTGGCACCATCCTCATGAATATTAGATTGATCCGGTTCAAGTCGGAATGCGCTCTGACCGAAAGCATGAATTATACGACACGTCCAACCCTTGACGCGACTGTACAAGTTGATGTGTTAATGATTCCTGTAATTCCTGTATTGCCAGAACAAGTGCAGTACGAGTAAAGAAAGACGCTGTTGCGACCAAATCTTGATAGCCACCTGTAACGTATCTGGTTGTGTTTTTTTCTCCTTCTGTGCGTGGCGAAAGAAAACGGGTTCTCGCCAGTGATGATCGCGACCAGCCGAGAATAGCCTTCCCCGAAGTATCGTTCAATCAAATAAATCATTTTTAGGTAGAACAGGGTGGGGATGTAGAACCGCCACGACATAAATTATCCGCCGACGCAACTCGAACCTTGCCCAAGCTGCATATTTATACCTAGTGTTACGTTCATAGCACTACATTTCCTGTGAACTTGTGCGAAGATCGCACTCGGTCGAGCTTCAACCATAAAGTTCACCGGGGACTAGAACCGTTTTGGAGCGGATCCACTAAAGCTTCGAAGAACCTTGCTCTACCGCAACCTATGAACGTTCTGACCGCGTGCTCTATAAAATCTCGCTCTGAAATAGCTCGAGAGCAACGTTAGAACATAGGAGATTCCCAGGAGACCCTGTAACCGGTCGGCAGTGAATCATCGGCGCCTGTCTTCTGTTCGGAATCCAAGTGGTCCATTGTCTTCCCGAATGAACTTTATTTCCAAGGAGATAATCATTTGTCTAACTTGAACATTTCTCTGCTTTGAGAGCTGTTCCCGAGAGAATAGTGTGTAAATTTCATATGTCGTGGGTTGGGTTCATTGGCACAGCGTGCGAGAGGGTGATAGACGAAGCGTAGTAGCAGTACCGATGGTGGTGGCTGAAGTGGTCGCACGATGCACCAGAAGAGCCGACGTGATCCCATGGGTAATGCTCGTTCTTGCGTTCCTCATCGTGGATGACGAAGCAAAGGTGCATGCCGCTCAGGACTATGTCCCGTGGAGTCATACAGTAAAACGCAAGTGTACACCGTCACCTCTCAGAGTAAAGTTGACTCACCCTCGCAACAGTATCCCTACTGGTCTTAAGATTCTTCTGGTTACCAAATTCCACGATTATTCACGGCCACTGGTTACCTCGATGGTTACCATCGAAGAATGCCGTAGAAATCGGCAAGTTACGCTGAGAGCTGCACTTCTAATCCTCTTCTGCCGGTGTTACGCGAAAGTCTAGAATAGCGGATAATATCATTAATCATTCGTATTTACGAATACCCCTTTTCCATTCTTGCATTTTCTCCTGCGGCTTTTTCGCGTCGAGCCTGTCTTTTTGCATGCCGAGCAAAAGTGCGCGCGAACGAAACCTCGTCCCATAACGCGCGTGCGCCGCAATGAAAACCATTCAAATCGAAGACGACCCTTGTGCCTTGCATGCGCGCGCTGCTGCCTCCTCTATCCGAACGATCCTCTCCCTAAACGCGGAATATTCCACGAGCTATTCGCGAAACTGCGAAGCCCGCGGAATCCCGCGGTATATACGAGATAACCGGACGGCCCGACGGACATAGAAGAGAAGGGGGGGGGGGGGGGGGTTCGGCGGTGCGCTATACCGGGTTCCGAAGAGAAGCGAATAAGCGAAGGGAAGAGAGACCCGCTCGTAGTTCAGCCCGTGGCCCATCAGATAGGAGAGAGGCAGAGAAGGGATGGCGCTGGAAAAAGAAGAATAACCGTCTGTATCGAGGCAGGCCAAAGGGAGGAGAAGAGCATAGACCAGGAGAGGACGGAAGAAAGGAAGACGGGGTGCGCGCGTTAGACGATCCGAAAGGGAAGTGGGGGTTGAAAGGGGCACATTGTTTGCCAAGGAGAGCCGATAATTCAGTAATGAACATAAGCAACGCGCGGCCGCGTTCAGGGCTATAATTACCGATACCAAGTCGGATAGCGGATCCCAAGAGAGCACGGCTATGCGCTCGTGCGGCCATGCGGCCATGCGGCCAAGGGTGAAGACACTGCCACGGTGCGGTGCGGCGCGGGCGAGCATATTCCCGTCGACCAACCTCTACCAGTGCGTGGTCTTAGAATGGGCAGCTCTAAATTAATAAATCAACAGCCGTAGTCTTATCCGATCCGCGAGTGGGTGGAGTTTGTTTGTTTAAGAGCAGGATTTATTAATTTTTCGCTGGGTGGTATGGTTCTATGGTCCACACTACAGTCTCGATGCTCATTCTCTACCCTCCCTTTCCTGCTTGCCCCGATCTACCTCCCTCATCTACCTTCTATCCTCTCTTTTCTGCTTCCTATCTTCCTTCCGTGTTCTTTATGCGCGAGCAGCCCTAGTTTACGAACCGATAATGCCTGTCAGTGCGGAGCGTGTATCCGTTGCACTGCTACGTTACATTCTTATCGAAACGCGCCTTGAGGCATAAACCTAATACCGTCGAATTGGTAAATTGTCTCGAGGTCTATTGCATTTGCCTCTAATGGCTCTTACTGCAGGTACCCTGGGGAAAGGACGATGGGAAGGTGAAGGTCCTTGGGTTATGCGTCAACAGAGCACCCAGTGCCATCTCTTCCGTGAACCATGAACCACTGTTCAAAGGCAAAAGGGCACGCGTCGAATGCCTTTACTCGCAAAGCGAATGTACTCTCTACTCGGAATGAAAACTTTCTTTTAAATTCAAAAATCAATCTAAATTACATTTTGCCTGACATTCGCAAACGCAAATGGATACATTCTTGGATGCAGGATTTACATCGCAATAGAAATACAGAGTTAATATTCGACTGTCGCGATGTTGCTGTGCTTAGTAGCCCAGTAGTAACTTTGCGGACAATATTACGACGACAGCTTCCTTAAGAACAGGTTCCTGGCTATGCTAAAAAGATGTTAAATCAAACGCATGGTAATATGTTTTGATAGGGGTGGTGAGAAGAATTAACCGACGGATCGAGCACAAATGCAAATCAAGGACTTTCTAATAGAGACGTCCTGTCCTTTGAGGAGCATAAACAAGCGATCAGTAACCAGTTTCGCGGATTAGAATCGACCGAGCGATTTCGATGCCCGAGGCGCGCCACGAATAATTTGAATTCGATCGGCAGTCCGATAGATAGAGCAAACGATCGATCGATAGATCGATCGATCCTTTGGTGCTTGTTTTATTGGCGAAAGAAAGGATGACGCGAGCATGCCGACATTTCTCTACCCAGATCGTCGGCGATCCGCTCCTCGTAATTCTCCTTCCGCTCGAATTCCCGCGATTCTCCTGCCGGTCTTTGCGCGATAATGCCCTTGCGCGGTACAACGTCTCGTTTTCTCGTTCGCGTTCTCGTCCTCCTCCTCATCCTCATTCGTGTTGTCGTTCTCGCATCTGCAAACAGGTAGTCTAATAGTGCTCGTGTTCGATCCTTTTTGGCTCGACCAGTTTTACTACTCGTATCACGGTGAGCTCTTCTAATGAGACGTATGTCTCTTTTCACGGCGCCAACCAAGCGCTGCCAGAATAGAGATCCTAGGACGAAGGTAAAACGCTTCCAAATTGGCACTCTCCTAGCTCAGGAAATCCAACTCCACTGTTCTGTCGCTCTCTTTCTATTGCATTTAAGGCATCGCGATCGCGAAGGAAGAATTACGGACACTGGAGAATCGCAGTAGCGGAAGCTACTCAAGAGAAGTGTCTCACACACGTTGTAAGAGCTGGAGGATAGTTATGTCGCAGAGAGGACGGTAATGGCCAGGCCAAGCAATGCCAAGCCATGCCAGAGGAGAAACGAGCGGACCGAGGAGGACAAAGTAAATCGGATCTGGTTCGTTCTACCGCGTGTTGCATTGCATCGGACAGGCCTGCGGCGAGCAATGAGAGCGGATTGCAGCCGTAGGCAGAAATTAGACTTAAATCTCGCCTGCTGCTCCCCGTGTTTTCTGGACTGGTCGCTTGATGATAATGACAGTAGCAGGTGCTCGAGTCGATGCCACCTTCGCACCTTGGCACCTCCTCCGTGCCGTGGCGGTCTCGCTGGATCACCGCGACATGTGTGCTAGTCTTATGGGGACTAAGGTCGACGTGACGTAGACTGACGTAGCCTGACGTAGACCGAGACACAAAGCCGCTTCTCTTCCCATTCTCTCTCGTTTCTTCGTGGTCATTCTCGGCGTGCTCGTCGTTGTCTTCGTCCACGGGTCATCCGGTAATTCGTTGGTGCTGCTCGCCTCGGGCTCTACGTGCTACCTACCGTGGTACGCGGCTAGATAGGTATATCCTCACCTCGCTCGCTCACGCTTGCTCCTGTATGTACCCCAGGTACTGTCTATGCGCTCGGGTAAGTGTGTCGTCCCGAAGTGTTTGTGCGCCTGTGTACAACGTACCTACGTACACACACCGCACGCTTAATATCTCGAACCAATCTTAGAGCTTGCATTCAGTGGGTTAGTGCCGTAAATGCCAGTAACCATCCACCGGCAATGGCCACTCGTGGCTACCACTATAGGCGGCCAGGCAGGTATTCATTCCATTTGCAGTTATGACGAGTACGAGTTCAGAGGCCGTGAGAGTTTGCCGGCTCCTCGAGACCGAGCTCTGGGGCTCTCTGTTCCAGTCTGGAGCATCTACGTGCTGCGAGCCGTTGCTGCGTTACACTTCCACGCGCGGCGCCCTGCCGCACTGCGTCTGCTATACAACCACCAACCAGTGCCCCTTCCCGCAACACCTCCTCACTACTTATACTCTACGCTACCGTCGTGCCTACTCCCTCGTTCCGTTGATTGACACTGACTTGATCGACGCTGTCCGTCTCGCGATTATCGGTGAACCCTCGAATCGCTGAGAGACTCGACACGATCCTCCCTACACTTGTTCACATACCGGTAGTTCAGGGATAATGCAACACCGGTGCATCTACAATTTCGAATGGTAGATGGGTGATTCCGGCAAATCGCGCTTTAGATTTTTCATTGGGGGATATACATGTACGTAGACGTAGACTGTAGAGTAAGAGATTCGCGCAAGTTCCTCTACGTCGAGTCACGCACTCAAGCATTCCGCGACTTTTTCCCTGGGCATTAATCATGGCTATAACACTTTTACCGAAACTTCCAGTGGATAAAAAGCTTCACGCGCAAAGGTCAAGCGTCTTCAATTGATGGCGGTGCGGCTCTCGAATATAATCCCACGTTCTAATCGAGAGAAAATCAAGGAGGCACATCAGTGCGTAATCATCGGTACAGAATCGAAACGAGACGAATTCTTTTGGGAGAGAATACGTCCCCTTAAGTCGCTTACCTCTGTACGCGCGAATCGCTGTAGCCAGTTTAGCCTCTGCTACTGCTGGCGCGTCTTTTTCACCTTCGACTTTCTCGCGGATTCTAGTCCTCTTGGAAGGATTCGTCGGGGATCGAGCGGTCAGCCGCCAACGATGCCGCGCCGGTAGTCGCAATTATAGAGTATGACTGCACAGATTCGTTCGGTAATTTGTTATCATTGAATAAACACATCCGACGAGAGAAACCACAAGGGAGAGAGGGAAAAAGGTGGAGAGCGGGCGGAGGTGGGCCGGTAGAAAACGAGCGTGTTTCTGACTCATCTGTGTTGGAGCAAGTCGTAATCTTTTGACCGGCGCAAACCTTTGTTTGCTGCTACGTTAAGAAGATATCTCCACTGACGTCTACAGATCGGTCCGCTATATTATTTGTAGCACGATAATCCAGATGGTTAACGAGTTGCTTAAACTATTGAATGCACATACGTCTTGTTTAATTTAGTGATAGGGTCATAAAATATCCTAAAGCGATATTTCATGCATGCATATACAACAATGTGCTAATATGTGCAGATAGAGGGAAAATGATTAAATCCGTTCTACCGTCGTATAACGGCTTATGCTATCGCGGTATTCTTCTTTTTCGCATATAACGGGGTGATGAGGCGAGATCTGCCGTAAATTCAGGAGGAGCACCAACGAATGCTTAATCTGCCCCTGGAACGGTGGATGAGGGGCGGAGAAGGAGAGGACGTCGTGAACAGAGAGATATCTCCTCCTGGCAACAGGCGGTAACGTCTAAATTAAATGTTTCTGGATCGACGAGCCGCGGATTCAACGTGTCATGCGCCGCTCTTAATCTGGATTTAACGGCGAGGTCTCCTCCGGCGTGAGGCCACCTTGTGGTGCCTGGCCACTTCAATAGAGCTTAATTGGCGAATACAGCCTCCCGTTCCCTCCTTCTCTTTTTCTCTCTTTCTTCCTCGTACTCCACGCTCTATAGAGACGCTAAGGGAGAGGAGATAGAGCGGGCTAGAGTGAGATGAACTGGCGCGAAGGCCTCACGAGCATCTCGATCCATTCTTCCTCCCGCACTCTTCGTAACTCTTGTTCCACCTTTGCCGTCTCTACCGCCTTCTCTCTATCTTCTCTCTATCTTCCCTCTATCTCCTCCATATCTCTCTTCTGCCCTGGTGAGACCCGGTCGGCATGACTACGCCGATTCGACAACGCGCGTTTCAGTTATTCATGCTATAATAATGACGATAACGATAATAACCACGGTAATAATTACGTTTCTAATGCGGAGTCCGACGAATGTTACGTGGGCTGAGGTTGTGTCCGTCATCGGAAATAATCGCGACACCGAGCACAGGACGGTAAATGATTGTTATTAATTAGTGTTTGTTCGAGCGGCGCACTCAGAGATCTGCCGCGACGCGTTGACAGTAAATAATATGGGTGTTCGCGGAACGATCACCCGCAATGCATCTCGTGGCTGTCTCCTGGAATCAGCAGCTTCAGCGAACCAGATGCATGATGCCAAGACTTTATGGTCACAAATCAATATTTTTATTTTACCAGCCTGATAATTCATGCCGCTGAAATTAAAGGCTGACTACTTGGCTGACTCGACCTCAATGCTCGCAGGCTCCCACCTTTAGAATCTTTCTCTTTCGTTTCTGTTCTCCCGATAAGAAGGCAAGGTCCACGAACCTGGCTCCCATCGTGGTCTTCTTACGATCACTTCTTGCGACCGGCTACTTCCTCGCGCCATCGTAAATCAAGACATACAGGAAGAAGGAAGAAGAACGGCGGTTCATTTGGAGACATCGCGTGTTTTATGGGGATAAAGGTTTCGGAGGTTACGCAGCGATGGCTCGATGGTGGGTTCGGTTTACATTAGTTCGGTAACAAAGTGGGCGGACTACAGTTGAGAGAGACGCGTACTACTAGAATGAAAGGCGTTGGTGGTATACCCCCGGAAGCGGTGTAACCAGTGACAATAATAATTCGCGCCTATCCGGTAGTCGCTCGCCAGATGCTAATCGATTGACGTCACTCGGAAGCTGAAACCTGCGGTTGGAGCCGCCGCATCGCGCCGCTTGGCAGGATAGATGGATGCCTGCCTACTGACTGGTGGATGCCTACTGATCGATAGCGCACCGTTCGGTGAATAGTCGCGCTTAATGATCCCCGCGCTCGCTTAAATCAAAAAGCTTCTCCCGCGGTGAAATTGTCATGCATTATGCATAGGACGCGGTCTACTCGGCCGCACCGCATCCTGCCGCATCGTGCCGCATCGTGCCACATCGTGCCACATCGTGCCCGCACCGCTGTAAATCACTATTATGTCATCGTGCAATTTTGTAATTAGCTGTTTTTTCGAGAGCATTTGGCCCAGCGCCTCTTGGGATCGCTTGGGATAGCTTCACCGCGTGAAACCTTTCAGAGGGATGCGCAAGCACGCACTTATGCCTGTTGAATGAAATCCATTGTCGCGCTCTGCGGGTGGTACCACCATCTGTCTCCATTGGAATGCGAAGCTAATTGGATGCACTGATCCAACCTAGCTAGAACACCGTCAAATAGAGAGTCAGGTACTTACTTACTTATCTAGCAAAGAGCGAAGTGTTCGCATGCTTTATTTGAAGAAATTCGCCAACACCGCCAGGGAGCTTGTATAGAGAGATCAAGTGAATTTCCTTCCCATCGAAACTTTCTCACCGCCGACGAAGGCTATGTCCGGTGAAAATGTTCCAACTGCCAGAGCCATTTAGGCTGTAGTACCTTCCGCCACGCCACCGGTATAACATGGGGAAATGAAGTAGTTTTCTTCTTGAACTACGACAATCGCTTGAGCGGACCAAAGTGGCCTCGAGCGCTTCGTGGCAGCGACCGAGCGAAACCTGCTAGTAGTAACGTAAGTAGTAACGGCAGCGAGAGCACCGGCACAACAGCATCTTCCTCCACTCGTGCGAGAGGGATCCGAGCGGTGCATTACCCGTTAGACATGGCCCCCGCGCTGATATATTGACTTGGACGAAAAAACGGCTGTTCTTCTGCTCCCTGGTACCGTGGTTGCCACCACTGCCAATCGCCACTGCTACCGCCTTTCTAGTCACATTCGCCTTCGCAACCTCTTTCACCCTACAAATCGTTGCAACTTTGTGCTGATTGTTTATTTCATCGGCACAGCATTCGCTATGAAACTATCATTCTACCTGGCATACTCTTGCTCAATAAGCTAGTCTAACGTGAACACTCCTAAGTATACCTGTCTTATTTGCTTATTGAAATCGTAGACGTGATTTGAGATCAAATCATTTTTCTAGTCTTTAACGCAATTCTCAATCTTTCGGTTTCGTTGAATCATATTAGATCAGGCAATAATTGTACGCTTTTTCGAACGTCTCGGTTGTTACTCATTTTTATCGTAATAGTACAAAGATGATAAAGTGAGAAAGGTGTAAAAGAAGAATTGGGGAAAAATAGAGAAGCGCGCGATGGGGAACGCGCTGAGACAAAGATACAGGGGAGCAAGAAGCACAATCACAGGGCAAATGTGATGGTCGTGGCGGCGGTAGACCATTGGCATAGGGACGAAGAACCTATTATAGCAAGAGCGAGAGTAAAAGAGTCTGGACAGGTGAGATAATCAACCTGCAGCCATAGCTGCGAGCAGCCTCGTAGTAATCACTATTCGCGCACGGTGTGTCTTTTAATGCTCGCATGACTCGCCACGTATACACATCGGCAGCGTGGCGCGATGCGGCATAGCGTTTCTACTGCGCGCTGTAATGCAGAATGCTGCGTTCGAAAGTTTCCTTCTAACAGCCTTCGAGCGCTTTGGCTACCGAGGATCAGACCTGCGGTTTTCCTTGCCAATTGGCAAAACAGGACTTTCCTTCGTCGATTGATCTCATAAGTACCGTTGTCTTAACACTTTGCTCACCGGCTATTTCAAGCCAAAACTATCCCGCGTAACTCACTGTGTTTCAACAGTTTGATATACTGGGGAATAGGATTCTTTTCTAGTTAATAACTATCTTTCACGTATGATCTCTTAATTGTCTGACATAAGACTCTACGTATGTACGAAAGTACATAATACGCAAAATAAAGTGCAAGTAAAAAAATCGAGATGGGGAAAAAGCATTTTTTTAAATGTTTTCAAACCACTTGTTTCGCCAAGTTGCTGTAGCATTAACCACAGTTAACGACCCTAACTCGAATGTCTCATTTTGCATTACGTGGGATTCAATATCGCCGGTAACATCTCATGCGAATATGAATGATGCATTTAACGGGGCGCATAAATTCGTAGTTGAGCGCGGGACACTGTACGAGGATTCCGCGGTTTTCAAGTGGAGGCAAGTACGAGAAGTCGGAGAGGTGAATCTACGCGCGACAAGAGGTAACAGCATTATTATGACAATGCTCGCCGTGAGAAAGCGTGGAAACGAGGGAAAAAAGAAAGATATGGTATATCCAGTATTACATCGGAGTTACATCGATAATCGAGCAGCCATACGAGGCCGCGAATCAGCACGAATCAGCACGAATCACGATTTCCGCAGGTTACGCGGGGGCCCCTTAGAGAACAGCAGCGTCGACTAACCCACTGACATTATGGGAAAATCCGCGGAGCCATTATAACACCGGTGCAAGGCAATCGCTCGACGATGCGCGCAGAGGCAATTTTTTCCGCGCAGTCTCGCGCTCTACCATCCGCGGACAATGGTCCTCGAGTTTTCTCACGTGTTTCCACACGACGACGCGACGGGTCATTATTTCTACTCGAGAGTATTTTATCCGCGCGTGATATACGAGCCAAGTTCGCTTTTCTCTCTGTACGAAAAGGACCACCATCGGTCCCCCTCTATTTCTCGTTCCGTCTCTCTCGCAGCCGAGAACTCTTCTCGCTTGTCGCTTTCGCCGTGCGCGAACGCGTGCACCCAATATTTTATTGGCCAAGGCATAACGCCCGGACACGAGCACGGGATACGGGCAACAACAATGCCCACCGTGCCGGGCACGCATTGTGCGAGCTTGGTGTGGTCTGCTCGATGTCTGATTTACCGCTCGTCTAATTTGTAGGCGGCCACCATTAAACAATCCATAAATGCGAATGCGTAAAACACTCCCGAGTTCGGCTCTGGCAAGCCTGACCACCGTGCCGCGCTACACCGCCACCGCCGTCGATTCGCAAACTCGTCAGACCTCTCGTTGTATCTTCTGTTCTCCTGTGCGCTATTCCAACGATTGGTCTCCCTTTGCTCTCACATATCTGGCCGGCTGCGAGAGCGAATGCTCTCTTCGAGTAACTACGATTTACAATTCATATTCAAATGCGCACCCTCTTTACGATCACTGGCGAAACCGTGGACGATCGGTGCTAAATACGAGCTCTATCGTGTCCCGTGCATTATACGATCGCCGTTTTCACGGTCGTTAACCGTAACCGGACCAGTGACTATGTGGAGAAGGAGGATATATGTATATTGCAATCGGACAAGATTTCAAGACGAATCCGATCTCAAAGATCGAGTTAGTGCGATCATTAATAAAAGAGTGTACGTAGCGTATCGTGAGTCTACATTTATTGGAATAATTGGACTGGAATTTCCTAGAACGCACAAAGAAATGCTTTCGCAGCAAGGCATCGTTGATCGTTGGCATCGCAAAGACGGGTGTGCGAATACCTAGGGGCTCTCAAAGGTTGAACCCACGACCCCGGGGCAGTTCAGGTTCGAAACAATACTCGGCGCCGCACCGCGCTGCGCTGTGCATTTTGCTCCTTGCGAGCTTCTTATAGCCTGCGACCCACCGCAGGTACAGGTACAGTAGATACACGCATGTTCGCACTGGCTCGAAGGAAGAGGAGCGCAGATCAAGATTGAGTTTGGGGAAGCGAGAAGAAGGAAGAAATATACAGTGGAGATACATCTATTCCATTCATCGCGGAATTCCACTGGACGTAACATAGACCCTGCGGCAGTGCTTCCCTGGCATCGATGCTTTTCCAGACGTCCCCACGTTCCTACCACGTCGGGTCGCGTCGTTTGTGCCGAACGCTACTACCTTGCACCACGCTCTTCTCTCCCGAGAATTGCCCATAAACACCATTACGACTAGCGGGGGCAACTTACAGCACACTTTGCTGGACTTATGACGTGGCCACGCTTGAATTAGGTACTCGTTACTGGTATTACGTTTCAACCACCTCGTTCGAGAGCGACCGAGGCTCTCGATATGCTGGGATTGGCGAAGCGAGTGAGACACTGGTAATGTGTACCAACGTTTCTGAGACAGTAGCCATCACCTGGCAAGCCTAAGGAATTGGGTGTGTGCACCAGTATGTCAAACGATTATGAAGAGATCCCAGGGAGAGGCTCGTTCATTCTCGTATGCTTAAGCCCAGTACCTATATTCATTTGTCAATGCACTCTCCGAGAATGGCGAGAGAATTAAAGACTGACAAATTATTTCTCGCTCTCGCGAAACACTCTCTCCCCGTTGAGGGATCAAAGGTCAGTAGAATCGCCGATGGGTAACGAACAATCGAATGATCCCACAACGTGGTATAACGATCTGATATCATTTCCGCGTATTAAGTGCTTGTGTGGCCGAACAAAACTATGGTAGAAGAGGCGCTAAGGATTGCGGATCAGTCATTAGTGGCAGCTATTAATAATTGAATAATGAAAAAATGCCACGGTAAAAAAGTTCCTGTCAGCATTAGCCAGAGTGGTCGGCAGAGGTTGTGGGGCATGCGAGATCGGAGCTCTCGATGAATCTGCCATGAGCTGCGGGGCATTCGTGAACGAGGAAGAGCGATAGGCCGATGATTTTAATACTGTTCCCAATTAATTACGACCGCGAAGAGCGACGGGGTCTTCGAAGACGTTCACCTCACGTCCGATCTCGAACATATGAAAATTAGAACGACGAACCAGCCGCGCGGGTTAATGGGCCTGGCGAACCGACAAAAACCACAGCGCCTCTCCCGCGATCATTATCCGCGCTGATGACTCGAAGATATATAACTGCCACGTGAAATTTTACTATTACACCCTTTCCCGACTCTCGCTTCGAAATTATATTGTCGCACTAGGGCCTAATAGCGATAATGGCATTCATCCTCGTTGACGGTTTTTGCACACTTAGGGGTGAAATTACATTTTCAAAGAGAAGGACAAATTGACAGGGCACAAAACACAGAGTCGACGACGTCAGTGATAACATTATCTCCTCGATCGGTGGAAGATCGAATTTCGAAAAGGTTACACTCTCGGGATTGACACTTGACAGCCCTTGCTTCCAGTCGCGAGAGATGAGCAGTTTCGAGGTGCGCAGGTCCGTCCACCACGCATACACCTAGGCACCAAGGGACTTTAAGTGTTAGACCGTGAGTGGTACAGCACGAGGTCCACGAGTAGTACTACTCGGAGACGATAGTCGCAAGTCGCACGGACAGCGGCGCGTAACGCGACGTGGCTTATTGCCAATGCATTTTAAGTAGTCTACCATACGGAACTCTGTGTCTGTCTTTCTCTCTTTGTGCACCTGTATTCTACGACGTCGATGCGGCACGGCGTGCCGTGTGGCTTTCAGCCCTTCGCATCAGACCCCGTCATTCGCGGCGATCCCCGCACAAAGGCGGTGTAGTCGAGCCGCGATGCTTCGCAGATAGTCGTTGATAATATTGAGCGCCAGGGTAATAAAGCCAGCGGCAAGGATAATAATGGCTAAACAATGAGGTTCATAGTTCGCACTCCGACCTTCCTCGAAGTGGATAGGGGGCTCTCTCGGATCGTAAAGATTTTCTCCGGCAAGCGGATGCTTTGAAGATTGGCGAGCTCGACAGCAACACTACTGCAGACATTCTGAATTTGGAGAGAAAATGTTGTGTATCCACGGGTGTGGACGAGTAAACGGAGGGGAAAGGGACTAAGCGGTCGCTTGCATGCAAAGTGTCTCGTTGATTAAGTCATTTCGCAGGCAGCTCTTAGGAATCGCGCGACGGAATCTCTGACTTTAAGTAAGCATTGTATGGTAACCAGCATAGAATAATTCTATGACGCTCGGTGAGGAGTCACCGGCGCATCGTCGGGTCGAGTGTTTTCGTTCACTTCCGTCACTGCCGCCTCTTTGGTTATTGATCGGCAAAGAGAAAGCCATCGCGCGATAACGGTTCCTCAAACGTAAAGGATAAACTCGAAGAAGTATTGCAAGAAGTGGCGGCGGTGACTCTCGCGCATCAACAACGCGCAATGTACTGGACCGACTCGAGTGGAGCATACTAGTACTTTCGAGCTTTGCGCCTTAATCTCTGATTAATATTATAAAACATGAATTTTCTGGCTGGTAGCATGCCATAATAATAGACGCGCTGCTCTCTTGTCCTACTTACTAGTGCGTGAGTTCTCGATACACAGTACATAACTACTATAGAGTCGCGAACGAGAGGTATCTACCGCCCAAATTTCGAAATAATGTACAGGCCACCTTTGACTCGAGGCAATTTTTAATCCTTCCGCTTGCCAATGAATCACTCTCCGATCTCCCTCGCATACTCTGCCATGCTACCATGCTACCATGCTCAGCCTCATTTCGTTCTCATCATCAGAATCCGTGTAGCCGGGGGTCGTGAGCCCATATTTCTCGAGCATTATGTCTCGACAGCGCATGCACACACGTCCCGTTGCGTGTACGCCTCTATATGCTTCTATACGACTGTATATGCTTGTGACGCCTAAGTAGGTAAATACCCTGGCTACCGGTGGAACTTAACCGAGCAAAAGGATATCTAAGCAGCTACTGGAAGTCGAACAAGTGTCCCAAGCAGTGCTACCAATAGCAACAAAGAACTTTAGAGTGGCCGAATATCCGAGAGATCGATAGGACTAACTTTCGGGACAATAGTACACTTTGACTGGTTGCCATTAATATACGACCTACACCTGTACTTTTCGGTGGGCATTCCACCGATATCTCGCTTCCTCGATTGTTCCCGTTACTAGATTTTTATCGGCGCTTTAGTACACTAAGAGCCATAAAAGCCTTGGCGGCATCAATCACAGGGAGACATTATGAAAGCAATATGAATAAGTCCCTCCGTGTCGTTTCCATTGTAGTACGTGGTGCAATGTCGCTACCGTCGTTCGTGCACGACGACCTAGCCTGGTGATTTCTTCTTCGTGAAAGTGCTATTTACAAGATGTAAAGTAGGATTCCTGGTTCTTTATAACCGAGTGATAAAAGATCTGCCTTTGGCGAGGCCTTTATGCACGAAAAATACGTCTTCCATTAGATCGTAGAAACTCTTGCGCTCTTACGAAAACTCTGTTTGACGAAGTACGTAACATAGGGAAGAGCGTAACGTAGTGTAACGAAGTAAGAAGTAAGAAGTATGTATGTACACTCCTTAGTTCTTACCAGACCTTTGCAGGTGATCAAGAACGTCAATGAAGAATCTCAATCGCGTCTCATCTCCGTGGTGATTTATTTATCAATTAAAAAGCAAACGCTTTCGCGAGGGTGATGGAGGGCAGTGGTAGGAAAAGGTCGGTCCTAGACGCGATTGACCAGTCCCATGAGCCGCCACCAGCAGGAAGCCAGTTGTTAAAATGGCACGTGAATTTTACGACTGGCGCGTATAGTGCTATAAAATAATCGTAATCTTTCGGGTAATGCAGACTCGTGTATCGCCGAGCGGCAGCCTTCTCTTCTCTCGTTGAGAGTGCACTATGATCAGCAGCATAGTCAGACTATCGCTGACAAAGTTAGGCGGCAAAGAAATTTGATATAAAGGTGACGTTGGGCTTGATTCTCCATAAACGCGTTATTACTTATTACATATAATGTTGGTCAGTGCAATACTTAGGAGTGCTCAAACACTCCAACTGAAATTATCGTGTGCATCATACACACATATGGATGTATTCAACAGAGAGAAGGAGACTGGAGCTTTTTAGTGGCTGCCACTCTCCGCTGTCTGCCGCTAATCACTGACATCATTAATAATCGGTAATTGCACGAATCGGATTGGTAAAAATGAGTCGGATCGTGAGGGCATGCTAACCGTTCTCTCGCTCACGCTTCTAATGCTCGGCAGCTTTCGATTTCTTTGGATCTTATCGATCTAAGCTCACGCTTCGTCTATGCTCTCTATTTGACCATCGTTAATTACCATGTTGACTAATTGGAATGCGTTGCTGAGTCAAGGATGGGTCGAGCCTCTCGATCCACTCGATCCTCTCGATCAGTCGCGGGTCGATCACTCGTAGTGAACCAGATCTCGAGGTGATGCTAATCGGACGATCTAAGGACGAAGGAGCGGAAGAAAAAGGCGTTGGTTAATGTGTACGAAGGTCTTATCGAAGAAATAAATCGTGTTCGATTAGTCATTTTAGCACTGAAAAAGATCGGGCGCGGTTTCATAGCGTAGACTTTTTAATTTGCATTTAGAAATGGTTTTCGCAATGGATAAGAGAAAGAGACATGCGGGCACCGATGATGTCGATAGCCATGCAAATTCCAACTCATATGAATTTACGTCTGCCAGTCCCGGTCCGCGCATCTCCCAACAATTCCCTAGACCGCGTCATAAATAACGCGTGTCGTAATCAGGAAATCGGCGACTCGCTTGTCACGGGTTTCTCGTGATATATTTCCGAGGCTTAAATTTCAAGTGGCCGCACGGCCCGCAAATTTCGAAAACTTGCAAATTCAATGCTGATTTGTGCGATAGTTATTTATAACAGAATAGCATAACCGAGCAAGGGAATCGATGCGAAGTGAAAAAAAGTCAATCTAAATGCTCATCGATATTTGGAACGCGCCAGGTTGGAATCTCATTAAGCAAAAAGCAACCTAGTGGTTCTCTCAGTCGGATGAGTGACGAAAGAAAAAAGCAGAAACATTTTAGGAGGTACGTATCTCGCGTGAAAAAGTTTCCGATCTATTCTCGAGGGGCTGTTATCGCGGTATTAACGATCGGTATGGTGTTGTACCGCCTGGGCACAATTAGATGCGTGATATACACATGCATAAATATAATACGCTCTCGGCACGCGGTGTTATCCTTTATGGCTCGACGAGCAAATCCATAAAACGGTGTACAGAAAGTCAGGTTTATCCTATTCTGAGTTAACGCGTATATGTGCTGCGCCGCGTTACAACGCGCTGCACCGCGCTGAGCCGGTGTCAACTGAGAAACAGGAGATACGACGAGGTCAGGGAGTAACGGCCGTTTACATTTGCACGGTGTACGTAACATTCTCTGCTAAAGAGTGTCCTGCCACGACCCCCCAGGTGCACGTCGATTTCAGAAACTTCGCTTAATTTCCCAGGAAGGAATTCTCCGGATGCATGCGAACGCTAAATGATCTTCGAGCCGCTGACGGCCCACTGCGAGTGCGCGCGGATATGCGCGTTTATCCAAAAGAATTAACGAGATAAAAACTGCCATCCGTTATCGAACCGTTAAAGCCAGAGAACGAGGATGGAGAGGGAGAAAAAGGCGGAGGACCGGTCCTTTTCTAATATCTGTAGATTTAACTTTAACGAAAATGAGCGCACAAAGTGCGAACCAGCGATGAAGACTCGCAATAATAATCACATCCCTAAATCGTCACTGGCGACTCAGAATTCATGCGAGTAAACGAACGTCCGTCTTTGTATCGAGATCGTCGATGGGTTTGAGGAGAGGCTCTCTATGAAGGTTCACCGAAGAGGTCGCGCCTTCTCTACCGAGACTGGCAGTCTCGATTGCGAGGCGAACGAGGAAAAAGTGCGAGTCTAAAAGATCCATTACCGAGACTGACATAAAAGGAGGACTCTTTGCCGATCGAGAGGTGCCGGACATTGAGCCACGAGCTCGAGGCACATTACGACTGTACGGTGGACGAAACGCAAGGTGCGCTCTCTCCTTCTTTCTTCGTATGTCTGCTCGGTAAGAGAAGCGTTTAAAGAGTCTGAGACCCGAGCACGAGCCCGAGCGCGAGCCCGAACGCAAACCCGAACTCGAGCTCGAGTCTCGAAGCCCAAGGCTCATCGGGATGCCGAGGGCCTCGCGATACATGTAGCCAAAGGTCGGGCCAGCACTAAACGCCAGACAATGCCCGTCGGCACCCTTTATGCCTTCTCGATCAGGCCGCAGGATGGCTTGGAACAGCTTGGAACAGCTTGGAACAGCTTCGAACAGCTTCCCAGAGTTCCGCGAGACCCCGTAAAATCGGGCTTTTATCTCGCCACGTTGACTGGACTCTCCTTGTAAAGTGGATCGAGCTGGTGCAATCAGGAGCGCCTTCCTTGGGTCTAACGAATGACCGCGGCGTGCGATCCTTGCCAGAGCCTCGTAACACTGGTAGAGTAACGACTGCTCCTAATCTCATCCGCTAATCGTCCGTCTGCCCCGTTCGCCAAACAAACGTCTCTCGCCTCTTGCGAAACGGGTCGTGCTAACAGAATAATTATATGTAACTTTCCGTGAGGCTAACGTGTATGCCTCACTTTCCGTGGATTATTATCGGTCTCTCATCGCCGTACCACGCCGCGCCGCACCACACCGTACCGTGGCGAGTGATAGATGGCCTGATTTCCTAATGAGCGTAATACTCCGCTCGGTTATTGCTCGTATCTCCTCTGCAGTCGTAATCGCTTATCGCGCATCGGAAAACGCCGCAATTAAATTAGCGATAGTCCGCCGAGATACGCGGCATCGCGGCGCGCGGATATAAAGAAATGCAGAAGACTATCGTGTGGCATCTCTCGGGTGGCGAAGTATATGCTGCTCCGCGGATGCGTCGTTCAAACGTTACCCGGAGCAGAATAACGATCCTACCGTAGCCCAGCACCGAGATCTCTTTCCACCTTCCCGAAATTGTAACGAGATCGCTCGGGCTTGGAGTCACGCCCATTGCGGGCTTTATCTTAATATAATCCGGATCGAAAATTCACGCGAGCCAGTGATGCCAGGGCACTGTGGCGCAGCACATCTTGCCT
The DNA here is from genome assembly GCA_963989405.1 of Trypoxylon attenuatum. Taxonomy (NCBI): domain Eukaryota; kingdom Metazoa; phylum Arthropoda; class Insecta; order Hymenoptera; family Crabronidae; genus Trypoxylon; species Trypoxylon attenuatum. The sequence continues at coordinate 6,649,060 of OZ022488.1, read as the reverse complement.
GACTTTCAAGTTGGCCGCTTGCGGTAAAATCGCGGCTGGAACTCTTATCCGGCCGGATCGAGCTTAACCTTTGACCCGACTCGTCGCCTATTGGCGGTGAATCGCATGTCTCTCGTTGGTCGAAAACCTATTGTCGGCACGGAAGTCGGAACCCGTCATCGCAGTTGCCAACGACACTTGTTAGAATTCCAATAAAAAACAGAGAGAGAGACGAGAGAGTACCGCAGGAGACTAACAATAATAATTAATCCTCCGGAAGGCGGTATAATCGTTTGAGCCCTTAAGCTCGCGAACCTCGCGGGTACATATCATTGAATTGCTTGACGATCTCGAGGCGCAAACTTTCGATTCGATCTTTTCTCGAGGCAGAACACTCGCGCGGAGCGGGAGGAAGACGCGAGTATATGTACGTTTACGATGCGTATTACATAGTATTAATTTATGCGGCGCGATAGCGCGCATAAATTACGGAACGCGAGCCTGCAGCCAGCACACGCGGGACGGCTCGTTACGCACCGGTGAAACGCGCTGCTTCGTAATCCTCCGGCGATAGATCATGATAAAGCAAACACAGGCACTTGTAATTATGAGTGTAACATTATTAATTATAATTGTGCTCGGCGAAACCGGGACCACTGGCGCAGGACCCCGGGCATTTTCACCGGTGCAAATTGAATTAGTATAAATGGGAAATTTATTTCCATGAAGAATAATGTGTGTGTATCGCACACAGAGATGCATACGGAGAAGTGGTGGAACACGGTGCATTACGTGCACGGAGCTGTAGCGCAAATCACAATGAACCGGTGCCGAAGAAAGGATATCAGGCCGATTCGCGAGTATACTATGCACATGTAAATTAACAACCCAGAACTATTAACAACCGGCTTTAAATCTTTAATAACCTCGGTGTGCCTCTCCCAGGGCATTAACTTATAAGTCGTGAGAGCTAGCTGGACGGACGCGAGGCAAACGCGAAGCAAACGCGAGGTAAGCGCCGGGTACAAATAGACCCCGTTACCAAATGAACTCTAGTGCGTTCTCTCGTCAACGGAGTTATCGCACTTGGCTCGCTTGTTCGCTTACTCACTTGCATGCTTGCCAGTCCCACGCATCGCTCTATCGTCAAATACAATTATACGCGTATGTAGTCTCCCACATCATTCGTGACCACTTACTATAAATTAATCTACGAAACATTAATTCATATCTGGCATTTATATCTACAAGATAATAACTGCAGGCAAAACATCTCGCGTCAATATTCTTCTCTCGGTAGAGTCATCTTTGCGTCTCGCGTGTATGGGAGCGATCACGTTTCTGGTACAATGCACATTGGAACTAGCAAAGTGTTTCGTGTTGCACGAGAGGGCCCCGTATGAAATACCATCTCGAAATCGAGCGAAACCGACCGATCGACGGAGATCCGCGAGGATCGCTCGGATAACACTCTGGCGGTATAGTATGTCGGAAATTATAGGGTGTTATTCGCGCAGGGCATCGCGCGAGCGAGGGTATGCGATTCGAGGAAGATAGTGCTCGCCGAGCCATGGTTGGGCCACAATCGAGCCACAACCGAGCCACAACCAAGCCACAATCGAGCCACAGCTGAGCTCTGGACTTGGTCCAAGCCACGAGAGAGTCAACACGCGCTTATAAGGTCGATTTTAATAGGGGTTGGGTTACAATTATGAGCATGGTAACGGGCCCCGGCACTCATTACCTCGCTAAACTGGAACTAATTATTATGTTCCACGCTTCGCTGTGGAAATTCCTGGCCACTCCTGAGGAAGGACCACGGGGGGTGGAAGGGGCAAACTGTTCTTTAAACGAGTCTTCGATGTTTACACCTATTTCCATGAACAGACTCTCATTCTCAAGCAGAATTCATCATTCTATAATTTTATACATTTATCCTCTGTTTTGACCGTAATGAATTGTGCGAGTGGTTTCGATGCGATAAATGCGATAAATTTCGGGGAAGAAGCCGCAAAAGAAGCATTGCTTACTATTTGTCCCCCTCTGAGATGCGCGTTCGCGCAGTATCGCACACGTGGAAGACAAATAAGGGACGCGCACCGCAGGGACAAAGGGCAGGCTGAGCAGCTTCACGAATGCATCTCCGCGTGAGGCCAGCCCGGTGAGCGGGTCCACTCGAATAAGCCGGGGAGTGTGCGAACGTATTAACACCTCGAAGGATTTATGATATTAGGCCGAGGTGGAAAAAGCAGGAGGGGGTCGAAGGCGTCGAGGTGGTGCGGAGGTGGTGCGGAGGTGGTGCGACCAGGGTGGAGTGGAGTGCTCGCCGAAACCTATGGATTCCCCGGGGCACGCCACGGCGGCTTGACTCTTACAGAGGCCACTGGAACAAATGGGCTCAATTTTACATATTGTAAGAGGACCCCGTTCCCACTGCTGGTTTGGCGCCCACGCACCTGCGATCTATTTCATCCTCGTATTTCTTAGCTAAGCTATGCGCCCGCGAGCGGACTACGCGTACCCTTAATCTATCGTTTAAAGTTTAAAGCGTTATTGTCTCAATGTCAATTTCTTCGCACCAAGGACTAGATTACTACGGAAACACACGATTTTGTTTTTATTATGCTCACATTATGCTATACAATATTTTCATACTCCAGTTATACGTTATTCTGAAATTGCACCTTCGGGAGGCAAGAACTGAGTACTTCTTCCGGACTTATTCATCGCTCCACGGTCGACAGGAGGCACGAATACACCTCGATCACTGTCGCCGTTGAAATTAGCTCGCGTGATTAACTGGCGTCGTTTCTCAGGTAGTAAATGGGCAGCCTATGAAAAATCAAAACGATTGTCAGGTGGTACTCGGGACCGATGGCTGATGCATCAAGGGTGCCATCGGTTTTCGCGTCAAGCTACTAATTGTAAGAAGTATGAGATTATTATCCAATTGACACAAATGAAGTTTGAAATCCTGATGGCACTCGGCCTCATCAGGGTCACACTGATCTTGAAGAACCTTAATTGTTAAGTGTACCAGTTTCGTTTCCGGTTGGTGGTACGGTTCGAGTGCCAGAGGCGCTGCCAGTTATTCGTTCGGGCGCTCGCTCACCCTACCTTTTTTCTTCCACGCCTTTGCGAACGCGGCGCCCGAGTGATCTATAGCGGTGCAGCACGCACTCTACACGTACTCCACACACGTCACCCCCGCAAGCCTATCCGCTTTCGCGCCACTAACAAATTGATATAATTTGTTGGTAACGGGTTGTACGCTCGTGCCCGTCGGCAACGCAGCGCGGTGCGGCAATACGCGTCGAGTAAGATTCGTGCGAACCCGGAAAGACGCAGCAAACGAACCGCGGCCCGGAAATTCGTCCCGAAAGTGGGCTAATATTTCTCCCTTAAGCTGCTGCGTGATTCGCGCATTTCGTGATTAATTGGGAATTATGCCTACCGGTTAACGTAATGGTAGAGCAGAGACCGGCATCTTGGTAGTAGTACTCGGAAACTCATTGGATCCGAAGGCACAAGAGATAAGGGAACCGTGGAAAGTGGCTCGGCTCGGTTCATTGGTCAAGGTGAAAACAGGTGAGCTTTTTTCGTGAATCGGTGACTGCTTTATCCTGGCATCCGTGAGATAGTCAAACAAGCGGAAAGAGATCTGTAACGGCTCGGGTTGGGCCGGGCTGGGTCGAGGAGTCTTTTGTCATTTGGCCGTGGTGTATGTACTCCGTATACCGCAAGCGCGTGTGAACGCGCGCGCTCTTCGGCTGTTTGGTGAAACAGTTTGACGGGGTTACATAATTGCCGAGTAAACGTTGACTGTCTTCGACAACGTTGGAGGACGCTAAAGGAGGGCAAACAGCCGCGGGGATCCCAAGCGTGGCCACGACCACAGGTTAGCTGCCCGTTCAGCGGGTTCGACCATCTCGGGTATTGTCCGACAGATTCGTCTACCCTTGGCTCGTCGACGTGAGCGGAAGATCGATCGGATCGAGAAATGATTTATTGGCAGAAGAGCGCCAGGCTCCAACAGTATCACGAGGTGCACTTTCGAGCTACATTGGTACCAAAGTGTGAACGAGATAAGAGCCAGGCGAACTGTACTACTACAGATGAGATATAAAATAGACAGCTCATCTTATAGGATTTTCTAGTACAAGTTTCGAGACAAGGCTGTCGCAAAACACCAGAATGCTTTTGATGCTCTTTACCCTTCGACATGACGAACGTAGAAGCCATATTCACTTTTGCTATCGTCGTGTATAAGTGCAAACTTGATATATTTTGTAACTATAAAATGGTAAGGAGTTCTAGAGCCCATATTCGCGTATGTTACAATAATGCATTGGATGCCAGGATTATCCTATATCTCATCAGTGGTAGTACTATCTTCTCTGAACCGTTACCGAAGGCTTATGTCTGCAAAAAACTCGGCATACAAGAAACTTTCTCGATTAAGGAAGAATTACTTCCCATATTACCCCCTGGTCAAAGATAAGCTTCGACAGACTAATTCTTCCTTACGACGTTACCGACGCGATTTCTTCTCCTCGCTTCAGTTGTTTAATGGAAAAACGTAATACGGCATGTCAGGATGATTCTAAGCGCGAAGTGCTCGAGAAACTTCCTGAAGGTGTTTCGATCTTCGCGTTCTCGAGAAAGATCCTATAAATCTGTATCGCGAACCACTTAGACCGGTGCGGTGGTAAACGACGCAGGTGAATCCCAGTCGCCGGGCCGCGACGTGGGGTTGAGAGGGCAACTCGTTATGTAAAAGGGCGTTCCAAATACCAAGCAAATTGGCAGGACTCCCACACCATCGTCTCGGGTTGTCTCGCGTGCAAAGGAAAGGAAGTAACTGCGAGCGAGATTCGCTCGCTCGGAAACGAACCAGGCGCGTATACTGCATATAACGAGGCCTCATAGTTACCCCACGCCGTGCGTGCGTCATTATATATTACGTTACGCTTACGCGTATGTAATTGCGAGCATCGTCCACGAAAGCGTTTGATTTATGTCTTCATACGCCGAGAGACGCTCGTGCTGCTAGCGCGTGGGCAGCGAAAGAGACGTCCTTCTCTCTCGCCTTGACTCGTTCCCTTTGATTCCGTTGCTCTCTCTTCCCCCCCTGCTCTCCTGTTGCCCTCATCACTCCCGCACTCTTTCTCTCTTTCTCTTTCTCTCTCTCTTGGTGGTTGGCGTGGCGTATACTTCGCGAGGTATTCTTCCTATTACCGGGATGCCTGCGCCTCGGTGAGAGCAGATCGAAAGAGTTACACGGGGCTTCATTCTGAACATGGCACAACTCTTCACGGACCTTGTATCCCGCTCGTGTTGCTCGTGGTGCCCTATTCACTTTCGGGAAGCACCGTATCTCCTTTTAATTAAGTTTCACAATAACATGCTAATTTCGTTAATTTGCCAGCCGGAGGTGGCTACCCTCGCGGAATGTCATTGTAGGTAGTTGGTACGTCGATAGTTGTGATGTACACGAGTCGCGGAAGAGGTGACAGATCTAGTGAGAATCGGTGGAAGCAGTCGTTCGCGCGGCTAATTAGAGAGTCACCGTCAATTTTGTTGGCAACATTTTAAAAGGTACTCGCGTAGCGTACGCCCACGCTATTCACCCCGGGGCAAAACGGACCCCCCGCGGCTACTTTCCGACCGCCTAATTACCGAACAAGCCTATCTCCAAGCGGGACGTTGCTTGCGCGATCCTACCAATATACGGGGTGTACTTAATTAATGTAGAAGTGATTTCTTTGGGAAAAACTAGAAGAGAGATCGTCCTCGTGACCCTTGTGACCTTCGTTTGAAAAGGGGATCTGCCACAGCGCATCGTGATTAAGGGACAGATCAATTTTTTATTATCCCCCCGTACGAATGCTGAATAGGTTTGCATAGATTCCTACGGTGTATTACTCTCAGTGCCCAAGAAAAACCCAGAGGAAACCCAGGAATAATTGGGGAGTACAAAAGTACAGATTAAATACGAAAATTGGATTTTGATTAGGGTGTATCATCGTACCTGCATAAATTATCTTGAACCTTGAGTGTCGGTGCATGCACCTTCCAGACACCCTGTGAACCGTGAGGATCAGAGGATAAGCTCGGCTGTACGTAAGCTCGTACACGCGTACGAGCGTAGCGATCGGTTAGCTCGCTCGCTCGCTCACTCGCGCAATAACGTTACCGTGAAATAAGACCGAACGTGCATCCAGCTGCGAAGCTCGCATAAACTCGGCCGATTGGATCCTAAATCGGTAGGGTCGCTTGTCTTAAGGTGGGAATGCCAACACACCCCCTGAATCAGCGCGCGATGATCACCGCGCGTATTTATGCGGCGCGCGTAAATTTGGTCGTCGCATTGCGTTGCACTGCGATGCGTTGCGTTGCATTGCGTCCGGGCTGTGCTCGTGCTCTCAGACAAGGCTTCCCAGAATTTCGCCGCGCGCGGCATACAAGGAATGATGGAGAGGGAGCGAGATAGGAGCGGAATTAATTTGTTAATGCATTCCCCCGATGGCTGGGGCCGTGTAGCGCAGGGAGCGCTCGTTCCCTCGCCTCTACGTTAGTAAGTCACCGGCGCAGTGTGGCGTAGGGGAGCCAAGGATGCTGGATGGGATACTTTGAATTTAGTGGACGGCCGATAGAGCCGTCTCAATTACGGTACCCGAGCCAATTTATGGGGAGAGATTCACCGCGTGATATACTGGCTAGCGAGCGACAACGCGCATTTTAGGATCGGACTTAGGACACTCCGTCACTGGGATATAGAGTCCTCAAGGGATAGCACAACTCCTGTCAGCACTGTGCCATTTCTCTTCCTCTCTCGAGTCTCGAGAGTCGTTTAGTGCCGGCTGAATTAAGTACTCGAACCCGCTAACGAGATGCCTTGGTCACGAGATGACAGTAGAAACTAGTTCTTCGCGACCGCGATATTATGCTGCGCGAGCGCCGCGTCGGTGCCTGAAGGGCGCTTACCCACGTCCTACAATTAGTGTCTCACCACAGAGGACGCATTATACGCTGGTATCGCTCTTGACCGAACGAGGCGAGCGATAGAGGCTCGAGAGAAGAAGGGAATATGTCTCCCTAGATGGCTTAGACGGCCTAGACGAAAGAGACGTATCGCAGCGAGCGACTGAACGAGGTCGAAGCAGAGGAATCGCCATGGACGGATTCGACGATGGAGTTCGATCACGAGAGGCGTGTCAGCAAGTAGATGTACCTGTCGAAAGGAGATGCACCCTCTTCCCTTTGAGAAGTGACGTGCTTTTACGATCCCTACATTCTTCTCCGCCCGATTTAGATCTTCCTCTTCGAGGATCCTTCATCACGCATCTTTAAATTGAATCTCTCAACGCGGACCACTTCCGTTGAGCTCTTAAAATTACGTAATATTCACGCCAAAGTGGGGGGTCTTACACCGAAGTTTATGACGATGAACGCGAGAAACAATTAGCATCAATTATTAGAATTAGACAAGTTTCTATTTTGAGACTCGAAACAGAAAGAAGGTCTTTGAATTGGACTTGGCGTAGGGTCCGTCCGAGTCGACCGTAAACTGAATCGACAATACCGAGAGATATACGAAGGTGACCGCACCTAATAATTACAGGACTACCAGCCAACCGTGATCCTTGACTAGACAATGCATTAGATGGTACCAGAAGGAAAGTCTGGTACCGTTGGGTACCAGACCGCGGAGCAAAAGGGCCGTGGAGCTGCTGACGGGCCATCAGATAAGGGCCGTGTTTGCGTAACCTCTCACCTCCCACCGGGGTCGGCAGCATAGCGCGCGCTATGCCCCGAAGAAGAGTGGTCCCGAAGAAGTGGGTGCTGCTCATCTCTGGCGCGACGTGACGGACAGGTTCACCGTCTCTTCCTTCCTCGTGATCGTTTAAAAGCTTTCGAGACCAGCCGCCCAGCGCCAGATTGCCTCCTCTTCTTCTTCTGCTTCTACCTCCTCCTCTTCTTCCTCTTCTTCTTCTCCTTCTTCTTTTCCTTCTTCTTCTTCTTCTAGTCTTCCTTAGTGGCACGCCAGGCGATCCTCTTGCCCTTCGCCATTTCGTTGAATCACGGTTCGTGTTAATAGCTTCGAAGAACTCTCCTCTGCTTCCGATCGGGATTCACTGGTGAGATCTTCGGCCTCATCAGTCGGCTGCCTCCTTTGACGGATGCGCCAAGAGAAATCCTCCTCGCGCGATGCCCGCAGCTACTTCAAAACTAAACCAGAGTACATAGCCAAATTGAAGAAATATCCGAATCGAACTCACTTGGCTTCCGTGTTTAACAAAAGTACCCGAATCTGGTAGAGAATTAAATTGCAGAAAACTTGCAGGTTCAAGGACAGATTTCCCAAAATTAGGAATTTATTTTCAAAGGGTATCATGGAATCTTAGAATCGTAAAAGCGTGAGATGCTCGCCACGTGGTCCGATAGCTAATCGGATAATAACTGAGGAGTAATTGGAGGATAGTTCAAAGCGTACATTAATCAACATCGAATTGATTCGTTAGTATGCTAAAAGAGCGACGCTGGGTGAAGCCAGTGGATGGACGAGGTGAGAGAAGGGCGACCCTTATAAAGAAGATAGCGAGCACAATATACGTACGCGAGAGGCTACAGAAGAGACTGGGAAACGAAATCACCATTAGTGGGAGAACCGTATCTTCAGGTTCGATGTAATAAACCAATTCTCTCCCTCTCAACCCGTGCCCGCAGGAAGAAACCGTGCCAGGCAACCGTCTTCTAATTGGACCGCATTCCACCTGAGTTCCCCTCTATGTATATGCTTTACCGGAATTTTCATTAGCACGAGACTTTGTCGTGACGGAAGGTCCCGGATAGGTGTATCTATACCCGCAACACCGATATATACACGCGTGAACGTAGGTCAGACCTGAGAGAAAACCACAGCAGCAGAGTTTTAGAATCTCTGACTTTAACAACGCACTCGAACCACGATACAGGAGATCTCTCGTGCACCGCGCGTATCCGGATTGATTTTTTACCATCTCCGTCAATAAATACTAATCAACGGTTCTCTGCAGTAGTGGCGCTTCGACGAAGGTCAACATTTTAATCCGTCAAAGTGCAGGAATATTTTATCGAGTGTAGTGAATCCGATCGAGATACATAACTTTAAAGAGAATTTTTCTCTTATCCGGAGAGTCTTCTCCCACTATTGGTAATATATCGCTAAAGGTGGAAGGGTTGTATTTCTTGACGCGATGACTGTGACTTGCCAGTGATACGAAAAGTTGGTGCACGCATTGCAGTGCCAGCGGATGTGGCTCGCTGCGAGGCGGCGAGGGTGAACCAGCAATGGTAGGAAGACTTTAGCAGCGGTAAGAGGCTCCGCATAAAGAAGAGCATTATGTCTGGCATATAATGCAGCCACATAACGGCCGATCGAGGGATCATCGATCGATGCCGATCGTTTGATCGTGCTGGTGATGCCTGTGGTAGTGATGCTGGTAGAGTCCGTGGTGGCAGTGAGATCATTGCGCGCGAACAGAGCAAGAGAGTACGTGAGATAGAGGAGTAGTAAAAGAGAATCGAAGAGAGAGAGTAAAAGAGAGAGAAAGAGAAAGGACTGAAAAGCTCGGAACGCTTGAACGAGCTAATTGTGCGATATTGTGCACCGACAATGCTCTAATGAAGCATTGTCCATGATCCGGCACCGATCGGTGTCATCCCAGCCGTGTTTTTTTTCAGTCGGCGCGCGAGACACGGAAAGCGAACGTGTTCCGGAGAACGGTGCGATATAGCTGGTACAAAAGCGATAGGGGAGTACGTACGAAGCGATACCTTCGAACCGATGCGACGCGTCGTCTCATCATCCGCCAGACGTACCGCGATACCCAGCGGAGGTTAAAGATCCTTCGCAGATATTCTAATGAGCCGAACACGCGGACTCTGTTGACATCATGCTTCCGCTATGTATATCAGACTCTTACACCAATGACTTAACCAGTGGATAAATCAATAACGCATGTTGTTGGTTTCTACATTATTAGCGGAATCAATAACATGGTGGAAAGAGTTTCCAGCGGTGTTGAGGTTCAGTGACAGTGACCCAAGAGTGGACATTTCGCAGAAATAGCGTGGGCAAAATTGTAGGTAAGAGAAGCTTCTCACAGTAGCCAGAGGCTACTACTTCACGAGGGAGGCAAGGAGATCGTAGGATCTCCGAGGGGTTTCGTTTTCATTAGCCGCGGTGGGTTCTCGGTCATGATCGGGGCGCGCTCCTCAAGAATCGCGCGGCCCTGGCATCCACCTTCATCATTCCCGGTAAAAGTTATAACTCGATTATGCGTCTAACTAGCAATTTCAATACTATTAAGAGTCCGAGACGTAAGGGCGCCGCATCGCGCTGCGAGAACCACACGAACTCGAGCCACGGAGAATGTTTCGTCCCTCGGGAAAAAGCGCGCACGCTACCGGAGGATTTGCATGGACAATAGATGACCAGCTTACTCCTATCTACGCATAATTCAAACGAATCGTGCTAGCTGAATTCACGGTAGCGATTCGTGTCCCCCTTGCCTTTTTGCTCTCTTCCTTTTCCTCGTCACGTTTCTGTCGCCATGATCGCGCTACTCACGGTGGATACCCTATCGCTGGATCATGCTACTCGTATATACCTACCCTGCGCTGATATTTATAAGACTCGCTCATCCCCCTGGCTGCATCCTAATACACACTATTCAAAAGGGTCACCTCTCACACATCAACTAACAGTAACTCAACCAATTTCGCATCAATCCCACTTTATACCGATAACACAATAAATAATCAGTCTCGAAGGATAAAAAGTCTAGAAATAAACACGTTAAGATTGGAAGATAGCATGGTTCGTGCAGCGACTTTCAACTCATGACGAAACGACGTGGAAAATTGAGAACCGGCGCGGCATGGTATCATTGGGAAGAGAGAACAACGGCGCGTTTATCACGCACAACTAATAGAAAATTATCTTTCTAATTTAAATCCTTGGTAGAGGTCCGAGTGGCGGAGAGAGTATAGCCGCGGTTATAGTGCACGCGCGAGCGCGCTCAGCCGAGGATCGCTTAGGAACATCCCGTTGGTCGTTCCTCTCGGTTAACGGGCATAGATATATCCGGCTAGAAATAAAATCGGCGATAGTATCTTCGCTGAATGAACTCTCCCACGCCTATGCCTATTCGCGCGCTCATCCACCCGCTCGATGCTCAGTGCTCGGTGTTCGGCGTTCGGCACTGGCCGCCCGGCATGCGTGCGTGTACTCGGCGGAGCCGTGGCGAGCGCGAGCGCGGCCGTGCACACAGACTCATCCCTAAGATCGTACAGCGAAACGGCATGGTATGGGTCTGTACGCGAAGCTGCGTGCGTTCACGGGCACGAAGATCCAGGTTCCAGAGGTCCAGGGGTCCATCGGGGCCCGACCCGTCGACCCCGGCACGTATTCGCCACACCCGCACACCGATGCTTAGGGGCCACGCTCCGATGCTTAGGTGGGGTCCCAGGCTTATACCCGCCAGCTCTTCGTCTTCTTCCACTTGCTCGGCTTTGGCTTCCCCTCTCGTTCCACCTTCTTACTCTTCTCTCTTTTCTCTCACCATCCTACCCTTTTTCTCCTTCTTCGTCATCGTCTTCTTCTTGTTCTTCTTCTTCCTCTTCCTCTTCTTCCTCTTCTTTTGCTTTTTCTTCTCCTTCTTCGTCTCGGCTACATTCTCGAGGCTCTCGCTCTCTCTTTCGAGTATACTCTCACTGGCAATGCCCTTTTCTACCTCTTTCTTTCCAAATCCTTCCTTCTCTGCAAGTTCGTCGGGAGTTTCTTACTCTCCGTGTTCTCGCAACACCCCACCCGCGAGGTAGCTGGTCCGCCGCGGCGCATCGTGGCGGGCATATATGTACACTCGCGGAATTAATAGCCGGTCGCGGCGGAAAAATCGCGGTAATGTGATTACGACGCTGTCTTTCGCTCGTTCGTGCTTACTCGACCCGCCTTGACTCGACTTCCACGTACGTACGTGGCTCCAGCCGGGCCTCCTACTCGACGGCAATGCGATGGCGAGGCCTCGCTTCCTGTACCCGGCTTACTTACCCCTTCTACGCAACAGCCCCCTCGGAAGACAGTACGTACCTCTCGCGCTGCATTTCTCTCTTTTTTTTTTTTCCTTTCTCTCTCCATCTTCCGGCTCGATGGACCATCTTGCTTTCTCCATCTCGCTGCGTCTTGACTCGGCTCGATCCTGCCGATATCGATAGTCATTTCCGGGAAATAACGGGGAAATTGACGGAGGAAAACCGCTAAGACAAATTGTCGATTAATTGCAAGTACACACTCGCGGTCGCGGTCGCGGACGCCGGAAGAGATTTGTGTCGAGCGTGCGAGCGTTCGTATTAGCGGACTTTATAACCCTGTAAATTAACGAGATACCCTACGATCGATAAATCGTAACCGCACCATTAATGGTGTCCGCGTGTTGTTCGCCGCGAGGTGTAATACGTCGAGTGATGAGCGAGATAAGTGTCAGAAGAAAGAGAAAAAATGTGGAGAGTCTCGGTAATCCGGGAAGATTCCGCGATGCATACCTTGGGGCAATTTTTAACGCAGGGCCCCGTGAACCCGCGATAAGTAAACACATTTAGCAAGAAGGTAACGGGGCAGGCGAATGCGACCGGGTGTGAGCGGGGCTGAGCGAGTGCGAGCGAATTTAAAACGGTCGTTAAACGATGGATTTTAAGGGATCGTTACTCGTCTCGTCCTAAAAGCGCCCTAAACTACCGGGCGCGCTCGGCGGGCCAAGTAAATCTATAAATCCCGGCAAGTATAACGATCCCCGATGTGGCTGCCGCTATAAAAATTCTTTGAGCGTCGCGCTCTCGCTGGCTGGCCCCTTTACCCCCTGGGCCCCTCGGCGCGGCGGACAGGATGGGCTTATGGTTTTGCTCGTTACCCGCACAACGCGGCATTACAATTTTATATAAATCTGGCCGACGCGGCGCACCGTTTTGTCGAATGGCGTTGTCCGGCGCGCCCGGCGATTTTGGGGAATTTGCGAGAGCATAAATTTCGGGTGGCAATCACCTACGGTGGAAAGAGGTGACGTGCCGAAAAGAGATGAGCAGGAGAAGATCGTGGAAGGCCGATCGAGGGAGGCCGAAGAAGCGTATCTTCTCTCCGAACTGTCTTATGAAGGCGAACCGCTCTCTACGTGGTCTTCGGTGACTCGGGTCAGGTCGCGTATGCAAATGAGATGAGCGCGTTCGTTCACTCGGCCAGGTGAGCCGAAATCCGCGAGGGCCACGCCACGTCGTCGCGCCGTATCGACGGGAACGGTTTTGCGAACAAGACCCCGACTCACGGTACCGCGAGCGAGTTGAGCTTCCTACATGGATCTGTCATGTTCGACGAGCGCCTCGAACTCGTGTGTGAATTCCGTTGGCCCGTGGGTGATTATCGATGGTCTTAACACGGGAAAAAGCGCACCACAATACGGACGTTGATAAATCGCGCTAGTTAAATCGGGACAAGTGTACGAACGTGTAATGACTGTCAAAGCGATCCCAGCCTCTGAAATAAAAGCAGAGGCTCCCGGACGCGAGCTCATTATTTTCAAAAAAAGATCACGAGGCGCACGACGATCAGAAGCAGATAATACGCGTGTACTAAGCAGTAAGCTGTACCGGGTCCCTTAAAAGGCAGTAAATTATCGACTTTAATGCCACCGCGGTTTGCTATCTTGCACTTCTGACGCCTCTATGGACGCGAAATCCCCACTGGGAGAATACCTCTTTACTCTTTAGCTCTCGCGGACCTACGGGACAACTCAGGTCGCGTTCCTGCACAGATTCCCGAAGACCGTTATCGTAAATCTATCGGTACTTCAAATACCACGCGACAGAAGTCAACCTTTTCATAAATACCAGGACAGTCGAAGCGGGTCCGATGCGCGCACGGATAAGATAATAAAACTCGATTCCACGATTCGGTTCGGAATGGATCCTTTGCTCCCGTCTGTGGGCCGGTGGAAGGACCTGTGGAAAGAGCTTAAGTTCTCCACGCGGGTCTTTCGTACACGGCCATATAATTAAAGTCATCGCAATTCCGCGATGTGGCCCGCTCCAACATCATTACAACTAATTTAATATACGTATCGGTAGAAATGCTCTCCTGGCAATCTTTTATTGGACTTAAAGTCCACGGTGCATGTGGGTGATTCGGCACCCTGCCGCGCCATGCACCCTTTGCTCCGTTCTGGCCCCCGTTCGTTTCTTTCCTACTCGGCCGAACGAAACCGCGAACGGTGTGGGAACGCAGAAGCCGAGCGGATTGAAAGAAATTTCCTTTTTTCTTCCTTTGCTTAGTTGTCCATAAAAAAAGGAGATCGTCGAGCGAGTAGACGGAGTTTAATACAGTGCACTAACCGGCGCGTATTAAGAAGATTTAGGTGAGTGAGAGCAGCGGGCGCGCTGGTATAAATACCAGAATAATAGCACGGTTATAAGGCGTCCCTGGGTCGTGCGCGCGCGCGCGCGCGTGCACTCTTGATCCTCCCTTTTCTTCGGTGTGAGATCTCTTGGTCGCGGCTACGATCGCGGGGACGAAACGTATGGGGTGACGCGCAGGGGCCTCGGTAAGGCCCAGCAAAGCCCAGCAAGACCCAGTCAGGTCCCAACCAGGTCCCAGCCAGGGCCCCACCAGGGACCCACCATGGGTGGGCCCGCGGTGCTCGAGCACACACGCCGACCGAGCCGCGTAAAATATCATCGCAAAGCGCACCCCGATAAATTTCGCGATATTACCCGTGAAACCGCTCACCGGTGGAAATAAGAATGCAAATGGCCAAGCAGCGCGAGCCACGTTGCCTACCTCCCGGTCCGATTCTCCGGCTTGCGCCTGCACGAGCATGCTGCTCTCACTCACGGAAAACGTGGGAGCGCACCAGATACTGCGATCCAACGGACCTCACCCGATCGCGGTAGATAACGGTGACACAGCCGCCGTAGCTTGGCTATCTTGCAGTTTCTGTTGCTCGCAAAAATTATTGCTATTAGTTTTGCGTGTGAGTAAGTGTTTGGGACGGCGACGAGGGGGCGATAACTGATAACGAGCTACAGGTGCCCCGATAAGTGGATAGTATGTACTCGATATTCCGAATGATATCACTGGTATTAACAATAATGGCTTGTGGGCCGTAAGAAAACATGCAACATTGATCACTCCGTTTTCCATATATGTACTCCTATTCTACATTTTTCTACTTGTTCCACACGTGTATAACGCAATTGTATAAGAGAACCTACCAGTCATAAAGGTCAGCGTAGTCGGTGGAAAACGACAAGAGTGAACATCGAGAGACTCGAGAACGATTAGTCGGAAGACAATGTGCGTTGTTGACAGAGACGCGAAATGAAATCTGGCATGAAAAATCGTGTGAAGCGTACGTAGAACGATATTGCGTGTCGCACTGCGTTGCGAACGCAAGGCCGGAGTATGTATCCCCATAACGTATGTACGGTTCGCGAGCCCATAAAACCGAGAGCCGTAAGAACACAAACGGGCCCCGGTGAACGTGTTCCGGCCACGTCAAGTCCGTCCGCCTGTAGACGTAATCTTATTAAACGGCTATTAGCTGCTCGCCGAGGCTTGTCAACATTTAGACATCTGGCAGACACGGGAACACATTCTCTTACTTCTCTACACGCCTACACGCTCGCACCTCTCGTTCGTGAAACCTCTAAACCTCTGCTCTCTTTGCTGCGCGTACCGTCGCGCATACCAATCCGCCTCGAACTATTATTTCTTTCCACCGTCGACCTGTCCATTCTATTGCGCACAAATGGAGCAAGGATATTTATGTCAGTGCTAAATCCAACCGTGACAATGCTCAGTACCCTCGCTATTAAATTGCACTCTCACTTTCAATAGTAAAAAAAAATTAGTTGTGTGAGGCGATCGAATTAGTGGACCGCGTTCTTTCAACTCAAATGACAGTATTAACTCCGAGAAGACCGATCGGACAGATTCCAATGATGTTAGTCGTCTTCGTGGATCTTCGTATCTAGAGAAGTGCTCATCGCCCGAGTTCTCGTAGGATCTTCTTCCGCGGTTGAAACGGGCGCGTCTTCCCACCTGATACTCGCTCTGCCGCCTGGACGTGCTCGCTGTTACGATCGAAATGACTGACGTACTGACGAGAAACATCGCGACCCCCCGCTGTCGAATGTCGTCGGGCGGATCGCGCGAGTGACCGATGTGGGTGAATCCGAAAGAACAAGAGCCAGGGCGGCAAAGGCCAATCCGAGGGACAGAGCAGAGTACAAGGCTGCGTTGGGGCAAGTCAAAGGGAGAAAGATAGGAGGCAGAAGGCAGCAAGCAAGAGACAGGAGACAGGTCGACGCATGGGGAGAAACGCGCTCCAATCTTGTCGGATGGCTGAGATTGTTTCACGAGCACCAGAGGGAACACGGGTTGCGCGCGTTCGCGATGTGAGGCCGAAACGAGATGGCATATCGGAATATGGTATCGCCGCAGGTCTAGGAAAACAACGGCGCTGCTCTAGGGTACCGGTGCGGTGTAGTCTCGTGATAGAGCACCGTGGACGGTCGTGCGTTTCGTCGCTTATCCGAAAATCATCGGGTCATTGCTCGGACCATCGCGTAACCCTGTGTGCCCGTGCCTCTGTCTCTCTGCTCGCCTTGCCTCGCGATTTACCTTTACTGCCCTCCCGTTCCTCGTCTTTCTGGCCATTTTTCCCATTTTCTGCACGTATAATTACGAAAAATCACCCTTATACCCGTGCCAGCGGTATCGGATTTATGGGAGACTGGCAACGATATCTACGAATTAATTATCCTGCCAGGGAGTACTGTTATTGCCGTATACTTTGCACCGGTGCTCGTCTATGCAGGTACCGAAACGCAGTTACTACTAAGTCGTTCGGGAGGATTTTTATCTCTGGCTTCGCACTAACTAAGTAGCATTAGCTTCGCACAGTTGAAATTTGCAACGTTATCGGAGGGGCTGTCAGAGGTTACGATGCAGCGGGCAAGTGCTACGGGTGAAAGCTGACGCCGAATGTAATGGCGTGCAGCGAGCGGAAGTGAGCACGTAACGTTCGATATTTGACTCAGGTGCTGAATCTCAAGGGGGGCAGGAAAGGGAGTAAGGTTGAAGGTAAGGGTGCGAGCGAGTGCGAGCGGTCGCGCTATCTGGACCAGAATCTCGATCGAATTGCCTCCGGAGGTTCGCACGCTCTACGAAGTGGCATAAAGGGTGGCGGGATGGGGTGGGGTGCAGGAGGCAGCAAAACGACACACGGTGAAGGCAGGGAGCTCGAGAGAAAGAAATGGCAAGGAGGAGGGAGAGAATCGAGAGGTGCAGAGAGTGAAGGTCTCGTGTATCCGAACGAGCATGGCCAACACCTTCTTGCTCTTGTTTGCCACCGACTACGTGTAATTTCTTAGCAAAGGCGTTAATGAGGGGCTTGGCTCGGGACGGTAGATCACCGTGGACCTCGTAGGAGCCGCCGGGGCTGAAGTCGCCGCAACTGTTCTCTCGCAACTTCTCTCTTCTCTCATCTCTCTTCTTCCTGCTCCTCCTTTTCGTCCCTTACGACGCTTTACGTTTTCTCCCTCCCACTCCCTCTCTCTGCCCCCTTCTCTGCCCCCTCTCAGACTCGGCACAGTGGTGGTGTTCACGAGCTGTGCGCCTCGAGGTAGTGCTACCGTGTACCTGAATTCCGATCTACGCTCAGATACGGGACTCAAGCTCGCCAAGGAAGTATCTAGATGCCGGTGTATCCAGGATACTGCTCCTTCTCGTACGCCACGGTCCTGAAGCACGTTCCCAAAGAACCAGCGATACTTTGAATCCCCCTTCGCGTCTGTCCTTCCACTTTTCTATTGGCTGCTTTAACGGAAAGATTCGCGATCCCTGGTTTGTGTCAACAGTTTATTATTTTATCGCTTGGAATAGGAAACCTATTTGCACTGAATCGAAACGCTACAAGGGCGAAACCTTCTTTAAATCCTCTTTAATCGAAAAATTAGTGTTTGATAGATCCAAACAGGTTTCTGCTCTTCAAGAAGATTGAAGTACTGTGAATTATGCAGATTAATTACGCTAATTTCCTAATAACTCAATTTTCAGTGGCATTTGCTCCTCTGCTTGAAAATTGCTATCATTATCCACACTGGTCCGACCTCTCACCATAGTCGTCTTCCTATTATCGATGTAGGTGGGTCAATTATTTTGCTTTACCAACTGATTATTTTTATACCCATTCTCGAGATACCCGGCTCGATCGTTTTTCTTCTTACATCCCTTGTTTCTTCGGAACCGCGTTTGCGAGAGGATCGAAAAGACTGCGTGGCACCTCGGCTTGCCTTGGACGCGCGTGAAAGAAGCCGGTGGAATTCGATCGTAAAGCAGCCCGAGAAAACGGTTCACCATTCATCGCGGCACGGAGAATGCGAAAGAGGAAGAGACGACTGCGCGAAAGGAAGGAGACTCGAAGGAGGCGAACCGAGGACTCGACCGGAGGAGACTCGACGCGACAGCACACTTGACCCACACGGGGAAGCGAACCACGTTGGTAGTGTGCTATGCTCGTAAAAGTATAATGCGCGGCTCGAATCATTTGAGCGCAGTGTGCGCGCTTTACGAGCGCGAACCACGATAGTCGCGGGAAAAAGCCGCCAGCTAAAAGCTACGAATGGATAGACGACGAATGTACAAATCGACGTGCCCCACCCGTTACGCCGTGCCGCGGAAGAAGATCCGCTCGTCAGTTACGCAACCACAATTATCCTCATCGTTCTCCAGAGTTAATAATTTTCTCCTTGATCGAGGTCTGTTCCGCGGCGTGGATCATTTAGAAACGGCGCCACACCGTGACGGTGTCGTATTTTCTTGTCCAGAGGATGCGACGCGACGCGACACGGCCAAGCGAGGGCAAAAGTGAAATTCGATCGTAAAATCCACCAGAGGGAAATTCACGGTCGCTTAATTATTCCGGCGGATAGGATAGTTTCGTTTGGAAAGTCGATTCCGCGATTCTTCTTCCCGCCGAATTGATTGCAATCACGTAAGCACGGTGAGGATGGTACGAGGAAGAAGAGAGGAGAGATTTATTGTTCGCAATGCAGAGAGAAGAATTGCCTCGGCGTCGATTGTGTCCGGAAGCGAGAAACGCTTTGCTCAATAAAAGGAGAACCGCATCGTAATTTACGTCGCGTCGGGCGACTTCGCAGCGGTCGATCACGGTAGACGTTGAGGGTTGTCGATAGGATGGACCACGTCGAGTCGAGTCGCGTCGCATCGCGCTGCGCCGCTCACAGCCGAGAGACCCTGCACTCGCTCGGTGAGTAGCATTACCGCGGGCGACTTAAAATAAATCAATAGTGGTATGTAAATTCTGAAGTCACAATGGACAGTGGAGGATTGAGGAATCAGTGGAGAGTCCGTGTGGTAATTTTCCCACGTGTCCACTGGTTATCTGGCTTCTTAGGAGAGGCAACTAATCCGCGGAGTGGCGTCCTATAGGCTCGGGAGCATCGCTTAACCGATGTCGTTCTCGGGGATCGCGGGTCCAGTCGAGGTTGCTGCAGCGAGTTGCGGCCCGCGGCATTATAGTGGCGCATAGTTGCAGTCAGAGCGGCCAAGCTATGCGACCGGGGCATCTATGCGCTTCTACGCGCATCGCTGCTCGCAATCAACATACCTGGCCCGCCGCAAAAAACCACGCTGCGGGCTAATAAGATTTATTTTGCGATCCGAGCCAAGACCTCGTGCGCCCGCGCGAGCCTCATGCGCTCAAAAGAGATCCTACCCTCCTAATACCCCGCGGAATCCTTTACTTTCGTCTCCGAGTTGCAATGGTATTTCAAATCGCCTTTTCATTCCCGGCTTTAAATCCGTCAGGTGTGCGTACCCTGGGCACCAACGAAACTATCCTAAGAATAAGATACACGCTGATGAATCGCAACTTTCGCAGGAATTATTTTTATCACTAAGAAGAAGATGAAATTGTTTATTTCCAATCGGGTAGAATCTTGTCGCCTCGAAACACAGCTCTACTCACTTTTCGCTGCAAAAAATCTGCCGATATAGCGCAAAGGGGTAAGTTTTTCTAAAGAAATATTTTTCCCTTGGGTTAATATTGTTTTAAAAAATCTAGCATTGGCCAGAGTGAATTCTCCGCGAATTCAATGCGGACAAAACTTCCCCGGCGAGTAGGAGAAGCACGCCGCTCATAAAGCACATGGCATAAATCAGAAGAGCCTACCACCTCCTCCAATCTCCTTGCCCTCTTTGCTCGACCTTCTCCCGGCCTCCTTTCGGTCTCTTCTCGGCCTCTCTCTTTCTCTCTCTTTCTCTCCCTTCCGGGCCCTTGCGAGCTGCGATTCGATACTGGCCGGCCGAGCATCGCGGACTTCAACTTTGCGCTCGAGAAGCTCGATGGTAATTACTCCGGGACGTTTACCGATCCGATGTGGACGGTTTATAAATTATCCTATCCCATTCGGCGTGACTGGTCACCGATCTCGTCATCTGAACTCGGCACTCTAAGGTGTCTCGTGCTACTTGATTTAATTATTCCTTGATATCAATCACAGTTATTTATGTTTTTTTTTTCATTTGAATCCCGGCGAAAAGTGATCAATCTTCGAGAGTACCAAATTCCAGATAATGACGTTTATTTGGATTTGTCATCCATGAATATTTTTAAAACTGGTGATCTACAAATGAAAAAGCATCAAGCAGTAAGCTCGACTTAACTCTAAAAACTCTTACTTAAGTGAGTCAGTCGAGATGAAAAAGTATTTCTGCTATCAACAAATTCTCACATTTTTTGACAACAGCCCGAGGAGGAAAGATACTGTTTGCATCCAGCCTTGCACGTGTCACTCGTTACAATGCGCGGCCGGTGAAATAATTGCAGCCGGTTGAAACCGGCCGCGAAACGAGTCTCTCTTCTCCCAGACGGACACGTGACTAGTGGCGAATGGAGCGAGTTACGCGCGACCGAAGCGCAGTGCTGCGTGAAAACGTTGTCTTCCACTTGCGGAGGTAGAAATTGTTCGTTTAGCGCCGTGTTCACGCATCCTGAATGCCGACCGCGACCCCGAGTTTCAACGAAACGCGTCGCAAACTCCCTCGGCTCACTGCCGATGTAAATACTTGATGAATATTTACATTTCGTATATTCCTATGATGTACGATGATCACTCAAGCAACTCAATTAAGTATAATTCAGTTCGTGCGGAATGGCAACGATTAAAATTAAAATTCTGACCCACCGACATAATGTAACTTAATGACACTGTCTAGTCACTATATCTTTAGGAATTATGGTGGCCAGGCGAAAAACACGCTAGTTTCGAAAAATATGTTAATATCTCGAACAATACTAATACCGTATTACGGCTGAGGCCTCATTTTATTTTGTGCTCGGAATCAAATATTTCCTTCGCATCGGCGTTTCTAACACTTCCATGAGAAAATGATCTGGTTTCCTTTATAGTACCTTAATTTGACGTGCAACGTACTGAAAAATGATTGAAAATGACCCTAGGGATTTGGTTGACGTCGTCCTTATAGAAAAGTGAAACGATTACTATCTGATCGACAGGATTCGATGAAATCGCGCAATATCACCGAACCCGAGGTTCCACACCTCGCGACAATACTACACCTGACGCTTTCACCGACTGACCGAATTCAGCCATCGTCTGGCAGTCTCGCAACTTTCAACTCGTCTGGAAGATTCAAATTCTATTTTGAATGTGTCGTAACTCGGTATTGACTTGACTTAATAATAAGGGTTGGTGCCGAATATAAACTCTTAAAGTTCATACAAATTTCGATTAGTTTTTCCTATCGAAATCCATACACAATCAATTGACAATGTCGATTCGATTTTTACTATTTTTTCCTAAAGTATCATTAACTCTTATCTCACCGTGAATCAAAAGTATACCAGCTCACCAGAAGAGGAAGAACAGCAGGAAGATAGGCTCCGTCGGGTTATCAGTGCGGACCATCTTTGGTGTCCCAGCTAGATAATAAGATACGTTCTCACCAAGACATCCGAAGCAGTTCCAGGAGCAGCTCCCGGCAGGATCCGTTTCCGCGAGGGGTACAAGATCCAAGCTTACTTAGTTAGTTTGAGCATAGTAAGGTATAAATGCGCGTATATAAGTCAGCGGTGGGGTAAAGGCGGCAGGTGATACGCGGCAGACTTTCACCCGCACCCGCGTCGACCTCACGCACATACGCGCGGGCGCGGATGCTCTCTCGCCTAGCCGAACCTCTCACGGAGCCGTAGATCGAGGCGAAACGCACGGAGGGAGAGAGGAGCTTCGGAGCAGCGCAGGAGGAGAAAGAAGAGAAGAAGATAAAGAAGAAGAAGAAGACGAAGGAGAGAAGGCGCTGTCCAAAGTGCGCCACAGGGAGGAAGAAGGAGGGTCGCCCCAGAGTCGAAGGTGGAGGTGGTTGCTCGGGGAAGGAGGATGAACCGGCACCTGTACCCTCATAACATATAGCCGTGCTGCTCTCCACGGGATCCGAGTGTACGTCTCCTCGTATATACGTATCCGCGGGTGTCGGACTATACGTTTGCCGTTTGTTTGACGGTGAAGGAGCACAGGGCCGTCGCGTCGCGCGACACAAGCCTCTTGTTCCTCTTCTCTCTCTCTCTCTTTTTATCCAATTCTCCTCGATTAGTGCTCTATCCTCCACCGCCGTTCTCCGTGTCTTCGCGTCTACGCCACTGCGAGTCATCCGTCAAGGATTCGAGATCTCGCGACAGGATATACGGCCCTGCGGTGGATGCCCTCGCAAAGAGAACGTTCGCGCTGCGTCTCGTTATTTGTCTTCCTTGCCGTTGATATCCGATACGCGCGGACTACCTTCGTCTTCCCAGTCGGGCTTTATTGCCCGCACGTCACCGGGAGCTCTTCGTGGTCTCCGCTGATTGAGAGCATTCCACGGAGTGTCGATGATGCCACGTCACAGATAGTAGCCTTTTATCGTTATTTTTTTTAAGTTTATCACTCCTAGTTGTATATTTTCTCTTTTCAACTTGAAATTTCATCACTACTGGCGTTTGATTGCTCTCCTGAGAGACGGTGTACGATGTGACCGAATGATGCGTGTCAAAGAAACATGCCCCATTTGCCATCTGGGTGAATTTTTTGTCACCTTGCCAGATGGTTGGAGAAAAAGATGGCTAATGATTAGAATCGAGATGAATACGGCCCTGGAGAGCACATACGAGATGGCACATAGAAGCGTCTGTCTATGTGTAGAGTGTAGGCGGCGCTCCTAGCAGGTGCTCATTAGATTACAGGGACGATGTTCGAGATGTTAGCCACCTTTTACTCACTGCTCGAGAGGCCTCCACGCAAGATTGGGATCTCTTACGCTGTTCTCTCCCCGGTATCGTTCGGGACCACCGCCTCCCTTCGCCCTCTAACCCGCACTCGGTTCCGCCATCCCCCGGATCTTTCCATCCTTCGACGATCCTTCTCCTCCTTCTACTCCTTCTTCTCTTTCTCTGGCTTCTTGATGTTCCCGATTTTTACTGAAACCTGAAATCCATACTCTACAGTGCACCCACGTATCGGGCTCACGCTTGGGCCGGATTTCACTGGGCTGCCACTGATCGTCTGACTCCCCTTATCCCTGGATTTACTGGCAAGTAGTCGGTACCTTGCTAACAAGGTCTCTATTTAGTGTTTCGCCGCTTTGGCTGGTAACGAGCCAATATCGTCCTCTAATACCGCGCGATCCAAGTCGCGTTGTGCGATAAACCCAAAAGAAGTAAGAAAGTAAGTCGAAGATGGAGTACTCGCGCGATGGTACACTTCTTCCGCGAGTGTCACCAGCAGTTCGCGCAGTAAAACTCGAAGCTTTCCCTATGGTGGAGTACGCGGTGCGCGGCGCAATGCGCTTATCTTCTTCCTCGGTGCCTATTAATTACGGTAGGTTGGTAGCCCCGGCTAAGCCTCCGGAGACGCGACTCAGAAGGCCAGCCGAACGTTTGCATATTACGTGACATCGCTGCCGCGATAAATAACAACGCGCGCGGGCCGAGTTCGCTCGTGCACACTGTAAGCTCTAGCACGCGGAACACTGGGTTACTGTGGGTTACTGTGGGTTACTGTTATCGGCAAGCGTCTCCTATAAATTCATGCCCGCATCTTCCACCAGTTGATATATCTGCCTCTGGCCGAGAGAGCACCAGCTGCTGCTGCGAGCTGATCCACATAGAGAGTGAATCGAGCCATCCGACGAATTCGTGGTTGGGGATAGGTATCAGGTAGAAAGCGAAGGGCGCCGCACCGCGCCGCACCGCGCCGCATCGCGTCGTGTCGGTAGTGCGTTTATCGCAGCAGGAAGTCGGTATACAAATGATAATCTAAAGCTGTGCCCGCTCGCGCACGCGCACGGTTGCGCCTACACCCGCATCCGCACCCTCACCCACACCCTCGTTCTGCTACGGTTCCCGTGGTCCACGCCACTCCACGCGCTGTAGATCGTCTTCTGGTGGTGTAACGCCGTGCGGCAAGCTACGACTACGAGCGGTGTGCGAGCGTGCACACGCTACCGTCCCAGCACGCGGGGGCTAGTGTAGGTGTGCGCTCACGACCCTACCGCTGGGTCCTGGGAGTTGAATTTGTCGCTCCATATCTCGTCCTGGAATTTATGAAAGCCGACTTGGCCGTAATTTACGCGGCCGCAGTCACGCGCAGTAAATAATGCTGGACAAAGCGACGCTCGACGGTGCAGGAGGTGGCCTTCGCTCCTGTGACTATGGAATTTAGACTCCCGGGCCCCCGGGAATCCGTAACACGGCTCGGCTGCCGTGCGTGCTATTCTTTCCCTCTCCTTCTATCTCTTTCCCTGCTATCAATTCTCCTCTGCTTTGATCCATTGCTCAATAAGTTACAGCTGCTCCTTCTGCGGTAACTCAAAATATAACCTGACCATCTCTACTTCTGAATAAGCGGAGCAAAGATTTAGTTCCGATAATATCGTTTACTTAGAATGGGTTCATACGGATCTTAATAAAACGAGTGACAAGGGCGATCTAATCGCGGGATCCTGGGGTTGGATTTCGTTTGGATGAGTCCTACGGAATCGTCAGCACGGTTAGAGATCCGCGAGAAGGTCCCAGAGTTCGACCTGGTTGTACTTCTCGTTGACTGCTCAGCGCATGAGGCCGAATCACCGAACAGAATCTAATTACCGCCTAATTAGGACGATCGTGTATCGTCGGGGCGATTGCATCGAACAGCGAGTTAAGAACCGGTGCTCGCCAGGGCGATAGGCCATATTTCCCTTCTGCGAACGACTTTCGGTACACGGTGAAAATGATTAGCGACAAAGCAGAGCAACCGTTAATTACAGCTACACAGTATGATACCGTTCTTGGCTTTTTTCACTGGGACTTTCGGTGCGCACGAGCTGCTAGCGACCCGGTTAGGTTTCACGACCGCGACACCGTATTCCACGCGAGTGATACCTTCGTGAACGGGCTTGCATTCTAAAAGAATCAGAAAAATGGCAGCTGATCGTGAGCTAAAAAGTTTCGCCAGGAACTTGGACAAAAGTCGCCGGATTCGTTACTTAATCTCATTATCATAATCGTACCGTTAATCTAGCGCGTCTCCGCGAAATACTTTGGCCCTCGACTTCCAGCCTCAGCTTTGCACACTCCCAGCGACACTTGCGTGGCAAAGGTGGAACTGTGAATTGCGTTGAACAGAATAAATTATGCATTCGCAAACATCGTCGCGTATAACACTGTCTGGAGTGATCCCTGGGGCATCGATCCTAAAGCACCGACAACAGCAGAGATAATTGGTGAGAAGGAAAAGGGAGCGAGTTTGCGACGCGACATCTAAAATCGTTCCGTTGCTTTTGGATGGAAGAGAAGGGAAAGAGCGGCTTAATGACGATGTTAATTAATATATTTGAAACGTTGGCGACGTTGTTCAGTCACATGAGTTCGCTCGCAAGAATTAGCATAAGCAAACCCGACAAGCCGACCCAAGTCCAGCCGAGTCGAATCCTTTGAGCCAACTACTAGAGAGGTGTTAATTCTTTACTAGATCTCTGTTGGAATGGTTGGCACAGACTGCAGCGAGCGAAATGGGCGGATGATCCGAGAGCAAAGTTGTGCGGTGGGAAATCGCAAAAATGGACTCTGTTGATACGAAAGACGATGGAAAGACGAAGCGTGGAAAAGCCGAGTGGCAGAGTAGTGGAAGGAAAGCAAAAAGGAAGAGATCCGTGTCGTTCTCGAGCGCGAAACGACGCGTGTGTTCAGCGCGACGTAGCTCCTTTTAATGCGAGCCGAGTGCTCGGCAAACAGAGCCACATTAGTGCGCACCCGATCCATTAATGAAATCAAAACGAACCTGAGAGAAGAGGGAAAGAGGGAGGAGCTCCTTTCGCCGAGTTGCGCCATAACCGAGAGGAGCCAGTAGCCAAGAGTAGCTGGTCCCAGAGAAAGAGAATGAAGCGTGGGATCAACGAGTCCGACCGTAGTGTTGGGCTTATGTCACACCACTATTTCACGCGATACGTCTTCGTGGCGCACGCCTCTGTGTTTCGTCAGAACTCACACTCGCGTCTAGGATGCCGCGCATCATTAATGCGCGTAATAACAGCCACGAGCGACAGTCGAGGGATATCGCAGGTATAAATTATACGCCGGAATGGATATCGCTGTTTCGTTAGCAATAAATTACTCGAGTGGTGCCCCTCGTCGAGAAGGGGGTCTCTCGCTCGCTCAGGTTCTGTCCGAAATCTGGGGGCATCGAGCGAACCTGTGAGCCGATCCTGCGATTTGCCTTGCCCGAGCGCGATTAGCCCCGGCATGGCACACCGCACGCAGCGCGGTGCGCAGGGAAATAAGCAGCTCTCGGAATATCGTTATTATGTTTCTTGCGGCAGTGGTTGCGCAAAAACCGATTAATTCGCGCGCATCAGGTGAGAGAGCGAGTCGAGAGAGGATTCGCACTCGCGCGCAAACGCGCGCGCGCGCACAGGGCTCGTGTGCGCAATCAAGCGCATGGCTACGCTGGCGAGCCGTTCCACTGTTTTGATTAAACGGCCATAATTTTCCCGACTGAAAGACTCGTTAAGATTATTTTCGATATTTATGATGTCCGCGGTGCGAGCACGACGATGACCTCGGATAATATACTCGATCCTCGATATGCGGCCGAACGATCGGTCGAATCGAGAAGTGCGCGAGCAACTCCAATATGCATTCGCTATCTCCTCCCCGGCAACAATATTCCCCTGATAATTTATTGGTCTGCGAGTTTCTAACTCAGCGCTTTTAATAATTCAGGAAGGGAAACTTAAAAGGCATCGAACCTCGGTGATCCTTCGCTCTGGAAATCGTTCAGCGTGGTGCGGCACAGCGGAAGAGAGCTGTAGGTATTGAGCGTGCCAGCTTCGATACATATATGGCCGAGGGCCGGTGAATAATACCAGCCGCCCGATTTGTACGCTATTAGCACGAGCGAATCTCCGATCGCGCCAGCGTAATTCTCCTCGTGGTGACCGTTACTCCGCGAAAATCGCTCGTAAAGACTCGATGCCAGACTGGTACGCGTATACGTCGCAGTCCTTTATTGCTCCATTCTTCTAGCACCGCCAACCTACTAACGACGGCGACCTATGTACGCGTAAATTCCCCTTATCTTTCCTAATACAACCTGCACACGCGGCCTCGCGTTGGCTTTCCTGCTCGCGGAAGTCCGATAAGTACTGGACTTTTCAAGTAAAATGTTACCCCTTATGTTTGACTCTTATAAACCCTCGATTATAAGTGTTCTCGCGGAGGTATGTAGTCTGGGAGTCTCACAAGTTGTCAGTTGAATTCGTATAGCCTCTGCGATAGGAGAGTCGAAAACCTATATAAATTTTCTATTAACAATGGGAACACGTGCCCGTGCAATGGAAATGTCGTACTAGTACCTAGTTAGTCTAGTCAGATGGATCCAATACTTTCCAAGAATCAGCGGTAAAATATTCTCGTATTTGGCGAATAAGATTTGATTACTACTAGCTAGCTTGTTCCTCTTCTCGAAGGGGTCCAAAGTGACACCAAGAGAGAGAGAGAGAGAGGGAGAGGAAGCGAGTGTTCAAACTGGCTTATAGAATTTATATATATGTACCTAGCTAGCGAATCGGTCGATCCTCTCCATTAGAATGAGGAGATCCTGGAAAGTTTATCGGCTTAGAATGCATATTTAATTGTTGTAATTCCTGATCGTAGCTTGTTGAACGACTCGGCAACGGTACGCATATATGGCCAAGTCCTTTATTGCTCCATTCTTCGAGTAAGCGCCAAGCTACTAACGACGGGACGACAACGACGACGACCTATTCCTATCGGATGCGAGTTATGTGCGCGCAAATATCGTTATCTCCTTATTTCTACGGATACTTGGCCTCTCTTTCTCTCAGTTTCTTCGCGATTTTCCTTCTCGTGTAACTCGGGTCACCGATAAAGAATCTCCCGCGTCGTTATAATGTCAGCAGAGATTAGAACGAGAACATCGTAACGAGGGGAATACTTTCCATACAAAAAGCGCGCGAGTATAGCATCTTCCTGCGTTTATCGTTGCGAGGGAGCAAGCTAGCAAACCCGACGACTATACTCGTAATAGCTCGATTCAGGAATTAGAAGATATATATCCGATCCCATCGAGATCCCTCATGCGAGTTTTACTTCTTTAATAACCATCTCGACTGACTGCGAGAGCGTAGCCACGGGAGCAATATCTCGCAGATAACGGGCGCGCGGCGCAGCATTCAAGTTAAATTAGCGGGAGAAATGTCCTGAGACCGAGTAAAAATTCATTGCCGATCGATACTCTAGATCGGTGGAAAGAGAGGAGCCGCAGAGAGCCACGAGGAGGCTCCAATAGTGGGAAACTACGAAATCGATCCGCTCCTAAGTACACTAAGTACTTACTTCTATACTTTCGAAAGGCACTGTACGCCAGTATCCGTCCGAGAGCAAGGTGCACGGTATTCTCAACAGTTTCCACCGTGCGCCATACATAATGGAGGTTAGCCGCAGGATGGTAAATCACAAGACGCCATGCGGGCGTAGTTATATCGTGCGTGCGTGATGGAAGATTAGTACGGCATTGTGCGAGCACCGGAGAGCCACGCGATGATTTATCGCTTACGAAAACGCGCGCGAGGACTCTTTCTCTTTTTCTCTTCTGCTACTCCGATGATCGCACACCCTTCGCACCTTTGGAGATTCTAAAATTGATCTGGCTCCTTGAGCGATGTCATCGACATTCTTCCTCTTATTTCAGTCTCTCTCTCTCTCTCTCTCTTTTTCGATCTGACCAGCTGGATATTAATGATTTGCCAATAGCCTCGAGTAACAATATAATTTCAAGCAAGACGTTCCTCCCGGCTCGCGGTAAGATGACGAAGAGGAATGAAGCAGCGATAATGTTTTTGTCACCGTCGCGGAAAAATGAATCGACCAACCTGCGGAATTGGTAGCGGCGTGTGTCTCGCTGCTGATGAAGATGGAGGAGGATGAAAAAAAAACAAAGAAAAGGAGAAAGAGAAATCGCGATGGGAGAATAGAATTCCCTGTCGTGGGTATACATAATCGGCGACATTGTGACTGTTCAGGAGAAGTCGCATTAGTTTCGAAGTCACTTAGAATGGTGAAAGAGCTTGCTGGTCGCGAGAAGAACAAGCACTAGCGAAAAGATATACCTAGCCCGAAGACCGCCACGGTGTGCCGCCCCGCTCCGCGCTGGGGTACGAGACAAAACCGCACTACTGTAAATGGTAGCAGGCTGCAATCATCATATTTCTTGATGATGGTCGGCTTGCTTGGGTACGTAGGTAGGCAGACGAGCGCGAGCGGGGACAGAGGATATTCCGGTCCCTTCAACAGAGAACCACGAGGCCGAACCGCAAAACCGTTCTGTTCCTTATTGCTCGACCTCCGTCGGCCGCGCTTCTCTTCTCCACCCTAGAGCGTGCTCGGTGCTCGGCCCGACTGGCCCGACCGATTGAGACCACAGAGCACTTAAGACCTCTGCACGAGAGCGCACGCGGAATCTTCACCCAGCGTAGTTCAACCTGATTTCTCCATTGACCCCGCCGTGATAGGCGTTTGAACTAAATTATTCTCTCGAGACATTTACCTGCTGCTCGCGCTCGCTATTGGCAGCGCTTTACCATAGCGCTTGGTTTCTCCCGAAATATTTCGGTACTTTCTCTTGTACGATGTCGTTTGCGAAACAAACTGACAATGAGAATTTCATTCAAACTTATCGCTTGCTTTTACATTTTTTTTTTTTAACTTTTTCCTATGGTGACCTTTGCCCCTTGGTATAATGCGCGTCCCGGTCAATTCTGGGCAGCGATTAGCGAGCCAGAGGTGGTGGTGAGTCTTTTTGGCGAGGGCGGCTGGCACCATTAAGTAACCTCACGGGAGACAGTAACATGGGCGAACAATGCAATTTGTAGCTTCGAGGTGGTCCCGCGAGCAGCGAGTCCGCAATTCCTCGCGTTACGTTTTGCCAAGAACAAGCGGCTTTTGGGCCATAAGAAGAAGGCCAAGGGAGAGGCTCGCACGAAATACTACCAACATTCGCCACCCGCGAAATACTGCGCCGGCCACCGGAGCCTACCGGCAACAACGTACCGCATTTCTTTCGTTTCCCGGGGTCTGATTTATGCGACGAATTCCGCATTTCGCACAGTTACAAACGGTTTGGTAGAATTCCCTTGGTTGACCTTTGGAAAAAATCGAATGATCAATGATTCTGAGCTCTGAATTTCTCTCCCTACAATTTTATTCGTTTCAAATTATTGTTCCGAAAAATTGCAAGCAAAAAAATCAGTTACGAGCGGAATAGTAAGATTTATGGGGCGAGTTAGTAGTCGAGCGAGTTAGCAAATCAGGTCGAGATTTAATCAGGGCAGATTAAGAATCGAGAAGGGAGAAATGCTCATGGTAGAGAGAAGCGCGAATACATACATAGGAAAGATACACCGAGCCCATGTGTCATTGGATTAAGATTGTAACCAAATTATTCATCCGGTAGGCGTTGCGCACAGGGTACTAACGCAATGCGACCAGGAGCTGGGCAAAGGCGTTGCATCGCGTCGCATCGCATCGCTTTGCAGCGATAGCACTGTCTTGATATATGGGGACCACACAAAGCGCATAACGGAACCCTAAATCAGAATTAATAGTGCCCTCCGCGAGACCCTTTCAAACCTACCTACAGGCCCCGTTTTTTCGTGTCTCGTAAACCGATGATAAGCTGGAAACTGCCAGAGAAACCCTTTCATGGATCCTGCGGATTCGCGCAGGTATTGCCGTCAATTGAAAATCCGAGGATTACAAGCAGCTGTTTGTATGTTAATTTCTAAACGGACAGGCGGCAATTGACCAAGTTCCGTTGAACATTCTTCGAACCAACGACCTTATTGCAATTCGTTTGTTTCTAAAATTGCTCTTTCGAACGATCATGCAATTTAATAACGAACGATATCTCTTCGCCACGATCCCACGGCTCATGCTTTAAACGACACTTTCAATTTGATTAACCACCGTTCGGCTTTGGAGAAAATTATCTAACCACGAGGTGTGATGCCTGAAATCGCGGCAAACGATTTACAGATCTCGGTAAATTGCATGGTCGAGCTGAATGTAAGAGCACTGTTCATGATATGCGCGATGGACGAAAGTGATGACTCGAAGTGTAATCGTTTCGCGACGGAAAAGGTCGGATATAAGCCAAATCGAAGCAACAACGTATGTCAACAAACTGGATCACAGTGCACCAGCCTAATCCTCGCTCCTTTTACCTTGATCAGTCCTATGCTAAACGAAACATGTTTCATTGGATTGCGGGGAACTCAAAGTGCCGTAAACAGACGGCAGCACGAGTGAAAGTGGGAAGATGATAAAGTAGCGCAGACCAGTCGAGGAAGAAGGAAGTAACGAAGAAGGAAGCTTGAAGCTTGAGTGGCAGTGATTTCCTCGGGCCTAGCGCGCAAAACACTCGAAGGGAAGGAGATAGGAGCAAATGACAAGGCGTGCTTTGCATGCGAGGATACCGCTCCGCGCCGCGCCGCACTGTTCAGACGGACACTAGAGGCACCATGGAAGTAAATACCGCAGAATCTCCACGTCGCATTGTTTGACTTTCCGGACGAACGTCTAGAGCAACGACGGGACGGTAAAGGGACCGACTTACAGGAGGACAAGACTATGGAGAGACGGCACCGGCTGATTTGCCAGAACCCTTCTAGGAAAACACGAGCCAGCATGGTCTTACCGTTAAACTCCCAAACGTTTTTCTACTTGTCCTTTGATGGTTCTTGTATCTTCGATCGATTCGAGTTTGCCGAAATGGTGACATTAGAAATCTCAGATATACTATAGCAATAAAGCGATCCGCGTTAATCTCGGATTTATTCGGTTAACGTCGGAAGGCGTCGGCTTTAATTGCATGGCTGGAGATATTGCTTTAAGAGATAATTTATTTCGGAGTTCGGAAGAGGTGGTTGGTGGCCGTCGTAAAAGGAAATTCCGCGGAATGGGTCGCGAAGCGATAAAATTCAGAAGCTGCACCTGTTTAGTCGTTTACGATCGGTAGAGTCGCTGGGGACTTTCCTAAAAATCTTCCAGGCGCACCTGCGCTCTCGCGGATCGTGACCCATGGCTCGACTTATCGTATAATAGCGATAATACTGTTTGCACTACCCGGGAAAGTTTCTTTACAACTACATATTGTAATGGACGTGGGTTCTGTGATTTCTCTCGCCGTTGCGGCTTCGCACGTTCCTCTAGCGATGTCGTCTCGGTGAGAATTCTGCAAGACACGAATAACATCATTCTTTATAGCCAGTTTAGTAACTTGTATTTTGAAGTTTCATCAGTTTTCGAACGCTCATACTTATTTTTTCGTGGAGTATTAATCCGCCACTTTTCTTTCGATATAAATCAAATATAAGATATACGAAATACCAAAAATACAATAAGTTAGTTCGATGGGAATTTATTGCGTAGTCGTTGGCCAGTTGCGTAAGATAAATGTTTCCCCACTCGAGTTCCTCTAGTTCCATTAGTAGCTTCCAATATTTGACAGTAGTACCGGCACACCGTTATACGCAAACTGGCGTTTTGTTTACCTCATTACCGATAGCAGCTCTTTTGCGAGCAGGACGCGACGGGACGCAGTCATCCTGACCGCATCCTCTTTCGCAGCAATTCTAGATATTAGAGTCGATGATGTCAAGAGGTAAATTACGGCGCGCCGAGAACAATTTGAAATGGTCATGAGGTTAGCGAAACGAGTGGTAGCGTAGGATAAAAAAGACTGTGAATTATCGCGATTATCGCGGAGAATCCAGGCGAGTGGTGTAATCGGAAAAATGCGAGTGAACAGCATTCGCGTCAGCGCGATGCGGCGAGGCATTCGCCGATGTAGTATGCACTCCGGAACGATGCAAATTGCCCGGACGCCCGTGAACGCGGCAAAAAAATACGGTCGGGAGATGCGCGATAGAATGCTTCAAGGATGAAATCAGCGTGGTGAGTGAAACGGCGCTATAATCCGTAGCGAGTGACGGTGAGGCGACGGTGCACCACCACCGCCGCATCGTTTTGTTCTCAATGACATTGAGAGTAAGAGACGCGAGAAACAAGAGAATGATACTGGAACGATCTCGAGAGTATACATATACTGACCAATCGATTATGGTTGGACAAACGGAGCACGGGGATCCATGCCGAATAAAGAAACTCGCAGTCAAAAGAGAAAGAGAGAAGGAGCGAGGAAGGAGACGAAGGGCAGAGCCGGTATTCGAGTGCGTCCGAACAATTAGCCTGAGAACGAACGAACGAGCTAGCGATTTGTCGCGCAAGATTTATAGCTTCATACACCGAGAGAAAGAGAGAGGAAGAGAAGAGTCGACGGAGAGTGTTCCTCTCCGTCTCCCCTTGCTCCTTTTGCCGTCTGGGTGCCTATGCTCGTGCCCGTTCAACCCATACGCGGCACGTTGCCACGCACAATCGAGAAAGGGCTCGGGAAAGGACGAGTTGGTTGGGGCCTATCTCCGCTCTCCTGCCTACTACTCGTATATGCCTGCCGCTACAGAGCTGTACAGAGCTTAGCTTCATGTCGAAAAGCCCGACCTCGGATTGCAAGGCGACGCGACGAATCTTCAACGAGATCTGTGAGATCCGTCTTACGTGCCTCCCGACTCCCGAGAAACCTTCCTCGGCCGCGACCTACCGGAATGCTTGAGAAAGGAGGCGGTCGTATCGCTCGATCGCCGGGAGTCCCTTCCGGTTTGCCATTCGAGGGAAAATCCGTGAAAGTTCCACGGTTCCCTTCTTGCTCCGTCTGATCCGATCGCACACGGGCTTTCCTCTCGCGTCAGCGGG
The DNA here is from genome assembly GCA_963989405.1 of Trypoxylon attenuatum. NCBI lineage: Eukaryota > Metazoa > Arthropoda > Insecta > Hymenoptera > Crabronidae > Trypoxylon > Trypoxylon attenuatum. The sequence goes on along the minus strand of OZ022488.1, from coordinate 6,614,603 downwards.
GTAGCTAGTGGAATGGACGGCTACTAGGAAGCCCGAGTGAATGGCGTCGCAACAGCGCCAGTAGAATCGCGACGTGACAAATTGGCCGGTGGGTGTTTAGCCGTCCGTACCGAAGGAAAAAGGACTCGTTAGCGCGACACGACGCGACTATACGAAGAAATACAGTTGGCTTTATTGGGTGACGCAATGAGTCTGATGTTGCGCGAAGTCCATTGCCGCGAGGGCGACTTTCGCACGGGGACATTATAGGAGGCTTTTAATAAGCAAAGAAAGCTTGGTCTCACCGGTAACGGTAATCTAATCTAGCTTTTATACTGGCACACCTACACGCCTAACAGAAAATATCCCTTCCTACGTTCCATTATCCTTATTTATGCCGCTCTTGATACTATATTGCCGATAGGTCTTTATCTACGCCCGTTCCCCGTGCCCGCACTCGTGCTCGTGCTCGTCCTCGTGGCTTCGACCGGTGCGCGTACGCCGCACCAAAGGGGAAAAATTACGCTTGTGCTCGAGCTCGCACTCGCACTTGCTTACAACCACGGATTTATACCGCGAGAGCGTACCTAGCGAATTCTCTCCTCCAACGATCTCCGGTTACACAGATGAGCAGGAGATACAGTGGTGAAGAAACAAGTGTAAAGACCGCTGTAAAACGTAGTAATTATGCGATAGCACGGGACCTACAACATTGTATTTTATATCGGCGCGCGTTACCGCGCGAGCTTATCAACTTCCTTCCCACCGATCGAATCCGCGAATGTATTTTGACTTGACCATTACTCCTGACACTGGAGTAGGTATTGCACGCCTAAGCCGCGCGCTACGGCTGGACCGAGAGAACACGGTACAATACCGCCTGCCAATAATCATCACCGTTAGCAGCGATACCACTAAAACGATATTGCCCTAGCCGTAACGGTGCCCCACGAGGGCAAACGCGAAAAGGAGAGAAAGAGAGAAAAAGAGAAAGAGCGGTTGGTAGTTTTGCGGGGTGCTCTCAATCTGCTGGAGCGGAATGCGGTGGCGAGGAGGTCGGCTCGGGGTAAAAAGAAGAAGCGGGTTGTCGGGGATGTCGCGAGCGAATAGGCAGACTTGGCGGTACGGTGATAGGTGGACCCAAAGGAGAAGGAAAGAGGAAGAGAGCGAGGAAGGATGCGCAAGCAATCGCGAGAAAGCAGGAAGGTCGAGGAGTCGAAGAGGCTCGCGGTCGAGACCCCGCAGGAATGCAACGGCGGCTCGAATTAATAGATCGAGGGACTCGGGCGAATTTATCCGCTTCGTGGCGGCGAGTTTAAAAGCGGCGCGGGTCTCCTTTGCATCTCGATCTCCGCAGAGGCACGGGGGCCCCTCTATATGCGCTGAAGGTACCGAGAGTCAGCCCGCGAGCCGTAGGAAAAGGAAGAGGGAGAAAGGGAGAGAGAGAGAGAGAGATAGAAAAAAAGAGCCGTGGGAGTAGGAGAGAGCAGGAACGACTGTTCTTACCCAAGGGAAGAAAACCGAAGAAAGAGAGGAGACAGAAGAGCGCACGTTAAAGTCGAGAGCCAACCGGGATATGCCTTCGTATACCTTCTTCTCCGCGTGGACGGAGAAAAGCCCGACTTGGGTCGAGAAGCGCTCGCCTCCTCTTTGTCGCATCTTCTTCCTCCCGCTCATCTTCCCTCTTCTCCTTTTCTTCTTGTTCTCTCAGTTTATATCGTTTCTTTTCGCTTCTTTTCGCTTCATTCGCCTCTGCCATTCTGTGGCTTCGGATAAGTAAGAGAGACGCCGCTCTCCTGATGAGTCGAGACAACGGCTAGATAACGGGGAATCGCATTTAGATAAGGAGCGCGGAAGAGGCCATTGAAAATATTTGAATCCGGCGACACGCGAGGGGGCCCATTAAGCGTTCTGCAGCGTCGCGCACCGCCTTCCGTGCGCGCCTGTCGGCACGTGCGCTGTCTCGATAACTCCCATATAAGAAATGTCTCCGCAATTAAATCGCGGACTTGGCCGTTTACCCTCACTTTTTTTTCGACCGTCGCATCGCCGATTAATGTGCCGTCGTCTCGACAGCTAGCGACAGTGCCGAGATATCAATGTAGGTTACGATCTTCCCTTCGAGATAGGGGGCGTCCATTCAATTGCGCTGAAAAATCTTTCGGTTATATTGGGGTGAAAGGTGAAAACTTGGATGGAACGTGCCGGTGTTCCATCTGCTTCGGGATTCGGATTGTGTATGTATGTATGTATAAGTCGAGGGTACAGCCGGAGAGAATGTATTGCTAGAGATTTTAAGAGGAGGTACTCCAAGCATATCGCAGAAATCACTTTGGAAATTTTCCCGCCCGTATTTGTAGGATTGTTTGATAGTACCCGTATAGCGAATTTTTCTTTGGTCAGACAACGGCATTGAATTTCTTGAGTGGTATGCGACGGAACGGTGTACACCTGCTCGCTCGATCGCAGCGCAAGGGATGTTTCATAATGATTGTTCGAAGGAAGCGCTAGTCTCCCCGGGATACCGTATACGATATTTGCCTGATTCACGGTGAGAAATAAGAAACGCTTGAGTCTATAACGGTAACTACAAACTGGTCCGTCGAGGGGTACAAATTAACGACGACAAACTGCATATATCGATTATTTTTCAAGACGCACGGAAACGTCGGGTTTAAGTACTCAAATTTGTAGCTTTCTCTCATTAGAGATAAAAAATCAATGATGCAGGTAAGTCACCTGGCAACGAATAGGCGTGCGGCGAGTAGCGATTAGGTAACGAAAATCAGGGTTATCGGAAGAAGTCGTCGACGTCGTTGGCTCTCGTCGGGGTTCGGTGAGGGATAAATGGAAGAGGAAGGCAGCATCGGCGTTAAGACGGGAACGAGGCCGTGAAAAATGGCGTAATTTAATCGAGCGATTCGACACGGCATCGTCGTGACGTCCTTACCTGCCTAAGCGCTAAGAGGTGAGAAATGTTGCTCGTCCCGTGACCGATGTCTACACACCACGCTGTCACGCACTGACATATCGCTCTGATAAAACCACGACCCGGCCAACGGTTCTCCTTCGCGTCTCCCGAGTCCACGACATTTAAGTATTTCCTACACGGAGCACCCATTGGGTGAGACTCGAGTCCCAAACTCGCGGAAAATTGTGCCCGACACAACACTATCAAACACTTCCAAATTCAACATCGCCAACGATAGTTACCCCCGAGAAATAAAATAAAATGGCCTTTTATTACATCGAAGTAAGCTGGCGAATAAAACGAGAAGGTCACTTTTGCATAAGTAATTATTATCCAAGGATTAATTTGCAGAGAAATACATTGTGGTTATCAGGTATGTATGATACGCGAGAGGTATTTATTGACTAAGGGGGAAGATAAATATTAAATCGTAGAATGGCTCAGGCATGGAGCGAGTTCATCCTCCTTTGCTACGGCGAAGAGAGGGACGGATAGTGAGCAGTTTTTCGCACTTTGAACCTAAGTACGTGGTCAATAACATTTCCGGCTCGATCCCGTTTGAAACACTAGACGGGTCGGCGCGGTGTGACGGTGGTGGTGGTGGTGCTGGTGGAGCGGCGGGCAGCATTGAGTAATGCGGTGCGGAGTGGCGGTAATGAGGGGCATTAATATGCAATGAAAATGTCCCTACGCCGGCCGTGTTATTCGAGTGCGTGGGGAGGATGGAACCCGCGATAGCGGTCAGATAGTGAGCTGATATTAATAGCAGCTCTTCATTGTTCTACGATACGAAGGCGAGCTCGAGGCCCGAATCCTGGTTTCTCGAGGCGTCGCGTTGTTCCGGCCGCGATCTTTCCCGGGAAGCACGCTTCAATCTTGCTCTCTAAATTAAGGACGAGATACCCGATGATACCACGCAACGTCTCTGTAAAAAAGCTCAAATGATACGAAAGATTTGTCGGGCTCAGGTTACTTGAGACTGGGTCGTACTGTAGTCGGATTTCTACAAACATATAACTGACAGACTCGCATTTCGAAAAATCTGTTCCGCCATGCGTTCTCCTCTTGTTCACACAATTAATTTGCGGTGTTGAACGTTATTTTATTAAATTCGAAACGATTTATTGTGGGTGATACTTTAACGCTATTATACCCTCCGAAGCATTGTGCCTCCTTCGTTTATATTAAATCCCCCGAAGAGAGTCCGTGCGCGAACGAGCAGCTTGCGCATTTACAATTAGGAAATGGCTCTCATCCTCGCGGACAGGCATGTAATTAGCGAGGGCTCGCGGCCCGTGCGCGTTTCGACGGTTGAATTGGCACATTACGGTGTGGTAGGCGGTGGCAGGGAATCGGAGGCTGCGGCCAGGAGCTCAGGGGGAAAACACTGGTTGGCTTTGATTCGCGCGTTGGACTCTGCTTCTTCGTGGCAAGTCTCACAGCTCACAGTGCACCAGTACTTATACCACTTACTCTCAACGTGGCGCATACCAGCCGCTTCATACAAATAACATGAGAAGGAGGGCGGCAACGAGTGGCTGGACCGAAGCTGAGGGATTTGGCACGACTCGGTCTCGCCTCTAAATTAGTAATTGCAGCCTCCCTGACGTGGCGCTCCGATAAAAAGCGGCTGTAATGCCCGGCGATACGAGGTCACGAACCGGGCTAAAGTGAATATGTACATGGTTACTCGTTGGCCCTCACGCACACAAAGCGCAACGGCACGATGAGATGGTTTGTGCAGGCTGCGCTCTGCCCGAGGAGGAGAAAGAGGGGGCGTAATCCGCGGCGACGTGTATTCCCACGTCGTGCAGTGGGCTTTCTTCGGAACGCGGCGCGGCGTACCGCGTCAGTGCGAGAACGCTTCGTGAATCGGCTCGTTCTCTTGACTCTCGGATCTCGCCCGATCTAGCTGGGTACGGTGCACCCCGCGCTAATTCTGCCGCGGAAGCGCGGTCAAGCATCACGATCGATCCATCGATCGGGTTGGGATTCTTCTTGATCGCACTATGGATGAGGTCAACCGCTTGACCGATACCGATATCCTGCACGAGAAATCTCATTTTCTACCGACCCAATGCAACATACGGGAAGCAGTTGATTTAATCCCGCGGCCTGTCTGATCCTCTGCTTCCGCAATTTTGTGGATCCGACGGATTCCTCCCGCACCGACCGGATAATCATAGGAAGGCTCAAGATGGAGTTTGCGGGAAAATTTCCTTTCGTACGAAACGATCCCCGATATGCGGCTTTTACGCTTGAGATAAATTCGTGTAATAGAAGGTTGCCCACTCTTTCTACGGGGATTTTCGATTAGAATTTATGCTCGAGCTTGCGTCGAGCGGTGGGGTCCCAAGGTGGTGCAGTCAGGGCTACGTGCCGCAGCAGGAATCAGCATGCGAGCTCTCACTGCAAGAAGAAAAGTCAAGTGTTAATTAATACTGGAACCTAGGGATCTCGCGCGCCGGCACGAGCGGAATGCGGCACTATTCCAATGTTAACTTAACAGATCTAGAAATATCCTTAACGGGAATGCAAATCTGGACTTATATCCCTGCCGCGTATCAGCGGCTATGCGGCGAGTGGAAGACGTAACTCGACCGTCACCTTCGGGCTTGGATCGTTAAAGTAGGGTCACGTGCATCCGCAAAAGCCTAAGAATGCCGATCTTTGGCTCTAAATATTCCGAAGGCATCGCCGAATTCCAACGCTACTCGGTACATCCACGCTACACACGAACCGAGATCAGGAAGTAGCCGAGCATTATTTAACATTCGAGTGAAATACGAGCCACATCCTCGCGCCTCAAATTATTGCAATCGTAAAGCAACGCGTTTCGTCACGCAGCTCCTTTACGAGCTGTCACCCTCGGATTTTTCCCACGTTTTAAGTGTTTCAACCGACCGTAATGAGACGCTTTTCCCATTAACCGAGGCGAAAATGGAGATTCGAATCGACGTCGTTCGCTACTCCCAACGTATCGTGTAGACTCTGTATAATCAGCCGCATCAGGCGCGGAATACATGTCGTGCACCGGGCTCGCACGTGTCGTTAATTATTGGAAAATTGCATACGGGTGATAAGCCTTTAACACAAAGTTGTACGCTTACGCTCCCGCTCCCGCTCCCGCTCCCGCTCCCACTCAAGCTGCGCCGCGCCGGCTGCTTGCCTCTGATTGTGAGGAGGATCCACGAGCCACCAAGCCCCTATCTCGACAGGCACGTGCGATCAGTCAAGACCGTCAAACTGCAAACAGCTTTCCGCGTCAAGCATTGTTATTCCGCACGCGGCATCCCCGCCTCTCTTGATCGGCCTCCGCGCGCGTGAATAACACTTTCGTGCATTCGTCCTCGTCAGAACCGGATTCGCGTCGCATTACGCGACTCGCAACAAGATTGTGTTAATACCAGAATAAAAGTGCGTCGAGAATAAAAGAAGCGTGAAGAAGAGAGACCTTACGGGTTTCTCGTCGTCGATATCAAAGGTAGACAGGCATGGAGAAACGATTAATTTGGATCACGTCCCTTTCTTGACGAGTCAATTATTTTCGCCGAGAGCAGGTCAATGGCTCGCGCTCCTCGGGGAGTCGCACGGTCCGGGCGAAGAGGTGAAGGAGAAAAAGGAAAGAAGCGAGAGCAGTTATTAATTATCTAAAAATCCGTGGACGTCTGATGAGCTCGTGGCGACTGGATACTCTTGAAGGTGTTGTGCAGAGGGCGAGACTTTGACGTGCCAACACGTGCAACTCGCAACGTGCAACATGCAACGTGCAACGTGCAACGTGCAACAAACAGGCCACGAGGCGAGGGCGGAAATAAGTGCGAGAGGAGGAAGGCGGTAACAGCGGGTAGGAGGGTTCGAGATGTCAGGTTCGCACGCGGGTACGCTTTAAATCGGCGAGGTGGCCCGTCAAAGTCGGCAACGAGCGGCGTAGGGCAGACCGATGATGGTAAAGGGATGGAGAGGAGAGCAGGATAGCAGGGTGGCAAGGGCCGATTTCAATAAGCGCCCTGGCTCGTCTTTTATTTATTTTTCGCGGCCCAGGCGAGCCGGCAACCGCCTCTCTTTTGCGGGACCCGGGGTACATGCCGCGTTATAATGCGGACACCTTACCATTATTTCATCCACCGCGTATTAGACGCCCTTGAAAGCGTGCGAGAGCGCACGCCCTCGAATACACCACCGTGTACCGGATGCAATGTAACACTCGAGGACCCTTCATACAGTCCGTCGCAAAATTATTGCGAGCCTCGAGCGCCGCTTTCCTCGTAGATCACGCCAAGACTTCGGCTACCGACAGCGTATTCCCCATTAGGGTACTTAGTCCGTGGTTACGCTCTTCAAAGGACTCAACCGGTGAGTTACGAGCGAACGCCGCACCGCCGTGTGCTGATTGAAAATCGGGGAATGGGGTCCAGACACGAATGCATATACATGTGTATAGATACATATGTACTTCCCAACCTATGTATTAGCTATATATTCGAAACGAGCAAGTGGGGGGGGGGGGGGGGGGGGGGCAGTTACTGTAAGCACACTAGTGTCAACGCACTTGTCGATGTCAGGCAAAAATGACAATGTTTCTGGAAGTTGGCGGGAAGCTGGCAGCCGCCTACTGATCAACAAGTGGCCCCAACCGCAAGGATTCGAACGAGTGGTACATGTATGTAACTGGCTGTATCCTGCGAAAATCGATCTGCGCATCTTTTCCCCGTCGGCACGAGGTTGATCGGAAATTCAATCTGCTAGCTATGCGATTCCATCTAAGTGGATCGTTCCTAGGAAGAAAGCGGCGCCTATTACCAGGCTCGTTTCTCACCTGGCTCGCACGAGGAGGGGGCAAGGGCAACTGAGGGGAGTAAGAGGCAAGGAACGAAGCACGGACAAAAGCGCGTTCGAGATTCCAATTCGGTCGTGCTCTCGCTACGAATTATGGCTGATGGTGTGCCCTTTTGCATGCCAGCCGCGCGATACGAGAGTGCCGTGAGTGCGGCAACTAGATCCTAGACAGGCTAACCTTTGCCGGGGATCCAGTTTAGCGAGTAGTACGAATATCGCGAGCCAACGGTGGGGATGATAACTTTGCGGCTCGCGCACAACCTCGTTCGAGAGGCTTGAATTCGTTGGCTCCGCGCACTTCATTGCCCCATCTACTAGCCAACTGCACGATCTTGCATATATGCATGCAACGCGAAAGTTCAACACTGCTTCCGCGATTTTCGAACACCACGACGATCGAACTCGCCGTCCTGAAAAAATCGATTCTTCGACGATTCTTCCTAGAAATATTTAACACCGGTTAAATAGTATCCAACTGACTTTCCTGAACCCATTTATAAATTACATATTTGTTTTATAAAATTTTAACAATATTATACCATATACGCCAACTGTTTTAGAAATGCTATTGTATGGAGATCGTGTTAGAAAATTTGAAAACGAATGTTGATCGACGCGTAATATGTAGCTACTGTGGCTTCGTTATTGTATCAATAGAGTTTCAATTAGTGGTTTAGTCGGACAAGTAGCCTCGGGCAATCGTATCGCGAGACTATTCATTTGCGTTGCCGCATTGCACCGCTTGCCCCTCGTCTACTTCCCCTGTCGCAAAGCCACGAGCCTCTCTCTCTTTCTCTCCAACGGAGAAAAATAATAATGCGGGTGAATTATAGTGGCACATTAATCCCACCACAATAGGCAGAGACGTCCACGTAGCTATTTATTACTGGAGCATCGAGAAACCGCACGTATTCTACACCGCGCAACTTCTTTTCCGCATAAATGACCGCAATTGGTGTTTTAATGGTCGGTCATCACCCATATTTTAATATCTAATTTACTACGTGCACGCGGCGTTTACGCACCTTACAACGTGTAACTTATGTAACGCGTCACTATTCTCGTTGAGCGCCTCTATAAATTACACCCTATCGTCGCGCGCGGCATTCCGTTCTTGGCGCCGTGTAGAAAGTGGTCAAAGTGGTCACTAGTGACCATGAAACGATTGGAAAATTGAGATAGGTGTGTATGTATAAGTACCTCGCAAACAGCTTCTTTTTTACGAAGCTTTCCTTAAAGAGCCTCGGCTCACGAGACTCAGCTCCAAGATCGAATATCGTCTATCTGAGAATACGAAGATGAGTAAATCATTGTGTGACAGTGGTCCGAGCGAGCTAAGCGCGAAACCGGAAACCGAGAATCGGTCGGCGAAGAAATGACGGAACACGCGCGCAGACATAGAGTGAACCCGACGATAATTCTGTCGCCTGTCGAGGGAGTTCTTGAGGGAGTTTGCGATGCGGTGCGGTGCGGGACGTCGCAGCGTTCCTTTGGTTTCTCACAAAATTCGTTAAACGCGTGTAGGGTGCACCGGGCTTGAGAGAGTTTGGTTCGAAGGTTGTAAGGTTGGAGGTGTCGGACGCCGTAGGGGGCCCAGAGCCTAGCCGGTGCTACATCATCCGCGGGGACAGCGTATCCACTTGTTAGCGAAGCGGCCACAGCCACTACCTACAAATACGTTTTCGCCGTGATAAATGGACTGCAACTCTCGAAATACGAAGGCATTCCGACTCCGGGCGTTGCTTGATTAATGAACTACGGGATTTCTACGGTAAGTCCGCGCACCGATTCGACCTCGGATTCCCTCAGCTGTGAAACATCCTTTGCGCGAATGCGTCCCTTCCTATCACACTCGCCAAACTCACACAACCCCTCATCCCCACCCCCGAATGGACCAAATTTCCGGTTTGGGTTACATCATTATTAGCCTCTCGTCGGATGTTTTTCATTCTTCTTGGAATTAAATTACCAGCCGGTTTATTAAAGCACTTTCACAAATTATCACCAAGGTAGGCTGTTATTTCGAAGGGGGCGGTTGCTGATTTTACGAGATTCTTATTCGGACAGTTTCTCCGAGACGTAAGCGCGATGGGACGCGAGGAGGTCGAAGAGCTTGCGAATTCTCTGCGAGCAAGTTGTTGACAAATATTAAGGGTCGAACTCGATTTTTTCGCGTTCCCTTTCGCGCACGTTTGTCCGGCAGAAGCGCGAGTGCGCGCACGTTGGAAGATAGGGCCCGTTTGCAGTCGAGCGGGCGTAACGATAAATCAATAGGGAAGGCCCCGCGGTATTCTCGGTGGTGCCCATAATAAATTCATGAATTGTAAAACTGCTGCTCTCGCGCGGGACGAACCGTGGCGTATTGGATTTATTGGTCGACCTGACCCCGCTAAGACGCCGCACTGCACCGCACCGCGCCACAACGCGCTAAGGCTCCCTCGACTTGGTGGGTGGAGGGGACCCAACCGATTCGACAGAAGACCAGCCAGAGCTGCCAGGGAAGAAGGGCCTGCTCGAGAGAAGAAGAGAAAGAGCGAGCAAGGGTGATGTATGAACGAGTTAACGGCTCGCTATCGATCACCAGGGTTACCAAATAATTTTCAATTATCTCCGATAAATCGAAGGAATAGTACGGTAGAATCGATGATTCGGCGAACGCTGAATAACGATGATACTCGGGGACACCGATTTGCTACCACTCGAAGAAAGTAGGAGAGTTGAATTTTGTCGAGGTAATGAGAGAGATACATTTGTTTTCCATGAGTGCTACTGGCAGCCGTGCGATAGGTGGATATTATAGAAAATTGGTGTTGGCGTTGACTTTAATGAAGTCGTGAAAATCATTCTGCCAGTGTTGTTATCTCTGCATCTCTATGATTTCCCCAACGGGCCCGCTCGCGATAGCTTAACATAGAAGTATCAGAGGCGATTACGCAGATGCCATTTATCGAAAGGCGTGTGTACGAGTTGTATAGGCTTTGCGAGAGCTCCGTTCGAGGTGGCACGAGTCCATGCCAAGAGAGATTATGCTGGCTGGCCAGTTAGAAGTGGTTTAGCGATAATTTAAACGCGCTAAATCAGAAATGCATTTACGAGATCGGCGTGAAATTTATAAATTAGCCGACTGGCAGATTTGTAGCTGGTATTTATACATTTGCACCGCCATGGGTCTTAGCCGGATCCCGGTGCCCTGCTGGCAACGGAAAACCTCGGCGTGCTCCTCGTGCTCTCTCCTGCTCTCTTCTGCTCTCTGCTGATCTCTCTTACCTCCCTTCGTGATTTACGTTCGAGCATCGGCACCCCAGCGGGAATGACGACGAACACGACGAAAATTTGAGTTTCCTTCTGATACACCGCGATAAAAATCACCTTCCCTTGTGTCTTAGCCCCCGCTGACTTACGGGTTTAGTCCTTTAACCGCAACAAAAAATATTATAATTAACCCTTAAACGACAACCCGGAGCAGCAGGTATAGAGGCGACTGTCGCCAACGGGTCTTCCGCGTCCCATAATTCTTCATCTTCTAGCCGCAACCTCCACTTAAAAAAAAAAAGCTGTCGGTTGTCAGTCTCTCACCAAGAATTTTCTAATAATCAGTTTCACTGTTTATTGCGCTTGAAATTGGAAAATGTTCGGATCGCGAATCACGCGATTGGCCACGTCTAATAACTCGTCGATGAAACGTATACGCTAAAAATTGACGGGTGTTCGAATGCGAGGAAACACTAACGAATCCGGAATTTAGCATTTTTATCCGTGACGCCTCCAGCTGGTACAAAGTATTAATTATAATATTTCTTGGGATTCCGCGGTGAATGACGGAAAGTGTGCAACCGCAGGTTTAAATCGCGCGACTGTGAGGATACCAGCGCCTGTATTAACCAGCCGCTAAAAACTCATCGACCCTGCGTCACCTTGGCGAGTAAACCGACTGCTTTCCTCGGCAGCCGTGTCAAAAGAGCCTTTCACGCGACGAGCAAAGAAAGACAGTCGCCTCACAGTCTTCCTAAAGTTTGCTCTTCTCGCAGTGCTCTTGACTGCGTTGAAATTGCACCGGCACTCCTAACTGCGACAGTGCGAGAATCTTTTCAATGGCCATTCCTCCCGCGCCTTATCGCGGAAAGTAAGCTTGGCACGGAGCGAAGAGTGTCATCGCAGAGTATGGAGCACAGTCGCGGGTGTTTTAGCATGCGAATCGCATGCCGGTGCATTACGCTTAAGGACGATGTTGCGAGCGTTCATTATAAGGATGGAACTCTGCATGTGGTCGCCGCAGAGTCGACACCCATCCCTGGGGCCCGCTGTATTTAATTTCGCCTTAAGCCGGTCTTAAGAAACTAATGAGACACGCGCTACGGTTACCGGAAGTGGTCCTTGCGAATTTATTAATCGACCTTCTCTTTTCGTCGTTCGCTCGCAATCGGCTGACTTGTGCCGTCGTTGTCGTCGTTAGAGGAAAAAGCTACAGGGATACACGCTCCTCGTGACTTGGCCCGCGGCGTTGCGCTGTGCTTCTGCTTCGCGACTTCTTTCGCGGGACGATACTCTGGGTACCTCCCGTTACCGCACCCGGGTGTACCGAGCCTCGACACATATTTTATTGACGCCAGTGTCCTCGGCGTGCCGAGTGTAGTATCTTCCAGTCGAGATCACGGTGGATTGAATTCCACGAGGCGAACGTGAGATCGAGCAAGCGTGGACAATTAATAAACATCAATGTCTTTCGGCGTGTCAAGCGCGAAACAAATCGCTCGCCGGACCGTCATGTTTGCTCGACTCTACTACATATAACATACTCTACCAGAGAGGGTGTTATAGATTGAGACAAGCGGAGGCAAGGAGAGAAGCGGTTTTGAGCACCGCTGTTTCACCGATCGGACGAAGCGTTGCGAATTACGACAGTGTAGGTATCACGCTTACGGATAGGCGAGACCCATGCCTAACTTGGACTCCGTCTGTCCCGTCCGATACGTGTACTGATCTTGACACGATTCCCAGGGTGCCGTACCGTTATGCGCGAAACCCGGGGATAAATTAGATTGATATTGAGCGAAACTCGGGCGCGATACCGAGAGATCCCTACTATCAAGCTCACTCGTCCAGCAGGATGATTGGCACTCTTGATTCGCACCTGCTGTTTCATAGGTATCCACTTGCGATCGGATCTCGGGTTGTTCTCACGATACGCATGTAACTCGTTGCGTTCTGCCCGAAGTATGATGTTACACTCTCTGCCGTGAGCAGTCGATTCAATCTCGGAGCATGATGGAACATCAAAATTGTGCTCGCAAACGTTAGCTATGGAATTAAAACCAATCAGTACAACTGCGAGCTCAGATTAGCGCGAAATGAAAGTAACGAAAAGTTTAACTGATACGTCGCAATTTTATTGGGGAATTCACATAGTTTTGTTAATAGGTTCTCCACGCGTTTCCAACATTTTTCATTGCAAACTATTCAAAGTAATAACGATACGTGAGAAATGTATCGGGATAACTAACGTCAGACTCCATTGGGCGTACCCTCGTTGCGGTACGCGTCACCGAAGCAATGTGGAATGGGAGTCGGGGCAGTTAATTTTAACCCTGATGTAGTCTCGGCATCGGGCTGATTTTCACGAAGACGGTTATGGTCGCTCTCTAGGGGGTCGACCGCCCCCACGGCGGAGTAGCAGAGTGGCGTCGAGCGCATATCCTCCCCTCCGAGCATGAATTTACAGGGAACCCCTTATCCGGCGGTGATCTCTTCGGGAACGCAAGCTCATTTAAAACAATAAACCGGGACAATTTCATAAATTTTGCCGCGGAAATCTTGCCGGATCTTGGGAGAGTCATTTTAATCAGGAGTGCCGGACCGCGCCACGGGACGTCCCTGGAGAGGAGCAGCTTAGAGACTCTCACTGAGCTGAGAGTGTACGATACCCTGTGGACTGCTGGAGTATGTCTTTTCCCATCCCGCTGGATCCCGTTCCCCCTTGGTAGTGCGCTCGAAATTCGGGCCCCACGCTACTAATTTACCGCTACCTGGATACATGCGCGGCTCGCGTCCACCGTTGTTTTCTAACCTGAGTTACGGCGACGATGGAGCAGAAGCGGCAGCAATGGTCCCCATGCGCCGAAGGGTATAAATAATTCCCACTGATGGTGGGACCCGGGTTCATCGTCGGCACAGGGGGCGGACGGGTGGTCCACATTCGTTTTCTCAGTCTACTGAACTGATCTTTCCTCGTTAACTGCCGACATTTATCGCGAGATCAGAAATATGCAGTTGCATCGAGGAAATGTCTAACACAGTTGAAGAAAAAAGGGAGGGATGTGTTAAAGATGATTTTTCTATAATCGTATCTCTACATTGTCGCGGTTGCCGCTCGTAATCTCTGGCAAGTGGTAACAACGGCTTTAACACGGAATATTTATTGATCCGATTCTATGGAGGTAAGCCACACCCACGGTAGTAGTCGAGAATTCGGCCGATGGGTTGATAGCTGAGCAAAAGGATCGCCCAATAAATAATAATCACGCAACGGATGAAATATGCGAGGATAGTATTTTGAAACTTTCACCGAGAGTTTCCCACGTAATGACGCCAGAGAACCATCCTCCCGCACGATGACCCGCACTCAATGGCCGCCTGCCGATTACTCAATGACTTATCGTCACTGTGTTTTAGCGCGACGACGATTTTGCCACTCGCACGAGCACGAGCGGTCTGCTAATAGCCGTAATTTCTCGATTTCGCGACGCACACAGACAACCGCTCGCATAAAATGTGAACGCACTATTCGCAAGGTACTTTCGAAATCCTGACGACCATGCCATCTTCGAGGGCCTATGGCACGCCTCGGGCACCGAATTCTTGATCGCGATCGATATTGCTAGGTAAACTGCGAGCCAGGATACTTAATAAGACACTGATTTATACAGAATATATCGTTGAATTCTATTGGATATAAATTTGTTGGGTAACATAATGGAAAAGGTATTCGCAGCTCTAACCATCTCGCACCAGGAAGGATACTTTCCGGTAGAGAGTAGGAGGAGGAGGAGAGGTATTCGCTTCGATCGGACACGTCGGATGAACGCACGCTCTTCTGCTTTAAAATGACACTTGGCTAAAGTGCGCGAAATAAGCCAGGTTATCCATGGGCTTAAGGATTCCTTATTGTTGGTTCGAGATCCCCAGGACAACGTTGTTCAGGTACAACAACGTGTGCAATATTGTAGAAATTGCTGTAACACCATACCGATCACGTAGCCGCAGTGGATGGACTCTCGACCTCATCTGGTGATGATGATGGTACCCGATGGCCCCGTGTATAGTGTGAATGAAGAGGACTAAAGATTACGAGCGTCACAAATTGCTGTCAATTTTGGTGATTTTTAGATGCGCAACGTGCGTTAAGCGGCATGCGCACACTTATCGCACCGGTAAGTACACCGATGAAACGCGTGATCGATGGTAACGCAATCAGGAGTAATGATTTAGCCAGGCGTGCAGTGCTTCCACGGAATTTATAATTGTCTCATTACCATAGATTCGCGGCGATGTACTATCTTTATTCGTTAAATTAATACCTGCCATCGTAAACCATGGCGCCTTTCACCCTCGACGATTACGGGTTTTTACTATAAATAATTCACAAGCAACCGGCGCCGCACCGCACCGCACCGCACCATATGCCACCACGGAACCAATGACTGCCAAATTGAATTCCACAACCCGTTCACAGGAATAAAGAGAGATAGAGAAGCATGGCTGCGATGGATCAGATTCTTCCTGCACCGAACCATTAGACCAAGTACCGTCCCGCGAGCAGTCTACGAACATCATCGCGTCTTGTCTAACCAGACCAAGGGGTTCGTGGTTCGTGGTTCGTGATTCGTGGAAGTATCGAGGATCCGGTAATGCGGGCTTCGTTCGGCCCAAGCTGGAACCACAGTGCCACGTAGTCTGTGCAGACGCCGTGGCGGCGCGGCGTGTAGGATGAAGTCTTCCCCGCGAAGCAACCATTATCGTTATGATCGTAGCCAGGTAGATGCCACCCCGTGATTACCGTATCGGCCGGCGATCGACGGCGACAGGACTCACCATTATGCGATCGACACCTTCCGAGACACGTTCGCGCCGTAAATCATCGGCTAAACGGAAAACCCCCTTGGCTGTATTTACGGGCAAACGTCGAGAACCGCGTGCGCGCGAGTTCATCCTAACACTTGGAGCGTCCATCCGTCCTCATATCCACACGTTCTCGCGCATTGATTCCACCTGTGGTGGAGGATCCTTCCTTCCTTCCTTCCTTCCTCGTTCCTTTCTGCCGTCCTTCCATGGGGTGGCTGGGAATAAACACACCAAAGTAGCGAGTAAGAAAGATTGACCGAAAAGCAACTCGCGCAAACAGAAGATTCTATCGCATGATTTAATTCGCATAAATACCAATAGAATCCGGTTTAGTCCAATTTTTGCACTCTCATGTGTCTCTTGTGTCGAAGGGGTCTTTTGTTGGCAAATTACAGGGAAGAGCGTCGCGTTGGAAGACAGCTGCGAAGGCGAAGAGAAGCCTAGAGAAGGGTTAATCGACTGTGGCCCTGAAAGGCACAATAGCGCAAAGATCTTGGACGCGAAACAGAAACAGAGTCGCGGTATCGCTTTAGCTTCGAAGTTGGACGATTCTGGCGCGAGGATACAGATGTCTCGTTCATTATGACACGGAACGAGCGAAAGAAAACCAAGAGGTGGATAGGAACCTGTCGCGGCGGGAAAGGCATGAAATTCCCGCCATTCACGATGTCAGCTATTAACGGACGTACAGTGCTACATCCTTTATAAGAGTCAGGTGCTTCGTAGCTCGGCGCACTCTATGGACCCGGTACGGTTTAACCGCATAATCATCCGATGGGCTGGGAACCTACGTTATAATAACGTTAACACTTGGAATTACACGTTAAGGGCCTGGTCGATTCGTTTGCTCGCGGCGTATGAGGATGTACGAGTTTTGATTGGCGAGGTACGACCGGCCTGGTGAGTTCATCGAACGAGTTGCGTCGAACTGACCAGACATACTCGTGGCATCGTTGCTCGCTGTCTAGCCAGTGGCTTGTGTTAATTCTTCATTAGCCTTGTCCTCCTTTCCAGTTTATTTATAAACCTCATTACGGTCATCGCATTGTTATCGGTCTGGCACCTTTGTTGCAATGCTAGCGGAATTCCTCGCTAATGCACCGCGTATCTTTCTCTCTCGGAGCAATATGCGGGAACACGAGTGAAAGCTGGCTTGCACAAGAACTTTTCCGATACGAGCCAACAACGGTTCTACTCGTTACAGCTCGAATTGGGAGATACTCGGGGCGGCACCGGCTTGGGAAATAGTTCGATAAGCGATCAGTTCGACTAGTTGTCTCGATAACCGTAGGTGCTAGTCAAAAAATCGCTTTCCGCGTTAGTCTGACCAAGCACAAAGGTGCCGCAGAAAAACTCGAGAATTCTCGATCGAAGCAAGCAAGTATATGGGTTTTACCGGGCCATTCGTCTCTCGCTGATTGCGGGAGCAGTTGGGGTCAATGCGTTAAGGTGATACTATACCGTAATTAAGATAACAGCCTCTAAGTAACGTCGGCGAAGGCATAATTAAGCCTGTTCTCCGAAAGAGAGAGTCTTCTAGTCCACCGATCCGGAGAATCATCCTACACTTCCGATTGCTCTTGACCCTTTTGCCACTCTATAATCCATTCCTCGGCGGTTGTACATTTGCCACATGATAAAGCTGTTATTAACTGGTACATCGATGCATTGGATCAAAGAATTTTTCCCAAAAACTTCTTTCCTTGCGAAAAAGACACACAGCGAACTCTGATTGAAATTCACGAATGAGGACCGTCGAGCCCATCGATTCCCCCGGTTCACAGTGGGCGACGTTAAGAATTGGTCGTCTCGTAAAAAAGTCAGTGGAGTCGCGTAAACCCCTAAATTTATGGAGACGGCTGCGAGCACCGCAAACGAGGAATTAGAAATCGACCTCCATCTCTCGAGCGTGTTAGAGGTCGTTATGATAATTCGGTGAAACTGGAATTGGAGTATCCATGTCGTTACTCACGAACACCAATTCACTTATGCAGATACATACGTGCAGATTCGTCATCCAGGTGTGACACCGATACTCCAGTTTACGAAGCAGACAAAGATGGACACGTGTGTGTAGGGTTCATCCGGGTTGCTCTAGCTCTGGAGGGAAGAGGTAAAAGCCACGGGGCGCACCCAGAACGCACCGGGCCAACGAAAGAGTGAGGACGATACAGGTGAAATTTATGTTTTCGCTGGCCTAGGAGCGAGAACGAGGGCTCTTCCTTCGGGAGAAATGGTCCGAAAAGACGAAGAGGAAACAAACGAACGCGAAAGAGAGGACGCGCATCGTAATTTGTGACGCTCGGAACGCCCACGGCGACGAGCTCGATGTCCGAGCAAATTCCCTCTCCGACCGACCGACCGGCCGATTAAGCGAAGCTCGGTCAGTCGATCTCTTTGGTCTACTCCCATCAGCTTGGCTACGGTCGAGATAACGCCGAGAGATTGATATTGTAGAAGTCACATACGAATGGACGCATTACACCCGGTACGTCCGTTCCACGTGGTAATTAAATCTTGCCTCAGTCGAGTTTTAAGTTTCACATTTCTTTTCTGGTGTATCCCTGAGTTTCGGAGCTTCCTGATTCGAAAGGGGTCTACCTCGGGAGCATGTTTTGTAATAGATCTCCAAGGTAGATTAGACCCGGGAATGAAAGTAGGTAGGCGTATATTTCCATTTTTATGGAATTCGGACTAAAAGATTTTATAGTAGAGCAGAGGCAACGTGGTTGGCCATTCAGTCGTAAAGAGAAAAAATAAGCGGAGCTTAATTAAATCGAGATTATAGACGGTTGCAAGTAATTCCGATTTCTCGTGAGATAAATATTTCAAGAAGCGGACCATCCACATACGAGATTCTTCGAATGAAAACCGGGAGAGAATGGTTAGATCGGATCAACGACAGTAATCGATTTCTAGCTTGGACCGAACGTTGGTGTTGGTGGTAAATTAGCTTAATCGGTGTATCGCGAGGTCAAGAGGACTCTTCGAATCGGTGGCCAGTCTCGGACCGGCCGATCATTAAACGCTTGAGGGAACACGTGCGTGATGTTTGCGGTTCTCCGACTAGTGTATTGTCCGGGCAACAGACCCACCAATCTACAATGTTAAAGGACTCGAAGAGCAGTACTTATGGAATCGTTGTATAATCCCTCGTTCACGACACAACAGAACGCAACGCGACGCCCGCGAGTGTTATTATTCAAATGTGTATTAACGTCGCGGTATAGCGGAAAATTTATTGGCGGTGTAACACAATGCCGCGAGGCAGCACGTAATCACGTTTATTTCTCACTTTCAAGGTGCATATATACGCGCGCGTATTCCTCCACAATTCCATTTCGAGAGAGGGAAATCACTCGCGAGCAATTTATGGATGCGAGTGAACAGGCGGCGAGTAAGCGAACAAGCGAACGCGAGAATGACATAACCGGGCATCATTTTTCTTGCGAGCAGCCTGCTGGCTAATCTCTCGCGCATCCGATCGAGATGTATCGAATCTCCGCAGATGCGAAGGCGTAATTATCCACGCGGCATAAAGAGGATGAGGCGGACAAAGGAGAATCAGTGGGGGTGCAGAGCTACGGACGTGCATGGTTACTCCACGTGGTGACATTTTCCTGCGTCGGTATATCCGCGATAATTGCCCAACGAAGAAGTCCGTGAGATCCTCCAAGAGATAACTAAAGCACCATGGTGATACAATCTGATTTATATTGAACACGGGCCGAGTATACACGCGGTCGAGCTTTTAAAGAGGTACGCGATCTCTAATGCGAGAGCAACCGCGTTAATTGATATTTTATTTAAATCGACTGTTATCCAATCCACGCTTCGCCAGTTACGACACTGGTTTGTACACACGATCGATTCGCTTGATCCCCATGAACCCGCATACCCTGCGAGATTAAACCCTCTCGAGCGAAACAAGGGTTGTTGCGCCAACGCTCTCGAGCTCAAATACCACCGATGCTGGTTTAATTCATCGGACTACATAATTGGTCACTGCTCGGAATTTCTCATTGGAATTTCTGTAACGCGTTCGCGCGAGCGTTCCATTGGCTTGGGATTTCTCCATTATCATGCAAGAGGCATAGCGTTTCACCATTTCCAACGAACCTCTTTATTATTGGCGGCCGCCTCTGGGAGGGATTGCCCGCGCAACTGAGATTCTCCTCTCAATGGAATCGCGATCGGCCTGCGCTCTTCAAGAAAGGATTCTAATCTCGCACCTGACTCGCTCGAGAGATTCTAGGAGGATTCTGAATCCAATCGTAAGTCGCCGATTCGCGTGCATAAATCGTAGCTGGCGAGTGCTTTGGCTGACCAGTGTCGATCAATTGAAGAAGGTGTGCGTGGGAGGAAGGTATCGAAGGGTGATCGAGAAGGATCAGGGAAAGCTTGCTCGGTTACCGAGAGAAGAGGTGGACGATGTAGAGGCGATGTAGAGGCGATGTAGACAAGGTAGAAGAGGTTCTAGGGCGGAGTGTACTTTCTCCGGCGGCCGGTCATAGGGCGTGAGAAGGTACCCGGAGTGACGTCACTCGAGTCCAACGTGCCGCAAAATAATTGCAGCCTCGTGGCAAGTGCCGTGTCATTAGGCACCGCGATCATAGAATTTTGTGTCGTTCGCGTACGAAATGGTCATTAAATCATTATGTTTATCCGTCAACCCCGCGTGCCGGCAGCCTCTTGACCTCCTCCTGACCCACCGCCACTCTTCTTCTCGCTCCTGCGCTAGAGGAGTTGACCTTTCTCGACGGCTGTCATTGCTATCTTCGCGGCAGCTCGCGCGAGCCAGCCACCTCGTGCCACCATCAGTGTTCTCAATCGTCTTTGATCCTCTTCGATCCTCTTTCAACGTTTCTCTTTATTTCCTACTTCTTTCCGCTTGTTTTTCGCTGGCGATATTCGGAAAATTATTAAAACGATCCTAACCGAGGCTATGGGCGGATCGCGCCGTGACCAGCTTAACGGCGACGAAAGCACGATCGCGATGACGCGCACTTTGGCATACCGCGTGTCTTTTATGACAGTCAGGTGTCGTATAAATTTGCTTAATACACCGCGACCCTAAAACAGCTGAGCCGGTAATGGAATCTCCATATATGCAATTCTTTATTACGGCGAAAATTACGGAGCGGTCGTTTCTCCGAAGTCGGTCGATGTACCAAGGCGTATACGAGGTATCTCTGATAATTTACTGCGTTTGACTATTGTAAACACCGGGATTTTCTATCTTTGGCAGCTACATCGTCGCGGCCAATGTCGCTCGCCTTGACGGTACGCGACCGATTGATGCGACATTGACGCGATATCGGCGTGCCATTTTCAATGCGAAAGTTGCATATGACCCCGTGAGTCAACAGGTCTTCCACTCGTGATATTCGGAATGCATCTCCGACCATAAGATTCCATTTTGCCGATTTAATGTCGCGAGGACCATTTGCACGAATTTAACCATTGGCACAAAGGGATGAAAAGGAGCAAGTACGAAGAAGTTTGCCAGAAAAGGTAGAACGTAGAAGGAAAGAGAAAGAGAGATTAAGACTAAAGATGTGAGCGAAAGGGTGGAAGAGAAGAAGAAGAAGAAGTCAAAGAGATAGAAGACGAAGAAGAAGAAGAAGAAGAAGAAGAAGAAGTGGCTGGCGGCGAGCTAAGTTAAGCCGAGTTTGTTCGTTTTCTCGCGCGAGCGCGCAGATAAAGCCCGGTAAAACTCCGGAGGCGCGTATCGCTGCGTTTCTCCGACGATTGTTATCTGGCGGCGATATATTAAGCGCCATTACCAGTATTTAGAAGGCGGCACAACTGGGCACGTTGCTGGCGTGGCGTGGCGCGGTTTCGCGGCTTATCGAGATCGCGCCAAGCGCGAAACGTGCCGGACCACGGGCACGCAGCGATAAATGGGGATTAGCCGGCGAGTTCGTTATCGAATCGAGCGTGATTACTCGTGAGAAAGACTCGCAGGGCACTCGATGCCGCGCGACCGCATCGCGATCCACCCCGAATCCTGTAAGTCGCCGGAAACATTTCTGAAATTTCATTCGACCGACCAATCGCTGCGGCAAGTGACTTTTCTTGTTTGGTCCGAATACGAATGTCTAATTAAAATATAATGCCGACGGGGAGAGTCGAAGAATTATCGATGCAATCTGAAGAAGTATCTGCGTGACCTTTGCCCGCATGAATTACGCATGAGACGTCGCGTCGTTGTCCGTGGGATGAAGGAAATTAGGCTCACAATAGGGACCACTTTATTTCGTCGCTGCGAAAGATGAAGATCGAACGGAAGAAATCCTAGTTTTCGGTGGAATGTCTCACAATCGAGGAATTCTCAGTGAACCAATCCATATAACGAAAACCGGTCGCGACTGTGATCGCGGTGTTCTACGAGAAATAGAAATAATTTGAACTCGCGCAACAGGGAAAAAGTAACTGTGGCCAGGTTCATTAAAGAGAACCTACGACCAGTTTTAATATCAGCAGTCCGGCCCCCTCACAGATATAATAGCAGCCGTAGGCGGTGACACGCTTAATATTTCGGAGATACATACACACACACACACACACACACACACACTATCGGTGCGGCTAGTTTCAGTTTAATAGCAATTTCGAACGGCTGAGTGTCATCGCGTCTCATATCCCTCGCGCAATAGTAACAAATAATTTCCATACGATATTGCTAATCAGCTTCATATATTTTCTCAACTCGTCGCGCGTCGGAATTTCAATCGGATTTGCGTCGAGCTTGTCATCAAATTTATTATCCCCAGTATTCCTCGGCATCGTTCACTCGAAGAACTCGGTCCGGTTCTTCCCTGGTATCAATTAAGATCGATCTCAGGAAAGAAACTGTGTTGCCACGAGAGAATAACGTTCCACCGAAAAGTCGCTGACGATTGCAAAGGGAACAGCCATTGGAATTGGTCATAAGACACTCGAAGAAGGATTCACCTTGGCGTTCGCAAGCCGTCGCGTCGTCTGGAGCATTGATCGAATCGATCCGAAGCAGGCACGTACACAGGTACACGTAAGCTCGCTGACTCCCCAGTAAATACACGATGGGAGCGGTGTTCGATATATATTTGATAAGCTGGTACACGGCCGCTCGCTCGCTGACAAATCGTTGGGAGATCGCCAAACCGATATGTACCGGGCCGAATCGGGCCAAGCTGTGTCGAGCTGGGGGACGCGCCGCACCGTGTGATACACACCGATGCATCATGGCAGTCCGATGCCCGAGACCTTACTCGATGATTCGAGAGCACTCTTCCGTTTGCTCTGTGGGCGAGAAGCCCACCGCTACCACTGTGCCCAGTTCTGTTTGCCCTGCTCTTACTCCTACTCGTTTCGCTTCCTGTAATTATTGCTCAAAAACCCAGCTCGAACCAGGCTTTGTCTGTGCCAACACTGGACGTCCCTCACAAGTGGATGGGGACCGTTGCGTCGCGTCGCATCGCGTCGCGTTGTACGCTCGAGCAGAGCAGTTTCGACATGTGTTGACCATTGTTCGAATTGCTTGCTCAGGCAGCATGGCACTCGGTAATAAATTCAATATTGACATCGATTATTATTGCTCTATTATGAAATTGATCGAACTCTCTTGTAGCGAAGATCGCCGCTAGCGCGTTAAGTCGGATGAGCGAGGATCGATGATTCAAATGCACCTACTTAGGATCGATCCAAGGTGAACGTAGTGTCAAGAGATCCGTATGAAGGGTGAGGAAGGGTCGGAGAGGAAGCGGAGGAGATTACAAGCGGGAGGATGGTAATGGAGCGGCCGGTCGCGCGGCTGTTTCTTTCTGCCGCGAGAGAGATCGTGGATCCTTTGCGCGATCGTATCTCAGGGTGAGATCTTAGGATCGTGCGCGATAGAGCAAGATAATGGAGATAATCTTCGACGCGATGCGGTATGGCGTGGCGCGGCTCAACTCAAAGATCGCACACCCACCGATATCCGGACAGGGATCAATTCCATCGTGTTATTGATCCAACCAGCTGATCGATCCAAACAATGAATTCTTGCCAGTTGGAAAAATCTTAAACTCCCTGGGATCGAGCAATTGTTTCTTATTCAATTAGTAATATTTACTTGATGGAAAAAGCCTAAAAATGTTGATTGCTGATCATGTGATCATGTGTGTATTCCCTTCAGTCAAGAGGCAATTGGCAATTGGCAATGAACAATAAGAGATTTCATGACGGCGGAACAGTTATCTCTCATTAGAAGTTCTTGCTTTGGTGGCCCGAAGAGTAGAAGCTCTTCCGGCTGGATTCTTCAGGGTGTTATCGCACTCCCGCAGCTCATACGTCGAGCTGGATTGGCTCGATTGGCCATTACGACTCTAAACACCTGTCGGTGAAATGGGTCGTGGGGCAATTAAAAGCCAAGTCCGACGCGGTGCGACGCGACGCAGCGCCAGCCTCGGGGGGGAAGCAGCCAACCAACGATAATTAACGACTCTTCGCGTTACCCGATAATCGCTACCTGCGAATCGCAGTCGTGCTAAGCTCCCCTAGTCCTCTTAACGTGTCGCTTATTTTTCTCTCCCTTTTATTTTTCGTGCCACTCGCGGCACTCGCATCGGCAGCTTCCGTTGAACGTGTGAACCGAGTGATTCACGCGGCATTACCGCGACTCTTATTCTAATTACAAAGTCTCGGACAATTTCCAATCTTACAAATATAATTGGATATTACAACTGTGCCCGCAACGTGGGAAAGAACGCACTGGATGGGCATAACTTTACATCGCTTCATGTTCTACGTGTAGAATCGCCGCGTCGGGTCGAGAGATGCCAGCCCAAGCCGCGAGTGCGTTCTTTTACAGGAATAGACCAACATCCCCTTAATGCCGATTTTTCTAGTGTCGCGACGTTTTCCCAGCGTCATTGTACCGCAACGCCCCGAAGCGGGGATTCCTAATGAACGCGATTCAAAATATACGTCTTCTACGGAAGTGTCGGAAATTGAATTTCATCGGCGCGCGATAGTGATTACCCATGAGGAGATGAATTGCAAACTGTGCGAAGGTGCAACTCGTGCGTGTATCTGTGTTTATGCCCGTTCTTACCTTTGATGCCGTCAGTCAAACTCGACTGCGAGACGATTGAATGAACGGACAAACGTACCGAAGGTAACGTCTAAGTACTCGTAAGAGAGTTAAGCGTCACAGGTACGTGGCCACGCCTCCGACATTGCGGCTCGTTTAAGTATTCTTTTTCGGTGCGTCTCTTAACTCACCGTGCGATAAGCATCGTGGAAGTCCTTACCAGCTTCTCTCACGATTTACCGAATAAATTAGGGTCCCATTAGCAAGCCCAATGCACGGAAGTTCTTCTACCATGAGTGTCGCGTATGCGTTATAAAGACCCTTTATTTCGTACATTCGAGTACAGAGTTTTCTACGGGAATCGTTAGAACTTCCAATTTCTTACTAACAATAAGCTTCCAACGTTAATAAGCATCAATCATCGCGTTTAGTTGTTTGGGCTACCACTATGGTGACCATGGTCCCGATTTCGTTGGACCACATATCGCGTTACCCCTCGAGTGTCTCTATCCCTTGAACCGAACCCGCGGGTTCGCAGCGCCACGCAGCGTCGAGACGTAACTTACTTACGAAGCG
Organism: Trypoxylon attenuatum; assembly: GCA_963989405.1. Lineage (NCBI taxonomy): Eukaryota > Metazoa > Arthropoda > Insecta > Hymenoptera > Crabronidae > Trypoxylon > Trypoxylon attenuatum. The sequence goes on along the minus strand of OZ022488.1, from coordinate 6,589,065 downwards.
CGCTCATCATGAGGTCTGACGCAGCCACCGGTGTGGTCGACATAAGAAAGCATAAAAGTCGCAGTGATACGATCGCGCAGCATTCCAGCCCGTTCTTTATCGCCCTGCCTCCTATAAGTCGAGGGGTAAGGACGTCCGACGGTTCTCGGCCGTCTAAATATTTTAATTATTTGGGTGCCCTGATCCTCCTGGCGCCGCGCACCGCGCCGTTCCACGGAATTACGCGGCTACCTTCTCAGATCAGCGATACGACCAAGGAGCATTGTTAAGAGGACAATCAAATCGCTTGAATTCTTTGTACAGTTGACTTCGTCTTTCTCCATGTCCAAGTTCCAAGTTCCTCCGGTTTCTTTCCTATCGTCCATAGATCTTTCCAAAAGTATGACAGAGATGCAAGCTCCTGATAGAGAACCACTCGATTCGATAAATTAACAGGATGCTTCGAAGTGGATGTTTTCTCGTGTCTTCTCGGTACTACGCGACGAGTGTTGTCCGAGAATCTAACGTCACGATTGATTGGAGGGATTAATTCTAGGGGAATTAGCCATGGGAGAATCGGTCCAGCCATCCATCTGCCAGAGAGTTTAATTTATGCTATCGGGAAGATTGCGGATTTGTAGAAGTTTTAGCGCATCAACGGTGTCAGTGCGTTTAAGGAAGAGTGGATGGCTTCGGAGGAATACGAGCCGAGCAGGAGAGCCGAGTACATGTTCGCGACTGAATACCTAATTAAGATCTTAATTACTCCTGCCCAGGAGAACGTTTCACCTTCGACCGACTCCCACGATGCAGTTTACCAGATTGTTAATATCATCATTTATATCTTGGTAATACGAGATCGTTAGGGTCTCGGGAGCCATTTAATCAGCACCTACTTGCACAAAGGGAATAACCCTTTACGCGGGCAATTCATTCTGACTCTTTGTAAGTCGTTACAAACAGCTCTCAAGAACAAAGAGACTTATGGCAGGTACGGGAGCTCTGCAACAGACCTAATAGTAATTATAATTGAGCCTGATGTTAAGCTTCTGTAAGTTAAAAACATCTTGTTGCTAAATGGGTTTCATTATGCTCATGAGTTATCATACCCCTTATTAGACCTCTACTACTATTCAGCCCTTTTTTGGCAGAACGTAAAAATTCACGCGTAACGCGTTAATCTTTCCTTTATCAGTCATCAATGTTTTCGTTGCATCCATTAGAACCCAATCGGAAGAATAGACGCGAAATTAATTATTTCTGCTCATCGCGAGCCTTGAAACCATTTCTCATGGTCAATCATCCGAGAGGAATTTCATGCAGATGTATTTCCAGTAGCATATCTCTATGATATGTGAATCTTAATCCCATGGATGGACTTGTAGCTTGGTTTGCAATTCTTAGAAAGTCAAGAGCGATCTAGGATCCTTCAGATTCCGAGTAACAAGCATGATCTAGGTATAGAGTTCTGTTTCGTAAAGGCGAGAAACAATTGGTACTCTTCTTAACAGCAGGATATAAACACCGAATCGTAGTCTCTGCCTACTGATGAGTAATAAGTCATTCATTAATATAAATGAATTCTCCTGGCGCGAATGATTCTATGATGAATCGGCTACGCTTACCGGTAAGTGTACGCCCGGCGGGCGCGAACGAAGCGTCAATCGCAGACAGCTTTGTACCACTTAAAACGTTAAGCTCCACTCCTTTGTGAGTTCGTGCATCGTTTGGCATTCATACGAGCTGAAGTTCGACTTTATCTCAAAATACGACCTAAACTTTCAGTATTTACAAATTAATTCTCTCGCTGATATTTAGTAGCAAAAAGCTTCATAAATTGTTCAAAAAGTAGATTTGTATAAATATACAAATTTAATCGGCGAGAGAATGAAACTGAACGATGAGAATTAAGATACAGTTTCTTTAGTCGAATGGTCTATTTGACCAATGGATGTAGCAGAAAATAAATCAACACAGTAGAGGACGAAGAAGAGGAGGAAGAATTGCAAGGAACAAAGAAAGAGGGTGCGAAGGAAATGGAAAGCCGAAGGAGGAAGCAATATGGAAAGAAGCAGAGTATAGAAGCAGCCACGGTTGAAAACTCGCAGGCAACGCTCGGTATTATGGGCGATCCTGTGAATGCACCTGTCAGTGGTCATCATTCAACAGCTTCATTGACCTTAGGATCACTTGGGATGCAGTGATTCTCACGCTCGCGACACGCTCTTCGAACGGCCGAGTCTTTCTGTCGAGCGAGTATAGGTTCCATCGACTCAGCACTGATAGGCACTGTGCGATGGGGGCGGGGGTTAATGAGACACGTTGATTGGCTTCGGAGATTCATCGGGTGGCTGACGTTGATCAATTTTTATCCCATCTTATTTGCATACAACTGGCGCGCACTGCCAGTGGCGTAAATGCGGACCTCCGCGACTGCAGTACGTGTGTCTGACTGTCTGACCCTGCCAAAATGATACTACTGAATTCTGCGCTCTACTCGTTACTCGACTCGTTCCTGAAAATTTTCCATTTTGGCTTTAGAATTCTAACTAGTATTTCTTTCGATCGCGTTTAACGTACCGAATTTTTTCAATTACGATTTACTATTCATCCATTTTTTATAGAAAGCTGCTATAATCCTACTTACAATGTCAGTGATGGTAAGGCAGGATTTGTCAGATATATTTGAGAAACTGTATGTAATGTATTATAGTGGATTTTTTAAATTAGTTGTATTTAAATCCTCCGTGGAAATTCTCTACGCCTATGAACCAGGATACTCTCATGATTCTGGACAAGTCTATGAGCAAGAATCCTATAAGCCGTGCTTCATACTCGTTCGCCATCCGCGTATAATCTTCGACTGTTAGACGCGAGGTGACTCGTGGCATTCGAAACAAAAATCCTGAGAGGAACGTTGGATACTCGCGAGTGATCGATCGTTGCTTCGGGTGAATCGTTATTACATTAATCTCCAAGTGAAGTCATTCGTCCCACGCAGCGCAGGGTAATTAAATTAGACGTCAGTGATGCGCACTAATTAAGCCGTGAAATATTAAAAATCTTTCACGCGGTCAAGAACCCATGGATAGAAATGATGTTCATGAATTTTTTCAGTGAAAAACTCTTTTTCGAAAGACGCAGTCTTGCTAGTATGTTGAACATCCGCGAGCAAGAGAAACGTCAATCGCGGAAGGCGTCGCTCGTAATGCGCACTCAGGTCGTAAACCCTGAAACGTATTATAAACGCACGTACTATAAACCTGTACCACTCCCGCACGACCCGCGCAATTGTAAAATGGTCAGACGAGCCAAGCGGGCGCGAATGGACGAGCCTGGAAACTCATCGACAACGCTGTAAAGATAAGCCGCTGTTTTGCAGTGCCGCTATTATAGATACGTTCCCGCTAGCTTCAACAATTAAGCAAACGCTTTACTATTTTTAGCGTCATTATCAGTTTCTCACGCGGCTGATAATTTTCTCCATCTACCCTTGGTAAGACGCTTTCCTCCTTGCCTCTTAGAATCTCGACATTCTTTTTGCACTTCAAACTAAACTCACACCACTTTCAATCTTGCAAAATCTCTTTCTGCACCGTCACTGCTGATCTCTGGCGCCTATACCCAGAATTAATTCGAGCCTCGACTCTGCTGGTATGTAATCTGGATCTGAAACCCTCTGAGAAAAAGTCACTTCATCGGGTTCACTGTACTCCTGAATACAGTGGAAAGATAGATGCCGAGAAACACTAGTTAAGTAGAATGCTACCTTTAGAACGGACAGCTGTGGAGATATTAAGAGTACGTGGGTGACGGTCACGAGGGTTTGCGTCGTTTTAGTTCCACATTCCACTAAACGCTCGACCGTGATCGTGATCTTGGGAATCTTGCTAGTGGGATCGTGGAGAGGATGAGCACTCGTAGATTTGAAGATTTGGAGAGACCGCGAAGGAAAGGCGATACCTCGATAAACCGAAACTCTGCGGTAGTGGTCGAGTGAGAAAGCAGGAGACCGAGTGGATCGGCGAGGGAGTCGAAGATAAAATAAAATAAAATAATCGATCAGACGGCTCGTAAAGTTTACGGGAGACGCAAATGAGTCGTTAAAAGACCGGTGCGCACCCCTGCTGCGACACGGGTTCTCGTCTCTTCTCTCCTGTTATCCCACTTATGAAAGTTTAACCAAATTAGAATACCTCGTTCCTGGCCCCCGCGTTTCGTCCCTGCCACGCATACTACAACATTCAATACTGCGCGTAAATCACGCCGAATATAAAAATGTAACGCTCACCGTCGGGGAATCTAGTCATTTTAAGCGAACACTGTTACATAGTACGCAAGAGATACTTGAGTGAGACGTTATTGAATATTAAGTGAAACGCGTATGACACCGTATAAACTAGTGTAAAGGTATGAGTGTGACAGTAGATCACAATCGTCACTCTTGCATAATTTTACGAGGCTCTCAAACCTATATAACTGTATTTTTAAATCTTATTTAATTTTTAGCTTGCGAGAAATAATCAGGAACGCCAGTATTGCATGTATATGCAAGAATTACAGGTTTTTTAATATTACAACTCAGGAATTAATTCATCGGCAAGTGTTAATATCCGCTAATTTCAAGGTATATGGATATTTTTAACTTTTAGGAAAATGTAGAAGAGTAGTGAACCGAGGATGAGCGTTGCGCAATTTTACCTTTAAATTTGTCGAGTAGTAACTTTATTAAATTATTTTAAAGAACATGGATTCTCGGAGTAGTATCTTTAACAAAGGTGTATGAATCCTCGCGGTAATGGTGATGAAGGTAAACGTATATTGTGAAAGGTACAATTAGTCAGGCGTGCGGCACGGATTAATAATGCAATGAAACCGATCGTAAGCGTAAGACGACTGAGAGTGGCCGGCAAGTCAAACGGTCCGATGCGAATAGCACCTGACCTACGACCTGGTACCGGCACAACACAGCAATGTCACGCAAAGTCACGTGGCTGGCATAAAACCTGACACACCGTGAAATACCTTAGCTAATGGGTGAACGCGAAGCGTTCAAGCACGCCGCCACCGTCACCACCCTCGCGCACCAAACACGCATCTCCACACCCTTTCTTATTGATAGATAATAACTATTGAGTCAACATTCCCCTACTTGCCAGTTAACTATTGTGTAGTGCTTTTATTTCTGCACAACTGTTGTTGATGATGTAAAAAATTTGTATAAATTCCGAATCTGAAAAAGAGCAAGATTTCATGGGAGGGAAACGAATGGAGGACTTGAGTTGGAACAGATGCGAGAAACAGGAGGCATATTTGTATGCTGGTATGCTGCTATGAGATACAAAGTGTTGGCTGGAAAATAAGAGGTCGAGAGGTAGCATAATGCCAGTGAGCTCAGGGCAACGCGGCTAGCAAATGTTGGCTAGATGAAACCCGCGTCGAGGGAGAGGAGCACTCTTCTCTGCGAACCCTTCTCGTGGCTAATGCTCGTGTGAGCATGCACGATCCTCCGGGCGCCCGGCAATTACATTATTAATAGAGATATTACTCCCTACGCTCGGGCATTACGACATCGTAACATCGTAAGAGTGCCCGCATAGTTCAAGATTGGCTTGAAGAGCAAACGAGTGAGCTCTGGCACACACGGGGATGCATTAAGACCAAGTCAGAAGAAGATGCACTAGGAAGGAATGAGGCAGAGGAAGAAAAAGCCAAAGGAGGAGAACGCGTAGAAGAAAGGATGTAAAAGAAGGAGGAGAGGAGACAAAGAAGGTGGTGGTAGTGACGATGATGGCGATGGGTCCGATGGAAGGCGAAGTGGTCGGATCGGCGGTGCAGATTGATCGCAGTAATCTGTTTCTGCCGGACCACACATGACGCGTGGCGGAAATTTTCAGCGCAGCTAATCCCATCCCGCGCTGCCGGAATCACGAATAATACGCTAATATTGGGTCGTTAGACTGTTGACGGAGTAACAGGTGGATGACCGGGGGTGACAGATGGAACTCAAATCCGACCACGTGCTACGTTTCTCTCCAATCGATTTCTGATCGACCGATGCAGACTATGCAACACTGCACCAAGGGTACTGTGTTACCTACAACGTACCATCCAACTTGAACATCAAAATTCAAACCGAACAGCAAGCATCAGCTTTTTCTCAAATTGATTGAAAAACTGCAGCTGCTTTCTTATAATTAGGAAGATGCAGCAACGACAGCTTTTTGCTCGACACAAAAAGGGGGAATCGCGGTACCCCGACTTGGCGAAGCAAGGGTGACGAAGGTAGCAGACATTCCAAAGAGGACTAGACGAGAATCGAAAGGGGAAAGAGAGAAATAGCGAGAAACGGTATGGAAAGGTAAGGCAAGGTAAGAATAAACTAGGCGCGGTGGGAGTGGGTCCGTATAGGCTCCATTCTCGTCACTGGCTGCGAAGAGGACGGCGCCGACCAATCGGCAAACGGTGCCTCCGGCCTCACCTCCTCTTGTCCTCGAACCTGCCGTGGATATCCTGGCGCGTGTATGCATGCCGAGGGAGAAGATCGCTTCAAAAATTGTGCCTCACCTGCCTGGGGGAGGTCGGAGGTCACCCTCGGGTGCCCCTTCAAGGCGATACATACCGGCGGCCGGATCCACCGCATCCCACCCCACTTCACTGCACTGCACCGCATCGTATGTGCGTGATATTCCAACGCCTCCAGGACAACGACAGCCCGCAGCACGACCATGAACAGCCAAAGAACAAGCAACAAATGAGAGAAAGAGAAGGTACAAGCTGAAAGAAAGCAAGAAGAGGTAGAAGTAGAAGAAAAAGAAGAAACAGAAGAAGAAGAAGAAGAAGAAGAAGAAGAATACGACGACGGTGACGACGACCATGGTAAGGCCAATCGATGAGCGACACTGACCAACAGTGTACCATCAAAGGCGGGCATGGTAATAGTTGTAAGCCACCTACCTCATCGCGCTCCATAACGCGACAACCAATCCTCCAGCGATACCATACACATATGCAACCGTACACAAGTATCCACAGACTACCTGTGACCTGTAGGTGCATCAGTTAAAGCTTGCTCCATTGGCAAGTTCCTATCTCGAGGTTCTCCTTCGTGGCACTTTGCTCTTTTTGTCGCTTGTCTCGGTCGGACCATGCCACACCGGAACCTCTTGTAACCGATACGAAGCAGGTGCCTTGAAATTGCTCCGGCTGCTACTGAACTCGCGCTACCTTAGCCGTGTGTGTTGTCAGTGACGGCCACTGCGAAATGTCATGAGGATTCGGTAACGTGGGCGGGACTCATGGCTCACTGACTCGAAACAGGGTTAGCAAAAATTCTACTGGGAACGAATAATAATTCCGGGGAAATGCGAAATTACCTATTAAACTGTAAGAAACTCCGGGGAATCTATACTGTAGTGTAGAATTATTAATGAGCATCGCAGCAGTAGTTCGAAAAGTAGTATATGCCTGCAGGTGTTTTAGTTTATAAAATATCGTTAGGCAGTTGCGCGACATTTATTAGGATAAATACACATTATCGCGACTGGTAGTAGGAAGAAGAAATTATCGGGGTCGTAAACATTACGATCAAAGGATTATGTGATGCAAATTGGTACTACTTTCCCTTCTTCTTGCACTAGTCTCTCTGACCAGCCAAGGACTCTTAACTTGCAAACGAGCGCTGAGATTTTATATCAACTTGAGCTTAATTGATCTCGCTGGAAAATGCCCTACAATTGCGCTGACTTTGATGAACCTCGAGGAATTACGTCAAAAGCGCTTACTTATTAGATTACCATTAGATGCGAGGTTGGCTTGCAGAAATTGCATTCAGAAAGTTGAGATTCACGACGATCCTAATAATATTCCTTCGGCATCCACGATGCATCATGCCAGTCCAAGATTAAAGACGACCACGATTATTTCATAACATTTTGAACCGCATGATCGCACGAAACAAAAAGCCGGACGTTAATGAGACCACATTCGATTTCCTTTCACTTCTGACTATCAAGAGACACGATCTTGTCTCGGGCCAAGTAGAAAAAGACAAACCTTGTATCTATTCCGGAGACAGAAGTTACTCTTGTCTTTGCAATGTTAAAACTCCATAAACAAATTAATTTCTCGAATTTTTATAAACAATTTCTGAAAGTCCATGCCCCGGTGACAATTTTGCATAATTGTTATGCAAAATTTCCAGAGTTCCGCATCCTAAACTTATTCAGCACATAGTTCTATCGGATTGAAATAATTTGGTTTATAAGACGAGGATCGTCGATCATCCACATGGATGACAAGTGTTTATTATCATTAACCAGCCGATTTGTGTTAGTAAAGTGAAATGAAAGTAACCGAGCATTATTAAGCAAAGTATACATCAGATTTTTTTCTCGATTTCCATAAAAATTGTCTGCTACGTTGGGATTAATTTATTGCGATTGGTTTCACGTATCTTCGATTATTTATTTCTCCTGAAGAAGCTTTGACGAGGAAGCGCTCTGGAGCTTGCACCTATCTCGTAGAGATTCACAGTACGGTGCGGTGCGGCACGCCGTGAGCAGCGCCGGGTCACGCTGATTTCGTGATTGAACCTTGCGAGAAAGGGTCGGTTGCATCCCGACAAGAGGAAAATTGAAGTTATCTACGCGCATAGGTGGCAATCTGCGAATTTCACAGAAGGGATGGGCATGATAATAGCGTATACCCGTGGTACTTCGTAGATTGATTACCACGAATCATTGCTCGTGAGTAGAATTTGTTAAGTAACATACGCGCACAGCAGTATTATAGCGCTTCCCTCTACAGCGGCCCCTCTAACCTCTAATTAACGTGTAAACCCAAGTCGATTTATGCTCAATAACGTTTAGCATTGCCGAGTGACCGAAAGCTCATATTTTACAATTTTATTCGAACTCCATAAGAATTTCTCAAGGATCGTGACTTTTTTTTTTCTTTCTTTTTTCTTACGCACCAGACTGCGTAATACACAATAGACAAGCGAGAAACGAAACCACCAATGTGTAAAGTCCATCGAAGCGCGTTATACCGAAAGATTACAACAGAGGTACTTGCACTGCTGTTGGTTTAAATGTCAGGCACTGCGACGTCTATTACTCCATCCACAATGCGAGCATCGCTAATTTATCTGTCGTTGCTAGGTAGTAAGTGTCCTGTAGTAGGTGTTGGTTAATCTCTGTATACCATTACCTTGTCAAATACGTGACGAAGGAAATATAATGGTGGTCGACTCGATATCTGACATTCTAAACATCGCTAAAAAGGCACAAGTTCCTTCGGCGCCCCTTCGAGAGAGGAATCAATTCTGTGAGTGAATTACATCTACTTATTGCTAGCGCATTGCTTCACATCTTCCATCTCCCCACGCTCATCCGTTGATCGGTACGCAAATAAATAATTAGAAACCCCGCTTATTGTTAACATGAGAATCCATGCTCTCGCTTATTTATCCATGCTCTCTTCGACAAGTTTACCAATGGGTACTAGAACCATTTACGAACGTGAAGACTATTATATTTCTAAGCGATATACATTGGATTTGCCAAATATAGAAAAGATAATCATCCGGCTGCGCCCATTTGAGGCTGCGATCCCGGTGGTAGAGTTCACTCAAAAGAAACCCCCAGCTTCGCCTCCACCTTTAACGCGGAAGAGAATTGTCGAGTCTCACTAAGATTCGAAGGGGATTGTGACTCATTTCTATCCCACCTGTGGTGATCCTTCGGTGACAGGAGCTTTGTGTTTTCCTATTTTATTATCCTTCTACGTCAACTAAAGTTGGCAAGCGAGTCAAGTGGCTCGATTAGCTTGGCTTTAGCTTGAGTCTAGCTTGACCAAACCCCCGCAGTGAAACGCCCCAGCCCGTCTTCCACGCAGCAACCTCTTCTGCGGCTCGCGGATTAATAGAGGATATAAGACTTTAATTGCCGACATTATCGGGGGAAGCCAGCTGGTTGCCTAGGAGAAATTCACCGTAACGGCCAAGGGAAGGCATTGAGATTCCACCCACCATCAGAATTTCCGGCGCGCGGCTCCGACTCGACGGAGATAGAAATGATTTTCCATCGAATTAATTGCAGGCTATTTTTATTGCTAGCGGCACGGCACGCCGGTACCGAGATGACTAGACGGTATATATGTCCATTGCTCGGGGAAGAAAGTTTCTTTTTGAACCGCGAATGGGTTCGGGCTGACAGTTTGGCACGTTCAAGGCTGTGATCGCAAGTATCGCGATACTATCTAAATTGGTCATCGATACACGCTAGAGACGGAGGATAGATGTTCTCGTCGTCGTTTAAAACGTGTCGGCTTTCTTCTTTTTCGATCTTTTTTTTTTTTTCTCACGACGCTTTTATTAAATTAGCGATGGCCATCGGCTACTCGTCTCGACGCAGCAGGCGTGTGTGTGCACACGCGAGAGATCGAAGAAAGAAGGTGATGAATCGTCTCTCGAATGTGCGCGTGGTATCCCTCTGAGGATCTCGCGTGTGCGCTCGAGTACGCTTAATTGTTTTCGATGGCCAACCGATTGATTCGACGCGCCGAATCCTCTCTCGACTTGACTGAGGATCTCTCCTATTTGATATGTGTGTCACTCCCGGCATCGGTTAAATGAAACTTAATGCACGGCTCATTCAAGCTACACCTGCCACGTCAATATGCAATGTACAAATATTGTAATTTTTTTTCTACGAGTCTGGTTGATTCAGACCGACTGTAATTACCATCGTTTATTAATTTCCGTCGTGGCCTCCTCTTTCAACGCCGCAATAGTTTCACTTCGCGAACTGTTTTCGCTCGAGAGACTCATAGAGTGGTTTGTCCATCAGTGAACTAATTGTTCCCCTTGGTACGTCCTAGCTTAAACTTGCCACTTGTTTAAAGCACAGAAGCTGTAACATCGGTTCGCGAAGTAACTCAACCATCTTTCGAAATTCTCAGCTAGTAGACCGTCAATCAAACGAGGTTTTATGACTCGTTCCGACAAGGCGAGAGAGGCTGCACTTCTGACAAGAGGTGCCCCATCAAGCTTGTCCTTTTCACATCCTCGTAAACAGCGCTCGGCTTTCTTGCTATTTACGCTGAAAAACAATAATTCATAAATTACTGAGATGCCTCACTGGCACTGACTTTCATCCGTCAGTGCTCCTCAATAAGGTAATGAATTATGAGTATTATGACAATTATCCGACGTAATCCAATGTCCTCGCATACATCCTCGCCCCAAGGAAAAGAGACTTAATAAGAACCATATTACTCGAAGGTGGAAGCAAGACTCAACGTATGAAAGATTCTCCTTATTCTTAGCGAGCTCGTACGCAACTCCCCTTTCTAATTACGCCATCGTTGCTTCGTGCTTTTAAATATCTCTACTCGTGGTAAAAATATCTCTCTCTTCTCTTTGTTTTCATTACGAGCCGATGAGCTGATTGCCGTCCATTGTCCTTTAATCGGATCTTCTCCCACTTTACAAATTTACGAAAAAAATCCACAAGAAAAAAAGAGTAAGAACATGAAGGGACGTATAGCGATATCGGATTGTTCCGATGGTATAACAAGGACCCGGAAATTCGCAATGATACATGTATCGTTAAAGCATGCAGGAAGACGTACAAGCCGGATGGACTGTTTACGATGATTACTACTAAATCGATCGTTAGTAGATTCTCGAGAATATCAAATCCACACCCCCGTCGACACGCGAATGGCGAATACAAGCAGGTTTTCTTTCCGATGCGTAAGGTTCCGTAAGGTCGTATCGTCTCTGATGGAGAGAGTACATCGATGGAATAGAGAAGGTGGAGGCTCGATTCTACTTCAAATACGAGCCCCGCCCATTCTCCTCTAACCCTTTTTCTTTCTCGTACGAGGTACCCGACCTTTGACCCAGGCTGGTAACCCGTACTCTACGCACTCACATCTACGCAGCGCAGCACATCGAAGAGAGTCGAGGATGGAAAAAGACGAAGGTGCTTCCTCTTGATAAGAGAGAAAGCGAGAGTGGGATGCAACGAGAGCTGAGCAGTAATTGAAGAATAGCGGATTTGAGCGTATATACGTCGTATTATACACGAAGAGGAAACCTCGATTTTTTTTTTCTCATCGTAAATAAGTTACGCAGGAATCCCATAAGCCGTTAATGCGAGTGAACGTCCTCATGCTGAAACTCTCGTATACGTACCACGAACCCACTACATATTAGACTGTGCGCGGCCGTACATCGCTGATGCTCGCTAGTGTTTATACTCACGAAACGAACGATAAATTCATTACGATTCATCTTGATCGAATTAATTGCATCTCTTTGCATCCCTTTCTCTCAGGCACCCTCTGACGATTGATAGCAAAGACGTGCCGGACGCTGCTCGTGGCTCGTTTATCAAACTCCGTTGCATCGGTTTTCCAATTTTTCTCGTAGACTTCGCGCGCGATTTCTGAGAGAGTCCAACTGCGAAGTTCAAGCGACACGTACAAAACGGAAATCTTTCTGCCATATAAGCGGTGACATTATTTAACCTTCTCCAGTCGCGTTTGACAATAGGACCTTTCGTGGTGGGTAATAGGAGACTGAAAACCATATAAAGCTGAGCTCGAGTCCCTCTCACAATTTCGCAATGATTGAAAAGTGCAGTTACAACGATAGGTCGCGGAAGGTGACATTATGAATTTTCAACCTTTTGATAAACTTGGAAGACCCTATCTTGCTATCTTGCCACCTTCAGAAAACATATCTCGTGGGTTAAAATGCCGGATCAGAAATAGTTTCAAATGTAGGATAGGTTTGGAGCAATTCTTAACGGAGATAGCGAGAGACTTTCCAGAGGAAAGGGTGTAAAGGAAAGAAAAACGACTCACGAACCATCAAGTAGAGGTTTATTACATACATATTGTCGAGAAGTTCGAAAGTACTGCCGTTAATCTCACTGCAGTCGACATACTTATCGCTGTTCCATACACTTCTTTGTATGTTCGTGATTCTTTCTTTTTTTAGCTCACTCTCGAGTTACTCGCCGCTCGACGTACGCTTCGTGGCGGCTCGGCCCCGCGAAAATTAGCTTATTAAAATAACAATTACCAAGCCTTGTGCACCATTGTGCACAGTGTCAAGGGTTAAGCGCCAGTCGCTGTAACTTAACGTGGCGACGCGGCGCACATGTACCCTCATGGGTAGCAGTACAATGTTCCATAGAATTCAGGTGGAAGAAATTGCAAAAAGCCTACCTATTATGCATTGTAAATTTGAAATATTAGAATGAGAGCGTCTAAAAGAAAGAATGACTTAAGTCGGTGGTTCCTTTGGACAAAAGCTCTCTACAGCAGATTTTAGAATCAAACTTTATTGATAAAAGAACCATGTATGATCAACTGGTAATAGAATATATTTTATAATGCTTCTTAACTTGAAGATAAAAGTATTAATACTTGGTGTACGATTCGATTCGGTCACACGAATAAGGATTAATTAATACGAATTTTGCGGCTTTGCGGATTTAAGATGCCTGTTACCTTTGAGTATCTGGATTTTTAAGAGTTAAAACACACGCGTTAAAAGGTGGGTAAGAGAGCTGGTGAGCCGTCGAACGAAAATTGTTGTTTTTAACACGTATTCAAGCAAAACTCGTTTCCCCGGCAAAACGGAAATTTTCACGCTTCGAATGAATCGGTAAAATGATGGGTTTAAAGAACTGCTGGCGAAAAGGCGCTCTTTAAAGGAGGTCGAGAGGTGTTAAAGGGCGCTAAGGAGGGCGTGTCGTTGCCCATTAAAAAAGCGCTGAATGCAGCGGCCACTCTAAGTGACGACGCCGGCATTCACGTGTAACCCTCGCTAATTTTCCGCCATAAAGCCACCGGCTCGCATCCGAATAAATAAGCGTGTATCCGACAGTGGGCACCGTTTACGCCAGTACCAAGGTGCGAAGTGGGGCTGCCTTCTGGTCGCGGTTTCAGTCGAATACTGACCACTACCCGCTTCGTCTGCCGCCAGGACGCGACGCCGTCAATGCAAATTTACACGCGACCGACCGCGCACGTATAAATGATAATTCATTTTACGCTCGTTAGCGCCTCGCGGCTACACACTCTACTGGCATTCTCCTTCCGAGCGCCTAAACGCACCCCCGAATTGCTACTGGGATTTCTTCGCCATTGCGAGTATGTTTTAACCGTGAGATTCCTCATTCTCAAAATTTCGAACACAAACTTTAGGACCATCTTTCCCATTACTTACCGATTGGTCGATTGGTAGAAAGTTTGGAGACATTGAAGATTATCCATATCTCATAAAGATTTCAAATAATTATTATGCTGACACAAGAGCATCGTGAATTTCCCTCGATTAATTGAATATATCCAAGAAGAAAGTGTATTGTTGCAGAGTGCAAAGTATCCACGATCATTCTATCTTGTGCAGGATTAAAAATAAGCACAAGACTCGGTGCAAATTGAACGGGCATAAATACACCCGCGTAATTGGACTATCATATCCGAAGAGACTCTGGACCTGCTTGATATTTATCGTCCAGGAGGCCTATAATTTAAAAATTTTCTCTTTAGCACCGATTACGTTGAATCGCTAACGCCACAAGCAGCAGCCGCTGGTCCGTTTGCTGTTATTCTTCCCGGTGTCGGACTGGGCTTCGGGCGTTTTACATTTTTTACATTCCGGCACACCGCACACTGGCCAGATATACGATTTTTTTAAGAGATACGAGATGAGATATGACACCTGGCGATCGCGCACGTTGTTTTAGAAATCAGATTTATCGCATGCTCCCAGTCCTATGGGATTTCATATGCAGATGAGGCCAGTAATTATGAAACCAAAGGTTCGGAGCAACCAAACGACTACCTTACCAAACACTTTGATTTTTTACTATTGTTTTCATTCGGATTTAAGTTCATGATATTCCATGGTATACCATATAATCCCACGTAGAAAAGATTAAGAACAAAATTTCTGAAATGAAGAATCCACGAAATCGCATTATTTCACCGATCAATTTTCTTCCCGATCTTCTATGGTCTGATAGTTAATAAATTGAAATAATAATAATTCTGTTTCAGATTCGATTGAATCTCGCACTTTGATCGGTGGACTGTGAACAGCCAATGAAATTGGTGCTCTGGAAAGGGAATGTGAATTCGCATGGTCCATGGGGTTGGTCTGGTGGAGCGCACTCTTCAACGGGCGGCACTCTCCACCAGCCACTTCCAGATATGATCGTCGTAAAATAAATTGCCGGCACACAAGAGCCGCGTGGGAGTAAATTACGAGAATAAATAAGGCGTAAACGACCACGGGGGGAACTTTGAACCTCTTTAAGCCTAGGATCCTGAGTGTGGGCGCCGCGAGAAGTTTTAGATCCGATCCGCACGGGGTATAGGTGTCGCGAAGACAGGGCCGTATCGAATGATACTTGCTGGCCACAGGTGGACCGACTCCAAAGGATACAGTAGCACTTAAAAAAAAGGCTCAAAAAGTTGCCTTGCTACCACCGACTTCTGAAGAGTTCGCCGTCAGCGATATACACAAGGACTAATCGGACTTATTATGTACTACCGCGATGCTATCCTATTTAGAAAGCGAATAATTTACAATTAGCATAATAACCAATTATCATATGGAACATTATTTTCTCGCAATGCAAATAAGTAATAAAATCTATCATTTGGGAATTTAATTTATGCAGAACGCAATTCTTTCACTATTCTACTACAGTGTGATCCTCCCGCCACCGGACTATGTTATGCATCCACTGTCTAGCCCAGACTTTCTGGCGCGTCAAATTTCGGCTCACGCACAAACTAGGGTCTATGTGTGGGTCAGAAGGGTCTGTGCTATCTGCGCGCAGGCCGTTTGTGTTGGTAAGGCCCTAGCTTGTGCGTGAGGTGAAATTTGACGCGCCAGAAAGTCTGGGCTAGACAGTGGATGCATAACATAGTCCGGTGGCGGGAGGATCACACTGTATGTCACACCCTTCGATATTACTATCAAAAACTTGCTCCACCGAAGAATCCTTTATTCCATCCCTCTAAAATTGGAAAGACAAAATTATTATTGTAACTCCCCTATCTGAAAGAAAGGTCTGGTTAATATTGAAAATATCATTTTAATCAGACAAGTAAATATTCACAAATAAGTACGAATGGCATATGAAAGGAGATAAAAAAAACTGTAAAAGTATACTTACGCTTTTGGGAAAGGAAAGATCAACCGCAGATGCGAGAAGAGCAAGAGGTTGGCATGGACAGGGCAGCCGGCCCTGTCGAGCCGATAAAACCCCACTGATCTCGCAGTGATACTTTGGCGTAATCTGAAGATCCGCGCTCGACGAGAGAACGTCTGGAATCAGAATCGTGGATTCGAGAGAGAGAGAAAGAAAGAAAAAGAGAAACTAAATGAGAAAGAGATGAAAGAAGGGCGGTATATCGATTGGAAGGGAGAAAGAAGGAGTAGGGATCCAGCGCGGCGACTCGTCCTCCAAGGTGTCGGCAAACAGGGCCGTTCGACGAGTGGTTCGACTCCGGTGGTCCACGACGGTAATGCCTTAGTTTCCATGCAAACTGGCCGTACGCCTCCATACCTTACGCATAACCGGATATTAACATGGGAAGTGCCCGATGAGACTCTTCGACTCGTCGCTGTCCTCCTCTTCTTCCACTTCTACGGCACATCGGCACAGCGCGGCGTTCCCTTGCCTTCTTCTCTCCTTCCTAACGCTCCACCACCTCCACCGTGGAACGTTACTTGACAACAAAATACGCCCAAGATCATGATCTCGATCGCTTCCATAAAACGTGTCCGCGGCACTCATGGACAACTATCGGCTCGCTCACTGTTCACCCGCGCGGATCTATTCCAAAGATAAGCCTGGATTTTTTCGACGTTACGGATTGCGATTAACCGATGGAACCGCCGCACGGATCGATCAAAAGCTCCTAACTCTACTGTTTGCAATGCTGGCTCGATCAATGTTTGTGCTTCGTGGCCAATGCGTGAAAGATGTTAGAAAGCAATTCGATCAGCCGTGAATTATTTTTCATTTGTTTCACGCTTACGTCAAAAGTTCATGACGTTCTCACGTGCTATAATTTCAATCGACTGCCTCTGTACTCGACTTTCCTCGTACTTTTCCCTGACTCGGATGTATCGGCTTGCTAAGAAATTCCGACTACCAATTTAATAATATAGAGCAAATTGCGTTGAAGTAGCGAGGCTACCTTTCGCCAGCTTCTTGGACATGGAATAAGAATGTCGTACCGAGTGCGAGAAATCCATATGCAGCGGTACGGATGTTTCGCAAATTGCCAGTGTATTGGATGCGAGTCCGATCGAATCATCATTGAACTCAATTTGTTCGAGCGATCATTCTCGATCCCGATCTAGATTCCAAAGCCCATTCTCACCGATATGCAGACACGTTGCACTCTTGTTTCCCAGTGGAGTGTGCATCGGGTTACAGACAAGGCTTGCAGGTCATGAAACCGGTCGTCAGAACCATACGTCAGAGACAAACGACGTTCACGTAAGAACATGGAGTCATGATTCGAGAGGAATCGTGGCAGTTAGTACTGATTGCTGAGCGAACACCTTTGCACTACCTTCTGCTCGACTCGATCAAACCGATCCGATCTTCGTGCTGGATCACGATGATCGGTCTGCTCGATTCGTGCATCGACATTTCGAGTGGTAACAGCGAAAATAATTGATAACCACTGGCACCACCGATACGAGAGAGTGTGTAACAAAATTCATTGGTAATAACGTCTCGCGGAAAATGCGATAAAGCAGTTACACCCTTCGACCGAGAGCCTGCTCCATAGGGGTATCGTAATAATATTAATTATGGAGCGCGAGTCGATGAAAAGCAACGCTCGACGATAGCTGACCGCAAGGCGAGAACTGACTGGTAATGGTAACCCGACCATTCGCACTTTCCGTGTGTGATTAGTGGCAGTATTTTCTGAGCAACGTCCCGCAGCGATCGCGTGCATCGCGATACAGCGTAACGCACTGTAGTAAAAACCACTCGCATACTGTAATTAAACGAGCGTGCGATCCTTTTGGTCACGCTAGTTCTTACGCGAGCGATCCAGCAATAGCGATCATCGATAAGTTTAGCTTTTTAACTGGCTCTTGTTTACGAGCGTTCCTGGAATTCTGCGGAGCGTTAAGTCGAACAATACTTAACCGGCAGTATCGGCTAATTATTAATAATTTTCAACTTGGATAGAAGTCAATTCTCCTTTCGTTAACTGATCGTGGCTTCGAGATATTCACGGTTGGCATCTACAAAAAATACTTCGATCAACGATTCGACATGGGACTCTTCGCTAAATGCCCAATTTGCGATTTAAACGAATATCGTGATCGCGTCATCCGTCCGTGAGTTTGTATTGGCGCTATAAACTTCGTTACCCGGGGAATGAAAAAAAGAGTCAACTTTCCCTTAAGTCGGATAGGAAACGATTATTGCTGACATAAAGTTTAGGCAAACACGCGCGCGTAACAGCGTATTAAAGTGATCGAACTACGAAACACGAGAGAAGTATAATTTGATCTCGGATTCCCACATTGGCAATTCGTAACACGTGTCGTGCGATTATTCTAATATCAACGGAACGAAAATCCGTAATGGAAACCGGTCGATCGGGTCCGTATCGAACCAAAAGCATTCCGGTCACGGTGAATTCTAAAACAGGATGGACGATTGGTTTATTACGGTAATCTCTGATCTATGGACATATCTATCGTGAGAGGGATTGAACCTCTAGCGCGAGAAGACGGCGCTCTTCTGTCTCTCATAGAGCGCTCGGTCGAGGCGCATAGCACATACTTACATACTCTTACTCGAAGATACACTCATGCGCGTACTTACTTGCGACAGTTATTAGTCAAGATTAGCTCCCACATACGGCAGCATCGGTCCTGACGGCGCGGCTGTATTTTGACAAGGCTCATCTCAAAATTAATCGGCAATCGTTTCGTGCCTCTAGGATTACGATTTGTCTGCATTATCCTCCTATAGGGAACGGGCGTTGCAGAATCCGTGCATCGTGTACTAGTGTACTCCCTCTCCCTTTATTCCCCTCCAATTTTCTACTTGTCTCGAGTTCCCCATTTCTCCGTCTTCACTCTCCCTCTTCCCAATCATTCTTTTCCAGTCAACCTTCCACAGACCTATTCCCGCGCGTTGCCCCTTTTTCCTCTTCCAAGAATTAAGATTTCCGCGAGCGAGCCGCGTGAAATCCCGCCAGGCCCTGAGTTTCACCGTTAGAAGCGCACAGGTCGAGCTGGTATTGTATGTACACATGGCGCGGTACCCGTTCTTAGAGCGCAACGCGAAACGCGTACTGCACAGTGCACGCTCGCGGGTACAAGCGGCACGGAGTACGAAGGAGAGGTTCAAGTTGTATGATCAGGCGCGTCCGTGTCGCACGAACGCGCTGGTTCTGCGGCCCCGCAACCCCGCGGTCGCTCCATTCGCGCGCGCGAACGGCGCGCATCACCGTTGTGAAAATTGACGAACGTGCAAGCAAACTGAGAGGCTCGACGAGTGTGCCGGCACGTCGCGAAACCGAGGCAAGAATTCCAATGGGAAAGAGGACTCTCCTAACTACGCGGAACTACCGTCATTATGTAATCTTTGGTTCCCTCGTGCCTTTGGGCTACGTTACGTCGCGCTACCAAGCGCCCCTTGTTTCATAATGCGCGAGTTAGCTGTTTGCGCGCTCTTTAATTCCTTCCAGTATGATTTAAGCTGGGACATTGCATATTGGGTTTGACAACAAACTTTGATAAGGGAATTACATTGATAGAAGCCATCGTTAGAAGGCAATGTTATAAATGAAAAGAGTAAACGTGGGAGCCTGGAGCAGTCTGGAAGCAGTCTGGAAGCAGTGGCGCAGCATCTTCCTGAAATTTGATAACGAAGCAGCGAGCGTTACGAAAGAGGAAGCCGGAGGCCAGTAAGTAAACAGGTAGTGGCGCGGATGCCGCGGATAATGGTGAAGCTCTCCGAGTGTTGGGTATGACAGCGAGCAGCGTGGCGAGACGTGGCACAGCAGCGAGCATAACGGGGTACGTGATTAGCAGCTAGTTTTCTCGATGAGAGAAACGGACCACCCCTGTGGAAGCTCGTACACCGTGGCGAAACACGCTTCCACGCTCTTAGTATCCATGTATCTGGGAATACATAACGTAAACTACATTATGGCCTCAGCTTCGTACTTGTGTCGTATCTCATTCTCGAGGGAGACTCTCCCTCCTTTGGCATTTCGCGGGCTCGTATAAGCGGTGACAACTGAAGAATTGCAGGCGACAGCTGGAGCGTAAGAAAGGATCCTCGAGAGACGAAGTACCGCGTGGTCACTGAATCACAGCGCACAATGCCGATTTATAAGAAGGTAAAGGCCTACAGCGAAATAGCGGCCAAGCCGATTTATCTTCCGGGAACGACTAGATTTTATGAGAACCCCATCCGACAGCGTTAATTCGCTTTTAAGGGTCCACGATGAGACGGCAGTTTCCCGGGTAACAACTTCATTATGAGAGCTTCCAACCGATAATGAGGATTTTACGGGTTGTACTCGTGTGACTCGAGTCGCTTGTCGCAAATGCGAATTAATGAGGTGCATACGTCTTGGTGGGACATTACGAGTGATCTAAACCCGATAAAGGTGGAACTATGTCTTCCACCGAGACGTAGCAGCGATCCGTAATACGCTGTGTAGGTAGCTGCTTGCCTACAACTTCGATTTATGTCGTTTCGCACAAATTGACGAAGTTCGCTACACTACGCTCTAAATTGTGACTAGAAAAATTATTATTCGCTTGGACAGCTCGGAAGATAATTACTAAGAAGGATTTCGAAGATATTGAAAATAATCATGAGTTGATTTTGGTGATCGTTAGCCTGATCCGATATCATCGGAAAGCAGTCGGTTACCACTCCTGTACGTCATTTGTCTCTGGTTCTTTCATGCCCCCGTCTCGCGCCGCTCTGGCACACTCGGCGACCTACCGGGTGTAACCTTTCATTCCGTCAATTTTTCTAGCGCATATTACAAACTTGTAATCTCGCAGCTTAAAAACCGCGAAGAAAACGGGTCTTTGAAAAATCGCGTATTGTTCCGATAGCGGTATTATTACCGTTTTTAACTCACACCGTGAACAGATTATAATAGGAGTAATTTTCGATCGTGGCGTATCGCGTAGTTTTGCCGTTTCGACATATAGTGGTTGAACTTCTACTTGCTACCTTCTGACGACAACTGCCGTAATCAGGGTGTCACAAACCGTAATTAAGGTAATAGGCCATCATGAGCACCATGCTCGAGCAAACCTCCTTAAAGTTCACTTTGTTCAAGTGACTTTTAAAAGATTGATCATTCTCAATGATCATTTTTATCGGCAAGCAATAATTTGAAATTCTAGAACTGGAGCGTCAACTGGATCGCGGGTGATTATTTTTCCTGCATGAGCTACCACTCGACGAGTAGTCCGCGGTGAAGAACGATGGCTATAAAAGACGCTCCATCGGGAATCGTAAAAGTGGTACAGGGTGACTTCTGCGATCGCAGACGCGAATGACAGAGATTCCGACGGATCCGGTATCGTCCTACCGATTAACGCGAAAACCTCCGAGACACCGGGTAGCCTCCGAGGAGAGTAGGGTTACAACGCGTACCCGTGGCCGAGACCACCCACAGGTTGAATCGATCAGCAACTGATACCCCCGAAGAAAGAGCGGACGAGCGAGCGAGAAGGAGAGGCCGGCCAGGGAGGAGAGATAAGGACGAGAAGTTACAGGTGTACCGGGCTGCTTATGCGCCCGCGGGACGCGCCTCAATTCACGATAACAGCCACGGTGCCTCCTTGGTCGAACTATCGAGGCGCGGGAGCTTTTTAAAGTCGATCTTATCGGTCGCGAGACTTACGACTGGCGCGAAGTCCTGCGGAGAGGGCTCTACTCGGTAAACAAATCACGCGATTAGTCGATTTCGATCGCGAAGAAGCCCGCTGGCCAGCAGAGAACCCCCTCGATTGAATTTAAGCGCTCACGACTCCGCGACCAATATATGTAATATTTTCGATCTCGACTCTGAAATACTAATGCACTGCGTGTGTGCCATATGGTTCTGGCTATGGTCAAGTTAACAAGACTCTTCTCCTGTCGGAGTGATTTCGGGGGATTACTGGACCCTGGTAGAAAAGATCGTACGCCATCGTTCGCCATCGTACGCGCATAAACCGATGAGGGTTGAAAGTTTGCCAACGCGGATCTTAATGTGGGAGCATAAACGCGAGAGGATGGCAGTAAGCCGTGGGTCGAGGCGTTCGCGGGGGCTATATAATTCCTCGAAAAGGTACGGTTAAAGCATCGTGAGCACACCGGGAGTGGTGCGTGGTCCACAGAGGGCACCGTCACTCGCGATCTTCGCCGATATCGTAAATTCCAGCAATTATCCTTAATTAATAAGTATCCAGTTAACCGAAGGAGGGGGGAGGTCTCGGAACTGGTGGCGCACGAACGTCCGCCACGTCCGCTCGCTCGCGACCCAGCACGAATTTAATGTTGGCTGCGGGAAATTTAGTTGAGGAGGCCCAGTCTCCGGGTCCGCGCGCCGTAAAACAAGTTCTTTATTGGTGAAGCGGCGAAACGCGCTATTTCGCTGGCACTTTCATTACCGTCTTTCTAATTGCCCGCCATTTGGGTAAACGCATACAAGCTTCGCAATCCACGATTCGTCGTTCGGCCAACCGCGATCTCGCGTCACCACGCTTGGATCCCTTGACCATCCAGCTCCGGGATCACCAATATTCAGCCACGAGAAAATCAACTATTCCTTCGAGTGGCGCTAAAGCTGTAGATTCTCCTGGAACACCGCACCGCTAACCGTATAATTCTAGTGATTGGCGAATACTAACGAGTTGTAAGTTCTTCGCAGCAAAAAAATGTTATTCAGGAAGAAGGCTAATGCCAAGTCAGACAGATAGACACGAAGAGGGCATTTCGAAGATAGTAAGAAGACAGAGAGACGACAGGCGGTATCGTTTAGCACGATTAACACCAACATTCTACCGTGACATTGTCCACCTACCCGATCCTTGTCAACGACAAACATTCATTTTCAGGGAATCGATGGTATTACCACCAATTTTCGTTTCATCTAAAATTCACGAGAGAAGCGGCTAATGGCCGGGATCGCTAGGACCATAGAACACGCACCCGTAGCCATTTCGAAAGACGAGAAGTCTCGGACACTCGGTCGAGGTGGCTCATTGAAATTCAAATGTCAATCTCGAGAGTGCGAGCATATATACTAACGAGACGATGGAAGAGACGAGTGGCGGTCCGTTGAATGCAGAGTGCTTTTTGTGTCACGATGTCGAAAACCGTCGCCCGGATCGCACCCATGTTTGCTCTCGAATTCTGGTGAACAAGGACCCCGAGCTCCAAGGCTGCCATCGTCCTGTTAATGTTGTTTTACAACGGCTCTCAAGAATGCCGGATCGGTCAGTCGCCCGAGATCTCGTCTTAAAAAATGCCCTCACCTCACGGTGCTCCAACTAGCGCATCGTCGCAACACGATGAAAAGCAATCGTCCAAGAACCATTGCCTAGAATCTTAGGGCGAGATTATTCACAACACTATTAGCCATAATCCCCAGGAGTCGGATCCAAAGAACATAAAATTGCACCGGTGTCAAACCAAGCAACCCAGGCTCATCCGCTAAAACGAACCCCCCGTAAAGCCGCTTGATACATCAAGACAGCCACCCGATGCATCACGCCAGTTGCCGCCGTGGGGCAATGATTTACAAAGAAATTAACATTAAAAGTGAGAGTTGGAAGGGCTTCCGGAAAGAGCCACGGCAGGGGTACTCAAGCAAGAACCCAGAATTCACCAAGTGCATAATAATCGAAGGTAGAAAGGGTCAGCGGACTAAGGAATAAGAGAGAAGAAGAGTAGACGCGACTAAGGGGGAGTTCTCTGAGCACACACGAATAATAAAGCGTGCGGCGTAATATTTCAAGATGGCGCGCTACGTGCTCAGTAGATGGCACAGCTCGATATTATTTAGCGTCCTGAGGTCGCACCCACTTAACCCTATCCCGCGGTCGAGCGAGCCCGCAAAAAGGGCGCCCACAAAGACAGAGAATAAGTTACCTTAGTCCGCGCGAAAGGACGTGCCATGGCATTCCCGCCGCGCACTGGCACCCAGTACTCTTTTCCCTCTCTTCCTCTTCCTTCCTTCCTTCCTTCCTTCCTTCTTTCCTTACTTACTTTCTACTTTACTTACTTACTTACTTACTTACTTACTCACTTACTTACTAACTTACTTACTTACTTAGTTCTCGTACTTTCCAGCGCTTTTGCATTTTCTCGAGTGTACTCTTGCGCGTATTCTCGAGCATACCCTCAAGTGGAACCGGGCTCGCCTGCTTCCCGCTTTACCTCAAGCTGACATTGGCATGCGGTATGCTCCTTATCGTGTCCTAGCGTACCGCTTTATTAATCCTCTCGCGGTTCTTAGACGAGAAGTCGCAGACGAATGGGCTCCTCTCTGAGAATATATCCTACTACGAAGCGTGAGATATTGTTACGTAAGACACGCTGAATCAGACAGGATTAATAGTAATTTTTAAGAGATACTTCGATCTTGGACTTGGTAATTCTTTACGCATCGAACTGGATATTTCTCACGGAAGTAGACTCGTAAGACTGACCTCTTCCACTGGTCATATTTTCTTCGGTATGGGAATATGTATAAGCTTGAGGATTGTCGTAACGTATCTAGCATCGCTTATTAATGACTGTGATTCAAGAATGATAATCTGCGAATCCAACATCGGTTCGGCTTATTTTTTTTTTTTCTTTATTTCATCCGAATAACGCTTGATCGTGTCCACCTTGATTAGAGCTCACTCCTCGAATACCTGGGGTATTAATTAATTATCGTACAATGTGATCGGTGTGTGTGTGCTCCTAGTAAAGAGCGATACGAATTATAGGCGGAATTTACTTCAGGACACCAACATTTCATCTGATAATGAACGGTGGTATATTCATGGTATAAAAAATAATATATTTGTCAAGTGTCACGGTAGTCGGCTATCGTGTGAGCGACACTGGTTTATTAATGATCGTTGGGACGACTTCTTGAAAGCGGAGTCCGCGCCTACGCGGCAACTTTCGATCGAGGAACTTTCGATGACACTGCCGAGGCTATCATTACATATTGCGATAATTAAAAGCGTGTCTTTATGTAGCAAGGAATGTTGAAAAAAAAAAACCTTTAAGCCGAGCCTATATTTCTTTTTTACCGAACTGCTTACCATACATGAACATTCGACTTATCGAACGATTCCAAATATACCCTTCTTCGCAATCCAATGATTAGTTCGTAAAAAGCGAATCTGTCATTTCGAAATATTGAAGCGTCCTATTTTATCAAGGCATTTGTCTCTTGGACTCTGTTTTCGAGAGTCGCACACTCATACCAATCGATTTTCGGATGTATTAAATGAGCATTAAGAATGCTTAATCCCGTGGCATGCAAATATCGCCAATAAAATTTGGCAAATCGCGCGAATATCGCCACCATAACGGTCGTTAATTTCATCCATTTCGTGACTCGTGTATATAACTGTCTACCGGACGGTGAATAATAGGTTTACAAGCATTTTCGTGAAACCAGTTCCCTATTCTTTATTGACCCCGCATCACATCGCGGATGATCGTGCTCGGGCATATTATTATTAGTCATTCCATAGTTTTTAACCCTGCGATCCTAAAGCCCACTAGTCCAGTTGAGAAAGACCGATGATAATTTTATGCAAGACCGTCGAACGACTAAATCTCATTTCTTTCACGCCTACATGAACCCTGTGTATTCTCTTGAACACGAAATAACAAGTGACCCTGGACCAAGAGTCACAAAAATACTGTCTCGCTATTCCCCTTAATTCGGAGGTAACCGCTACTCACAGCAGCTGCTCGCATCCTTATTATTACGCTACACAACTCTTTATTTCATTGGCTGTTTTTCAATGGGACATTATTAATGATGCGTCAGGACAAATCAGTTTTGAATCCGCGTACGATACTCTCGGATTCATTGGTTCTTAAAAGTGCTTACTTATCGTAACCGTTACCGCTTGAGTATTTGGAAAACAGTCGCATTTCTTTGCCAAACACTAGCTCTGTTTATTGAAATCAGTCGCATGACAGGGACGAACCAGGCCGATCCGTCGCATTGATCAGACTTACGTAGAACGCTCACTTGCGCACAGTCCACTGTGGGCCTCTCCAACGTCGACTCGTGCTACTTCGACATCCACGGACGAACTGACTTACTTTTTGCGCGTGCTTCAAGAGAATCGCTTGGATCTCCATTACGATTGTCTCGACCGAGACAAGCATCCCTTTCTCATAGCTTAGCAATACATATTGAGTTTACGTCCACTCGAGGAACCTCTTACGACAGTGCGTGTGCAAGGTACCCAATTAGCGGGACCGCAAGAGAGCAACTTCTCCCTTTCTCCGCCTCTTCCGCCTCCCTTACTTCCCGCGCTCTCGGCGTACACTGGGGGTCAAATGCTCGTAAACGTCCGGCTCAAGTCCAGAGAGCCGACCCAACTTGAGTACTGGCGACTCCTTGTGTCCATGAAAAACCTATTATGAATTTCCCGGCGGCCAATAGGACGGAGGAGCTTCTCGCTCTCGCACGGTGACCCCGCATTGTCAACTTCACGGCCTTCTACCGTGGACCTCCGTGCTCCTCTCGCTCTTCCTTGGCGCATTCACGCGAGATTTCTATATCGCTGACTCTTTCTTTGACTCGGCCAGCTTTACACACGTATTCAGGCTCGTACTCACGCACGCACGCATGCACGGCAGGCCAAGCCCACAGGCCACAGGTGTAGTAAACCTCTTTACCTCACGCACTCGCGTGTAATGGCCCCTCTTACACTCGTGCCGCGCGCATCTGCCGACCTTACTGTGTTCTTTGCTACCTCGCTGGTCTCGTCTCCTCTTCTTCTTGCTTTTCTTGCTTCTCTTCTCTTCTTGGTCTTCTGTAGGTCTTTCTTTCTTATGGATCCTCTTCCTCTCCTACTACTCTATCTTTCTTTCTTTCTTTCTTTCGCTTCTTCTTCTTCGTCACCATCGCTTTACTTTGCTCCTGCCTTCTCTTTTGATGCTTTTTAACCCTCGCATACCACCTTGGCTTTTACTGCCGCCACTTGCACTCGGCTTTCGTATACAGAAGACAGATGTGGGAGATTGCTTCGATTTCAAAAGGTCCCTCAGAGATTGCCGCAGGAAGCACCGAGATTCTTGTTGGTCGTGTTTGGATATTAAGAATGCCCAGCTGAGAGCCAAGCTTGTTTACGGCAAAATCAGCCGCGTATGACTTTGTAGAAATTGAGATGGATTGTCACACTTTTGTCAGTCATATCTACAATTGTTAATTTCTTACAGAACAATGCTGATTTTGGCACTCATAAAAAAAAAAGAAAAATAAGCGATCGAGTAAGCGATCCTTCAAGGTCAATATCTCTGTTTTATTCATCTCTCCAAATTCAAAGAGTCTCCGCACACGTATAAATGAAAACGTATCACGACACGTCAAAGCGACACGTCACTCGAAACTGACGGAAGGCGTGAATATTAATTAAATTAGCCAGGACAGATGGACAGGCATGGTGAGCCAAAAGAGTCCATAAAAATAAACATTGAGTGAGACTCATTGTCAGACACCTGCGCGCGCTCGTGAGACCAAGTGGGTACGTTATAAACGATCCTTGGACCCCGTGCCAGTAAAGCACGGGATGTCATTCCGAGGAACAGACGCGCACATTCTTCTAACTCTTCGCCATAACAAATGATCGTCAATCCGCAATGTCAGCTGCAGAGGTCTCAGCCAAAACACGAGCCAGAGTCATTTTTCGTTTCTGATCAAGATTACTTTCGAACCCTCACATTAATCAGCATCGTCCTCTAAACTCGCAGTTCGATGTCAATTGCAAAGTCTCAATCGATCTGACAGAAAAAGCCTCGATTTGAAAAGACTGTAATTGTTAGGCGCAGATTTAACTGATTGATCATTATTCCATTTGACTTGACTGCTGTGGACCAACTACCATTCACGTATAAGACTCTTCTCTCCGTCAATGAACAACCGGTCCTCCTCCTCCTCCTCCTCCTCCTCCTCTTCTTCCTGGCTGTTTTCTCTTTTCGGGTTCCTATCTCCACTGTCTTACGAGACTTCATTAATTTACGGCGAGTCACCGACTTTAACCGTACCGTTCCTCCAGAATTTACGTAACCCCTCAAAATGGCACGAGACTCGCGGGAAAAAGTTAAGAATGTGATATACGAGCAAGGGAAACGAGCCGATTTCGGAAGATCATCCGTAACTGGTCGTTGTCTCGCACCCCACCGACCAAATCGAACGGTTCTTTTGACTAAAGTGAAAAAATTCGCCAATGTTTCACAGTACTGTCCATGCACATCTCGTAGGCGTAATATTTAGAATCGCACGCTGTCATTTTGCTTCAAGATATTGCCCCCATTCTTACAAATATACCTTAGTCTACAATTTGATTTACAATACAATGTTTCCTTGAGCCGAGAAACGGAAAACATGCCACAACCACATTGTGGTATAAATAATACGGAAGAGTACGTGGTTGAAAAATACCAAAGAGTCGTCTGAGCCGAAAACAAATCTAAATCATCTTCCATCGAATTGGCAATAATTTTTTTTTTTCAACACAGCCTGAAAAACATTTCTCCTGCAAGAAAAAGTGGGTTTAGCAATTTTGATGGTATGCGGAAATAACATCAATAACCCGGCATCGCAGTTTTATAAACAATAAGACTATGTGGCCTTTAGAAGGACGGTTCAAGAATGGATACACTAGATTCAAAGGCATAAAAGATACTGGAGGCTAGGGTTTTTCAGATCGTGAATCACATCATTGGAATAGTTTGTCGCTATGCGAAAGATTCGAACAGAGAGATAAAGGACACGAGAGGCATTCCTGTGGTCGAGACTCCATGCAAAGAAAGGTCCCGGTAGTACGAAAGAGAAACGACAGACAAAAATGACGAACCTGAACCTGAAAAGATGTGCACGTGCTTGAAGCATAAATGTGGCTTGCAAAAAAAAAAAAAGAAATCTTCCACATTGCAAAGGAGAAGGTGTCGCAATGATTAACTAATCGAATTCTTCGACAAGAAGAGTAACTAGAAGCTACGATTAATCTTGAGTACCCTCGAAATTTATATACATCCGAATTAATAATATCGCGAAGAATCCAGTCCTTTATATAATCAAATTTATGCCAAACAGGATATTGTCCATATAATTATAAATGCGCAATCGCATCAGTGGTCGTCTTATTCCACTGTTACTGATGTTGTTCCTCTAAAGTCGGATACTTATGATTTATAAGAATAAGTAATATTTTACGCAGGAAAAACATTATTAAGAACTCTCGATGTATTCTGAATAGATTAACGATCAGGGGCAAGTTGACTTTTAAGTTTGCCCCAAACGAAACCCATCCAAAAACTTCATATTTCCCCAAGGATTCTCCAGAAACCGAGGGACAGATTTCTTGAACAACTTGAATAATCCATTACCGTTCGTAGTGCGTGTCGCTGAGCTCTTAAAGGTTTGTACATATGTATGCTACGTGGTAGCAGTTTTTCTGGAGGTGTACGTGGGGTCCGGAACAGACAGGTTGAATCAGAGGCGCGGTACGGTGCGGCATGATGGTCAGAAAAGCACTAGAGCTCGCTCGATGGACATCGAGTGGCCCTCTTCTGTGTCTCACCTAAGTCAACAGAAGCGAGGCAAGGGTCCAAACGATTCGAACGTCCGCGTTTGGGTATTACAGGTATGGGTGCATGTGAATACATACGTGAATACACGCAGGTGCAGCAACGGGAGAACGCACGACGCAACGTGACGCGGATCGTGTCAACTCGAGCCCTCCTCTCCGTGTATGTATTCTCTCGAACGTGTCGAGGGATCATGAGAGAAAAGTCGAGGAGACGAAATGCGGAAATGCACCTCTTTAAAAGCAGCTACCGTTGATGCGACTGACAATAGGTCAACGTTGCGATGAACCATCGTGCTGATTCTTCTTTCGCACGGGATCATCGATCCACGTCGCCAAATTGTTCACCCAAGGTGGTAATCATAATACATCGTCTCTCGAGGGTAATCGACGCCTCTTTTATTTCATATTTTGCCACACCTTTGCCTGTCGTTGGTTTATGCCAATGAATATATTCTCCCGAGACTCGAACGTAACAGGATAAGATTTTGGTAGAAAAAAAAGGTACTAAATTTCACACCCGTCTGGAGCACCGGCCTGTCTCGCGTTTTACTACTTCTGCGTAAGAAAACACTTGTAATATGTAGATATGCGAATTGTGAACTTGTCATTTCAAAGGAGCCTTTTAGTCGGCTTCTCAAAGTAACGACGGTGACTTCCAGCGGTAAGTTGCAAGCTGCCCATGATCTTATTTACTGCGACCGAAATGTTAGAAGGAATTGCAAAAAGTCTACTTGCATTCTTGTAAAATGTCCAGCATTATATTTGACATAAGCACCGAATGAAACCGATGCTGCGTTAACTGCGGATACGATTTCGTACAAGTAGTTTATCCAAGAAAATCAAGTTTATCCGAGCTGAGGTGAAGCAAAATAAAAATTGTTTTCACAACACGACCTTAATAGCAATAATGATCACAGCAATGATCGCGAACGATCCGAATCTATAGCATGTTTTTCGGAAGCTATAAAATCGAATTTTAAAGCAAAATAACTAGCAATAAATGTTCGTCGCAAGGACACCCCACAGTACTTCTTTAAAATGTCATTTAATTTTTTTGGACCGGTCTCGTGCAATTTCGAGGTCAAATATTCTCGCAACGACACGTCAAACAAATCACATACTCGGATGTTTATTGCTGAACTTTTTGAAAGATTTATCACGAGTGGTTTACGGTGAGCTCGGTGTATTTTTTCAAGATATCCCCGTTAGGGTTGAATTATTGGGGGAATGCATTTCAAGTAAGTATGTCATGATGAGCAGAATTTATTGGTAAATAAATAATGCGGAAGATAGAATCCGCACGGTATCCGCGCCTATGATACACTGCTATATCCGGCGTGCATCCGCGCTGACGGTTCGGAATGCGAAAGACGCGCGAGACGAAAGTAATCGAATACCATCTCGAGTTCGAGCCGCGTGATTACGGCCACTCGCGTACGTACTACGTACGAGAAACGATGATCGAGGAGGGATTTAATGAACGACGATCAAGGCGCCACACTCGGCTATACTACAATATATATATTCTTTATTTTCCCTTGTGTTTCGCCGATCACTCGCCGCGTTTACACGCGCATTCGCCAATCCTGAGTATCGCGGCACCGCATTTTTCTACTGGCCGTTTTTGCGATTTACTATAAATCCTTAATACCCTTGATTCCGTACCTCGCACCGGTACCGATCTCCCTCTCGGTGTAATGCGATATACCTTCATGACGAGAGAATTTCTACGTAGTCCTACGTCTAACTGCGACGCTACAAGAATCGGCCGCAATCACGTGCTTCCCACGAGTATGTGTACACTTTACAGTTGTACACCTTAGCCCAATTACAAGAACCACGCGGTTCTTGTTAAGGTTCACGCGCTAGGATTCGCATTAAATAAGGCACTGGTTTATATATAAATAAACGAACAATTTGTCCGTGTGTAAATTGCTTAATCGTAAGACACTGGCCAGAATTGAGCGTCGAAAGGGTACACGATGGGGGCGCAACACATTTGAGCGACCTATTGCACTCTTCTTTCCTTATCGTTAGTCCACTCGCATCGTGTGTAAGTATTACCATAACACGCATACGCGGAGACACGCAAACTGATTGCACCCGCGAATCGCGCGAAACTCCACGTAACCGAGTGGTTATTATTTAACGTTAAACTATCACGCGGTTTTTACTGGCACTCTACTCGGTGTATGGTTTTGAAGGCACCGCTTAAGGCACAATCGTTCGTCGTACATCTCTCGGCGAAAGCATGTAACCAACCGATCTTTTCGCGCTCCGTCAACTGAACACCTGGCAGAGCAGAACCGACCGGGAAGACCGTATCCACTGAAGCCAAGGACTTGAGCAATTTTCGTCGATCGAATCATCGATCGTATAGTCGTTTATCCTGGGGTCTCGAACGACTCTTCGATGTCGCATTCTTCTACGGGTCGCTTATTCTTCACCTGACTCTAAATCCGAACCAGTTGAGCTGCACTCTCTTCTTGAGCCATTCACTCTCACAATCAGTAACACTGATTCAAGCCGCCTCCAGTGCTTTGATCGCTTTGAGTTATGCCGCTCTGTTAAGGAAATCGTTCTTGCAACTCTTCCTCATAATCCGCGGGACACGTTTTCCATTCTAATTCCCGGTGGACCTTTTCCAAAGAGGATTCATCGTGCTTTTGTAAACTGGGTTTGTTCCTATGGAGTGCAATCCGGTGACTTCCAGGGTCATGTCTTTCTGGTCAAATCCAAAGGTGGTCCCGGATCTTGCGGTTCATTATCCTCGCTATCCGTCGATCTCTCTTCCTCGGTAGTAGGAGTATCTACCCCCTCAGCATCCACTTGACCGGTCTTCATACTCAAATCTATCGGTTCTTCTTGTTCCGGACCAAGTGACCTTAGAAACGCCAGGCTCTTATCGTACGTGACCTCCGTTGATGACCTCTGACATCGTCTAGTTGCATCTTCGGTCCGACAGACTTGTGAATTTCGATTATCCTCGTCTCTCTTGGGCGACGGCGTCGATCGCGGACTGACGCTTTCGCTGGATGAGCTCGAGAGACTCGCTACCATCTGTGGTGCGCCAACCTGATTCACGTACGGCACGATGAATCGTTGTTGAAAAGGGAAAAAGGGCGCATTCAAGAGCTGCATATGCGTCAAGGCCGGATGTAGGAACGGTGGACTTCTCCACATCGGAAACCTAGATATTTCGGGCCTGAGTAAGTCGTGAGGTGCTCTAACGAGGTCGGCACTCGGTCTTGGTGGCATATCTTGACCTCTCAATTGGGGAGGGATATCTTGAGGTCTGAGAGCAACGTCGTCCCTCTTGGGCAACCGATCTTGAGGATGATGATGATGATGATGGTGGTAACTATTGGCCGTAGTTGTGGCAGTCGTAACCATCCCGACGACGCTGCTCGCACTGGTTGTACTACTATTCTCGTTATTATTGTTATTGTTGTTGGCTGCGTCTAGCGAGCCGAATGCTTTTTCATAAGCTGATTTTGGATCCTTCATGAGCCGGGTTTGAGCTTGATGGGATTGTTCTTGCAGCAAGCAATGAATCTTGAACCAATTCGAGCGGCGGCCGTATCGTGATCCAGACTTGGACATGCCTACCATCAGACACTTTCGTAGGCGACACGCCTTGCAGGCAGTGCGATTTTTCTTGTTGATCACGCAGACTCCGCCGTTTTTGCATTCAGAGATGCTGCCTAAATTATTGTAGGTACGCCCAAAGAAAGACTATGTAACAGAAAACGCAAATAGCGCGTCGGTAAAGACAAATTAGCGTTAGCATGGCCTCGACTTAAAATATCTTCGAGTCATCAATATCAAACTGGTGAGACTTGGCGAAGGATTCTACTCATGTAATTTTAATACTTTTTAAAGACACCGTCTCGAAATACGTGAGAGAAGGACTCTAATATGAATACACAGACATAGAGGTGAGTATGCGTGAGACGCGGATACAATGAGTGAATTTTTGCATTTTGCAATAATGGTGCAGCAGTGATAAAGGCGCCGGCAATACTGACCTTGCATCCTTCGCACGTGAAGGCCCCAAAGTGAAAACCTGCGGCCGGCTCTCCGCAGACTCTACAAAGCTGATTCATCTGCAACAAAAAGATGCGACATGTGGTTACGCTTCAGCTAAGAAACCGAAGACTAGAATACCGCGATGATCGCGTCTGAACCCCGTACAATATGTGCCAATCATGAGAACGTTCTTCGAGCTCATACAAGCTTCGCGATCGTACCAAATCTTTCTGAATCCATGCGAAACACCGACGATTGTTAAGTTTAACATTTCTCAATGGGATTGCCGCGTCTATTTAGACGCATGAAGCAATTTAATTTTTGCCTACGGCAAAGATCCTCTTCTTTCTAATTTATTCTACAATCAGCTACATCATCTCTTTCGAACGATATTAATACCCAAGAATATTTGTAACATTTTCAATGCAACAATTCACATAGACTCGCGTTGCGCCGCGCAACGAATAAAAAGAGGGACGCGTCGAATCTTAACTGAATTTCCAGTGTGGCAATTACGTTCGAGTAAAGTATAATCCATCTGTCAATCACTGCAGTAGAGTGTTCACAGGTTGGGAATCATCCAGAGCGCTGGGAGAAACACGCTCGAAAAGCGACGAGGTGACGGTAAAAAGGACCTTTTCTTACCTTCTCCCAAGATTGCAAAAACCACACGGGGATTTGGTTGCGAGACCGTGTTCCTATTAAAACCTAGTTAGCCAGTCATTACTGGTACGCCGTTGAACCAAGCTGCAGTCTCTAGGCGGACGGCCGATGTGACGATCAAATGAGAAAGGATGACCGAACGAGAAAGGTAGAGAGAATGTGCACGCGAGAGAGCGTACGATTCGAGCGCATAAAGATCGCGTCTTTTATTTATTCGCACTCGATTCTTACAGGGGGAGAATAAAACGTTCCTTCGTTGTTTCATAACGCAACACGGAATTAAACATACGCGTGATAGGGAGACTTATCGAATGTCGAGCTATTATCGCACACAATCGTACAACATGGAGATTGTTATATAAATCAGCTAATAAACTCCACCGTTCTCAAAGACGTGCCATTTCAAGGATGTGACTCGCGATAGAAATATAATGTACATATGTACACGAAGGTGCGGGGGAGTACGATTCCGAAGCTTGTCGGATCGCCGGATCTGGGTGAGAATAGTGATAGCCTCTTCTGGGAATGACGATGGAATGATGCATAGAGCAATGCTATGTAAAGAAGGTTAAACGTCCAACAGATGACGCGTCTATGTCACCTCGGTTCTAATCCTTCTAGTCAACCACAATACTCCAACGGGACTAAATAATGCTCTTCGAATCTCAATGGGTTCTCGCGTCGTTCCAACTCTCGGTACTTGAGATTCGACCCTCTCAACCATCCGAGCCTACACCCACAATTGCACGAAAGTGCGGTGGTAATGTCGATGACACTCGAGGAGAAGACAAAAGTACCAACGAGATGTCACTATGACGAATCATGATCGCACAGTCAACTTTCACGTTTGCTATAGTTTTAAATTGAATACTTTAATCAACTGAAGTGAAAGTATCGATAGAAAGAGTGGGTTGATTCCAGAAGCAATATTGATAGCGTAGATAAAATGGAATGTAAAACCGTATTAAGAAAGTAACAGGAGAATATTTACTCACCACGTCGGTATTTGCTGCAGTTGAGGCAACCGTCGACGTAGGCGTCCACCACCCCGAGCTGGCGGATGTGGCGTTTCCGAGGATACCAACACCCGTACCGCCGGGGATGGATCTGCTCCCAACCAATCCTGCCGAGGCCGATAAATCGCCTACGTCCATTCGATGTCCTTTAGTCCCACGATTTAAATCCTTGTCTCCGATCTCTCAATTTCTTCGACCTGCATCCCGGAGAGCGTTCGCGCATCGTCATTTTCGCTTTCCTGTTTCCCTGAGAAACACTTCTGGTCTTTA
Organism: Trypoxylon attenuatum; assembly: GCA_963989405.1. Classification (NCBI taxonomy): domain Eukaryota; kingdom Metazoa; phylum Arthropoda; class Insecta; order Hymenoptera; family Crabronidae; genus Trypoxylon; species Trypoxylon attenuatum. The sequence continues at coordinate 6,553,227 of OZ022488.1, read as the reverse complement.
GCAGGTGGACCGCGTGGTCGATGGCTCAAGGAATAACTGGTATAAATATTTCACGCTGTGCGCGACGTACAACCCACTGAAAACACAGATACCCATCGAACCGAGCCGTTTGCATCTCTCGAAATCTAATTTCGTACATCAAGAAAGGGTTCAAGATGCACTGCAAGATTACTGGGTATTGATGTTCTCGCGAAACGCGTGCTTTTTAACGAGACATCGCGTGCACCAGTCACGGTGTTAAGTTCTCTGGAATACTGGCAGAATCACTAAACGACTGTCATTGTAATAAACTATCAGTCAAATCACGATTAAGTCCACGGCAATTACTTGGAGTCTCGCGAAATTTATTACGTTGATGAAGGTGGACCGTGCGAATACTCGGTCACCAAAAATCGTATGTCTTTGCATTTGATAGTTACCATTCCATAGGTGGGTTCACCGAATCAGTCGAGATAACATGTCCTGTTTACAGCAGTGTAACGCCATTACCATGTTAACGGAGCCCGCCTTGCGAGGGTCGCATAAATACGAGCGCTAATTACAGCACCGACCACGTATTAATTTGAACCGCGCGCTGGCGCGCCACTCGCGAGAACCAGCCGTTGCAAGGGTCGACGCGTGTAAACGTGCCCACCTCCGATTAACGAGATTTAATTTCAATTCATTAAAAACGGGGTACCACCCTACACGCCCGATGCTCCTCTCTCGAACGGTCGTTAGTCGTGCGAAAGGACTCGCATACGGAAATTACCCTCCCATCGTCAGATACGATGCTCGCTTTGAGAAAAAAATAAAGAATCGAAAGGTTCGATGCTGCTGCTCCGTGTCCATCCTCGAGAGACTTAATATTCGTGTCCTTTTAGTATCCCAGAAAGGCTGGGCTATCGAAACGACACTTGCTATCTTATTCGCACGCTACATGGAAAGGAAGACACATTTCGTTCCATGGTGATTTTTTCGGCATTGGTTTCGCAACGGGCGCACGAAGTAGAACACTCAGAGCACTGGGATGCGTCTCGACTGCGATCTGTAGCTTGTCAAGAGATCAGCCGAATTTTATGTAACGAGAAAATACTGGAATGCGATTCTCAAAACAGGCAAAACTTCCAATAATATGGAGATTAATGGGTGACTTCTACTTTGGTGGTACTAGAATTGTGCATTAGGGACCCATCGAGTCGGGATGGAAAATGGCCAATAAACACGATTTTGTTAGCGATACTCTCATAGGTACGAACTTTATTGTTCGTTATCTTCGATAAATGATAAATTAATTACGAATTGCTGGAAGACCCGTCGAGGACCGGTTCACCACAGGTTTACCAGGGCACGTTAGACGACTGTTCACTGTATCTAGTATCCCTTTTCTCGAGGACAGTCACGGGCTAAGTGAAAATCTGAGTTGAGATAAGGGCGAACACGGTAAATACACTGACGCTTATCCCGAACAATAGAATTCTCAATACCAAAGAGATTCCACTTGTTTTCGCACGCACGATCAATCTTCAGCGACAGACTCTTCTTAAGACAATTAAACCGCGAAGGTGTTAACAACGTATTTTGCAGTTGCAAGATATTTTCAAGCCAGTTTCCTTCGAAGCAAACATAAGCGAATAGTAGTTGCGCGCTATTACTTCAACCGCAACTTGTCTGCAGTCCTTGAAATAATCACTCTTTTACCCGTATACGCGCCGCTGCGAGTATGCAAACGTAATACATCACGTCATTCTTTGGAAGACGAGCAACAGGATTAACCACGGCAACGAGCATCTCGACAATACCATCGCAAAACTAGGAAGCCGCAAATAATAATCAGATGCCAATTCAACGGAGATTCTCTGTCGATCGATAATAATAGAGTCGAGACAAAAGTCAAAGTGGCAAGAGTAAATATCGAGAAACAAGTTACAAAGGATTTCGAAGGGATTTTTTTCGATTTTCCCAAAAGATCGAGGCATCGTTAAATATTTCCATCGAGCCAAGCTGGTAAGCTTTTTCATCGGCAGTCGTCAAACAGCCGGTGTATGCTCGCAATAATAATGATTGAAAGGTGAAACACTCCCGCGTCTAAAGTCTCGCCCGTATATCGCTGTTCTTTTTTTTTCTTTTTACGGTGAACATCCCGATCCCTGCCAAGCCCTGGCAGCCAATGAGTGACGAGCGGTTGCAGCTTTAATGAACCGGTTGTAAGCCGCACGTCATACGGCTATCATGGTACCGACTGCAGACAGTTGAAATTGTTGTGCCCTGACGTCGTGACAAATTAATCGTCGGCGGTCAAGAAACGCTTTTTGTGTGAGCGCTTACTAGCCGCGGGCTAGACGGTTCCTTAACTTAACTTAACATCCACGAAGGTTTGCGTGTCCTATGGAAAGTCGGTCGCTTTATTGAATAATCACCGGCAGGCTATCGAACGGTGAGAGAGAGATTGTTTCTTGTCCGACTACACGCTGCGAGGATCCACGTCTGACAGAATTGTGCAAAATAAGAAAATGCAAATTGTACGATCGGCCACGCGATCAAGCAATTCGGTATGTCACTTTAAACGTCAATCGTGCCTTCGCCGTCTTCCCAAAGTTTGACCGAATGACGAATCGGAGTAATAATAAACGTCAAATCTGTCGTTTTGGATGAATATGATGGTAATTGTTTAGATGAGAACCAGTAGACGCACTTCCACGTACCATTTGCTAAGGAGCTTGAGTCTTCGAAAACACTTGCTCTGGAACCCTCCTATAATGAAGTATCCTTATTGTAACGACACTGTTGATTTCGACACTGATATCGCACAAAGTGTCAGGAGATGCATAAATTCCACACTGACATTACTCGCACACCGCACGATCAAGATCCCTCAATATCTTCTCGAATCCATCGAGTATCCGATCCACCCACATTCGCGGCACACCTTGTCAACAATGTTTCGCAACACTGTTTCGACTGTTTAAACACTTGAATAATATCTGCCAGTGAATCGGCAGCAACCCTTTATTTCCCAGCGCGAAGACTCGGCGAACGGTGGGTTCGAGTGACTTCCAGTGGCGCGAGGACCGATCGAAGAACGCAGTCGGAATCGCGGCGTTTCGAAGGAAAACACGCTGCTCGGGCTGGGCCGGCAGCGCTGGCCTCGCACACTCGCTGGGCCAGGACGAAGGAAGATCGGAGGCGAGAAAAAAAATGAAGAAAGAAGGATGGAAGGAACGGAGAGGAGGAACGAGGAAGGCGCGGGACAAAACGGGGGCGAAGAAGAAGAGGACGGAGTTGTGGCTGGACCACCGGCCGGCTCGGGGCGTGCGCTCCTGTAGCACGTGGCCGCGAGACTGAATATCCCCTACCTTGGTTACCTTCGTCAGTCCGTTTGTCTGCCTTGTCCTTATCTTACCTACTCAACCGAGAAAGACTACCGCGGCCTTCTCTCTTCTTCTCTTCTCCCCACCCACCCTCTCTTTTTCTCGCTCCTTCCTCCTAGTCCTTTTATTCCTCTTCCTCCACTTCCTCTTCGTTCTTCTCGAGCTCGCCACCACCACCATCACCACCACCACCATCACCACATCCACCGATGCTTCTCATCGAGAGGAGGAAGAAGACTCTTTCCATCGGCTGCTCTCGCGAGTCGCGACTCTCTATCTTTCTTCCTCCCTTCATCTTTCTCTTTTTTTCTCTCTCGTAGCATCCATCTCCACTGAAAGATACTCGTGAATACTCGTGAATACGTACACTCTTCTCTCTTTCCACCAAGATCTACCTAGCTCGTTTCTCATTCTCCGATCAGCTTCTACTCGCGGGCTCTTTCCTCTTTTCTTCCAAACGTGCAACCTGCGTGTTTCTTTTTACCCCTACCGTGATCATCAAGACAACACCTCTACTCAAACTTCTCCGTTTCCTCGCGCCTCACGCTGATCCACATTCGGTAGTCGCGTGAACTCGAGAGACATCCCAAGGACAATACGCACAGACAATATTAGAAATTCAGATTACTTACCGACTGCACAATTTATGAGTTATATTCGAGGAAAAACAGTATGGTGTATTAATAGGGATTGAAACATTCATTAAATGCTTGAAGCACGATACTGCTTTTGCATCTGCTTCCGTGGGTATGCATACCTAATGCCTACTCTCTACTCTTATAACTGCAATAAGACATACAGGATGGTCTAACGTACTTACATATGACTTACTTCAACTGCAGTCGAAACATGCACGAAAAGTGCACCTTGATATACAGCTGGTGGAATGCTAACAGATACAACTACAACGATAATTTGCGTAACTATAGCAGAGTTGACTACCTTGTAAACGTAATCGATGAGAAACACGATCGCCTCGTACAACAGTATGTACTTTATTCCTCGCATCGTTTTTTCCTGGCATTCACGCTCGCCTACTTCTTTTCACAGGTGTGGAATTTCTAAGTAGGCGCAATCGACAATCGCGTTTACACGTTCGTTCGAAATGTCTCTTGTACTATGATATTGGCACGTATATCGGTATTCTGCCATTTTCGTGGGAATAGAATTTCCCATTTCGCGCGTTAATATTAAAACCAAATTGACCGACAATCACTACTAATATGTGAAACACAAAGTGGAATCGCAATCAGTAATAAGTAATGTCTGATTCCATCAGTTAGTACACGTGAACACGATGATTTCGATGCACGCATTGGCAGGATACTCGGAGACTTTAATGCGCCGCGCTGCCAGAAGATCGAACCTGGTGATAGTGTAATAATTCATTGTTCGATATTATCATTTGCAATCGATTGTACAATAGTCTATAATAGTTTATAATAATATAAAAAATACGTGCAATGATCTTTCTATATTATAATCATAATAATCTGTATATTTGTTGTTGTAACAGTAAATGAGTACTTCTTCAAATAATAACACAATTTTCACCCTTATTGTGAACGTTTGTGCAAAAGTACTGAAAGATACCTTAGAGATACTTGTATTAATTTAATTGCCATATTGTAATATTGTGAAATCTGAGAACTAAGAAAACTATTGATACATTTGGCCAGGAGTTGAAACGGTCTTCGCGTTAATTAGGTATTCCTTCCATGTGAAGATTGGGAACTGGAGAAGAACAGCTGCTCGCCGATGAAATCACTGTTGAATGCGATAAACCAGGAGAAGGCTTCGTACGTTCCAAGTGGGAGGTGCTCGATGAGCAACCAATAGAAAGAGCCGCCACCCACGAAGTTATAAAAATTAATTTATCACATGAATCGCCGCCTACGCCATTGCTCCGTACGCATGTATGTGACTTCGCAGCATCCCGCGAGATTGCGCCATTTGTCGGGTGCTCTTACACTTCTGTAACATCTGAGGATTCCGAACATAACGACAGATTTCAACTGTATATTTAGTAGTGAATTTAAACTCGATAAAAAGTGCAATTCTCAATTGCAAGTACAAACTACTTATTCGGACATCTATAGCATATTGATCGCAATTACTAAAATCGAACGTGGACTATTGGTAATTGTTGCGATAAACTTTCCGCAAATCTCTGAAAGAAATTTTGAAACTTAATCGAAATGTAACTAGAAGATACAATTTGTTTATTATTTCATCCTGGCGTCGATGTACTAATCAATTACAAATACCGAAGTGTTAAATTAAAAATAGTTCACCGTTAGGACAAACACATCAAATCCATTCAATTCGCCATGTATTTCTATATCGAAGAGAATACCTAAGACAAAAAGAAAATTGCGGCTTCGCAAGAGTTTAGCAAAATTTGAATTCGTGATCGTGTATGTATTTCGATTTGACTCTATTCAAGCTGTAGGGTGAAGTCAGCAATAAGAGTGAACAACTTCATAGGAATACCATGTCGGACAAATGGCGGATTGTTTTTAGATTGGGGTGGTCGTAAAAATTTGAGCGTGAGACATGTGGAACTTGTGACGACTCACGAGTAAATAAGAGTTAATAAATTTTTGTCGGCATGTGCGACCACTTTTGGGAACCTTTAGCTGAAGTGTATATCGCGGAACAGGCACAGTCTCCTGACCCCGATAATTTCATTTATTGCCTTTGTACCAGAGTATTAATTCGGTAAATGTAGACGCCATTCAAATTGGTCTTCTCGAACATGAAGCGTTTCTATTTAATTCAATTTATTTGAATTTCTTTAGCTATGGGAAGCTTTAAGTGTGCTATAAAAAAATGTATAAGCTTATTGATCAGTGGTGTGACACATAACCTAACCTTGACACCCACTTGATTATGCTAGGTCAAAATGTATTTCAAGGAAATTAGAATTCACTTGCTTTCATAAATATTTTTATTTCACAAAGTATTTCTTTATTTGTAACTCACTTGCCGGTAGTACTATGTGTTTCTTCCTTTGACTTTCACGTAACTTGAAACTGTTAAGCATACCAAAATTTGATGGTGAATTAAATAGTACACCCTATACTGATCAGAGAGATAGTAATGCTAGCTGTTTTGTAATACTTGTATAATCTATTGCATTGGCTTTTAGAAATCCAGAAGTCTACACCGTTGTTGCCCCAGAGGATGCGAGTGAAGGCGAAGATGTGGAAGGCGATTGTGTGGGCGAAATGTTAGACCTTCACAAAAGGTCTACCATAGAAACGCAATCCATCGAAAAGCATGACGTAAGATTATTTTTTCTATTTTAATAGAATGATCCCCGTATTTCAGTTATTCGTCTACCACAGTACTAGTAGGTCTCCAAAATGTAAGGCTATTGAACAAGCGCATGTTTTTTCTTCCTTAACATTAGGAAGAACCAGTGAGCTGTTACTGCAGTGCATCACACACAGACAACAATTATTCCACAGATGAACATGACTCTGTTCGTGACTCGACTCATCGACCCGCAGCACATTCCTTTACTCAAAAATTAGGTTTGCACCAATCAGACTCGGGAGCAGATCTATCGGAATATCACGATCAGCACGAAGCCAAGAGTTTACAGACGATCTTGGCCTCGTATGGTAGAACATTGCAAAACACACAGACTGAACTCGATAATGGGTACGAGAATTTAGATACACAGTGTAGACATAACCAGTCGCTTGAGTCTGACCATGGAACTTATGGTAATGCTGAGCTATTAGATAGTCAGCAAGAATTAGACAATGGTAAAAATTTTCCCTGTAACCCATCCAGTCTGAAAGAAAATGAACCTGAAAAAGAAAGTCCATCGTTCATCTTAGGAGACAGAGACTCCGAAGTGCAAACTCCATCGAAACATTGTAGATCAACTAGTTCCAAATCATGCGCCAAGAATGATGTTCTTGCTAAATCTAACGTTCCAACTTCTTCATATGTGTATCCATATACCGCCTATGGTGATCTTAAAACTACCATGGATCTGACATGGGAAAAGTATTGGTCAGAATATGGGGAACAATTAATATGGGCCTCCTGGATCGAAAAATATGCGGATTATATTAATCCAACTTATTTACAAGATAGTACGTGCAACAGTGGAGACGATAAACCATGTTCGGAGAAGAGGGAAGGAATTGTAGAAAAATATTCCGAACAAAATACATGTTTCCCTAATCAAGCGCACAAAAACTGTGAATTTGGACGCTCAAATTTTGAAGGAATATTTAGTAAAAGTAATATATGCGAAAGTGATCAGAAACAAAAGGAAGCAGTATGTAATGTGAACTTCTCTTTTGAAGACATAATTAAACAAGATATTAATGAGAAGGATGCCGAGGATCATAGAATAAAAATGCCCAGTGTTGAAACACCCCTCGAAGTTGGAGAGGGTTGGAATCCACTGAGCCCATTTAGCGCAGAAGAAAGTTACAATTTACAATCGAATACGGAAGACGAAAGGCTTTTAACAAGATGTGATTCCATAAATGGTTCAATAACAAAAACAAATGCAACATCGGATTCTATGACAAACGTTACGAAAATGACACTTACCAGCTCTAGCTACGATTCTAATTCTACGCACTCCTCTAGTCTCATCAGTTCGGTAACTAGTTCTATCGAAAGCAATATTACAAGTAGCAGTTCCGACCAAGATAATGAATTTACGTCAGAGGATAATGATAAGTACTGGCAACAATTATGGAAGGAAAACTTCCAACTACAGTACCAAAAGCATTATGAATTATTCGTGGAAAATTACAAACAGAAACATGCAGTAATTCAAGTTCATAGTTACTGTCTAGAACATCGTCCTGGACTGAAAAGTAGTAACGACAGTGACAATACTGAAGATTTGCTAGAAAATGAAATAAGCTTCGAGGATCAAAGTCCCACCGCCGATCAGAATGGACCCCAACGTTTGACACACACCAAAAAAGGGAAACAAAAAACAAAGCGGTTGATCATGGAGTCTGTTGGTATGCTTCTACAGAATCTCACGGTGAAATGTGATGATACTGAACCAACGCATACTGATGAGGCGAAAGATACTCAGGGACACAAAGTACCCAAAAATAATGATACCAACGTAAGTAATTGTACTCAACGTAAAGAAATTGTTTCTGCGAACACTGTAGGAAGTAATTTACAACAACATCCATCGGATGGGGATGGAGATCAGCCACACGAAGATAAACCAATTACTCTGAAACGAAGGTATAATACATATTATACATGGTATATAATACAAGTTAAATAAGGAATATCATTTTCCTGATGTATTAAATATTATAGTCATGAGGCTGATTACGATGATATGAGTGAGGGTTTGGAAACTGTAAAGAAAGCTTTCTCACTAATGGGTTACACTTTTAACGAGAACACGCAACCAAAGCTGCAAGGTGAAGTTATTTACAGGAAAAAAAATATTCGATTACAAAATAGACAGTTAAAAATGAAAGTGAATAGACCAAAGCTTGCGAATAAACATATTTACTTTGATGACAATGGAGTGGAAATCACAAATACTATAGATAAGGTGGAGTTTTAATTCTATATTTCCACTGCAACTCTATATTTTTGATCTAATACTACACAATGTGGTTTATTCGATTATAGGTGAAACACTATTTGTCATATTGTTCTGATGCATCGCCGGCAGAAACAGATGGTCAACCCTCTGACAAAGGTTCCTATCAAGCATCATTTACATCGAGTTCCGATGAAGAGTGCGATCCTAGCCTTAAGACAAAGTTACAAATGAAACGACTTGTTTTTTCTAAGCCCACCGCAAGTTCAGTAGAATCGAAATCAGATAAGAAACAAACTGATGACACGAATATTACTTGCGATGTATTAAATATATCCGATAAACCAGATGATAGTGTTTTCCAAGATGCCGAAGTCAACGATGATCTACAGTTCGAACAGGAAGAAAAAACTAGTTCCATGAATGAAAATTTAGGAGAAAATGATAAAGAGATTCTAGGTAGATCAAATACGGATATGGACGTGGATGAAAAAGAGAGCCACAATGAGCCCATAAATACAAAATTATCTGACGAAGATAGCGTTAAGAAAATTCAAAAAAAGAAACGTAGGAAGCAATCTAAGAGGAATATTAGCCTTCCAACTGAAATAGATAATGATAAAACATTAATAAAATACTGGCTGAAACGATACCGACTGTTTAGTAAGTTCGATCAAGGCATTAAGTTGGATCATGGTATGTGTTTTATAGTATTTCTTAAATCTCTATACAACGAACGACGACACGCGGAATGATTTTCATGTAATTTCCATTTTGCAGAAAGTTGGTTTTCCGTTACACCAGAGAAAATTGCGGAACACATTGCCGAAAGGTGTAAATGTGATACGATAATTGATGCATTTTGTGGTGCAGGCGGAAATGCTATACAATTCGCTTTTACATGTGAACGAGGTACAGTGTATACATACATATACATCCATATACATACATATAGAGTGACTAATCTGTAAAATATGCTTTAAATATTTTCTTTTCTGTTACAGTAATCGCAATAGACATAGATCCAGTAAAGATACAACTTGCTCGGAATAATGCGCAGATTTACGGTGTGGCTGACAGAATAGAGTTTATCGTTGGAAATTTTCTCGAACTTGCACCAAAGTTAATAGCTGACGTTGTATTTCTGAGCCCGCCATGGGGTGGACCAGAATACGTTAGAACTGAAACATTTGATCTCAATAACATCCTACATCCTGTTGGTGGAATAAATTTGTTTAAAATAGCAAAAGGAGTTTCGGATCACGTGGCCTATTATCTACCTAAAAATGTTGATACGATGCAGGTAATAATTTTGTGGATTTTATTGGAAGATTTCATTTTGGCTTGTTCATATTCGAAAATCATTTACACGTATGAATTTTTGCAGCTTGCAATGTTAGCTGGTGCTGGTTATGGGCTCGAAGTGGAACAGAACTTTCTCAATCGAAAGCTAATAGCTTTAACGGCATATTACGGCGAACTGCCAAGGGACTGTTAGTTGTGATACGATGTACAACTTGTGAGAAGTTCCATAAGAATCGTTTCAGTGAAGAAGGAACTTCTCGAATTTTCTTGAATTGTTAGCTGTACATACAAATCGTATCAATTTGCTTAGATCATCTCAAAAGAGACACCATTCTGAATTTTTCTGTATAGACTTCCTATGATTAACGCACATAGAATAATTATATCGCGTACACTTATGTTCTCGACATCTGAGTATTGTAGATCCTAAAGTCGCGTCACCCCTTCCAACAATGTATAACTATAGTTACACATCTATAAAGATTTGCAATCGCAGATTGAAACAAGCAAATTGATACGGATGTCTCAATTTACGAGGCCATCTTTGTCAAACTCAACAAACTTGTAAACATTCTTAAAATTCTGAAGTTAATTCTTCCATAGAATAATAAGTGTTGTTTTACCTGACAAAGACTTGAGTCAGAATCGTTAAAAGTATTTGTCTTTAGTACACCATGTAAAATATTATTTTAGTTTTACAATACAACTTGAAATATTGAGATTTACATTTTACAAGGATTTTCAAATCATTATTTTACAATTTTTATGTACACTGCAACTAATTTCTTATTGATTATCAATAAATATATTCAGAATATTATCGATTCCTACAGAAATCAATTGTACCATAATCTTGCGATAGCAAAAAAAATTCGTACTTCTCTCGGAGCTTTATTTTTCTTTTTTCTTCTCCTTCTTTCCAATATTTACAATGCGTAAATTAGCTCTGTTTAAGTATGACTTTACAACGATACATCTAACACCTTTGAAGCAACATGGAGCTATCGTCTAATTAACACAGATATCCATAATAGTTTACGTGTTCCATTTTAAATATCGAATCCTCACGTTATAGGAAGTTGTACTGTACATTTCGTGTGATGTGAACAGTATATAAAGCATTAAAAATACATTTCTTCATAATTGCGCGTTGCACATCATTTTGCTTAAAAATAATAGTAAAAAAAAAACATATTCCATCTAATAGTCGATGAAAGAATGCCGTTGTCAACACAAATTCGATAACGTTATTCCGAAAATAGTACATATCACATTAGAACACTTTTCTTAAAGCAAAGAATTTCACCAACGTTTTTTTTCGTGAAAACAACGGCAAAAATACCCTAAGTAACATATGACTAGCATTTTAGAATTGACATAATGTGGCAACGTAAACTAATCCAGTAGTCAGTCAGCAACCGGTTTTTTTTCAAATGCAGAGGTATCGTTAATAACTTGTTTTTTTTACATGCCAACATCAATTGTTGCACCCGGTTCTTCTGGCTCGGCAGGTATCGTTATACCACCGGTATCCACACTCTCTTCTTCTTCTCTAGGAATTTTCAAAAAACAATGCATCGTTTCTTCATCTTCTTGTTCTATCGTTGAGCTGTTTTTGTTAATAGCATCCGTTGTCGGCAGTGAACCTTCCAGGTGTTTCGAAGGTATTTGTATAGTGATTGTTTGCGATGTGCCGTCTGCCGATGTTGATGACGACATTAAATTAGCTTCCAAAGTATCTCCAACTTTCGAAAATGCACCCAGGCAACTGTAAATTAATTGAGCTGCCGCTATGTTTCCAGGAAATACTTCGACGTTTTCGCCATCTGAAACCATATTACTAAATATTATAATATCCTGGCATTGTTTTTTTTTCCTTCTTCTTTTTTTACTACCTTTTTTAGGGGTATTCACTTTGATCAATCCTCTTTCGTGATCTCTCACGTGCTGTATGTAGCTTTCATTTTTAACGGTTTTAAATGGACACAAATCGCAGGTAAACAATCCCGACATCATGGGATGCCTTGATTTTAAATGATTCTTGTAACTGCTACTTTGAATCGCGGTATAGGAACAATGTGGACATTTGTACGGTCGACATCCTACAAGTAAACATATACTTGTTAATGTATTATTTGAATTAAGCCAGTATATATTTGTGGTTATTAATCCATAGTGAATGAGTTATACCTGTATGTTGCATAATATGCCGCCGAAGAGTATTATGATCTCCTGTTCTGTACTCACAAAGTTCGCAACTGAAGGGCTTATCACCAGTATGTTGCCGTAAATGCATCTGTAGCATTGCTTTTCTAGCACTAGAATGTCCGCAAACATTACATACATACGGGCGCAATTTTGAGTGAACCGCTTGAATATGACTCTTTAAACATTTTGAATTAGCGTAAGTTTTCCCGCATATATCGCATTTTTTGGAAGTATACCATCGTGTAACTTCCAAAGTTTTTCGGTCTAGATGCATAATGCGATGATTACGCAATTGATTAGCTTGCTTAAAACATTTTCCACATTCGGAACATTCGTATTCTCGTGTTTCACTGTGTACCCTCATATGAGTTAAAAGTTTTACCATCGTTGCACTTTTGTAAGCTTTACATATTTTACAAGTAAACAGGCCTATGTCTGAAAAATAGAATTCAGTAAAGAATCTCTGCCCTATATTATAGTAGAGTGCTGGCTGCCCTATACCAACCAATCTGGTGTTTTTTCCATAAATGGAGACTACATTGTCTCCACTTAGTAAACTTTAAGTCACGGCAAACAGTACATTTAAAAGCGGAGCCTGTTTTTGATTCTGTATGACACAGCGCATGCTGTTGCATAGTCTCTTCGGCAGCAAATTTATAAGCACATCCACGGTGGGAACACCTTGAAATTCATATTCATAAAATTATAACGCTATTTGTAATTGAGAATCAGAATATTCGAGATATTCTATAACTTACTTTACATTTCGTTCCATTAATTCAATCATCTTCTTGTTTAGCATATATTCTGAACTTAGCGGTTTTTGAACTTTAATCTGCTGCTTCAATCCATCACCTTCACCACAAGGTCCCATGGATTCCGTCTGAACAGGAGTTTCTTTTGTATCTTCCGTTACGTTTTCTTTTCCCCCATTAACGTCTGGCCCCCCGGTAAATCCTGTGTCCGTTAATTGATGGTCCTACAAGTGTACATATAGTTTTTATATTGCATTACTTAAAGATCCAATGGTTTGACTACTTACGTTGATCATATGTTCTTTGCAGAGTTCGATCGAAGGGAAACAATTTGAACATTCACCGCACATGTATAACATTTTTACATCTTCAGTATTTTTTGCTTCTTCTTTTACCTACAATTTATAAGAATATCATGCTAAACGGAATATTCGGAATAATAATAGCAGTGACCGAACGAAACTATTTAGTGGTCCATTTTGTTGTAGCGTGTATAAATTCAGAATTACCTCAATGTCCAAATTAGAATTTACGTGGGTTTTTTGGAAATGCTCGAAGAGTTGCATTTTATCCTGTGTCGTATACGTACATATTTTACATTTAAAAGCTGTTACCACCTCAAGGAAATCGTTAGCATTTACATTCTGCTTTTCATCGATAAAATCTTTCTTATGTTCCTCCGATACAACTTCGTAATGCTGCTCAGGCGGTTCCTCAATGTTAGCGAGCACTATGTCGCCATTAGTAATATCGGGTGTACCAGCGCCTTCTACATCTTTTGGCAATATAACTGTTTTCTCTTGACACTCGCTCTGATTCATAATTTGACTAAGATCAAGCTGTTGTAACTCTCCATTTTGAAATGCATATACCTGGCCTTCTAAGCAAATCAACGAAACTGCTTCTTCTTCCTTTTCCACTTGAGCATCGTCTATAATGTTGACTGTATTCTGTTCATCTTCGGGTGGTATAGCTTTTAGTGTCTGTGCGGTGTCTGACACAGTTTGTAAAATGTAACTTGTTCCATTAATTTCATAACTTAAATATGACGAATCTTCTGTATTTGTTTCCTGATCCATGATGGCAATGTTCTCTCAATTCATCAGATCAACAGTAGATCTGGGTTCTCAACTCAGTAGTAACATATTGACTGAAATGCATAAACACTTATGTACACATATGTCAGTTGTTTTCTAGACCAATACAAAATATCTCTTGATTGGAATTAATCAAGACACTACATTGTGGATGAGAAATACTAACATGAAGCTTAATATTCCTGCATAATAAGCACAAATCCACCACAATCCTGACACTGAGTCTAGTTTTTAATGAAGACATTAGTGTAGGGACACATAACTATGGAGTAACATTTCACGGATTTACTATTTATTATTTTCGCGACTCCCTAATTTCCCATTTCTACTATGGGGTAGCAACAATCGTATCATCGCAGCGCTTTTTCTCACTATATAGCTATGATCACAGTATCTATAGATATTAGGAAAGTTAAAAAACCGCTCGGAATCAAATTTCAAAAAGGCGGCATCCATGTAAATCACGAATAGGTTATACCAAAAGGGCCATCAATATGGCTTGATAAATTGATCTGTTAAAAAAATCTAAATATAATATTAAATTTCTATCCAGGAATATTTTCACTTATACAGTTAAGAAATTTTTTTGTGAGAAAACCACCGTAGAAGGGGCTTAAATTCGAAAATCATAATTCATAAAATAAGTGGCGGGTTGTAAGCGTCTGGTTCGAGACTTTGCAACCAATTTCAAGATTCGTACCTCGCTCAACATACATAATCTATACTATTTTATATTGATAAAACGAAATTTACTTACAATTTGTGATCTTCGAATTGGGTAATAAACGAAGAGAGAGAGATAAAATGACAGAAACGTCAAATTTTAATACATTATCCATGAGATCTGTTATGCCCTACCATTTGGGTATCACGTGATCTCCAGCATTCAACAGAACCAACCACGGCTTACGAACTTTACGAACTAAATCATGTTTTACTTCGATTCAGAAATTTTTTTTCTAATTCCAATAGTTTACGAATTTTATAAGGTAAAAAAATGTTTCAGAAGCGAAATATGATTCAATTAAATAATTACAATTTTATATTTCGTATACATTATATACAAATTTGACATGGTATTCTTAAAACAATTCTATACATTTCATCAATAATGTTGAGAAACTTTTGCATAAATGCTTGCATTCAGTATTTACAATTATACATAACGTCAGGAATCAAGTCTTGCATGATTATAACAAAGTCAATAGTATTTCGTTATATTTAGGAGAGGTGTGCTCTGGGTGTTTTTTCTGCATTTTGCCTTGCAATTTCAGGGAAAAATTGTGAATTGTATTTTTGTTTTATGACTGGTTTGGGTGGTTCTGGAACCACAACAGGTATTGGATCCCCTCTTAATTTAGATAATAATGCTTCTGTTCTCAGTTTTTCCTTCTGCTCTCTTAATAATCTCTCAGCCCTTAGCTTTTCTATGATCGAAACGGAGTTAGCTACACTTTCTTTTTCCATTGAATGTCTTTTCTCACTTTTATGCTTTTTAGACTTTTTATGCTTATGCTTGCATTTCTTTGTCGAACCACCGTTCCTACAATTTAAGTCACTTTCTTCCGAGGATTCCCTCTTTCGCTTAACACTTTTTGTTTTTACATTCACAGTTTTATTGGAAGACCCTGATCCCATAATTTTTAAATATTTTTTAATATCTTGCATCGGATCGTTTAAAGCCTTCTTTTTAGTTTCGACTTCAACATCTTTATCCTTATCCTTCAGTCTGGCTGGTAATTCTTCGTACCAGCATTTGTTTCCAGTTGCCTCGTTAGTATCTTGACCAAGATACGTTAAGTAACCAATTTGTTTTTCATACTTCTCTTTCTCCTCTTTCTTCTCCTTTTCGTGTTCTTCGTTTGGTCTATTATAATCAATTTTCCCTTCCTCTAGTTCAGCAAAAAAGTTAACATGTTCCAATTTGGACGTAGACACATTTTCTTCAGTTTTTAATAATTCTTCTCTTCCGTCATACTTGGACCTTGTTTGTTGCCTTAAATAATTTATCCTAGCTTCCGCTTCCTAAAATGATCAGTATGATATTCGGTATAAGGAGCATCGTTATCAATTTTATAGGAGTCTGAGAAGAAATACTTACAGCTTTCTCCGCTCTCTCTTGTGTAACTCTTGCTTCTTCTGCCGCTTTGGCTTCATCCCGACGAACTCTCGCGATATTTTCTTTTGTGCGAACATGCCACCTAAAAGGAAATATAAGTTTTTTTATTAACGTTACCAAACAATCATAAATTTCAATAAGCACAGACGTATATCACTTAAAAAGAAATACCTCTTTTTTGGTAAAATATTCATTTCTGAGGGAGCTCAAAGAAGTGTCAAATATTAGCAACAATTGAAATATATTTTAAAACTTTCTTTCACTGATTACAACAATGTCTCCACCTGAAATATTCACCATAGTCTTATGAGTTTTGCTATTGAATATTTACAAGTATTTACTGGTATTTACTAATTCCCAGCTGATCTTGACTAAAATTGTTTTTCGTAGGTTATGTTGACTCTATGCGCCATCTCTGGTGGTCTTTCGGTAATTCAGAACAGGCGACACGAAGTCCCGTAAGATGTTGTGTCTATCCTGTACCTCGTCTGTGGTTGAAGTAGGAATTCTCTAACCTTCAGTTTCCCGCACTGCCGAACCTGCTGGGGCAAGCCGACAGAAACAAATATAAACAACGTGCATTACGCTGTTTATACGCGTAAATTTTTTAATATTTACCTAATAGCGGTATGTACACGTATCTTTTCTATTACGTATAATTCAGAATTGTTTCGTTTGTTACAAATAAATAACATTTTGTCCGCGAGACAAATAGTAATTTTCAATCTTTTAAGTGTACCCTTAACCTGTATAAAGTAGATTGAAACTTGAGAGACTTCACTGAGAATATAAAAAAAAAATATATTATTTAAGTTAGGCTACCGTATAATAATGCACAAATATCTCACCAAAAATGTTAACATACTTTGTCATATGTAATATGTGTGTCTTGACATTAATATATTTTACAGGTTTTCATATCAACACAATGGCTGCGACTATGCCAATAAATCCAAAACCATTTCTTAATGGTTTAACAGGGAAACCTGTTATGGTAAAACTGAAATGGGGCCACGAATATAAGGGCTACCTTGTGTCAGTCGATGGCTATATGAATTTACAATTGGCTAACACAGAAGAGCATGTAGATGGAAATTGTACGGGGAACTTGGGAGAAGTTTTAATAAGGTGTAATAATGTTATGTATATAAGAGGAGTCGAAGAAGAAGACGAAGAAGGCGAAATGAAAGATTAGCTAAACTTACACGTATTATTTAACATAAGCATAAGGTTTTTTAACTAAGTAAGATACCGACAAAATAAAATATTTCAATTTTCAAGCCTATTTTATTGTCAACCCAGTAATATATAAAATTATGCGTTAGAATGTTATTGAAATAGTATCAAATACATTTTGGTACGTTCGTTATAATGGGCTTTGGTCGAGTGCGAAAAATCAATTTTCTTTTAACAATAGCTGCTATCGTATACTCAGTACTATTTTCTTCATTCTCCTCCGTGACTTCTGGTTTCTTCTTCTTCAAAACCGCGAATGGTTTCGGAAGTGATGTCTCTTTCCCGTGCAATACATATATGCCGATTATAAGGATCGGGGCGCCAGTTTTGGTAAAATGAAGAGAGCCAATAAATTGATCATTCGATTTATCGAACGAATCAAATTTTAAGTCTCCTTGCAATTCAATAATAGCCCATTCTTCCAAATCGCCACTTCTGCGAATGTTCATTTGAATATAACCCTTTATCTCTTGCCTTCTTACATTTATCTTGTATTAAATACTACTTAATACCTTTTCAGAGGGATCAGCATACTTATTGTATTATTAATGAGGAGCTGTTACTGTCAAGCTATTAGCACGCATCTGATTCTCGCAACTAATAGATCTAGAATTCAAAACACAACACAGTGGATCTTGGATAACTGTTGCTCTACTGTTTGTAACACTGACTGTCTCACTTGTTCTAACCGTTTTTAAAGATTTCACCAGATACCGACTTTTCCCTCGATTTATAGCTCAACTTAGAACTCGAGTAAAAAGAGTAAAACAATCGAAAGAAATTATAAAAGCGAAAGACAAGGTAACTTTATTATGCATAGTTTTGTATAATCATGTGTACTTGTCAAATAATACATAAAGTTAGAGTCGTTTTTGAAATTATGCCATTTGGATATCTTGGATATGGATATAAACGATAGTGCAAGTTGAAACTAAAACATGTTTTACAGTTATATTGTATTTATATCTGTTCATAACTGTAATAATAATCATGCGAGCCATTAACTTGCAATCGTATCTATATGCATTTCATATGCATAGTGTAGATGTATAAAGCATATTACGTAGTATACTTCAATCCAATCCGATATGAAAACAATAATATTCTGGGGTTGCAAATATTGGTCCTGTGCTTCTCCGTAATAAGACTGCAGAGGAACAATCCTTTGTTAAACGGACACACCCCGTCAATCTCTAGTAATTCTACACAGATTATCCTGTATGAGAATGTCATATATTCGATACACGTTCTCTTTATATCCGCATCCGTTGTACAACTGCACGTGAGTGTGTGAGGATGCACGGGAGAGCGGATTATCAACGATAAAGACTCACATACGCATCTGTATCAATGTATACATCTACAACTGTTGTCCTACAAGGACGATCATGTCATATTACTATAAACATTTCATCTAGGTATATAATGCGACGTAGATGTTAGAGGAATCGGTTTTCAAAGCAGCAGCTGTCGATTGTCATTTTGGGGGACTACATAGGACCTTCTATCAAACTAATTTTCAGTGTACAATAGTAAATGCTTCGTCCTAAGGCTGAGATTGCCAAGAGAAATGCACCTAAAGAGAAACAATAAAGTAAAGTGAGATGCTTAACACTATATCTTCTTATGACATAACACTTACCAACGTAAACAACATATATTCCACCATTGACCTCTGCGTACGAGAATGTGCCAATCTGAAAACAATGGTATTAGGATTTGTTGATCTAATGGATCTAAATAACGAAACGGATAACAGATTACTTTTGAGTTTACTCTCGTAGACTTACCGTTATAGCTATTGCAGTGATTAAAATCATAATGCCAACAATAAGGAAAACGATTCCTCTGCCTCTAGCGAAATCTGGGCCAACGGAAGATATCTTCCTGCAATGTGGACATCGGGCCAGAGCATTGTTCAATGTGTTGAACTAAAAAGTATATCGAACATGGGTATATAAGATTCGATGTAGTAATTATCAATAATGTCCATTTAATATCTCACCAAAAATGTGTCGTGACAGTGGGCGCAGCCTACTCTGCACATTCCTGGCATGGAAAGAACAGGTGGTGTAATTGGACTCGGCGCAAGATTAATAATACGCTTACAATTTGGCCTTGGACAAGCGATACGTTGCGAAGAACTTTTACATATGAGTAGACAATTACATAGGCAACGAACATATTTTTTCCCTGGTGGTGCATTACGTATAGGCTGTAGAAATATAGTTAAAATGTATTCTATAGTTTCCGCTTTAACGGATAAGTAAATCGTGGTTGTCTGAAAAAAAAGAACCTACTGTGGCTTCGTTGCATTGAAAACACTTGACGACATGCTGGTCTCTCTTATTAGATATATCTATCATAGCTTGACAGACTCTACAAGTAACCATTGGTGTACCACCAAGACTGCCCGATTGATAGTTCATTGGAGGTGGCAATTCATCTGGTCCGATGGGCGAGACCGTGTTAACAGTCGAAACCGTGTTAACGGTCGCGACCGTGCTAGCGGTCACAGCGTTAGATAGCGCATTGGCTAAAGAAAATTGAAGGAATTAGCTAGACAATCGGATTACGATATAATTCCATCCATTAGAGAGTGAGATTAAATGCGTTATTTACCCATGACATCGCTGCCGTGTGAATTGTAACTGATATTCTCATCCTTTAACAGTAGTTGCCGTTCACTGTCCATAAGGTCTCCCATTGCCTGTCGGCCTAGGAAATTGTCTATTAATCTGAGCTATTTATTTAAAGTATTGTTTGACAGTACTCCCGGTGCCCCGATGACAAGGATGACAAAATACAAAATTTTTCTGACAACCCGCCGTGGTTTTATCTATTTGTAGAATAGAATCTCTTTTTCGAAACAGTCGCTATGTTAGTTGAACGTATCACGGATCTCTATTAGATTGTTTTAGGAATCCTGAAGACATTTCATCGAACTCGCATGTTGCCTACACTGATTTCTCTAAGTCTGACGTTTCTACTCTTGTGATTGTATATTGAGGTTAGATTTTTTCACTTTTTTCTTCACGGACCGTAACCAAGATCGTTTTAAAAGACTATTGCGTTTAAGTTAGAACCCGTTGCTTGAGTTATCGCGGTGAGCCCACACTTGTAATATTCATTTGTCACTGTGGGCACCAACACTCGAGAGCAGTTTCTCCTGAGCCCTTGTTAATCATACGCGCGTACACTGCGCTTCAAAAGTTTACATTTATTTCGCATCACTCTCCTTACTCCTCATGTAAATATCGATATCGCGGTCTTGAAATCTTGAAATTGATGTTACCTACAGGCTATAGAATTAATTCACTGCTCCGCAATAACAATAGGAAGTTCGCGAACGCGAAGCATTTCTTCGATAATGGAGAAAATTGCTCACATTTGGAATGTAAACCAATTTATGACTAAATTGGATTGTCCACAAAGGAAAAATCTGCAAACATTCTATCTGTAAGTCTTCTGTTTATACAGCATTTCCTTTGAAGCGTGAAGAATAACGGTTTTGTTTATGTTTTAGACGGTGCTGCAAAAAATTGAGTATAGGATGTAGACTGCCAAAACAACAGTTTGGAGCGACAGCCATGTGTATGCATTGTAATTCATTATGGACAACGGTGGATCATGAAATTCGGATTTTACGCGGCAGACCTATATCTAAGTCTGTGCAGAAAATTGTCGAATCTATGCAAGATAAGGAGAAAAGGATACCTAGGGTTAGAAAAACTTTAGGTAGGAAAGCGATGAAACGCAGATCCAACAGAATGGCAATAAAATGTTCGGTTTGTTCTAAAATCACAAAAATGTCTCTTGCGAAACCCAGAAGAGAAATTGTGAAAAGAGTAATCGATACAGAGGAGAGTAATATTGAAAAACGCAAAAAGAGACGAACCAAAGATAGAACTGCGGGTTTAAATATTCCAATAGAAATGAGATTAGAACCGAATAGAAAACTACAGGAAGAGAAGAATGTACCCCTGGTGAAATCAAGTACAAAATTAGTTATGAAACCACAAAAATTGAAGAAACTGAATATCGGTCGTTTGAAAGATATCGTAAGTAAAGGCGTGACTCCTCCAAAGAGCAGAAGTTTGCACAATTTCTTGACAGAATTATAATAAGAGCCTGCATATAATAGATCAAGAAGTTTTGTACACATGTTAAATTGATTTCTCATTAAGCAGAAGTTACAAAGACATTAAGACGGTCGATGATTATTTAGTATCGTTTGATGAATCCGCAACACCAAGTTTATTTGCAGAAATGAAGTACAACATACAAATTATAATTGACTGTTAAAGTAGATGAAGAACATTTTAATTCCATTAAAATTATTAATAGGTACAATTGCTACACTTGTTTTATCTACCTAATGACAAACTGAGATTGTATATAATAAAATTTTTCTATTTAATTATAATTACGTTTATAATTGTATATAAATTACTTGTCAATAATATTGAAATATAAAATTAAACAGTAGAACTTTATGTCTTGTTCCAACGATACGAAATCCATGAATCTCTCTTAAGTTTGAGGTGACAAATCGTCTGCATCAGCATTGATATCGAATTTTTGTAGTATGATTCATAGACGAAATATACAGTCCATGGTCAGATACACATAAACGATCCTCATGTGAATCAACATGATCCAATGCCACCAATCCAATTATTCCAATGGAATTTCTTTCTGCACAACCTATAAAAGCACATAAATTGATAAATGCCTGATGACTAACCGGAAACAATATTTTATACAAATACATATATTCCTGCATGCACTCGTAATCACAGCACGATTGTACGATCAAGCATCGTTCGAAAACAGTCCATGCGCAAATGTGATGTAAAGAAAGTAAAGCAAAATATGTACGTGATAAAAAGGATGCATATTATAGGTGATAATTGTAAGCAATTCTATTAATAGAAGAGGTGTATATAAGTACAAATCGTGTGTTGAGTGTTATGAAAAAAATAATATAAAAAATATCTTCACGATAAATATTCGTATGTAGGATCATTCAAGCCGTTGGCATTATTCATGCAGTTCTACATGTAAGTATGTACTTTGATACAACTACTGTTAGCTCGATAAGAGTGCGACGCGGCAGGAAGAGCGGAGAGGAATTGTTGCAACCTGAATGCACGCCTCGAGATAATCCCGCTCGGACATTTCCTGGTCCTTCGCAGGGGGAACTTTTCCCCGTCGGCGCAATTCTTGTTTGGCATCGTTCAAGTCAAAGATTGCCACGGGATCCAACTTGCCCTTCAGCACCAGACTCGCCAAATATTCAATGTAGTGCTGCCTGCGGGGAAAAGTACCCAGAACTTTAGTCGTGCTATGCACAACGCTTCTTTCTTTACCTTCACGAGATCGTTCTTGTAATTCTCCTGATCGCGACCGTACCAATTCGGTGGTAGCTTTAAACCCGCACGCTTCACGCATGTTTCGAGATCATCCACATTTAGCAACGGGAGTGGCTCTAGTTGCTCTACCCGTATCTTTCGCACTAGATACTCGGTGTAATGGATCCTGAATATCGGAGGATTCGATGAGACACCGTATAATCATTAGATAGGTAGGGTTCAAACGTAGGGAATAGAGAGCATCTAGGGTATCTAATTTGGACTGACATTCCTTAAAGGGGGGAGACTTAATCTCAAGCTCAATTTTCTTGCTCTACCTCCATCACGATTTTATACCCTCGTAAGAATCAATCAGGGGGTTTCACTTAATTTTGTCTAACGCACTGGAGCTTCCTACCTATCTTACTACGAGATAAACAGAATGAATTCCGAAGTTTTGCCAATATCGTAGAGGGATGCAATTTTCGCAGAGGATACACAGCGTTATAGTCGCTGTCTTATCCTGATACTACCGAAAAACGGGAGTAGGGCACTTTAGCTGATAAAAGTAATAATCACAAGTGTAGTTGAGGAAAACTTTTTCGAAAGAATAGACAAAGTACCTGCAAAGCCCGGCATGTCCCTCAACAACGTCAGAATTACACACTGCATCCACAACACCGGTGGGAGTTTCTTTCTGTAATTGTACCCTGCACTTGCGTTCTCCGGCAGGTCCTTCCGTGTCGTACTCAATACCATTATCCTTTAATAACTGTTGCAATTGCGCGGGTTCCTTATCGCGCAAGTAAAATAGACAGTTCCGAGGGTGATGTGCATGGAGTCCCAGTTTTGCGCAGTAAGGACTAACCGGACATTTTGCGCCTATCATGAACTCCTTCCCACAGCCACAACAGAATTCATATTTACACTGAGTGCAAGTGAAATGCATGCAACCTGAAAAATTCGTATTCATTTTATTTTATTACTATCCCGTTAAGTCTCTAAATAGTTATACCAAGATTTATTGTATCTTGTTGAAAAGTACTCACCCCCTCGAGAGAGGGAATACCGGAACTTGCACTTGGGGCAGTCGATACCATTATCCGCCAAATGCTGTGCTAATCCTGCTGCTTGATTATCCGGATCGTTCTCATCTTTCCAGTCAGCAAATTGCTCACATGTGATTCCTTGATGCTGTTTCTCCCACTGAAAATGAAACCGGCAATGAGACGGAAAAGCGTTATCCCTCATTGTCAGAAACCAATTGGCAATTTCGATCGATGCAAGCACATACCGGTCTTCTGCAGAAGGCACATGTAACGGACCGACAGTCGGGACAGATCAAACGCTTTTGACCAGGATCCGCGTAAAATCCGCTCGAGCACTATAAACAAATTTTTAATGGCAATACATCAAAAATGATTCTATATACGTATATCTTGTGAGGTCGGTAAGTAAAGGGCAGTGAAAATATAGAACACACCTGAATGCACCATTTAAAGTTGGGATCTTGCATGAGAGTCCTATCTCGAAGTTTTCTTTGAAAAAGTTCGTGGATAGGGGGATCCAAGAGAGCTTTGAGTTGTATATCCAAATTACTGAAATATTCGAGTATTTCGTCTTCCGTGGCATCCCTTAAGTTTGGTTCTTTGCAAAACGGACAGACAGCGTCTATGATATTTCTATCACTGATTTGGATCGTAAAATAATTCTTTGCACAATCATTACAACATCTATGCACGCATTTTAACATAGAGATCATCTATAAAGTACAAAATAATTGCATCGGCTTTTTCATACTTTCTACGACGCAGAATTATTTATATAACAATGAATACCCACTCGACTCATTGCAAAACGACTAGTACAGAGTTCACATTCTTGCTGCAGAAAAGCTAAAGCTGATTCTACGCTGGAGCATTCTTTCGCTGCTTGTAGTGCCTCGACGTCTCCGAATTTCAGTGCCAGTAAACTGGCTGCAAGCTCAGCTTCATCATAATTTGATGCTTTACCTTCTGCTAAAAGACGGCGAGCTACTCTCTGGAACCGTAAATGGAACACTCGATATATTATTACGTATATCCGGATTAATATTCTATTAATACATTATGTAGAGTGCGTAGTATATGTACTTAATCGTATATCACAAGAATTCTGAAAAAAAATCCAACATTGATTGTAGTACTAAGCTTTCGAGTAAATTTATGAAATGAATACGTATGGAGAATGTTTAAAGCATTGAATGTTTAAACCAAAGAATACGAGAAATTGCTGAAAATGATAGCTGCAAGCATGCAAAGAGACACCGAGCGTTCTGCACCAACGTCTAAAAACAAGTTCTCGAAATTGTCGATTACATGAACGCAGAGAAAGCATTATATGTATTGCGTCAATGAAATAAGCATGCACCGTCTCATTGGATTAACTAGAATTTAATTATCGGTACAATTGAATTTTGCAGCACACGCATTCAGGATTAATTAGCAGAAGCTTGAGCGCACTGGTTTAAAAATCTATACAGACAGATTATTTGTTAGCGAATATTATTATTGAATGATTTGTCGTGAAGAAAATTGTGAAAAAATATTATCAAAATTCTATCAATCACAGCTATATCTTCTGGTAACGGATCTAATTGCAAGTTAGTTACGTGCAAAGGATACTCACCTCAAGCTTTTTAACTTTACGCTAATTAGGTAACGTACTTAAAACTATAATTAAAACAAGTTAAAATCTAATGAGCATTCTATGGAAAATTGAATCTCGGAGTCCATTTATTCGGTATTTCGAGTTGTTTGTAGACATTGGCCTGTCAGTGTGAGTACTGACAACGTTGACAAACGTATTTGACAACTGATGTCTACTGACCTCCCTCTCCGTTTTGGGAGATCCTTCACTCTTGACGCTGGCACTTGTACTTTCGATGTACATCCTTTCTGTTTTTTCTTCGCCCTCGAACCGACGGATACAACTGGCTACCAGAGAAAACCGCTTCTTTGCCGATTCTTTTTGACCTACCCCCTGCAACTTATTGCTCTCTTCGACTCTAACTTCTTTGCTGCCTGTACTTACTCTCCGATTTACACGATTTCTTCTACTATTCAAATTCTTTGATCCTCTAGTTAGTCCACTTTTCGAATTTCCATTCTTTTCTACATTAGAACTTTTATTAGGTTCATTACTCGTTACCGAATCATTTGCAAATCCTCTTTCAGGTTGAATATCTTCATCGTTTGTTTCAGAAACTGTTGCCCCCGATTGTTGCTCGCCATTAATTACAGAGGAATGATTTGTAGATTGGATAATATCCTGAAATGGAGTAATCTGATTTTCATCTTGCATGAGTTTTTCACTTTGGTCTAACTTCTGCGGTGGTTTTCGCCGCGTAATAACAGGAGTTTCAATTACTTCTTCCGGAGAATTTTCTCCTAGTTCTATGGAAACAGGATTTTCTGTTTTTATTTCTGTACTCATCATCGAAATTTCATCCTCAAAGTCTTCGTCATCCGTCTCTTGTAATTGGGTATCGATCGATTCATCTTTCTCAATCGATTCGTTTTCCGATGAATATTCTGCTTCAAACGTGATAGAATCTTCCTGACTCGCTATACTTTCCTCAGATTCTTCTTCATCCTCGAGTTCACTATCGGTTATTTTAGCTCGGATTTCGTTAAGTGTTTGTTCCAACATCAATTCAGCATCCGTTAACTCATCCATAGAGCTGTGCTCATCCGATTTGTCTCCCGATACGTGCTTCACGGTATTTGATATTTCGGAATCGCTCGTACTTTCGATATCTGAATTATCAAAGTCAGAACTTTCTTCTAGTTGATCTTCTCTAGTTGATCCCTCACTGGAATCTGAACAATCTTCATCATCCGCATCTGAACTGATGGACATCAAAGTTGCAATTGCTTCTGGACTACTTCCCATTGACCCGCTTTTCACTTCTACAGAAGTTTCGTTATTAATGTCATTAGTACTAGGATTTTCATTATCCATAGACGTTTCAGGATCTTCGGTATTATTATTTTCTTCCACTTTAGATTCTTCTTTGTTCTCTTTTAAATCTGGTAGCACTTTACCTTCTGTATTAACTGTATCATTCTCTAACAAAGTTGATTCTGGTAGTTCAATTTTCATTTCAGACCTATCGGAATCGTTGCTTTTGACAGTTTTTGATGTCATTGATATTTTGGAATCTCGCTGTAAAGCGGAGCGGTTTCTGCCTGCAAATATTGGTATTCGCGAAAGAAATGATGATTTGGATCCGGAATTTTGTTTTTGATTTTTTGCAACATCGGTTACTTCTGTGCTTTCATTTACGGTTGCTTGCAAAGGACTTGCCATTGTTGCTACAATTGATTTTTTGATGTGATCACATCCTTTAGATATTGTTTTTAAGATGATTGACGATTTTTCTGCATTTGACTGTCGGCTAGCTAATGCTTTAGGGGGATTCGGTTTTCCGTTTTTAAAAGGTTTTACCGGATTCTTGTTAGTGTTAGTTAACTTGGTTTTACTAACAATGGTCGTTACCGATAAATGAGATTTATCCGCTACCTTTATCCTTTGCGGAGCGTGCACTTGTGGCGTATTCTTTGTTGCGCTTAAAACAGATTTACTTTGTGTGACCTTACGCGGTAGTTGTGCTTTATTCATTGTTCCTGTTGTAATCTCTCTTGTTTTTACATTCGTGTTTTTCATGCAAATACCTGAACGTCCGTAACTTCGTTTCGGTATTCTGGTCGGTCTTTTGATGACTTTAATAGGAGATTTCTTTCTGACCAATTTTTTAATTGGAGATCTGGACCTGCTGTTAACGATAGATTTAGCTTTTACGTTTGAAACGTTTTTATCGCTCTTGATACATACAGGTTCGGTTTGTTGATTTAAAACGGAACCTGTGTTTACGATGGCATGATTGATATCAGCAGGGGAAATCAGGTTTTCATCAGATACTATATCTTCTTTTTGCGATAAAACATTTTCTTCAGCATATTTCAGTTGTGGGATTTCCATTTTAACAGCGTTCTTAAAATCTTGCATTGGGGCACAATCATTTACTGCAATAATAGGTGACTCGGTTATGTTGATCTCAATAACGTTGGATATTTCGCTAGACGTGTCACTTGTATCAGTTGCACCAAGGCAATCGACATACGTTTCTTCCGAATTTGAATCAACTGAATTTTTAATATCGTCGGTGCTTTGTGAAATAACATCTACTGCTTCTTTGCTAGAAACAACTGGTGTCGAGGATTGAGTTAGCTTAGGTTTTCCTTTGCTCAAAGAATCAAAGTTAAAAATTTGTGCGACAAGTTTGGAGACGTGCAATACAATACCCGAATTCGTATTGTCACTATCAGTGTCTTCTTCCGCTTGATCGGAAGAAGGAGGAAGAAGTTCTGTCGTTAAACTATTAATCTTTGAGTCAGTAGGGTGTAAGGTTTCGATAACGGGTGCATTATGATTTGGCTCTGTTATTGTATTCGAAACATTAGTCGATACTTGTAGAATTTTATTCGCTTCATTTCCATCTTCGAACGTATTAAGGACAGCATTACTATCAGGAGTTACGCTTGAATTTGCGGGAGTCTTGGCTTCTAGTAAACTGTACTCAATAGTTTTTCTTGAAGTTTCTGCTACGTTGGACAAATTATTCTCAGCGGATACAAAAGTGTTACTTAGGGTGCTGTTTAAAACTGGAAGAAGCGTTGGAAGTTTTCTACTAATAGAATAATCCGATGCAAGTGTAGTGTCTTCTTTTGAATTTAAAGTAGGTGAAGGTGTTTCTATATTGTTTCGAGCAGGGTCTATTGCTTCTATTTTCTTTTCATTCTGTCGTACGTTTATTGGGGTGTCAGTTTTAATTTGTACGACACTATTTACTTGAATTTTAGCTTCAAGACTGTCATGTTGGACATGTGCCGAAAGTTCACAATTGTCTCCATTGAGATCGGAGTTAATATTCGTCTTCGTATTCGCAGTTACCTTTTTTTGTTCAACGGACTCATTCATTTGGGACATTGAGGAAAGCGCAGTTTTCGTCATTCCGATCTCCGGAATGTGACATGCGACGTATATGGGTTGCTCTACTTTCTCGGATACATGCAAAGGATCCTTTAAAAGCTCAGGTGCGTTCATTTCAGCCGCTGCTTTATCTTCATGCAGATTACTGTCGGTCTTAGACAATGCTTGCCGTGGTGTTGAAGCGTAATTAGCAAATGAATCAAAGGTATTTATGGGCACTGCAGGTAAGGGGATTATGCCTGCATTAGTCGAGTTGCTAGAACATCGCTCGGGCAATGGGATAATTGCATTACTTGGAAAATCTTGATTACTAACAGCTAAATCTGCATTAATCAGTTTTATGCTATTACCGCTGTCGAGTGAAACTTCTGCAATCGACTGTGCTTGCGACGTTACTAATTCACGAGTGAGTGAAGTTTCAGTTGATAATGATTGTGCGCCAATGATCTCATTACTTATTATTGGATTACTCTCCGTAGGTGATTCAATGTTTGTAGATGGCTTGTCAGATAGATGAGTTGCCGAAGCGTTTACGGAAGAGTCTCTCGCTTCCTTTGGTGACGATAATGTTCCGCTCGATATATTATTACTCGCATGAGATTGAAGATGAGATTCATCGATTAAATTATTCGGATGAACTGATATACTCTGCAGATTTATTTTAATCTCTGAAACCTTCACTGTAATTTCTTCAGTCGGATGTTTTTCAGTCAGTACTGGACTGATTTGATTATTAGGTATGATAACTGTGGTGACACTTTCTCTCTTACCTGTGTCGCTCATCTGTGGACTTACTTCAATTTTTTCAGCAATTTGCTCATTTGTGTTTTCTATGACAAATTCGGTGGATGATTCCTTTGGTACATCAGTGTCTGGTATTTTTGACTTGTTAACTTCCACAGTATCATGAGAGGAAATAGTTTTTGTAAGGTTCTCTCGTGTTTCGAGTGTTGTATTCAGTGCGGTATGATTTTGTGTGTCTTGGGTACCTTCGATGGACGTACCTACCGATTTTATAATTTCCAGTGCTTCAATGCTGGCTTCTAATAGTTTTGGATCTTCATTATCCAAAATTTTCAATTCTATTTCACTCGGAACCAGTTGTTCAGCTTCGCGTAGTCCTGGAGATTTTTCAACTTTCTCTCTTTTATCACCCTCTTGCGTCGTTGCTTTTAACGCAACCTTTGGTAATAGGTTTGTATCTGCAGGGGTTTCTTTTTCATTTGAACCTTTATTAACAATTATCGATTGTATCCCTTCCTGAATGGAATTTCCTGGTTTATCACAGTTTGTATTTGCTCTTGCTACCTCAGGTTCATTTTTCGTTGACTGTTCAGTAGACTTCAAGGAATTTATAATGTTAATCTGATTCAATATTTCATTATCTTCTCCCGATGACGAATTGCTTTGCAGCGATTTTTTTAATGATAGCATCTCTATAGCTGACATGAAGGGTCCCAGTAATTGCTCTGGTAATGATTTGGCGGCTGCTATAAGTGTTTCTACAGTAATTGCTCCCGATTCGTTGTTATTCTGAGGATTTTGGATTTTAATATTATCGTGAATCCTATCATTTCCCGAAGAAGTATTTTCAAGTAAAGATGACTGAATTTCTTTCGTAATCTTGTTCGTATCCTTCTCACTTGATTCCAGTATTGTACTTTCGGTTGAATTTTCTTCCAATGACACTATTATCGACTGCTTCAAGGTGTTTATTACTTCCGAATGAGGACCATCTTCCAATGTTTTACTCGGCCCTGAAGAAGTTACCGTCACGGGAGACGGTTCAGAACTGTGTGGTAACGCCGTCTCTAATGCACTAGATTGTTGAAGAATGCTTGAGCTTTGAGGTGCAAGAAAGTTTTGACCCAGTTTTGCATTTGGCGCATCAAGATCAGAACTTTTAACAGACAAGGCTGCCTTATTTTCACTAAATTGTAGTGATATCTTTTGTTCGCCCTTGTTCTCTGGCGCTTCCGAAGTTATGACTTCTTTCAATTTGTCGATCCCAATTGAACTGTCTTTGTCGCTTGGGGGACATTGTTCAACTTTGTCTGCAATTGTAGTCGCGAGAGGTGAATGTTGTGTATTAAGATCTTGATTGTCGTTCGTCCCATTTTTTTGATTTGTCACGCACGATTTATCAGATAAATCGTTTAGCATGTGATCGGTTGGAGGTGGGGGTTTGTCTTGAGCATTATTAATCTCATTGATTTGATGAACAATATTATCTTGGGTAACCGAAACTTTCGATAATATTTCATTTTCCTTAGAATTATCTATTTTTATTGTATCATTGTTTGCATTCGGTTCACTCGTTGAGTTTGGTATATTAATCGATTTTTCCAATGTTTCTGGTTTTTCGATTGATAATGGATTCGTATCGCTTATAGCGGTTTCCCGATGTTCAGCATTGGAAATGGTTTGCTGTTGCGTTTCCTGAGTAAGAACATGTACAGCCTCGGTTACATCGAGGTCTTGTACCGTCCTTGGGACCAGATTTTTATCGATTAGAGCGATTCGTTCGTCAGCATAATTTTCATACACATTAACAGGCTTATTACCGGAAGTATTCAGGGGGTCATTCTCAAGCCGCCAGTTATCGGTCAGTTGTACGAGGGTTGCCAGTTGTTTTTGATAGTCGGCCTGTAACGCCACTAAATGATCAACGATTGGTGATATTACCTGCTTCCTTGTGTCTGAATCCGATACATTGGAAATCTTTTCCGAAACACTTGTCCCACCACCGACCGCACCATCTGTATCTAGAAGAAAAAAAATGTATAATCATAGAAGTATAGAATTTTAACATCTAAATATGCACTTGCTACTGTCTGCATTAATATTTGCTGTCTGTGCTGACCTTGCCGCGGTGCAGCCTCATCATTTTCCACCCCAACCGGAGGACCCCATATCCTCATTAAAAATGGTTTCAATTGATTCTTCTGCAGCTCGAACAAGGCTGCATCTTCGGCACCAGAATTATTCTCAAGCGCTTTGACGACTTCGGCAATAGTAAAATTGCCCTTTTTCATGATTTCTTCACACTGTCAAACGATCGATAAACCGTGAATATAGACGTGACTAAAAGATTCAATGGTAAAAATGATTCATTCTTACTTTTTGCTGTCTATGTTGAATTGCGATAGTAACAGCATTCCAGACATCACCCTTGGCTGATCGCAAGGCTTCTTTAGCCTCAATAATTGAGAGCATCCCAACATTATTTTCTTTAAGATCTCTTCCTTGAGTGGTTACCAAAACTTGTACAGTCTCGAGTAAATGAGGCCACTGTCCTTTCAACCACTCAATCGGATTGGTTGCACCTTGTGCCAAAGCCACCTGGACGTCATCGGTTGAGTATCCTTGTCTCTCGGCCTCACGCAAAAGTTCCACGATCTCTAACCCTTGCCGCGTCAGTGTCGACACTCCTTGGGCCGAGGTGCTTGGGCCTGCCTCAGGAAATCTGGGTTGGCTTGGTTCCTGGAGCACAAACCCACGTCATCGTGAATAACTAGTTTGAAGCACCTCTTACGGTACTATTGTACAGCGGATGAATGAACGGACAATTAGAGAGGTTTAATCGCCGCAAGACACCTTTTGTGTATGATGATGACACATTGTTACGCTGAATACTTAATGATAATTAATATTACGTTCGTGGTTTAATTGGGGACGACGCACACAAGGAGGGGGCAATCATTAATAAATTGGGCTTACAAAAATGCGTTGGCTAATCTAGGTAAGCGCAAAAAAAATATTGCAGAAGGGTACCATAAAAGTGTTTTTTTTTTTTCTATGTAATCACACCGAGGCTACGGAACGTGTATATTAATATTGTTAAGGCTAATCGCAACTGTATTAAGAGCAACAAATTCGTGAGGAGAAGGCATTGGGTTTACCCTGGAACGATAATAAAGGTGGGTGGAATCAATGGAGTTTCTTCGTGTTCGGCTTGGTCCAGTCATGAGTTGCTGGAGATATTGTTCCTGAATTCCCCGCGCATACATGTCAGGACTATCTACAAACCTGCTTGGCTCCTGGAACAAATGCTCCACCTTGTTCCCCATTAATAAACATGGTTAAACAATGAGTTCAAAGACAGTGGGGTAAAGGATCGATTATTTATTGCTTTTGTCAGATTACTTTGAAACATACTTTCTGGATTTAATGACAGTTATTTTATATTAATTTAAACATTTATTAGATAAACTTTACTACCTCTGCATCGCTGTCTTCGTAATACGAGTATCCTTTCGATGCTGAGCCGGATCTTCCGAACCCAGCGCTTCCTCTTCCCGGAAGGTAATCATAGGTCTACAATAGCAATACTTCAATATTCAGACTTTGAGTTTTCAATGAAAATATTGCTTCTCGTAATCGTACGCTATCTATTACTTTCGGAAACATATGTTATTCTTTCTTACTTGAGTGGAAATGCTTTGTGGCGGTGGAGATGTTCCAGTGGACACCGAGTGGCCCTTTGTAATATTTCCAAGCATAGGTCGTTCAACTGGCGTAACAGTAGCTTTGGTATCATCGGTTGAATTATCGTTAGTGTTTGTACTAGTAGTAGTAGTAGTAGTAGTAGTACTAGTGGTAGTCGTAGCAGTAGTTGATGTTGAATCAACCAGTAAATTTTCGCTCGTAGCTGTAGCGGTATCATTAAGTGTTAATCGTGAGTGTGAATCTTTTGTTACGACCGCGATTGCATTTCGTGAACTTTCCGGTACGTTTACAGGCAGGTCTTGCTCTTCGGTGGTAATATCATCTGTAAGTTAAAGAAAAGTTACTCTGGCATGCCGTGTTGAGGTATAATTATTTATGTTCTTAATGGCGTTTAAACGTTATTTATTTAGGATGAGTGGTGGATTTGAAGTTTTTATAACGTCAGATTCACGTACATCATGCTTAATCTAAATGCTTGCTTTCTATCTCTGGATGCGTTTGGATGCAACATGAATGCATATTGGACTGTTGGATAAAAAGTACACAAGCCAAATGCACGCTCGTGCTTGAAACTGCTGCCTCTTGAATGAATAATACGTCAGACATGAATCAAAAGCACAACAGCGGGATAAGCTTGATTTCAAATACGACTATGCATTTGGTTACCACCGGACATTTACGAAACAATTTCCATGTCTCTTTATTATTCATCCAAGGGTACACATTGACACGAACAATCATTTTAATGACCATTGCATAACTTTGATTGATAAAAAAAAATGTAGAAATATTCATCTACATCTCTAGGGATTGGGAGATGAGGTACACGGGTAGAATAGGCAATCATGGCAAAAAAAAACAAAAAATAAAAAAAGAAGGGCACAACAGGTACGAGTGGTCTCACTTGAATGGTTTGGTACCAAACGAAAAACTTATTTTACGCCGTGTTCTACCTTTGTTTTTTGCGGAACCACTATCCCCACTTTCTTCGCTGTTCGATATCTTTAACAAACTCGTTCTTTTTTCTAGGTCAGGGCTGGGATTGCTGAGGTTGCTGGATGCCGCGGAATTATCTTTGGGTGGTTGGCTGTCATTCAATGTACTTGTCATTTCGTTATTTCCATTCTCCAAGTTACTGGATGGCAAGGCACTGCTTCTCGTTTTACAACAAACCACACAAACGCGATCGTTTAGTTTATTTATAAAGGTACAATGCTCACAAGCCCACTCTTCCTTTGGTATCTCCATCGTTGGTGGTATTTCGGGAGACTTTGGTTTTGGCGAACTTCCCTTCAACGGCATTGTGATTGTACCTGTACTCACTTTCACTGAGTCCTTATCAAGTGGTGATTTGCGACTTTCCGCGGATTGTACGATTCTTCCATCGACTTTTACCGGTTGACTATGTGCAGGTGATGGTTGATCTCTCTCAGTGGAGCGTCTTACTGCTCGGTTATCTAATTCTTGATTCCTGCTACTGGGACGTGACGTATCTCTATCTACGCTTTCCGCGAGTTTCCTTGATACCGTGTCGCGAGATGGTGTTTTCCTGGAACTTTGATTATCAGACTCGAAAGACGATCTGCCGGAGCTGCGTCTAGCGGGAGACCTTTCCGAGTCCTCCAGTGACAAGTCCCTCTTTACCGAGGGCTCTCTCTTCACGAATACTTCGCGTTCTCGAGAAGCATCGCGACTTTGCTGGACTCTAGCAACCGAGCGAGATATACTCTCGTCATAGTCTACATTGTCGCCCTTGATTGAACGAACGATATTTCTCTCCTCACCCTGCTGGCCACGTCTTGTGACTATGTCCCTCGAAGGAGTTCTCCTGGAATTCTGTCCATCGCTATCGAGTGACGACCTTTGGGAATCTCGACGTCCAATGGATTTTCCTAACTCGTCCAATATTATATCCCGCCGTAGAGAAGTTCCTCTCTTTGAACGTATGTCGTCCTCCCGTTGTTTTGGAGGATTCTCCGTTCGCTCAACGTGATCGTCCGAGGAGCTTGTGACTCTGGATCGATTTGGCAAGTTAGATCTGCGGTCCGATAACTCATCGTCGGTACTTCGTCTATGATGATCACGATAACTTCCATTTTGAGATCGATTGACTCTGGGATCCATCTTCGTGACGCTACGGTTATCGTGATTGTATCGTCGTATACTTAACGGGCTGTTTTGGAATTCGTCGTAATTTCTGGAGGATACGGAGTACCGTTTACTCGAGTGAGTTTCGGACCATTGATCTTCGGTACTCGTCATTCTTTCTTCGGACATCAGTCTTCTGTGAGCGTACAATGCAACAAAAGCTACTGTATACTTGATATTTTTTACGAAATAGTTCAATTGACTTTGGGAATAGAGAAGAAAATAAAATTGTTTAATGTAAAATAAATTGTACTTACTCTCTACGGTTCCTGGGTAGTAAGCTTCGACTTGCTTGTTCCTCGTGGTAGCTTCTGTGTCTTGCACTTCGGGGAACACTACCACGTTTGCTGCTTCTGGAGCCACGAGAAAGCCTGTCATCAATGTCAGACTCAGCCGAACCTTCCGAGCTTGCGTCTGACGGGGAATCGGGTGATCTCCTAGATCGTGATCGCGATGTTAAAGATTTTCTAGACTTGAGACTGGGTGATGGGGAAGGTGCCCGTGACCTTCTGCTCGATTTCAGACTTCTAGCTGGGCTGTGTGGTCTTGACAATGTGCCAGGGCAATGCGGTGGAAGCATCTGAGCCCCAGGATATCCCATGGGATATCCCCACATAGCTGGATGGTTTAAACTCATCGTCGATCCTCCCATGGACATATCCCAGGTACTGTTGGGTGGATACCACATCATAGGCACACCCCCTGGACCCAGATGAGCCATAGATTGAGCCTATAAGTCACGAGCATCAATATCCAGTCTATAGTTATCTGTTACGTTGGTTCGCTTCTTCAAGATTCAGTGCACTTGAGCGATTGATAGCCCGTAAAATTATATGTCCTGAAGTAGTACCTGGTGCACTCTCGGATCCCACATATGTGCAGACGACAAGTCGCAAACACTGGTAGATTGCATCATTGCTCGAGGGGGAGGCGGTGGCGGTATCGGTGGTGCTGGATTCGAGCTACCTATGCTAAGAGGCCGCGGATTCAGGGTATCTCTCGAAGCGTTTGGTGGAACAGATCTTCGTCTATTGGCATCTTGAGCCCTCATAGCTTCTTGGTATTTTCTATACCTTTCCTAGAATTCACTTCATGTAACTACTTTGATTGACTTGGGTGAACTAACATAGCCCATAATGTCATAATTCGGATCCTTACTTGCAGGGTGGACATTTTATCGGTTCCCGATCCTGATCCATCGGCTGAGGGAACACTTAAAGATTGCGAAGACTTCGACACCTGTCTGACGTCTAACGTCGCGGACAATAGTCGGCCAGATCCCGGGTTTGTTAAGTTTCGCTTCAAACTGCCGACCTTCTCGATCAAAGAGAGATTCTTGGGTGCCTGGCTTTGGGTTGATCTGGCCTAAGCGCGAAACTTATGTTTTATTATGCGCCGACGCAAGGGAACAACACTCGTGGATGGTAGTGCAGTTGCATTGTTGGTGTGCAAATAATGGTAAAAAAAGAAAATGAAAAATACTTTTAAGGTGAACTGCAAAGTAAAATAGCATCTTTTTCTTTTCAATTAACGCTTTCCGAATATCGCCTTATATTCTGATAATAATCACTGGAGATAAAAATAACTGAATGTGTAAATTAAAAATAAAGAAAAAAAGAAGCATGTGTCGTTCAACCCAAAATGTTGCTGGCAGTGTGCTGAGAAATGGATAAAAATAGCCTTATGAGCTATAAGCTGAAAATAATTGACAGCGTGTAGTGCAAATGAATTGAATAGAATCCTACTGGTACCAGTAACGGTACAGGAATTTCGGAATGGTACATAGTAATACAGAGGATTGTGGATTTCGGATAAAAACTGCTACCGTGTATACCGTGTATTCTGCCATATTCACCGTTTTCCATCCTCCCAACGAACAATTAAATTTATCAATTGACAAGAAATTTAATAAATAAAATTACGATGCTCTCATTCGTCTTTCCCTGCCGTTACTTTGATTACAATTTGAGAGTAAACGGGTTCAGTGAATACGGCCGAAATGTTTTGCGGTAACGTGGTGTATTAAAAAACAACGATAACGTTACAATAGAATCTGAGGATGAAAACAACTTAACAACTATTAAAGCTAAGGGAATCGCTGCGCTCAACAATCTTCGTTGCCTCGGTGTGATTGCTCTAGGCGACTCTGACACGATTCGCGCGCTCAATAACATTATCATATCTGTGAGTAAAAATCATTCGCAAGAAGAGGGTGTCGGGTGTGATTATCCAAGTGGAAATCAGACTATAAGGGAAGCCGTTCCGGCAAAATGTTAACTGTTTCTAACACGGTGATCATATTAAAAAGAACTT
This sequence comes from Trypoxylon attenuatum, assembly GCA_963989405.1. NCBI lineage: Eukaryota > Metazoa > Arthropoda > Insecta > Hymenoptera > Crabronidae > Trypoxylon > Trypoxylon attenuatum. The sequence continues at coordinate 6,515,303 of OZ022488.1, read as the reverse complement.
GGAATTGAAGAAAAACCCAGCAACTGGGTGACCCTCAGAATCTGATTTCCAACGCACTAGAGATTCTCCTAGGGGAAATCCTTGCATCGGTGTACCTAAGGTCCACGAGATGTCAGCCTGGAAGAAGAATGATGGAAGAGGATGAAGCCTCAGGCCAGGGTGCATCCTACCTGAGTGCCCTTGCGGTTTCTTCTTGGTGGTGGTACTGGTGGTGGAGTCAAGAGATTCTCTCCCTTCGGTGGTAACGGTGGCCGGCTTTTTGATCCTAGCTCCGCTAGGATCCTTCTCCTCACGTGATTCTTTCTCTTGGGATGCTTGTGATTCATGTCGTCGCATGCTTCGCAGTAATTCTCTTTGCAAGTGTCACACCGTGCGAAAACGTTCTCCGTGCCACACAGGGCGCACTTATTCGCATGGTGCATCACTGATGCCGAAGTCTTTTGTTGGGCTTGCGGTCGGGTTGGAAATTCGATGATCTCGTAATCAGGATCACCACAGTCCCCTGTGAGCGAGGGTGGTGGTGATTTCGGTGGGGTCGGTGGTCGTCGCTGTTTCATCTCTGCCTCTCTGTGTTGTTGTTGTGCCTGTTACGGGACCAATCGACCATGTCACGCATATCTAATGACTCTTTTTTTCAGAATTATACATCTAGGTAGTAATTGGCGGCAATACCTACCAAAACCCAATGGGGCATGGATCTTGCCATGCGCAATCGGGTGGATGGATTCGATATGGCCATCGGACGCCATTTCTCAGCCCCCGAATTCTGAAAGGCAATTAAAATGATTTCGGCCTCTTTGATCTAGCGGGAGCGCCATTCCAACGTCGAAGGGGAATCGAGAGAAAACTGTAACAGCTTTGTTTATTGGCGTAGTACAGTCTTACAAGTAATTACGAATCAGGGTCTCGAGACAAGCTGGCAACTAGGATGCATTGCTGAGCTGCCAAGCTGCGCGTGAATTCATGTCATCGCACCTTGAATAAGTACTAGGTGCCGGAATAATTCCGACGGTGCACAGTACGAGATTTTTCGAGTGGGCCCTCGAGAAAGCGTGACGTCACACGGGCGATTGTCGGCCGGAAGTCACAACGTTATTGGGTCTATTTCTGAGACCTGGAAAAATCCTGTGTTCCGTGTCTCGAAATAAAGACGAGCCTCGTATAGCACGCGCGACACTACTACTTCTCCCACGCTGACACCAATACCGGGATAGGCTTTTTACATTCCTCGTAGATATCAAACGGCTGCCTGTGCACTCACTCAACCCTTGCTTTAGAATCATGGTGCTGTTTAACGCAAAAATTACGTTCGCTCTAATTCTTACATAGCAGTTTCGTGAATAGGAGCGATTATCAGGAACGTGAACGGTCCAGTTACTTACTTTGACGATCTTGTGTATATGTATATGCATATCTATGTATGTACATATATATAATAATTGTTACTAACAATTAGACGTGGAAGTTTCTATGTAGTTATATAGGGATGCATTTCACTTGCAATTCGTGACCGCATTTTTTAGAGGGAGGTGAAGTGGAAAATGATCATATGGCTCCAGCCACAAGTGCAGTATGAGTTCCACTCGCGTGAATTAGAACCTCGAATTAGAGCCATACGTAAGTATCTTTAGAACGTCTACCCCCTCTGTTCTCGTCAGCAGTTCAGTGTCTTTTGTTCTATTCTCCTATTTTCTTCCCGATAGACTCCGATTTTCCGGCAAACAATTTATTTTCACAGATTTCTTCTCACAACATGTTCCGAGATTCTTTAACTGTAGAAATCAGCCATTTTATATTTTAAAGACAGAATCCACTGACATAGTATCGGAAAACATAAACTAGAATGACGTTGGCCTGCGAGATCAGGCGCGAATAAATTCGGGAGTACTATTTCCTGATGAAATTGCAAAAGTCTGCACAATTTGGAAACGATCCAAAATCTAGATTCGACCTACGAAAATTCCTTTCCCAATCACTTTTTTCTTTCCTACTCAATACTTTTCCGCCGAATACTCAGTCCTTGTTTAAAATCCTCACGCAAAAAGTACGAATGAATTGTATTATCACTTTCAATCTCATTCTTTACGACGAAAATACTGCGTTACGTTACAAGTTATGGTTACCACGATGCGATTATCGAAAGTAGAATGTGCTTGACAAGCAACACAATCAGACGTTTAGCCGACAGGTGTGACAGTTTTGAGTATATTTTTAGGATGATTGCTCAATGAAGGTAGAGAATGAACACCTTTCACTACTTGTCTATGATGTCTATAGAGAGCTAGGATGAACGTCAAAATTGTTCATATCCTTCAAACTTTACTCATGTATAATCCGTCTGGTGCATTTCCCGCTGCAAACGGAAGCGAGAAATATTTTCAGTCGACTATGAGACAGATTTATTCGCGACACCACCGTAGATTGGGATCAGTGGAAAATGCTAAAGAGTACCAGTTTTACCGTTTTTCGTGAAGGCCAATGCGATGAAACCTACTCGTGAGCGTATCAGCAATCTAAGTCTGCGAGCCTTAAAATATGTGTGTGGACCGACTCTAGCATTATGTGCCTCTTTCGCAAGCAGATAATCTTGCATCCGTCGCATCGTCCTACATGCATTACGGGATCAAGATATTACGTAGGGCAAAACAAGGAAGCTTCCCTGAGACTCACAGAAACTTCCGCGATGAACGCCATTTTTTCACGACCTTCATCTCTTTGTGATGCACTGTCGTACGCACGTTAGAATCGCGCACGCACCACAATTGGATTATCTTTCCAAATGCAAGAGCTAAGTAGTTAGACAAGCAGCGTGCTCATCACCTATTTTCAGTTTCTCACTCCGATACGAGGCTCGTAGAATCAAATAGAACTACGTGTAGAGTTCACGGATCGTGCTAGGTATGGAACACCCACTGTGATATCTCGGATAGTCGACGAAAGAAAAATTGAGAGAGCAGTATCTGGTTAATGCCCTCCTTGACTATAACGTCCCGTTTGCGTCACGAGTTTCTCCGACGGCATCTCACGTTTTCCAGGATGAAGATGGACATCGTGGCCCTGGAATTGCAGGCTGATGCACCGCGGTCACGGGAAAGATAGGCGAAACACAGTTCTTTGCAACGCGATATTCTTGTCTACGTAATCTTGCCATGCTGATGATCAAGCACCGATTAAATGAAGATCGCACTCACACTCATGTGGGACCTCGACGGAGATGAATTCTCCGATTTTCCTCGAGAACTGGCGGACACGGTACTGGCTGTCTCCGACTGGCGAGCAGCGCTCATCTACAAGGGGCTGTTGCATTACCGCCGCCGAAATCTATTTCCGTAACGTGACTGCTGGACCGCTGCCACCGTTTTACCGAAGTCTCCCCGTTCGCGTAAATATATCGCGATGCGGCGTGCTTAGAACTTAGAAACTGGCACTCTTCGAGATACTGGCTGAGCACCGCTTGTTCTGTTCTCCCCAAAATGCGGTTGGTTTGGTGCTTCCCTATCGCTTACCTTGTGGTCGGATATCCGTTGGCTCTAGGCTTGCGGAAACCATGTATTTTCTGCTATGGATACGCATACGTAATACGAACGGTTTGGGATCAATTATTACTAATCTGTGTACCGTAATGGATTGATCAAATACGTGAAACCAATCTCTCCAATCATTGGATTATATTGATGACTGCAGAAGTTATCGGTACCAATACAACAATATCAATATTAAATGTAATTATTATTTATTCAAGAAACGTAAATTTGTCAGTGCAGAATTTTGGTATTTTAAAATGCGAAAAATTGAAAGTTTACATATCGTGTTTGCAATGGGGAAAAAGGAAGAATATCAGGTTGTGCTATATAAACTTGAAGAATAGCTTTGCGTAACACCGTAAATGTAAATCTGTTATTTTTAGTATTTAGCTGTATGCGTATTTTATCGCTTAATGTTTGTATAAATTTCCATTTAAGTAAGGCAGCATATTACCTAAAGAGCAAAAAAAATACATATACATGAGTTAAGTCACATCCCTTAAAAGTCTATAACCCTCAGCTCATACAAATATAGTGTATGTGTTTCATCATAGTTCACATTAGCTTCTCGCATAACTACGAAGATTTACATATGCGTAGGTACGTATTTCAGCTTGTGAGTCGTCTGTACCGGACTTCCTAGACCTGCAGTGAACTGAACGAATATAGAAAATAATCTACGAGCAAGCCGTGTGATATATGGTTGAACGTAAAATCTAAGACTTATTTATTTACTTACAATAGCTCATACACTTTACACAAAGATTTCTGTTCTTGTTCTAGTATCTGAAATAAGCTGAAAAATGTGATGAACGTAAATCGTTATTATACTTTATCCTCCACAGAAATATAATACTTAGAGCGTTGCTATCGGTTGTAAGTAACGTCGTGGGTAAGGTCGGCATTACAAAAAAAGAGAAAAATATCATCGAACTGAATCTCTGTTCGTGGAAAACAATGTATCCTAATAACGCGGGAAAGAGAAAAGCATGAGACCGATCTACAGCGCGCCGTAAAGGTAGATCCTCTCAAGGTGAGAGCGCGTAAAAGAGTGATCCACAGACCGGTCGCGGCACACGGTTCTCCAGGTGTAGCGCCACCTGAAAGCCAGCGCGATCCCTCAAAATGGCCGTCCCTCTCACCTCAGACCTTCCCGGAACGTTGAAGGAAGCAGGTGGCAATATTCAGGTTCGACCTCTCGCGCGCCTGCCTGGCTCGGTGGCGAGACCTCATTCCAGGTGGCAGACACTCGAAAACCGTGCCAGAGACGTCCGTGGGTGCCGAGCCGAAGGTCGAAAGTGGCCGTGTGCTGTCGTTGGTTCGCGTCGTAGGATATTGAGCAAAGTAGCCAAAACGTGAACTCTCTCTCTCGCAGCGTCGATCGTTCTTCGCAGTGAAGTCTGGAATAATCGTCCTCTCCTTTGGTACCGATGTTGGAGATACCTGGCAGGTGAACCTGGGCCTGACTCGACGACTGGTGGACTCGATCCAACTGGTCTGTTCTCCACCTCTTCCTCTTCGGTAGGCTTCGCGGTTGCGTGATAGACATCCTCAACAGCAGCAGCAGGTCGTCGCCAGCCTGGAAATTGGTCATCGGTTCGCGGTGATTTCAATGCTCGGAGTGGAAATTGCCGGAAGAAAGAAGCCTGTTCGAGCAAGGTGTGCGGTTTTCTGGAGTGTCGCGGTTCCTCGTAGGCGGAGCAGGTTCACCGGTAGAAAGTAACTGCTCCGAATCGAGGAAGACACGGCAGCAACAAGCTGCTTCGATCACGGTGAAAGAACGAGAGAGGAGACGTGCGAGAGAACATGCTCAGAGAGTGCGATAGCCTGGATCACGGTTTTCCGAGGACGATGCTCAACGGAGGAATATGAAGACGTGAGTATACGTTTCTGGCGTATTGGTAACCTTCCGCTCCACGGAAGGAGATAATCTGGCCTTGCTGCTCCAATTCTACCGCGTTGTTACCCTGTGCTAAATCGCCGGTTCGGTCTTAACAATTTTCCAGTGGTTCTCTCGATTCCTCGAATGCTTACTCATAGTTTCCAAGTTTTCGCGCGAACTTGCGATGCGTACTTCCTACACGCACGGGAAACGTTTCCTTCGTTCGACGAGCGTGCTACCAGGAGATCTATGCTCCGATCGGTGAGAGTGCGATAACTAGCCTTAAGCGTAAATACCAGGTTTCAGTGACATCGATGCTTGCACATGCCAACGTTCGTTCTACTCGACATTTTTCACTGGAACTCCGATAGCAGAAACAATCGAAATTTCTATCGGTACTTTCGCAAGTTCAAGAAGAAAATAAAGTGTTACAAGTGTGTCGGTCTTTTACACGCAACATTGCATTTCGTCGCTTGACTTTCCAATTGGGACTTATCGGTGGCTGTTTCTCAATTTAGCTTATTATAAAGTTCCTCATTTCGTTAATGCGACAAACCGAGCTAACTGGTGCGCGCGCGCGCGCTCGCGTGTATGAGTATGTGCCTGGACACACGCGTGTACCGTGTTCCAGCAGAAATACCTAGGAGAAGGTGAGCCAGAATGGGGACACCGGTATTCGAGTGGGCATTATCGGGTGATAAACGATGCGAGGAATGTAATAATTTCCACATATGCGACGTCGCAGATTTTCGTCTCCGTGCATCGGTGATCGTTTCCTTTTCGAGTTCTTGATTACTTCGAGTAACACGCATCGGGTTTAACTCATCAAAGATTCTATCTGGAATTTATATGTCTCAGTAGTGCAGTCTCATCGAAACCTCTCGGTCGGACGCCTAATGAATGAAAAGTAACTCTTGTCCGTAATTGGCAGTGTCACGTTTAATCGTAACGATTTCCTCTTCTGGCGTTACGTAACGCGGAATGATTCTCTACGATTAAAATGCATATGTGTCCAGGTCGTTACATTTGCACATGGTCAGCATCACGCGAAAGCTCACGGGTAAAATATCATTTTTGTAAACATCTTTTGGCGCGATCGTTCATGAATATCCTTTCAAACTTTACCGCTTCCGGTATGCGGGCTCGCACTCAAACATGACGCGAATCGATCGAACCCGTTTCAGCGTTAAGTTCGCGAATCTTGCGGTTACTCTGAGGATCGGAATACGACAGTATAATTAGAAACTACAAATAAGGATGATTCTTTATCCACGTTACGGATTTCTCGTAAAACTCATTTCTATTTCTCCGAAGGTATTATATCCTTCGATTAGCATTGGAAACCGAGCTAGTGGAACGGTTGCGTATAACGTAGAAAAATCACTCATGAAAATTAGAACTTGGAAATAGTTGGCATTGAAGATGCAATCAGTGCATTCACTATATGTGTGTGACCGCAAATGAAATGCTTTCTCTCGATGTGGCAGCATGCACCTTGTGCTCGCTCTTCGGAAGAAGTATTTTCTGGTGCGTCTCTTCGTCGTGATATGCGCGAGTACAGTCAGGACAATTGGCCAAGGGAAAAGACACAGAGATCTTTTCCTGCCCTCAAATTCTTTTAACAATCCTCTGACACGCTAACAGCGACAGAAACAGTGCATAGCAGCCGAATAACCGCTGGAAAAGCGCAATTCAGTGATGCATGAGAGGGACCAGCTCTGCGTTATTACGGTATTGTTGTGCATGGTGGCTAACGGTATGACGTAATGGCCATTGTGGCCAACCCCCATGCAACTAGAATTCGTGCTCGAACAGTAATTACAAAAAGAAAAGCGAATCTTTGACCGACTCAACGAAACAACAATTAAATGGACAATGGAATTGTGGGCGTTTATTCCACAACTCGCGATACGGAAACCCGGAAGTATTTTCCAGAGTCGAATTCCGTGTCTAGAAATACACGCGATACAAGAGAATTAGAAATAGAGTAAAAGTCGACTAGCAGCGAGCATAAAACGAGCAGTTCGCTATAAAATGAATATTGATGAGGATAGAGAGCTTGATCGCACGTGTGAAAAATCCGGCATCATTATCGTGGGCACACCGGAGCCCCATTGGATCTGTCGCAATTATCGTTGTACTCGCCCACTATGAAAAGTGTGGTAGCAACAATTTCTTGCCAAAGCCGACAGGAAAGTGTTGGCGGCCAAGCCTTTGAGTAACGGCGAACTGTTGAGCTATTCCTCGATCGTTCGTCGAAAGATCCTATCACTCTGAACTTCTTCAGACATCCTGCGAGTGTACGATCATCGTGGATTAGAAAATAGCTTCGCTCTGATTCCCACGCGTTTTGCACGCTGATAATTAGCTCCAATTAAAGCGAACCTTTAACGAGGCAGATTCGTTGAATGCGCAAGTTCCGAATTCGACGACGGTGAGGTTTAAACGTGAGTTGGTTGTGTTAACTCGTAAGAATGCAAATGACCAAGTGAAAAAGGTGTCACAAAGATGCGCGTGATAAATGTCAGTGGCACACGATCCATATTGCTCGCGTGCTTAGCTGACCAATTACTTTCCACGTACACCTTTCTTCGACCACTTCCTTCGATACCCTTACATTAGCTGTTACATCTACGCGTAACAATCCACATTCTATGCCAATCGCGTTGGTATCTGTGCTTGAAATTTACAATCCCGACCAGCTGGTATTCGAGTATTTCTCTCGTGCACGATCATTCATCTCGAGTTGCGGTCGCGCTTAAAACATGCATGTAATCCTAAGTAACATGCTGCATGTTTTTCAATGAAGACTTTTCTCTTTTCAAGGAGGTGCACGAAGACTCGAGCCACGAAACACTAGGTAGAGAACACGAGAGACACAGAGAGAAAAAAAAGGACATCGAAGAAGATAAAGTACACGGTGGCAAGATTCGCTTCGCGGAGATCATGTATCGAGCGAACTTTTACGAGAGCACGTGTCTGAGATGTGGCCAGACCGTTTACCAGGTCGACAGGGTGGGTCCATTGAAGGACTTCACATTTTTCCACGCTGGTTGTTTCAAATGCGCGATTTGCGGTACAAAGTTGACCCTGAAGACCTACTACAACAATCAACACACGATCAACGACAAAGAAGTCTACTGTAACAGCCACGTCCCGAAACCAGGTCCCGGTACCTTGGATGGATCGAGCGTGGGTATCAGAAGCGCTCTCAACGTGCCCAGAAGCGGTTACGTCAACGAGCAGATTCGAGCCGGTGGTGCGTCACCGCGTGGCGTCTATCCGCCTTGGTGAGTGTCTACGATTATTCTTTAACGCCGAACCAACCATACCGTATTACTATACGTATTTTTTCTTCCGTGCACTCGTTCGCTCGTGCGCCTACTTAAGAGCTCGTAACGGTATCAGTGCATTGCTAGAAGCGTGCTTGGACGATCGCGCGTGCATCCGCGCACCTTGCTATGCCAGCATCGGATATAGGCCACCCTGCGAACGTAAACACCTTATGAGTATGTATTTACTTCCACGGCCGAAGCGAGCAAGTGACTGGATTGAGTAACCTTTAAGATAATGAGAACACTAGCATCTCGTAGCGCGTGAGACAGACCCTCGCAATTTAAACGAATCTTTCTATTTGCATCATTCCGATCCTCTCGGTCATCCACCGTCCGCAGGACGGAAGCCGAAGGTTCACTTCTTCGATTTAGAATTGCGGTCTCGTATTATCCGATATCCGACGTTTTGACGTCGGTATTGTGCCGACAGTGTGACATAAGTGCATCGACGAGTCCCGGTGCATTTAACTGTTTCAAGGCCGCGAATGCCTTTCCGTAACTACTACATAAGCAGTATAAGCGGTATATGGTTATTTTAAAGGCCACGGGGTGAAGAATGCGCGAAATATTCGGCATGTACATGTATTCAGTCGGAAGGGTATCGACTTGGCTGGATTTCCTCAGAAGCAAAAGGATTTTGCTGGAAATATATCGCAGGGTAATTGGTATTGTTTTATTGACAGTTTCTGCGAGTGAAGTATATTTAAATGCAAATGACATTATTACGCTAGAGTTAGTTAAGATTCTCTTATTCCCTTGTCATGGTCTGTTAGACTGATTTGTCACTTCAATGGAATTGCTAATGTAGCTATTACGTGCGGCGGACGGTACAAGAACCGAGAGAAAATGAACACTTACTGTTCCTCTCTTTTACGTTTCCTGTGTTTTAATAGGATTTAAACGATATCCCGGGAAATCGATCGCCTTAATTTGCGCTCGGTTTCACCACTTTCCCCTGTGTAAAACCGAGATCGGAACCAGTACGATCGGACGGTTATCGACGCGGAGAATTATCCTTTGCAATTCTTGTTGCTGACAATAAACGAGTGCCTCATTGTTAATCGACGCAAAACCAATTTCAATATCGAGATAAACCGATGGATACTGAGAGATCGGACAGATTCGCGGGAATGTTGGAACAGTGCTCAATTTTCTTCTGAATCGTAAAGCTTTGTGACAAGTATTACCGAGAAACATTCGTTGGCTCGAAGTCACGTTGGATTCTGTACGTATGTATGTATACCAGTCGAGTCTTTCATAGACACCTCGTCCATCTTTGTTACGTAAGTATGTTACATTGGCCTTAATCCGACAAAGTTTGCAACGAAGTCCGTCCGACTCATGACGTTGCATACAAGAATTGCACTTGGTCTTTAACCCGAATGCCAATGACTGGCCCGATTTCATTAAAATAGCAAGCCATGCAGCTGAATGAAGAAGCCCCAAAGGGGAAATCATCCTCACGCAACTAGTTATAAGCATTTGTATGTATATCCCGATCATGCAAAAGACTGCACTTGTAGATTTAACGACGCGTACACCTCGGTGTGGTAACCGATCCATTAACGTGGATTTAATTGGTGGTACAATTAAATCACTGCCTGGGGTTTCCCTTTTACAATCGCAAAAACATCTGTCGCAATAATTAAATCTAGGCCCTAAAAGGCACGTAAAAACAACTCTCCTCGTGGTCCACGTTCCGGCGTGTGCCTGCCGTTGTGAAAAAGGGAGCGGGAGAGAATGAGGTAGAGTCCGATCCACCTGAGACTTGGCATTACGTAAAACATCTCTCGAATGCGTTTACTTATCGCAGGAATTCCCTAAGTTAACCCTGGATTACCTTTCGTGCTTTCCGTGTACGTACAGTTCCGAACACGCAGTTTGAGAGATTTTTAATGCGTCGTTGTACTCTACGTGCTGGCCGAGTTTTTATTAGCCGATGCAAAAGTCATACATTCTCCAAGCACGTACACGTATTGGTATATATTTGTGTTTGCGCGCGAATCGCACAGGTTACGTACACTGGAAGAATTTCTCGTGTACCTGCCTTTTGTGCACTGCCTCTGGCTGACTTAAGGATCGCGTTAGAGCGAGCGAGAGCGAACGAGAGCGAAGGAGAGAAAAGGAGAGAGAAGTTAATGAAAGAGAGGAACCACCGTAGTGGGCTGCCCGTTTCGAGAGAAAGAGAGAGAGAGAGAGAGAGAGAGAGAGAGAGAGAAGGTGAACGGGTAGCGCGAGTAGGCAGCGCGAGAAGCGCGGAGAACGAGAAGCGGAAACTTCATCGCAAGTGAATGAACCCCGGAGAACGAGCGAGAGGTGTAACACATTCGTTTAAGTGAGACACTAAATTCTCATAAGCAATGCGATGCTCGCGCATGAGCGGTGTTTTATCGGATTTTTATTGGGAATCGCTGAATCAAGCGAGCCTTGGGCTAGCACCGCGGGGTTAATTGAAGTATTACTCGCTCTAGGATATTTATAGAATCACCGCGGATACGCTGAATTATAGATCACTTTACGGTAGGGGGAGGCTGAACAGGAACAATCGCGGTGAGTTTGTGGGTTAATGCGATCCAGACCTAGTTTCGCGCGCACGGCAACGGATTTTTGTCTCAGGATCATTACGCCAGTACAATAAGACAAAAGTAACGCACGCGCTTTATTACGAGTGTTCGTGATTGTTTGCCTTCCGCAAATGAAGTAGGCTTCAAGATTAATCAGATTCCCGGCTGATATTTGCTCCGTGAGCAATTTGTCACTGAGAGCTCGCAACTTAATCTTAGGATCCATCGTGTTAGGGATGGTTCGCGGTAGCTTTCGAGACGATCCCCTATCCCCTTGAAGATCCGGTGCATAATTTTGTTGCAGTTACGATAATGTAGACTCGCCTAATTATGCCAGGCACCTAAATGGACATGGCTCGCCGCCGGCTGCGAATTCGTCCCAACGCGATTTGCATGGGAACGCCGGTGGAGCATCCTCACCGTACAACCACAATTATTCGGCGGATGGGAGCTACCAATATGGCAGATTCGACGCGAGTGCACTTCACATCGCCCATGCGCTCAAGCAGACGGAACTCCAGAAGGGCTACAGTAAAGCCCGCGAGAAGCCCATCGACTATTATCTGGTGAGTCATTGACATAGTTGATGTAATCATTCGTCACGGCCGCTGCCATATAAGGGTCACCAGATTGGTATTCTACCGCAGCGCTACCATCGCAAGATTATCGGCTCGCCCCCTGATACCATTTTATTAATTGAATTCGTGCTTTGAATCGCGCGCTCCTCCAACCACTCCTTCGTGAAAACTTTGAAAATCGGTGAGATGCAAAGACGATTTTCAAGTGGGTCAACCATTTCGTATTCAGCTTTGCGAGTTGTCCCCCTGGTTATTCGTCTCGCATCCTTGAGATCGTCTCGCGATTACGAGGCTCTACGACGAGGAAGTACTCGCTTTAATTTTCGAATCCGATATCTATCTAGCTACTGTGTCAGTCGCGCTTCGTTTTCGAGTTTTAATTAAACCAAATTGATAACGAGACCTGACTGTAACTCAGGATCAGTAGCATGCTGTCGAACAATTAGCTTGATGAAGGATCGTACGAGTAGCGAAATGTATCCTTTTTAATGGGAAACGGTATGGGTTTCCGAATTTCCGATCGCAGGAATGCGGACCGAACGGCATTCCGTGTCAGCCCGTGACTTTCATGCGCGAATTGCTTGGCAAGTGAGGAATGTGAACCACACCGAAGACGGACTTTACATGAAAATGAGATTGCTGCTTTTCCCATCGGCTGATGTAGAAGAAGAAGGCCAAGCCGCTAGTCGCTCCACTATCGGCGCGTTTTCTCTCAATCCGCTTTCGCACACTGCCAGCAAAATGGCCACCGTCGAGTATCGTTTATAGTATTTCGCGAACAACGAACACCGTCTATTTATGGGCTTACAAATGAAAGCAGCGTGTGGGCATTGGCCGCTAATCCACCGTTTTCGTCCTTCGCCATGAACGAGAAAAATCATCTGCTTTCGATGGATTTATCGGATTTGGCGCTCGCGTGCCTCATAGACAATGGGTGTCTTTCCGTCAGATCAAAATAATGATTATTATCTATGCCACTCAACTGGCTCGATATTGTGTGCTAAAACGAATCGGACTTTCTACGTTTCTACCTTTGCAAGTGGGCATGACGGCATTGGCCGCGGCATGTGCCACGGCATAGGTGACCGGTCGATTCTACCCACACGGGTTCGCCGATGATAGGACGCTCGTAAAATGTCAGCGAAACTTTCTTTTCTCTCGAATTTCCAGGAGCGCTGCCTCCAGAGGTCCCGGTGCCGTTACACTCGGATGGCCTATCTAACGATCTCGCGCTTAGCCGCGCGGGAAGTTTGTCGGTCAGCCGCAAAAACGCACAGGATCCGTGGCGTGGCGTACCTCGGACCACCGCGGGCCACCGCGAACCGTAAAGCTTCACAAAAATCGTGGCCCTGGAAATAAAAGCACAGGACCAAATACTGTTTCGCATTCCGCGGGCTCACTCTGTCAAGGTTTCACGCCGTGAACTAACTTTCTTATCCGCACAGCCTGCTTCCGCGGAATTCGAGAACAATGCGGCTGCTCGTGTATATTAGTCAAACTGTTACCACGGAAGAACGCGTTTCTCTCGTATGTCTTTTTCTTCTTCTTCTTCTTCTTCTTCTTCTTTATCTTCTTCGGCTTCTTCTTTCCTGATGTTTGGGTTGGGCGCACGCGAAGCAAAGCTCCACACGTTCGCGCACGAAGTCGGAATCATTTCCGCTTGCGGTACTCTTGCACTTGATAGCTAATTAGAGAATCGTTGCCGACCGCGGAAAGTAGTTGAGAAGGGAGGAGTAACGTCTGCGTATCCTGCCGCAGAATAATTTCAGCTCGTCTCTCACCCGCCCCCGCGAATGAGCGATCCATGCGGATCCATTGGAATTGCTGATATGCTTATTAAAACAGACAGCACTGCTGATCCCCTTTTACTTCAACGGGACGATGTCTTATAACAGTTTTTAACGCCGATCAAATTTCCTTTTGTGGCTCCATATAGATAAACCATTATGTATTGGGAAAATCCACATGTTTAGTTATCAATTTTGTTCGCTCCTTCGATGACACACGAAATTACTGGATTCTGCCGTTGATAAACAAAGCAGAAAGTTTGCGGACACCCTGAATGGTTCGTAAAAATTGATGTTATAGATACAGTGCGATATAACTGTAACAGGTTTTTGATCGCGTAACAGCAACCCGTGGCGCGATAAGATCGCTCGTTTTAACAGCAGGCGGGGCAAAGTTATCCTGGCGTGCGATGAACGGGACTGCCTCTGCAAAATTGGCGACTCCCGGAAAGTCGTATCCTCGTACAATCAAACAAACTGTCAGAGCTCGAGGGAAATCTATACGAAATAATTAATACAATAGTGGAGCGAGTGCATAGAATTGCACTAGCCAGAGCACAACTTTTCTCGTATTTCATTCGAAGACTAATATTAGTTCTGCCGACACGCACGAAGGAATTCGCGAGGTAAATCATCGGCGAGATAACTTTCAACATAATCGACTGCGTGCAGGCTAAATCGGCCGAACGTCCCAGGAATTAAAAATTCATTCCCTTAAAAGCGAATAAGAAGTGGAGGAGTTTATCGGCCAGTGGCACAATCTCGGTCTACCAGTCACGCGAGTGAAATTCTCAGAAAATTACTTATCGTCGGCGACGCGAGGGAATAGATTGCCAGAATTAAGATTCCACGGTGCGCGACGGCAAAAAAAAACTCATTTGAATTACTTTTGCCAGTAACGCGAGAGGAATGCGGCTTCGTCAAAGACGACGCGAAATGGAGTGTCAATGCTCCGCGTGGCTTCGTCCTTATTTGTGGTTATTTAACGCAACCCAACGTGCACTGGGATGACGTAACTGTAGCGTGGGCCTGGATCTCGCCTCCGTATTCGCTAGCCGTTGCTCGAAGGGAATTACTTGCGCAATGCAACGCTAAATCCCCGAGGCTTTTAATACCGCAAAAGTATCAAATACGCTCCCAAGTTCCTTCGGCTCTTGTCACTAGCACGCGTTATCATTTTCCGCATCGGCCAAATGCATGGGAAGAAATTGAATCGTCTGATCTTGGGACACAATATTACTCTGCTCAATTTGTCGACGAACCTTGGTGCCAGCGGTCCTGTATCGCCGCGGGACAGCTTAGAAATGAAAGAAAGCAGAAACGCGCCGTGAAAGTAAAGCCCGCAAAAACTAGACGCTCTACCTTCCGAGCGAGACCGTCCTCTCGCACGCGCGCTGATAACTAAAGAAGATGTTCAGGTTTAATTACTGCCACTGGCGCGGCATGGAACTTACTTGTCCCCTGTCAGAACTGGCCGAGGCGAATGGAAAAATTGAATGGGGAAGAAGTTGCATGTCGATGCGGAACGAGATGTGGCAGGTTGATAACTGTAGCATACTTGGTATCAGGATCGAGACGAGCAGACCCGTCTGGAAATGAAGCATCGCAAGGAGGAGGATGACTTGTACAGGAAGTTTGCTCATCATCGCGAGGAGGAAGACAGACGAATTCGGGAGGAATTTCGAGTACGTACTTTTCGACTTCCGCAATTTAATTCATTCACTTCTCCCTGAACTGACCTCAATCACTTAATTCAGACTCACTTTATTTATGTGCAATAAAACCCAGAGAAATAGATGGTCGATCAAATACTCGGTATTACCTTATCAAAGAGAATCCTCTTTTTTTTCGAACAGGATGAATGGGAGAAGGAACTGGAACAGCTATCGGCAAGGTGGGAACGGGAAAAAGGCGGAAGAGGCCGGACCCAACAATTTCAGCAAGAAAAGGAGGACTTGGAGAAGAACATGACACTCCGTAGGGATAAGAAGAAAGAAAGCCTGACACGCAAGATGCTCGAGCACGAGAGGTACCCGCGTAATAATTAAACTGATTTTTAAATCACACAGATCCTTACGAAAAGTTCATTCTGACGTAAACCACTTTCCACAATATGGCGCAATCTTTATATTAAGCGTCCCTCGAGTTGCTTAGAAAACAATATTACGGACGTAAATTACACAATTAAGAAACAGTTCAGGGGCAGTAATTAAATGCCAGGATGGAAATCCTCTAAATTATCCCGCAGTGGATTTAGTTACGAAGGGGTTGCAAGTTTCCATTTCGAACCAACTGGCGGTTCTGATCCCCATAATTGAGAGACCCTCTTGACCGTCGTAATTCCGAAGAACTTGCAAATCCGTAATCCCTTGGAAAAATTTACCAGAGCTCGCAAATGGACTTGCAGCACTATCGGCCGCTCTTGAAACGAGCTAGGGATTTCTTGCTCGACGTCGAACTCTTGCCGATGGTCGTAACTCTTGATCAATTTATAGGGCGGCAACCGCAGCACTGGTAGAGAAACAAAGCTCGGAGATGTTGGAGCTGATCAATGAAGCGAGAAGCGAGTATATGCTTCAAGAGAGTTTATACCTCGATGAAGGGGATGGTTATAACCAAGAAGCACCGCCTCCACCTTATCCGTCGCGTGCACCACCCCCACAGCCACCCGCTCTCGCCAAGTACCACATCTACAATGATCCTCTCGAGTTTGCTGACATGGATCAGATAGCTATTTCGGTAAGCTCCTGACGTACGGTCCCTTTACCATCTTTTACCATACAATCCTGCCATAACTCTAATATCCTTGAAAAGCGTTGAAGCGCGAATCCTGTGTACCTAACGGAATTTAAAACAGCTCTGAATCGTCGATCTCATCGCCTATTCACATTATCGCGAATATTAACGCATTTACTATTTATGTATCCTCATTGTCCGAATCCCTGGGCTTGGATTATAGGTGGCGCAAGAAGATCAAAAGACTTTTACGGATTTAGTGCGGCAGTTGGTGAGCAGATGCGGATCGGATATAGAAAAGGCCAGGACGATATTTCGATGGATCACCGTGAAGAATCTCAATACTATGCAGTTCGACGAGAATTTGCGCGGCGACACGCCCATGGGCTTGCTGCGAGGCATAAAACACGGGACTGAAAGTTACCACGTTTTGTTCAAACGACTTTGCAGGTAGACAAGACTACCGATCCGCGATCCAATGATTTCGATCGTTTCCGTGATTCTCATGTACCTCTACTTTATTTTCAGCTACGCCGGCTTGCACTGCGTAGTCATTAAAGGATACAGCAAGTCCGCGGGTTATCAACCGGGTGTTTGTTTCGAGGACAATAGATTTCGGAATAGTTGGAACGCGGTTTACGTCGCCGGTGCGTGGAGATTCGTTCAGTGTAATTGGGGTGCAAGACATCTTGTCAATGCCAAAGAAGTCCCTCGTCCTGGACAGCCGAAAGGGAAGAACGATAGCTTGAGGTAACCTACACACTGCTCAATACTTGTATCGTAATTTAACATCGTCAAAAAGATATAAATACAAATTAGAAAAAATGATTTTGTTGCGTTTCGCAGATACGAATATGACGATCATTACTTCTTGACGGATCCCCGAGAATTTATCTACGAATTCTTTCCTCTCCAAGAGGACTGGCAGTTGCTCAAACAACCAATCTCGCTCAAAGACTTCGAAGAACTGCCTTTTGTACGATCGCTGTTCTTCAGGTGAGCTATCCATGTTTAATCGGTAAAGTACATATCGGTGAAAGATACGCGTCTTCGTAATATTCACGGGGACCACTCGATGCCATCCTTCTACATATTTGTCGAGAGCCAACTTGTTTTACCCAATTCGCGAAGAGTCCCATTGTGTGCGTGTGTGTGTGTGTTCAGTCTGTAGAAAAAATGCGCTCTTGGAATTGTTCAGGTACGGTCTCTACTTTCCGGATACGAATACGAATGCCGTTATGTATACGGATTCGACTGGTGCTGCGACTGTGAGAATCGCGATGCCAGCGCATATGCAGTCATCCCTCATATTCCATTACAACCTGAAATTCTACGACAACGACGGTGACGGGTACGAGGGGGTGTCGCTGAAACGTTTCGTCATGCAGGTATGCGAAGCTTTCAATTAACAGCGGGTGTACCAGCTAACAAGGCATTTGCCCAGTATGAGCACGGTGTATGAATATTCCTTCTGATCATTCCACAGTCTGTTGTTGGAAATATCGTCGCATTTCGAGTGCACGCACCCTGTTCGGGTGCCTTTCTCCTGGACATATTTGCCAACGCGGTGACACCGAAAGAATACTTGACCGGCGAGCCCATGAAGTTCAAGAGCGTGTGTAAATTTAAGATCGCGTGCGAAGAATTGCAAACGGTGATGGTTCCATTGCCAGACTGTGCCAGCGGCGAATGGGGCCCAACGAAAGCAACAAGGCTGTTCGGTCTGATTCCAATCACTCATCAGGTAACGTAGCTCTCGTCTGAGAGCAATATAAAACACTGTCTGCTGTCTGCTTTTATTGCACCGCTATACATAGACCGATAAGAATAGAATCCAAGAATAGAGAGTGTCGTTTTTTGTTTGTCTCTTTATCATAATCCTACCGTCCTGATGTATAAGGATACGAGTCGACGAATACATTATACATTTGTATATTTTCACGCGGCAAATTGGGTTTTGATATGTATACATGAATGTACATGAATGTAAATTGTACTAGACAGCTCGTACTAACTCGATCATCCGAATAAATGCTTTTAGGAAGCCTTGGTGTTCACTGGTCGCGAGCTAGAGATCCAATTCCGCATGTCGAGGCCGCTGACCGACTTTATGGCGACCCTTCACAAAAACGGGATCGAAGAAAAACGGCTTTCTAAGTACGTCACGCACTCGATCGCCGACGACGATGTGGTTACTTTCTCGATAAGTTTTCCCGAGGAAGGTCAATATGGCCTGGACATTTACACCAGGGAATCGACGACTCCTGCGAATGCTCCGCACGACGTCACCGGCGAGAAACACTTGCTCACACACTGCTGCAAATATCTCATCAACTCCAGCAAACGAAATTAAATAACATTGACCTATGTCCCGAGATTGTCCAGAACACTGTTGCGTTGGGAGATCCTATCGAGCGTCACATCGCTCAATGATAAAAGAAATCCAAACGATTTGCTAAGGTAGCAAGAACGATTCGATAAGCTAGCCATTGTCACGCGTCACTTTGACGAGTTATTCGTCCTGGTGAGACGAGGCCTTATCGTCTTGCAAATCTACGAAAATGACCGATCCTTGCCGATTGACTTTGCCAGTTGGAACTAGGCACTGGGAGCACTAAAAGGGATGCGTGCTTTCCTTTTTCCTGTCCCTTTCCCTCTCCCTCTTCCTCTTCCTCTCTCTCCTTTACGGTGCGAAAGATGCTAGAAAAAGAATGGAGGAAGGTGTAATAACTTGCGAGCTTACGTAAGGAACACGATAAACTCGCGGTCCGGAGAAACTAAAAGATGCTACACCTAACTTCGAACTGACACGCTACCTCCACGTTCTTTATTGTAGTAAATGTAACGTAATAAGCTTACTACACTTGATGATAATGACATCGCAGATACATCTAATTTCACAGTCACGAGCAACATAAACGATAATACATAACCAAGTAGATACACCGTTTAGAGTAAGTTTTAATTTAATTCGCAATTATTTTTCGCACATTGCGTGGTCTTTGGTTCTTTGTTATTGCTGGCTGTCACGGCCGATACTCGTCACTATGATCATCCTTTTGTAGTACGTCCATCGGGCGGACGATCAGTTCGTTTAAATTATTAAAAAAAAAAAAATGTTCATTTCAATTATATAGAATGGTAACATTAATCTTTGCTGCTAAAGAATGACCAGTGTGTGCTCGAATTGCTCGCACCTAATAAAGTGCGGCTAAAGAACAGTACGTTTTACGTATGTGAGGTGCTTGTGTATATAAATTATGCACTATAAATTATGTACGCATTCTAGTGGGGTGATCGAAGACCGGCATGCTAAACCCTGTAAAATGTATTGCTACTGATAACGAGGCGTTTTGCCGTGAAAGACAAACGTGCATTCTAAGTTCACCGTGTTCTACACACGTTCAGTCACATGTAGACACAATGCATTCCTTTTACCTGTAAAACATTAGGATCGTAAAGCATTAGAATACTTGCTGTTACAACCGAGTAATTCTGCGGTTAGGGTGGTTCTCGAAGTACAGGTGCTATATTCTATTCTCTTAAAACTACCTGCACGTCCTAGTTAATTTCGTACAAGAGTACTGAGTACCATTTTATTGAAAATAATCACGCGCACCGTGTATCTCGCGCCAGAGAGTACACGTTGAATTGTTTCTAGTAATAAAAACTATATATTTGTTAATTTTGTAATATTAATTTTTGTTGTTACTTGAATTTATAACGCTTACGTATGTAGCTCCTACGACATCTACTTACACACGTCTTGTAGGACAAGGCATAACTCGAGCTTATTATATTTTCGCATTTGTTTTCTCTTAACGATCGCGAGCATATAAATGAATTTTTATACATACCACAAGTGCATAATAAAAACTCATATTCTTGTAAAAATTGCCGAAAAGATTCATTTTCGCGTAAACTATCGCGATGATACGCTAAGAATAATTGTCATAAAAAAAAAAATCTTTCTGATGCCATCCCCTTGTCCATATCGAAATAACCGTTCCGTAAATAGTGAGAGTACGAAAGATAATATTATCGATATAAAAAAAATAGTCAAGAGCAGCAGGAAACTTTTTCGTTGACTGTCTTACGATAGATGTCTTCGGCTTCTCTGGTGAAGATGTCAGCACTACATCGGGTAGCTCCACTCTGCGATGCCTAAAATAAAACGGCAACTTTAAAGCTTCGATTACAAGCTCGAAGCTGAATAATAATTTTACGAGAAATATTTGAAAACTACGTCACAAACAGAATGAAAAGAATAAATTTGGGTTGAAAATTTCGATTTAGCACTTCCCAAAGTAATATATAGCAAATTAAAGTGGCTGGGCCCAATAGAGGCACGGGTGCTTGCGGATAAGGGAGTTTTATAAAATCAATTTTCAAATTGAGATGCAATTGATGCTAGGCGCAAGCGGGCTCTGCAGGATATCGATTTCCTCGACATCGTTAGGATCGCTTTGAAAGTTAAAAGCCGTGTGACATAATATGTGAGCTGCATACTCGTGCACACACACGAGTACATACATATATATATGCATCGCGCATACGTGCTAACTTTGCATTATACTTTATAATATAGTGGCCCTTATAGTAGGGCCAACTGAATCGTGCTTTGCCAAATCGTGGCCCGTATACATACATACATAAGTACACATACATATAGCTTCGTGGGGAATAGTCACGAAAAGGCAACAACTTATTTATTAAAGCAAGTAACACAATTAAAGAGGCTGGGGAACGTGAAGGATCTCACTGGTTTCTTCTACAATTGGTTTACCCGGAAAAATGAAGGAGACTCGTAGTTCGCGACTTGCAATTTCTACCTTACTCTTTCTCTTTGGACTTTTACCTCAGTCGGCTATTCTGAAAACTGATTACACTGCCAAACAAATTCCAGGTGGATGCGGTATGGGCTAATTATCTAAGTTCCGTGGTAAGTTCTGCGGTAAGTTCTGCAGTCGATTTGAAGACTTATAATAAAGATTATCCACCGCCAATTCGGCGAAACTTTTCGTCGAGTGGTTAGACTCGTGTATGGATCGTGGTCCACTTTGAAGTGAGGCAGAAACTAGAGGTCTCAGATCGGAACGGCGGCTTTTATTACTGTTATTGTCATTTTTATTGTTAGTGGAGCAACTCCAGATACGTTTTCCAACTTGTCGCTGAAAACGGAAGAACACATTAACTGGCTTCGAGATGCACTGAAAATGACTCATTGTCAGTCAGCCGGGAAATTGGATGCCGTTATTGATAAAAACTTTTGAGTCTAAAGAAACATTATCCATTAATGGACCTCGGCGTATTTATATAAATATACATAGCAGACAGCGTTGACATTGAGGAGCGGCGCGTGTAAAAATAATACTGTTGTCCGTATTCCCTTATCCGGCACACCTCTCGAATAATTGCGAGCTCGCGCGCTCTCCATATAGGCTTATTTATCGTCGATTGTTGTCGCGGAGCCCCATCACCCTCACGGATTGCCGTCCCGGCAACTTTTTCTTCGCGGCGCGCATTAAAATTCGTAGCGCCGTAGGAGTGGCCACACACCGCACGTCCGCATGGACTACACCACCGACTACTACGAAGTCAGTCGCGTCCGTTTGGTTCCCCCGCTTAAAATACACATACTCTCGTGAGCGCGAGTAGAGCGTAAAAGCTATTGCCTTTCCGAACGGACTATTTTTGCCAGGGGCGCACGCCCACCGCCTCCTCTAATCTGAGAGAGAGATTTGGCGTCCAGGATCTATAATGCATGCCGCTTCGCGTTTGCAGGGGCATTTCCAATCCCACGCAACCCCCTTTACGCGAGCGATGCAGACGGCACCCCATCGGAGACGAGGAGATCCGCGAGGCGAGATAGAGTGGCAGAGAAAGACAGTCTCGAAATATCGGGCATCGAAGTACCGCGTAATGTTTTCGAGGGTGCCGTGACCGAGGACGCATCCCCGTGTGCCACCACCCTGAGTCATGCTCTCTCGAACGACTTTGCCCTCGGCGTGCATTCATTCCAGACGTCGCCGACGCCGGCACCACCACCACCACCACCACCACCACCACCACAACCACCAGCATCCAGAAAACGTCATCTATTTGTAATATGGGAGTGATGCTATATGCCGTCGCAACCCCCTCAGAACTCGCGCCCGAGATAAGAGTGCGTTTTCACGCTCGACCACCCACCTACTCGATGATACATGCCTCACCATTCCAATTCACCCTCAACCAGACGCGATCCATCGCTGAATCGTAGAAATTGGCCGATGCATTATTTATCGGGAATCAGAGAGAAAGTAATCGCTCGCCTTCGAGATCGTGCTTGATAGTTCTATGTTATGGGTAGCGAGATAGAGGAAGAAACGGTGATCAGAGTTGGGAGAAACACGAGCGTAGCAAAACCACTGGAAAATAGTCCGGAAGACGCGGCAGCCGACTGTATCGATCAGGATTAAAAGTTCTGAGCGTCTTGCGGAAAACAGCAATACATATTCCACCGGGGGAAGGAGGATACGTTTCAATCTCCGTTTAAACGCTCCACTTTTAAAATTACCATTCCATTTAGCGTACAAGCGTCCGCGGGAGACAGTGGGTATGAACTTAATACGCGGGGCTTGGAGGGTGCAGCTTGCCACCGAAGTGGCAGTATCTTCCGGGAAAGTTGCATGGGCGAAAAGTATCCGCGGCTTACTCCTTCGGCGGATATAAATTCATAGGGATGACAAAATAGGTAGCCATTAGTCCGAGCATAACGCCGGGATCCGGCTCCAAAGCCAGCGCGAATCTTTTCATTTGCATGTTTACGGAGGCTCCTATTTATTGTGCGACGAAACTTTCCGTCGACCACCTACCGTAGAGTGGAATACGGTAGAGCGGTTAGAGAAGCGTTCCACCGCAGGCAGGACTCTGCCAAGTCCGGCAACTGCCCTCGTGCATCCACAGTCTCGGTACCCACGCGGACGGAAGCCGCTTTTATCTGTGGCTCTCGATCACCCACTTCTCCCAATTGAGCGGCTCCCACCGTGATCCTGGATCGATCCGCTCGATCGGCAGCGTTTTGGAGATTCGAGAAGCGATAAGCCCGCCGAGGAGTGGCCCGCAAGCCACTGGTAGAGTAGTCTTGTGGCAAGGAGTCTCCCTTCCTTCTCTCTTTCTTTATCCCTCTGTTCGTGTACGAAGCTGCAGCATAACGACGATAGGACTTTTCCCGCGCGTTATACGCTGGACAAAAAAGGAAGACCGGTGATGGCCGCGATTGGCCCACAAGATTGCACCTTTCCAAATGAACGGTGCGTGCCTTGGATTGCATGGACCTTTTCACCGCTCGGAATCGTTTCACTTTCTTCCTTTTTTGTCGGGAACAGATGCTCCGAGATTTTAGCGATCACGCTTGATAAGAGCGTTGGGAGGAAATGGAAAACAGGGAAAGATGCTAGCTCTTGTTCTATTCTTCTTTTTCTTATAGTCCTTCTCCAGAGTTCTGTCTTGCCTTCGAATCGCAGATGCATCTGAAAAAGTAATACAATAAGGAACCTTTGTTTATTGCCCGCTCTCAAGGTAGCACTGAAACGGATGTGTCTGGTGATCGAATATTCTCTCTCAGACATATCCGTAATGATGGTATCTGACATTCATTTGATCAAGACAGACGCGATTCAGCATTTTTTATCATGCACGAATTTCGTACTACAGGGTAGGACGGCACGGATGCAAAGGTAAACGATTATTTTTGGATGAGAAACTAATGAACAATTAGAATGTAGGGTACATATTGGCGATTTATTGGGGAATTTTCTCAACACTTCGCAAAACGGAACCTTATTTTCGGATTAATAGGATGAGTCGGAGGGAGAGGAGCCACGCCTTCCTGGTCAGTATTATGGTGATATAATGTACAGAGACGCCTCCGACTTTTTACGACGGTGCGTGCAAAATTTATGTGCAATATGTGGCGCATCGTCCCGCTGAAAGGAAGAAAAAACGCATGGGGGGGAAAAAGTCATGGGATACGCGCTATATAATGCCGACGACAAGAACATTCCGAAAAAGCTGAAATATTACAACTGTCAGGATTTATGCAGCTGTAAATAAATTCTGAAGCATATCGCACACTTAATTGGATCTCCCCCCCTCGAATAGACATCAGATACTTCTGTCGACAGTCGTAATGTTCATCGATTATTCTTTCAACATTCGTATTCTCATAATTTGAATCCTCCACGCACAGTGCTAACGTGCCTCGTACCCTACCGCGCAAGTTAATATTAAAATACACTACAGCAAAGATTCAGGGGTGGCGTCGGAGGTCCGTTAGGGGCAAATTCCGTTTCTCCATAAATTCCCATTCTAAAAAGCCTCCGCAAGATATCGCAAGATATCGTGTATACCGCAACAAGTATTTACACGTATTTACACGTGTATAGGGGTTTTAGCAGGGAAACGCAGAAAGTGCACGCGAACGAGCGAACCAGCTATCGCAACTTACCCCCATAGCCGTATAACGTTCTTGCCTGGGTGCTGGCGCGATACAAGAAAATTAATGCAAGGGTTCATTCTCCGAATTTAAGATCACGGTAGAAGCTTGCTCCGATCCTTGCTTGAACGCGAAAATAAAAATAGACCGTCGCGTCGTATCGAGGGCGAGATAGAGAAAGAAAGAAAGAAAGAGAGGCCGACCATTGCCCTATGTGTATATGTAGTCGCATTCAAAATATTCAGCTTCGATACGAATCGCATTCCATGATCCATATGTAGATGCATTGCTTTGCAAGACTCAACTGTCTCGGTTGCATTGGCGTTTTCCACCCTTTCGGTGGCTCTCTCCCTCCGCAAAGTGATTCCGAGCACTGGGATTGCGGGTCAGCTGTTATTTCCCAGGCAGAACAAACAGCCGTAACAAGCGTCACGACCTCCCCTAAATCCATTCAACGACGGTTAATTTCGGGACTACGGAATATTTACTTGGTTACCGTTTGTCGATTTATTTGCATTCCTTTCGGATACATCGAGTTGTTCTCTACTTGATAAATCGTTAATTGCGCAGATGAACTCCCGTGATTTCCTATGCACGTGTTTTGATCATCACCCAGACCGGAGATTCAACAAAACCTGTCGGTTGGAAGGCACCATTGGCAAAGATAATTAATTGGACTAATATTAATGAATACGGGACACATGCCTGTTTCTTTGGTGACAGCCATCGGCACAGTGCGATTCATCGATCGAATCATCCAGCAAAGCCAGTGTTTTTATTTTTAATGACCAATCGTATTCAGCACGAGACGAGTGAAAAATCCTAAGCAGACTATACAAGTGCGGCGTGGAAGCAAAATTTCAACAAAATCTACTCTGCGAGTATTACGTTCGTACGCACATCCAGACGCTCACTACGATTATATTCAATGCGATATGGATGAGCGCGGAATTATTGTTGCGCCTTTTGTTATACTATATGCTCATCGAACGTAGACTAATCCCTGGCTGCACGGTATTCATCGAAACACTAGAGATCATTGCGAATTTCAATGTATGCTCGATGGTGTGTTTATCGAGTAAAGTGACGCTTCAGAGAATATCAGAGAAGAAATAAATTACCGACAAAAATGTTGGAGTTATGTGGATAAACATCGGTCTTCCTAAACCCTGGAGTGTTTACCCGGTTACCTGATACCCGTACGCAAATTTATTGCGGATTCCTCGCCAGCCGACTGTTTCCCGGGCGGAGCAGAGATCTAGCAGCTTGCCTTTTCTTCCCCGGTGTATGCATAAACTCGCTAATTTAAGCGTGGCGCCTTGAGCAGCAGCGCCGTAAAAGGAAAGTTCCCGAAATAGAAGCTGTTCCGAGGTATAATACCGCGAGGGAAATACCTTGATGCTAGTAGCTGGAAGGACAACCGCCCATTGTGCCTGAAACTAAATTATGTGCGAAAAGGCCATCTCCCAGTGAAATCTGATACTTAATTAAATAATTCTTTAATGCTCCGCATGATTCAGAAGTGTGTCGCATAAATGGCAAGAAGGCGAGACGGCAAGTCGTACACCACAGGTGGCTTGGCTCCTCATGCTGAGAGGATAAAGTCATAAGTGTGGTGGAGAATGTGCGAGACGCGTCAAAAATTTTTCTAATCATCCAAACCGCCTGTCCGATCTGTTAACCGTTAAATAATTTGATATCACCACCGGCGTTAAAGAGGTGCTGTCGGATAATTTACGTCGGTGAATGGGTCGCCTTCGGGAAGGTGCACCCCCATGTAAAAAGGGCCAGGTAAATAAATTAGACGTTTTGGAATTAACAAGCTGGCGATAACCTTTCGCCCGTGAAAATGAAATATTTATGATGCTCGGACGTGCAGAAGGTCTTCTAAAACCCGATGTCCTAAACAGGTTTGGGACACGTCAGATCAGACGCAAGATAAAACACCATCGGTCAGTGGGGAAGTTTCTGATCGAAGAGTAACTTGGCAAGTCATTTTGCCTTTACTCGACTGTGCCAATGGAAATGCGGTGAATAGTTTGATTTGCGCTGGAGAACCGGTTTTTATCGAATCGTATCGACCTTTTTAACAATTCATTCGCATGACAATGTTTTATCGGCTGATTTGGAAGAACACGCAACAGATAGCCTTCCGATTTTGACGCACACTTGTCAGATAATTAACTATTTTTGTACACCGATCCGACTGTTTCCTTCAACGAGGCCGTAACTCTCTCCACTCAGCGGGAACTTCAATTTATCGATGACTACAATCGGTGAAAATAAAGTTAACGAGTCTGAAAGGCTATTTTACATTAAATCATATCCTGTTTCGCTGACCGCTCGCTGGCAGATTATAAAGTAATAACTGACGCGCAGTTGATCTTTTGTCGCTCAGAATAATCTCATTATTAACATAGCACAGAGTACATGTACACATGTACAATAGTCGGACGATGAAATGAAATCGGATTGGTGTTCTGTCTGGCGCTTAATCTACAAGTTCCTATCGCGTTCGCGCGCATTAGCGGTAGAAATCGTTCGATTAACGTTCCGCTCGTATCCCGCGAAAGAACGAGGCTTGCAATAATGAGGCGCGCAACCGTGCAGCGAATATTTATTGCGATCAAAATTCACGCATTATTCGATGAATCCGTAGTTTCAAGTAGCGTCGATTTATTCCACAACCCGTCGTTTACGACCCGGAGTAAAATAAACGAGAAAGTTCGCAGGCGCGATTATTAATCTGGAACGATATCGAAGAAAATTCGCAATTCAACTTTTAATTAATTTTTTGCTGCTTCGAGCTAAAGCAAAACCATTATACAAAAGCCGTTTTACTTAAGGTTTCTATGCTCAGAGCAAAACGGATTACGCCACGCAATACGATACGATCGATCTAATGAGATGATTCGCTTGAGCAGCTGGCTTCTCTTGCGGAGACACTTTGCTCAACTCGTGCTTTCGTCTTGAGTAACAAGCCTGCGGTGACTATGGGCCCGCTGCGCTACGCAGCTTACGGAAACGACGATGCTGCACCGTGGGTATCGAAGGCATCGAAGAGTGGCTCTTCGACCTATAGCTAGCCATCGCTCTGTTCGGTGAGTTCGGTCCCTTGGGTGGGCCCACAGATGCGTCGAGAGAAGAAAGGAAAGGGAAACATTGTGCCCCGCAACAAAACCACCGTTTGACGTTGTGTACAAACAAGACAAAACTCTAAAGCGTCCCTTAACTCTCGTAACGGGGAATAAATATTTCTGGGGAATGCAGTGAACAACCGGCAAGAAGAAAAAGAGACACGCTTCATCGGCCATCAGGATTGCAAAACGTTTTTAGGCAGCCGTCATTGCAAGAGAGATGCAGTTTGCTGCGAGTGACTTTCATGAAATTCAAATTTTCTAAACGAAACCTCGGGGCGATACCGCACTCTGAATCCTCGACAGTCAGATAGCGGAGTCGGGTTGCTCGTTCCAAAGGAAATACTTATAATTTAGGCTTGATTGAAAGTTTGGAACGAACCGTTTGGCAGGCAGCAATTAAGCCATCTTTATACGCTTAATTTAATCTAATTTCCGTTGAAGGAAACCGTCCGCTGGTGAAAGCAGTTGTTAGGTCGTAAGACAAATTCCAAACTCTTTCGTTGTTCGAACGGTTATGGGTTATTTCAAAGTGTATGACTTTTAAATATTTAACTGTTGATCAGAAGGTTTTATGTCCCAGGACTTTTCGTTGCTCAAAGTCAATTTAAATGATTGTCTTCTCCGTGCCTCTATCTCTATCATAGATGTCGTTGGTACAATGGACAGGATAATATTTTTCGTGACGCAGTGGGTATCGTTGGGGTCTAATGCGAAGCGCGACGATCATTTCCTCCAAGGCGTTAAGGTCTTGAAGCTGACCGATTCGTTTCGGCCACGGTGTACCCTTTTAGGACAGAGGATTTCGACGCACGAAAAGGGTACTTTTTTCGAGTCTTACGGGCAGCATTCCTTTTTTTTTTATTTACCTTTCGACCATTTCCATCGCAGTGGGGGTGTCCAGCCTCGGAGCTGCTCACAATGTAAGCTAAATTCGACGCTGTTCCTCACGGTGGGCCACTCTCCTTTGGAGGTTACTCTCGGTGATTCGAAGGCCTCGGCAAAGGAGATAGTCCGATATGGGCCCATAAAGGAGAAGGAATCGCCAACAATGAGCCAACAATGAGACCTGGTGCACCCCGCTGCCTGTCAACCGCCAGACTTCTGCATTTTGTGGGAACCCTATTTATATATTTTCCTAACATACCTGACTCTCAATGGTCAGAGTTTCTCAAGTTCTTCTTGCCTCGAATCGTTCAAGCGCGATAAGAATCAATAATTTAATACAAAGTGCACCCGCAAGATTACTCTTAAGCACCAGACGGATAGATTATCATCTCTGCATTTACTCTGCCACAAAACATCGTGCATACCTTGGGTACATGCTACTTTTTAAAGAAAAACACGCTTGATGTCGTCATTCTACGCGGTTGTGAAAGTTTCGCTTACAGTTTGCTTATTTTAAGAAATATTCTTCAACTTGGACGAGATCCTCGGCTGCTTCATTATAAACTTTCAGCATTGAGTTTGACACAAATTTCCAAGCAACATAAAAAAAGGACTAACTTTTTTTGCTTAAGCAAAATATTCGACATTCCCGTGTAAATTAACTCCCATTTTGCCCGGAGTCAAGAAAGCCTTAGTGCGGGGGCTGTAATCACTGCATGAAGGAATAATGGGGAAGTCGTGCGACACATGTGTGTTTGAGGGTACAAGGGTAGAGCGATATGGTATGCGGATCGAAGTTAAAGAATCCCATCGCATCCACCCCGAAAGAATGAGCATCCCTGGAAGTGTGTCTTAAGCAGCACAATAGGGAATAATAGGATTACATAAACAACGGCAACAAGGTATTGTGGTTGGTAGGTAGGTAGACGGACGGGTAGGTCGGTAGGTAGGTAGGTAAGTTTTGGAGGTATAGGTGCCAAAGAGAAGGTGCAGTTGGTGAGAAGACATTTGCCAGATTGCATTCCAAGTGGAGGGGATACTCTGTAGATTTTGGACAATAAAACCGCACTACCACCACTGCACTACGACTAGATACACACTGATACATCATAACATCACGACCACCACCAGTGGCACGGGATATCGCATCGTCCAGTAGCCTCGTCGTCTATCGTCCTATACACGCTCGCCGAGCATTTTCATTCAAGTAGCGACACACCGCTTTTTCAATAGGGGCGCCACCACCATGGCAAGCTACCCCATCGATGAATTCCAGGTTGCGGATGCGTTCTCAACGGAACGACCTGAATGGCCGGTGTATTGTCAAAATATTGCTAGCG
The DNA here is from genome assembly GCA_963989405.1 of Trypoxylon attenuatum. Classification (NCBI taxonomy): domain Eukaryota; kingdom Metazoa; phylum Arthropoda; class Insecta; order Hymenoptera; family Crabronidae; genus Trypoxylon; species Trypoxylon attenuatum. Next base: position 6,485,053 of record OZ022488.1, on the reverse strand, counting down.
ATCGGATCGTGCGAGCTTTTGTGGGCTGCCTCATGCCCCAGGCTGACTTTTTCCAAAGCTTGGGACACCCTGCCGTAAAAGTATCCCTATGGCCCTTTTTGGAACCAGTCATCTTCCTTCTTCGCCGTATCTCTTAGGAACCCGCGTAATCTCTCTGACTTTTGTATCGTGGAGCGAGCCGACACGCGTCTCTACTTGACTTCGATATTGCTAGACCACAATGTCGATTTTTTGGAAAACCCGTACACTCAATGCCGCTTTTCTTGCTGACTACTGTTTGCCTTGGGGTTTGACAATAGGTATTCAGTAAAAAATATGCCTAAAAATACTGCGTCGTTTATAAATATTGAAATTTCAAATAGAAAGAGCAATTTGTCCGAAGCGATACCGGGAACAGAAAGTTATCGCAAAAGGCATTAGTAGTTTGCAACAAGCATTCGTAGTGGAATCTCGCCAAATCTGACGAACCAATATTTTTTTAAGCCAGAATCACCATAGCGTATATTTACGCTTGAATTTTCCCACACTAAAAATAAGTTGCTCCGATCGTGGTTCGGAAACACAATACGAGTCGCCTAAAAGAAATACGTGTCGCTGGGTAATACTGTAACACATTTCTGCTAAGTAGAAAAGAGATTGTTCGTGACCCTAATCGCGTGACGAGAGAGTCACACAGCTCTGTCAATCCGTTATTATGGCCCACAAATGAAATCCCTATTTTACCACGAACACCTTGAGAAGCATCGGTTTTTCGAACCGAAAGACTATCACACTTTTTGCCTCGTTCCGTTGAATCCCAGGATTTCATAAAGACTGGAATGATGTACCAAAAGGAGAACGACAGAAATCGTTTATAGTCGATCGTTCATGAAGGTCCTCCGGCAGACCACAAACTACCGGTCATAACCACGCCGTGGTTAGAGTACTTTTGAAAAACCTACATGCTAAGGTGAATCTTCCATCTCTAACATAGACGTTTCTTAACTGTACATACACATACCGAGACGTAATGACGGACATCAATTACATAGATTCACATCAGCCAGAGCAAACGATTTATGGTAAAATTTTGTGCTTATTCCACCTTCAGGCTATCCTGCACAAAATTTGTTTCGCATTCTGTCGGAGAAGTGTGCGGCTCGAGCAAGAGTAATGGAGCCATCGCAAGAGTTTCTCACAGGTACTCTATTGCTCACAGTGTCTATGTACAACTACTCGAGTGAGAAATATTATAGAAGAACCGACAACCAACAAATGAGCCATATGATCTCCGTTCGTCACGCGCGTCTCATTACGATAAATACTCCATAAATTCGTGGGTAAATCTGTCCTAATTATAATTAATACACCAAGGACGGTGGTGGTGATGGTGGTGGTGGTGCTTGTGCCCGTGTGGGCTGTTGTTTATTAATGAACATCAGCGACTCTAATTGGCAGTGAAAGCGTATTCACCGTGGTGGTATCGCCTGCGGTATATTACACAATCGCGCTCTCCCTCTCCACAGTTAATCCAGCCATATCGCGGAACCTCTTTAGGGCAATCATGAACTGGTCCCCGTATTGAGCGTGGTCGGCGCTAAACGCTTGACGGTGTTTGCTGAGAGTATTAGCCGCATTAGGAGTAACCTCGCGCAAGGTCTCATCTGCATGAACATCTGACATACGGCAGGCAGAAGCGATTCCTGTCCCATCTGCCGCTCTTTTTACCCCATTCCTGATCGTTAAATGCCCCCGTCCACGTGCAGGTCGCCAATGAAACCGAGATCAGGGCCGTAGACGGATACCGAGGATGGGTGTGCGTTCCTCGATTTCGAGCGTTCCTTGATCAGTCAGGTATTGAGTTTCAGGTCCAAGGTGGCGAAGCTTGAAACTGCGGCAGTTACCTACAAAAGGTAGCGCAATCTGTCGTGCTGTTGCACGCGCGACGGCTGCTTCATATAGCATACGCAAGTGCACAGGTAGTTAGAGGTACTCCATGACTCTTGCTCGGCACGCGCATATCCTTGTCGCGTGCTGCACTTGAGAGAAATTCTCTCACGCGAGGAAGGGTATATGGATGCTTCAAATTCCTGATCACTGGTGTCATTTCCATACGGTGGCGAACGAAAGGAGAGATGCTCGCTCTACGGAATCTCTCTTAAAATGGATTAAAGTATGGTCAGGACAATGGGACGTAGCGCTCGAAAGGAATTGTACACGCGTGCATCTCTACGGGTTCTTCTTCCTTGCAGACACAAAGTCCTGCTTTGGCAGTGAGTGTGACGGATGTGAAAGTATTTCTTTGGTAAACGTTACCTTTCGACTGGCGCGGTGTATTCCGCGGGCTGCGTCTTCCTTTGTTCGTGGAGATACGTATGAAGCGTGACAAAACGCGCGGACTTAAGAAAGTCTACGTTTTGTCACGCGGTGAACATTTGGACGACATTCGTGGCAAACGAGTCGTGACGACGCTGAGGCCAATTCCTGGCTCAAAAGAATATCCACAATGGACATTCCGTGGCTCATCTTTTATTTTTCAGATGTTCTCACCGTGCTTCGGAGACTCAACGGCTCGCACTGCCGCTTGCGCGCGCGGTCTACATATGTACCAGCTACATGTGCGGTGTGATAATGAATAATTGTGCGCCAGCGGACAATCCTGGATAACGGTGAACGATTCGTTTTCAACGTTTAGAACGAAAGACCGAGCGACGACTCTTTATCCAACTGTACGGTTCGGCGGAATTTTTTTTTTCTTTTTTTTCCACAGAAAAAAAAAATGTGCTGCGCGTAGAATTTTAATCCTTTTAAAGGGTGTCACCACTAGCGCTCTCGGCGTCGCCTGTCGCTGGAAATTAGTGATGAAAGGAGCGCGTGTCCAACGATGGGAAAATCAAACATGATAATAGAAGCACCCCGTAACGAGGGTGCTTGCGAGTTGTTTAACGAAATTTTGCGATGTTGTTGGCAAACGTGCTTGTACGAGCCACTTTATCTCGTGAAATCTGCACATAATTGTCATTAATAGGCGAAGCGACGCGGTACGCTCCTGCATGGGGAAGAGCGGACACAAATGTTAAACAAGTACCAACCCTTCACGGTGGAGCACGCCCTACTTTGGTCCCTTTTTTTTCCTTGCCTCTTCAATTTAATCAGCCTCATTCAGTCTACCGCGAAACAACCTGCCACATGGTGGCCATTGTATCACATTGGATATTATTAACGACACACTCACCGCCAATAGTTTCCACGGCTCCTCCGCCACGTTTTTTTTGTTCATCCCAATGCGCTATCACCACCGTGAATAAACACCGAAGCCGCCATATGCACTCGTGAGCGGTCCTTCCCTTTGTTGGTAGCTTGTTGTCATTTATCCACCCCATAAATGCCGCGTGACCAAAATTTGTCAATGCCGACCGCGCTCGTAACCCCATGAGGATGCGACGAAAACGGTCAGATGTTTATACGACATTAGATATTTAGCTGTATGACCCTAAAGTGGAGTGCTCCTCATAGCTGAGATCGCGCGCACGCGCACACACAAGGGTAGAGAGGTTGAAGCTTCTACTGAATATTCAAGTTTTTTCACCATAGCTCACACTTTCGAAATTACTTGGCCGGCAGTTTTCGTGCATTAGACGAACTGGGACATCGATTAAGTTCAAGTGCTATCGCTTTACCAAAACCTGCTTTACATGGATAATGAATTCTTGGGAGGCACTAATTTTTTAGCGGGCGAGCATTCGATGCATCTCACGCCAAACGTGTGTACCCTTTAAAGTTTTTTTTTTACCTAACACTCGGGCTTTAGTGCTGCTGCGACGACGAGTGGTTGAAGGGATCGATGGGTTCATCAGTCATGGAAAGATACAGTTTTTGACGGATTGCGACCGAAAACACTTTCTCTTTGCCGAGCCAGACGAAGAATACTCGACTGGTCCCGGCGTACGTTTGGAATCAATCATCCGTGATTATTGAAATTTGGACACGGTCTCGTTGTGTGTTAATTTTGTGATTTTCATAATTGTACGCAGTCATCGTGCCGTAGAGTCCTCTTAACGAGTCTCCTTATGGGTTTCAATTTAATCCAAGTCTGAATATTGAATGCGATAGAATGCAGCGGTCAAAATCGACGAGTCTATCAGTTTATTCGTGGCAGCCAACAATGATGATAATGATGAAGATGACTGTGGCAGTTGGGATGATTAACGACGAGAGGCTGACGGTTGCCTCGGTTCGATTTGTCTTCTCACGAGCCTCAAGTAAACTACCCTTTAATCGTTTCGGCACTTTCGGCACCGATAATGAATTTACACGGCAATCGGGAAATTTTGTGTCGCCGGCTAACTTGAATTTGATCGATGATGCCGCCTAGCGAAAAAAGATATTAATAGCGGAGGTTATTTTTGTATGATAAACGTTGACCTATTACTTAGTTTATTAAATATAAACGATGCATTCCAGTATGCGCGTCTTTTTCACTGCTAATATTGACACTAACAGTTTGACGTATTTATTAACTTTAATTGTACGAAGCTAAATAGGACTTTGTAAGACACTCTTTCTGTCTGACTCGGACAACATTAATTGACGATGGAAAATATGTCCACGAAAATACTCGAGGGCATTGAACGCGCGATTGAGTCAGACCAAGTTCATAAGTAATTGGAAGTATATGCTGAAAAAATGACTTTTATCTGAGAATCATCTGTACAACGCTCTCGTATTCTTCGCGGAAGAGCATATCGATCATGCCAACTACTAGGTATTCCTATTGTAAGTATCAATCAGTCACTGCTGCGACTTTTATTGTAACATTAGGATATACCAGCCGTTAAAAAAGGCGTAATTTATTTTACAAGCCCCGTGTCCTCCAGTTCGGCCATTAAATTTGATGGGACAGAGTTTCGGAATGTCGATGCTAGATCCAGCACGGAGTCTACCCACCCAAGATACACGTGCGCAGGGGGGACACCTAACACAACACAAGTAACGGCGACGAATCCTCGAAGAGAACACGACTCGAATGTAATAGCTATTTTTAAGCTCGAATTCGGCTTAAGAAGACGCGCGCGTGCAAAAAAAAAAACATTTCCCACGAAATATAAATTTATTCATACCATTGCCCATTATATGCGGTAGGTTTTCACCAACGAGCGCGTATTCGTGTATTCATCGTAAAAGAATGTTTCACGCTTTTTGAGTTCACGTTCCAGCTTCTAAATATTATACGCGGCCATGCAATTTCGCGCAAGTCGGAAAACAAGATCGACGGAGATTGAAAGGGTGGAAATCAGGTCTCTCCGGTGCGGTCCTGCGGAGAAGCGCATTGTGCCTGTGGGCGTACCGAAAGAAATTGTTGAAATACCGGCATAAAGCGGTCCGATATCTATGGCATCAGTGAGTACGCGCTCGAAAAAGAGAGTGAGTCAGTTAGGTCGCGGATAAAATAGCGGTGTCTCAGGTAGTTTAGCCGGAAAAGGGGACGACAGGGTGGGACTAAGCTTCTAGCCAGGGTTGCTCGTTGGAACGAGAGAGACAGAGAGAGAGGGAGAGAGAATGAGGGCTTGTCCTATAACTACTTTGACACGTTCCCCGTCGCTGTTGTCAGTGAGTTTTGCCTTAAAGAACCGCGGGATGTCGTGTACTTCTCAGCAGTGGATCGGTATCCCGCGGTTCTGTCGGACCGAAACACACCGAAACACTTTAAAACCGCTGCACCTACGTTGAGCCGGGTGTCGTTCTCTCGGCACTCTCGCCACTCTTGCCACTCTCGACACTCCACGTCCATGATGGATCGCAGTTATGCGAATAACGAAAATCCAAGGCATCCAGGAAATCGAGAATAATCAAGAATACCGATTTTTATCGCGTCCGCTCGCGGAACCGCTCCAACGGCGCGAAGTCCGCCAGCGGTGATCGATAGCTGCAAAAACGTGCGCGAGCGAACCTGACCAAACTAGTAGAATTTTTTCCTCGCCCTCGATCCCCACGATCTGATAAGTCTCGGCCTCACCGAAGGAAAGGGATTTCCGGAATCCTCTTCTTCGCGTGTTTGCGCCACTCTCGCGGCTCGCTTACGCGTTGAAAGAAGCAATTCTTCGAAGAGCGAACGCGAAAAGAATGAGCCGCCGTAAGAAAGAATCAATTATGAAGGAAAAATTCCGCAGCGCGCATTTTAAACAAACCAGTTCGTGTCTGAACACTCGTAAAGTACGGTTTCTCAGGAGGAATAGCAGTGTGCTCGGCACGCATCTGACGCATTAGGTTTTATGTATTCGTCGGCTAACTGGCGAGATTGTACGCTTCATTCCCACGAACGAGGCGAATCGAAAATAATTTTACGATAACGAAGTAATTAGCGATATACCGGCGAAGGATCTAATTTGTAAACGAACCATGCATCTGTTCGCGCGCACCCGTATGGTGTTCACTCATACTTTTACTACATATCATACGTAGAGAGCACACGGTGAGAAACGTCGAGATAGCTTATCGATGTAGTTGCATTTAGGACGTTTTATCGCCATGACGTAACAGCCCCGCACCAACTGCATTATCTCCTCGTTAATATATATTGTATTTCGACGATAGCCCGCTGTCGTCGGGTCGTTACATAAGTATCCTATATCTACTCATTACCGAATACAACTACCCACTGCTTTCGCAGACTGGTTTTAACAGGAATCACATGAGTTAACTTTTGGAAATATGCTGAAGCGGTGCCACAGTAAAGTTTGTATGCATCATGCTCACTGGGATAGGAGCTGCATCGTGGAATCCCGGTAGACTTACCCAAATATGTAGGAACGTCCTACAGAATTCATATCGCGACGGAGAATTTGACAGGAGCGGCCCCGAAACCTGGAGTATCTTATATGCCTAAGAAAGATGTCTTCGGCGAGGTATTACGGGAAACTGGGAAAGTTTTGGATAGTCCTAGTCATCCTCATCGTGATGGGACACGAGCGACAGCGAAGGAGATAGGTGTAAATAATAAATCGGGCGAAATCTCGGTCGAGGCATTCAGACAGCGACACTTGTGCCGAACTAGATACGCCCCGTTGCCATGCCCCAGTGCTAGTGCCGAGAAAGATAGGAATCAGTAATATTACATCCCCGTTGACACCGCAGATTGGCCGATGGCATACCGGGTGTCGGATTAATGGCTTCCCAGCAGGGCGCGACAATGCTTGCACCCTCGACACGGTGTGTATCAACTCGCAAAATGTTCGCCATTTTGATTCGTGGAAAGCCGGGGCCACGTTACACCCCAAAGAGAACATTCTCCAATGTAAATCCAGGGTGGCACGCGGTACAAATCTACGCTGCAGGAGAAAGATTTAAGGGAGTTCATTGTTCTCTCCCCTCGAGATCGACCAAAACTGCCTGCCCCCCCCCCCCCCCCAAAATCCACCGATTATATTTCCACAATTTGACCCTGACTTTTTGACGGATCTACCAGCCCGTAAAATGGCTGATCTTTTGATCATACGAAACCCGGTAGATTTCGTCCTGACAGGGGAGGAAACCCGAATGTCCGGAGTGGCCACGATACGTTTCTCCCAAATTCCGAATTTGTCCAGTTTTTTACGTCGGAAGTCAAGCAACCGCAAAATATTTGGTAAATGACGCTAGTAGTACCCACCGTTCAAAACTGGCATGTTCTCTTGACATAGTTTCGTAACGGTTCGTCAGATATTTTTATGGAACGGACTCTGCCGAAAATGCGTTTCGGCTCGAGTTTGTGCGGTATTTAATTGGCTGTTTTAAACACACCGCTGATGCAGTGCTTTTTTTCGTAAACCATTTCCGAATGCTCTATTTACTGGTAGCCAGGGTTATCAACCTCCTAGCGATTCCAGAATACTACATTACAACTCGGAATATTGGGCCAAAATTTACAATAATCCTGGAAACCAAATTACCGCGTTCGATCGACAACGAAACGGGCTTTCCCAGTAGGTACCCACGGTGATTTCCTGAATGGATTCGTAACTTACTGGAAGTATTGTGCCGGCTACAATCCGTGCTTGCGATGCCGCAACGGACAATCCGTTGACTAGTCAAATATTTGTCGCCACCTAACCCGTTACGTTTCCGGCGCGCTCAATCGATTTCTCCAAACATCCTAAAACACCCGAGCAAACCGCACCATCTCAAACGTTCTCCAGCACATGAATACACGTGCGCTCATTAAGAAAATCTACTCGGTGGAGTCGCGTCACCGGTTCACGAGGTACATTCTCACGATACCAGTCTGATCTAAGAGGGCATCGCCAAGACAGTCCAGATCGCATAACGTATTCAGGTACCATCGTATTTCCGGGAGAACGGCATTTTCGGCTGTATGCATAGAGTAAGTATGTGTGATGTCTGTTGGATCGCAGAGAAAATCCTCAATAACCAAGGCGATAAGTCTCGGTTAAATGGCACTTGTGTCAAAAGCCACGAGGATTCCCGGACGATCAAGGTATACCGTTGACGTCTCCCTCGGCAATATTATCGTCTTTAGACGGCGCGCGTTTATTCCCGTAGTACCTCTCGCACGCAACATTGACGACGATGAAATGAAACACACAGGGGCGGTCTGCAGGCGGTCTTTGCAGTACGAAAGCTCCGCCTGCGAAGCCAGCCTACGCTGCATGTACGAGAAACGTCACCTTCGCAGTGGCAACTGCCTCGTCTCCTCCGCGGTGCATCTGCCGCGTATTCTCCAGCCAGTTCCCACTCGGTTCCCTTCCTTCGCCTTCGCGATCTTTTTCTCCTTCTCCTTCCTTTCCTCTATCGCTGGTTCCCCGTGCGGCTCGATCCACCGGTAGGTTCATTCCCTCGGTGAGTCGGTGGTTTGACGCTTGCTCTTCAGACCTCAGGCTCCTCGAGCTCCTCGAGCTTCTCGAGCTTCTCGGCTGCGACTCCTGACCCACGTAACGGCCACGTCCGCACCGTTTTAGGTTATATGCTAATGCCCTTGGCGTTTCGTGACGCGATACAGTTTTCGTCGTTAACCTCCGGCGACCTCGAGAGTCCGGAGTGAAAGTGCAGCCAACGTCCGTTCCCGTCGTCGAGCACGGTTCACCATCCGTCTCGCCGATCGATGGCCTGACTCGCACGGAAATCCTTAAGAGGCCGGGCTCCTTGGTACCGCAATGGCTCCAGCGTGACTTCCGTTCACGAATTTGATTCTTGACTATCCGATACCGAGGCCTTAGCCCATCCGTGATCAGCGCATCCCTCGTCGAGTCACTTTTCTCTAGTCTGACCTCGAGACTTTCCTCGGTCTTTCATTTTTCACCTCTTACTCCGCCGCCCACCTTCATTCATCTCCGCGGCCTGGAAAGTATTTTAATTGAACGCGGCACTGCTCACATTTCTGCAGTGGCAAGTGCAGCGACGTTAAAGTAGATGTGACAGAAACGATCGTACGTTCCGCTCCGCTTTGCAATTGCAGTTGCGCGGAGGACTCGAACCGTTCGAATGCGGGGGTGGTGACGGTGGTGATTCGTTCACCAGTTCGTTAGGAGTTCGCACTATCTTGTACTTATTATAAAGCACGAACGCGTATTTTGTTAACGGCCACCTTGGGATAGAGCGAATAGCGTTTCGAATAGCGCAGTCTTTGCCACCCTCGGCATTATAATTAATCCCGTTAATAGGACGGTAGAAAGCGAAGCAGCAGTCGGTTCCGAGATAGCTTTAATATTTAGAGGTGTATTACTTTTGCCGTATCGCCTTCTGACAAAGGAGATGGAATTCTAGGAAGAATGAAAAATTTATGCGCTCGATGCATTAACGGGAGAAGCAATGCCTCTGACTCGGTGTATCGTGTCTCGAGTTGCTCGGGCCGCTCGTCCCTTCCCGTAATGAAGTTCTGGTCGTGAAGTACTGTATCTTGAATCGTGCAGCCATAACGAGTAATGATTTATGTATTAATATATTCTGCCTCTTCTGCAACGGCTCTCGAGAGCCTTTTGTAGAGCTTGATTTTTCTCTCATTTCATAATGGACAATGCTATAACAGCAGAATGGGATGTCACATAACGTTATAAGCCAGAAAAAGTGGCCATTCAGACGAGAAAGTGTGCCACACGAGTAACTGGCTTCTTTCTTTTGGAAACACCGATGGAGCCAACGTAAATATAAATTTCAAATAGAAAGGCTACCAAGTTTATCTGCATTCGTTACATTGATAAAGCGGAGTCGTTTGGTTCCCTTCAAATTTACCTATTCCACTGGCAAAGTTTCATTCAAGTTTGCCAGCGCACAATGGCCTCGGAAAACGCGATAAAGAGCTACTACGCTCTTACTCGGTCGTACGATCGAACGTAATTTCGAATTGGATCGCTGTGGTAAAAGTCGTTAAAATGCCTTGATTGAGCGATACAAGTTTCAAGAGCGAACGAACGAACGGCGATGAATCGCGCGGCAAATTCGGCAAACATTTAGTCAGGCTAATTGAGTATTCCAATTGTCACGCGGGATGGTTAATCTTCGGCCGCAACTACGAGGAAGTGATATCACGCTGACAACTCGTAAATACATAATGAAGTGTGGAAATCCCGTATGCTTAAATCCATGAATACCTCCATCCGTCATTGTACACACATGCTCCGACTTGGAATTTATAATCCCGTATACTCATCCAGTACACTCGTATGATTCATCATCTTGTACACTCTTACTCTGACAGATGAGTAACTATCGCCGAAAATAAACACAAGGCGGAAGTAAATTCTGCCTTTTGTTCTTTGCACATCGTCTAGAATCTTGGCGTTAACCAGGTCGTGTCAAGAAGATTTGTATATTAGACTAACTTTGGAGCGTGCAAACACTTAATCGAGATTACGAGGCTATCAATGAAATTCTTCCGAAGGTGAATTTCAAAAAATTGAAGCTACCCAAAAAGCGGGTAGTATAGTTCCGTATTAGTAGAATAGATGGCGCCAAATACTCGGACACTTTCAACCAACCACCCTATCGAATGTAACTTAGGATTCTTGGACGATCTCACTGTGGAATAGTTAACAAAAGGTTATCGCCAGTCCGCATCGTCTGACTCTGGATGCGTCCAGTCGCAATGGGAATCATACAGACATCGTTCCCTCCCCTTCCATGTCAGAGTGAATCTGATCTGTCTCGCGGGATGAATTCAAAATGATCTTTCTTTGGTAAATATCTGATCGCAACACTACCAACGGACGTTTATACTCCTCGAAACGAGGGCAACCGTCACGAAACTGGGAAAACAAAAGTACGACTGCTAAGAGTAACTAAAAGTTAAGATTCGACAAAGAGACCGAGTGTCTAGTAAGTACATAATATACAAATGTCTGCGATATTTCGAAAGGGTTACTACCCTAGAGATAGTCGAATCGGAAGCCCGTCAAATTCGAGGGATAAGTGCAGTGTACTTCGAAAGTGAAGAAATCAGGAAAGAAACTGTTTATTTTAAAAAGTCTGTAGCCAACTATATTGAGTAGCGACAATCACGAGCGCAAAGTGGCAAGATTCGCGCGAAAGAAAGAGAAGACGTTCGGTCGAGAGAAGAAGCCGCTTGATGAATGCGTGCTCGCGCTCCTAGGAACCAGTTTGGTGTTTACCTAGTAAGTAGTGTTGTCAGTCAGCTGGTTTGTAGCATCTTCGCCGAGGCAGGCAGCCGCCTGTGGCGTAAAGCGATTGCCAGCTCGCTCGCTCCTTTTGCCCGGTGGCTCATTCGACCTTTTGCTCGGGCTTCGGACTGGCGTCGAAACGTGTAACCGTAGCTGGCCAGTGTACGGTGTACATAAGGTTCGAGGGAGTATACCTCAAGACTGTCAGAGGGGAAGATCCGAGAGTCGGTAGAAGTGGGAATATTGGATTGGTGGGGGTAAAGGGTGGGGATGCGAGCACGCCGGCGGCGGTGCAGGGTACGTGACCGTCGATAGAATAGGGATTCGGTCTGGTAGTCAGTTGCTCCTCGACTCCCGCGGTGGAATGTCGTTTCTTCGAGAGTATACCGCGTCCTGTCCGTAAGTCCGCGCGCACGTACTTTCTCACGCGGCCAAGTGGACTCTCCGTTGCGCTCGGTAGGAACGCTGTCTCGCGTGGTGGGCATGAGCCATCGGTGTCGTTGTCGCCCGCATAACTCGCAGCCACGGTGCCGGACGAACTCGGAGAGCGAATCAGTGAGAGTGTAAGTCCTTGCCGACGGTAGTAAGAAAGGAGCGGGCGCATCAGAAGTGAGTTCCACGGAGATATATCTCTTTGCCGCTTGATCCTTGGTCCGGAGGTTCTACCGTCAGGCCCATTACGCGGAACGGAGTGTACGGTTTAACGGAGTGCTGTGAGTATGAGTGCGTGACGGTACGATCCTTCCGAAACACTCGAGAAGTCGAGGCTCGAGCTCGGGCTCGGGTCGAGAGAGTATCATTTGGTTGGAGCGTGATCCAGCAGTGCGACGTCCACAATGGAGATACGCGGCTTCCCAGTAACGCTGGGGATCGTGTTGTGCTTACTCGTGAGCGCTGGCTCGACGTTCGCACGCAGCATCACGAGTCTCGAGGCGCCGAGCGGTTGCTACTGGGGAAAGGACGCGGAGGACGGGGAAAAGGCTTTGCAATGTCAAGTCCGGACTATCGCCAACGTGCCAAGCTTGATTGGCAATCTCTCGGCGATCCAAGTAGATTCCATGACCTCCCTGGGATTAGAGTGCAGCGACGTTCTCTTCTTCGAAAGTCAACTCGAAGGACCCCGTGATTTCTTCACGCCACTGCCGCGGCTGGAAAAGCTCCGCGTGGAGTACTGCAAGATACGGTACCTACCCGGAGGCGTCTTTAACTCGGTACATAATTTACGCAGTCTGTCATTGCGAACGCACAATGGAGACTGGTCCGCGATGACCCTCGAACTCCACAGGGACGCTCTCCGCGGTTTGACGTCCCTCCAGCATCTCGATCTCGCCGACAACAACCTTTGGACTTTGCCGGCCGAGCTGCTCTGCCCGGTGCAGAGCCTTACCAGTCTGAATCTGACGCGCAACAAGTTACAGGACATCGTATCCCTTGGCTTCTCCGACTGGGTCGAATCGTGTACCCCGAATCTCGAGGCCCTGGACCTGAGCGGCAACGACCTTAGTGCCTTGCCGGATCGCACTCTCAGCAACTTACGAAGCTTGATGGTGCTAAAGCTGCAAGAGAACGCGATCGCGGCGGTCGGTGATCACGCTTTAGCCGGCCTGACCGCACTTCGTTCTCTTAATGTGTCCAGCAACAAGCTTGTGGCACTGCCGCCGGAGTTATTTTCGAAAACGAACAAACTGCGAGAACTGATACTGAGCAACAACTCCCTGGCGGTGTTGGCACCGGGTCTGCTGGACAGTCTCGACGAGCTGCAAGTTCTCGACTTGAGCGGTAACGAACTGACGAGCCAGTGGGTAAATCGGGACACCTTCTCACGGCTGGTTCGCCTCGTCATACTCGACCTGTCTTTCAACGCGTTGACAAGGATCGACGCCCACGTCTTCAAGGGACTCTACAGCCTTCAGATCCTGAACCTCGAGCATAACGACATCGACACGCTGCTCGACGGGTGCTTCGGCTCGCTGACGAACCTGCACTCGCTGACACTCTCGCACAATAAGATCGCGAGGTTCGATCCGAGCCACACCATCGGCCTGTCGGCACTCGGCCAGCTCTTCCTGGATAGTAACAAGCTCCGAGTGCTACACCAACACGTATTCAACAATCTGACGGACCTGCAAGACCTCTCGTTGAGCGGAAATGCTTTGACGGAGGTGCCGCGCGCGGTTCGCGTGTTACGATCGCTCAAGACTCTTGACCTCGGGAACAACCACGTGTCCAGGATTGACAACGAGTCGTTCGCCGGACTGACGGAACTCTATGGATTACGGTTGGTTGACAATAAGCTGGAGAACGTGTCGCGCGAGGCTTTCGCGAGTCTACCGGCTCTCCAAGCGCTAAACTTGGCAAACAATTACATTCGTCACGTGGAGCAAAGCGCGTTTGCCGGTAATTCGGTGTTGCGTGCCATTAGACTCGACGGGAACCAGCTAACCGAGATTCGCGGCGCTTTCACGAGTCTCTCGACCCTCGTCTGGCTGAACGTATCGGACAATAAGTTATTATGGTTTGACTACAGTCATCTACCGACCAGCATCGAATGGCTCGACATACACGCCAATCAGATAAGCGAGCTGGAAAATTATTACATGGTGCGCAACACCATACGAATAAAGATGCTGGACGCGAGCTACAATCTCATCACTGAGATTACCGAGGTGAACGTACCCGACAGTGTGGAGACTCTCTTCTTGAACAACAATAAAATACGTACGGTCGGCGCGGGTACCTTTCTGCAGAAAACGAATTTGGAGAAGGTTGTGCTTTACGGTAACGAGATCCGAAACGTGGAGGTCGCCGCGCTCGCGTTGCAGCCGGTGCCCGAGGACAAGGAGCTACCCGTTTTTTACATCGGAAACAACCCGATCCTCTGCGACTGCACGATGGAATGGCTGCTCAGAATAAATGAGTTGGCTCATCTCCGACAGCATCCGCGCGTTATGGATCTCGACTCTGTTACTTGCGGGATGGTCCACGCGCGCGCTACGCCTCGGAGGCCCCTTCTCTCCCTCAAGCCCAAGGATTTTCTCTGCAGATACGAGGCGCACTGCTTCGCGCTCTGCCACTGCTGCGACTTTGACGCCTGCGATTGCGAAATGACCTGCCCCGATAATTGCTCCTGTTATCACGACCACAGCTGGTCGAGCAACGTGGTCGACTGTTCGAACGCTGGCTATAAGCGTGTACCGGAGCGAATTCCCATGGACGCCACCGAGATTTATCTCGACGGCAACGATCTCGGGGACCTCGGCAGCCACGTGTTCATAGGCAAGCGTCGCCTCGAAGTGTTGTATCTGAATAACAGCGGTATTGCCGCTATCCACAATCGCACTTTCAACGGTGTCGGCGCGCTACGCGTCCTTCACCTCGAGGACAATGCCCTACGAGAACTCCGGGGTTTCGAGTTCGATCAGCTGGAACGCATGTCAGAGCTTTATCTGGATCACAACGCGATCGCGACGGTCGGCAACACGACTTTCAAGAAAATGAAGAACCTCGCTGTGCTGCGTCTCGACAGCAACCGCATCGTCGACTTCCGACCGTGGGAGGCCTTGCCGAGCGTCGGCGACAGTACTCGCGTCGCTCTCGAGGGCAATGCTTGGAGTTGCGAGTGCGGCAACGCCGCGAAATTGCGCGCCTGGCTCGCCGAACATCGCGGGGATCCTGAGAAGATGTACTGCCGCGACGGCATCGAGACCCTCGCGCAAGCTATGAAACGCTGCGGAGACCCCTCCACGGAGGCCGTCAGTCGCGGGATCCAAGAGATACCCCTGCTCGGTGGCAACTTTGTCCCGCTCTTGGCCGGTGCCCTAGTCGCCGTGATAGCCGTCTGCCTTTTCGTCGCCCTGGCATTCGCATTCCGACAAGACGTACGGCTCTGGGCTCACGCAAGGTACGGTTTGCGCCTTGGCAAAATGGCAGCACCACCCGATGACGAGCGAGATCGCCTCTACGACGGGTACATCGTCTACAGCGAGAGGGACGAAGACTTCGTCTCCAGGTTCTTGGCGGCGGAACTCGAGCAATCCGGTCTGGCGCTTTGCCTTCATTGGCGAGACCTGCCACCGGCAAGGCCCCAGGAGGCGGTACCACCAGCGGCGGCCGCCGCAAGACGGATCGTAATTATCTTTTCACCGGTCTTCATGGCGAACGAGTGGCAGCAAGCAGAGTTCCGGGCAGCCCTACGAAGCGCCCTCGACAACATCAGGCCAAGCTCGCGGAAACGGCGCGTGGTCATCCTCTTGGCGACCGAGGCGCCTAGTCGCGATCCCGAGCTGCAGTTGCTTCTGCAGACTTGTACGGTGGTCGTCTGGGGCGAGAAGAGGTTCTGGGAGAAGCTAAGATTCGCGATGCCCGACTCCGCGGACAAGAGGCGCGACAGTAAGAAGGTCAACGACCGGAACCGCACGCCGGCGCGCTACACCGCGGCACCCTCCGCCGGTGACGTGTGGACCAAGCCTAATGGGGTTTTGGTCGCACCGGTGCACGCACCCACGCCCACGCCCACGCAGTCGACCTATGTCAGCTCGGCCTCTAGCAGAACCGAGGACGAGGACAGCGGAGCGGAGCACCAACATCAGCATCCGCATCAACATCAGCATCCGCACCCGCACCCGCACCCACACCCGCACCAACACGGCGGTTATAGTGCCCTGCACGCGGGCTCCGCGAGGCCCGCCAGTCTCTCGTCGAGGGGCAGTCATCTCTACAGCACCATACCGGAACCACCGGTGCCCACCGCGCCTCCCGGTGAGCCGCTCACGCATCCGGGTAATCCGCGTACTTATTTTGTCTAGTACAGGCGATCTGCGATCGCGCATCGATCCGCCGTCGGAGGCTGCAAAACTTGGGCACCGCGTGCCCCATACGCTACCGCGACGATCGTCACCTCCACGACTACTACCGCAACCATCATGGAGCGTATCGCAAAAAATCGATGTAAAAATCTGCTTTAAATGGTCCTAGCTACATATTTGTACAGTCCCCCGTTAGAGACGAACCGATCGAATCAGGTTGGCATCCTTTGTCTCTCTCTCTCTCTCTCTCTCTATCTTTCTCTCTTCTCTGTCTCTCCCTGCTCTTCCACTAGAATCGGTTGGCTAGGCGGATTCTCGCGCTTTCGGTTTTTGCACGGCGATGAACGCCAAGGGGTAAAACGCACGGTCTTGCAAGAAACATTTCCATGCTGCGTTGGATCGTCCTGGAGAACGGTCCAATCTATTCCTTCCTTTGCCTTGCCGTAAGATCGTTTCTTGAAGAACAAACATTTATTTAATGTCTCGTTTTTGTAATATAGCCTTACGTTGTAGGATCGTGACCAAGTCATTATTTTTACGTACTAGTTCACAGTGATCTTGCGGAATAGGAGTTCTTTATTTTCGATCAAGTCGAGGTACTCTTAGATTAGTGAATGACTGTCCAGACGGACCTCTTAGAT
The DNA here is from genome assembly GCA_963989405.1 of Trypoxylon attenuatum. NCBI lineage: Eukaryota > Metazoa > Arthropoda > Insecta > Hymenoptera > Crabronidae > Trypoxylon > Trypoxylon attenuatum. Next base: position 6,468,019 of record OZ022488.1, on the reverse strand, counting down.
CCTAATTGCTTGCAGCGATCGTTGGAATCTCAAACTCATGATTATTTTGAGGAAAAATAGGTCCGAAATAACGTACGTGCGTCAAAGTTTACCCGCCGTGTCGTGAGATTAGAACTATTTGTTATTTTTGGTTTGTGAATGCAATTGAGATACGCGAATTTCAGGTACAAATCTAAATTTTAGTTTCTCGACGTCTGATCGTACCGACTCGCAACAGACTAACTCGTAGTATAACGCGTGTCAACGGTTTATTTATTAAAAGTTATTCACGAATCATTCAACGATAGAAGCATACAATATAAGTTTGTGATTACAGGTATAAATCGAACGAGTACGATAGCTGTGAGTTAAGTTATAAACTGATATCGTTATTTATTTTTGTACGTGATGTATGAAAGTTGAAGCAAATAAGATAGGTAGCATCGCTGGAGGATACGATTAAGATTTGACACTGATTAACGTTTCAACGATGAGTTTATTTTGTATACTTAACAGGCAGTAATGTCATTTTTTCATTTTTATTACTTTATTGACATTTTGTTCATAAGCAACAATCTCGCAATTAGATTCTTTAATTACGTTCATTTGTTCATTTGTTCGTCAGCGTGCCAGTGGCAAAGCATAATCCTTCAGATCGAATGCTTGCAAAGAATCCTGTAAAATTATTTAGATAACACGAGATCGTTCTAGCACACGAAAGCTATTTTCAACGGAGAAAAAAGATGTACATAGTAACTATCACGTCTCAACGATTATAGTGATCAAGCAAATAACGCGTCTGCCTGTCGTGGAGTTTTTTTCGGTCTCCAGAAAAGGTTTCTGTCACCCGATAGTACGACCCACCAAATGCGTATTAGAGCTCTTCGAGTGTTCGAGTCACACTCTATGACGGAGAGAAAAAAAAAAGTCGATAAAACGAAAATGATACCCTTCTCCGTGAACTTCGAATTCCAGGGCAGACACGCTTGCACACGTCTGTATAGGGGCGGCATATTTTCAAGTGACAAAGTGCAACCCCAATTCTCATTCCTCTCGTTGGTTTGTCAATTCGTGATATAAAAATAACGAATCCGTTTAGAGTTAAATGATAAAAAGACAGACTTCTTGTGAGACCTCGTTCCTAAGATTCACGACTGTCTTGAAAAAGCAACGGTCGCATAACGCTTATTAGTCTGTAAGTGGATTCTCTGTAAATAATGTATCTAATTTTGTAAATACTCACGCACACTTTCGAGCACACACCAAGACCGGTACTGTAACTCCACCGGTCATTCGAGGCGTTTTAACTATAACTTGCGTTAGGAGCGTAACATTAATGGTACTGTACTATTGTAAATATGCCCATCGGATCACGCATTGTAATCACGATCTGTTACGTGACTATTAAATTAATTGCCACTTTCCATTTCAGCAAAGAACCATGAGAATAAACACGTTTGTTTTATAGAAAAATCACGCTGTTCTCTCTTTTAACTTTACCAGCTATTCGAAATTTATTTCCTGCAACCAATACACTCGCGTTTATTTAACCAATTTCCAATTGCACGCGAGCAAGCGTAAGAGCTTAAAATCATTGTCGTGCTGGTTTAAGCTTTCGGTTCCCATCGAAATGTTAATCTCCGTTTCTTCTGCTTACTTTGGATTCAATGCTAAAGGGATTTCTGGCCGCAGCTTATTCGATTGATACCATGATTATCCGATACTTAGCAAACAACATTCGTTGATTATTGATCGGATATTTATTTCACAAATGAATACGCGATCGGTGTATATCATTTGTTAGAAATTAAAAAAGAAATAAATTAAATTAAATTAATACTTAGTAACTTTATTATGAATGCAAACAAATTTCACACATCAATATATCAACATGTAATAAGTATTCTCCGTTCCTCCTTTAATATCGAACTCTCGAAAATCGGACAAGTGTCCGCCATTCTCAAAGAGCTTTAGCTATCTGCTCGAAGCGAGCCAAGATTTTAACTGCGGAACAAGAAAAGCGGACGATTGATTTTCTAGCGTGCGTGGCTGCAACCGCTGCTTGCGTAGAGCGGCGGGTTAATTCTGGAAGAAAAAGGTAAAAAGACAAAAACGAAGCGAGAGAAGGAGAAGGATGCAAAGGCTGAGGAGGGTGGCGCGAAGAAAAAGGCGAAGCGGAAGAGAAAAGGAAAAGATAAGCGGGGGTGAGGTGGAATAATTTATCGCATTGCCGGTATCGCGGAAAACGACGGAGGCACGCGGCGAAGACACGCGGCAGAGGACACGCGGCGCCAAGCGAACACGAACGCTTCCCTTGGAAATAAAATGTTAAATATGGTGCGTAGAAATGCACTGTCGAGTTGTACCGCGACCGCAAAAGAATGGTTCTATCACGTCGCTGCCAACTACCGCACTACTACCGCGACCAAATAGACCTTTCCACGAGGCCACTAGTGATAACGGGTCAGAGCCGCCCACCTCCTCTGGTGAGGCCAGTTGGTCTCACTTTCGTCCCGGGTTCGTTCGATCTACACGAAATATTAACACTCGTACCCAGGCCGGATATCGCAGATCCTCCTTCTGCGAGCGGTGGCTACCGCTACGTGGAAAAGGGATTCGGAATTTTCTCGGCTTACTCTCGCATTACACCCCCAGGTCACGTACTTAAACGAGATTCGAAGGCATAAGTTACAGTTCGTCCGTAAGAGGCACCGTGAATTGCCTTTTTAAAGGGATGGTCAGACGAGATGGGCGGTTCTCTCCGCCTCCCTGCAAAGTAATAGTTTTATCGTAGAAGGTCGTGAGCCAGGCTCAGAGTCGTTAGAATATCGTTGAAAAGTCCCGGAGCGAAGGAGCTTGCTCTCTTATTTTATGCCCACGTCTGTATACCCTTGTATTAGGCACGATGCGCGCGCGCTATTCCACACCATGCCACGCCAAGGGACTTGCGTAAGTCCGTTCTCTAAAATACTGAAATGTGCTCGCACAATCGCACGGATCGCGCCCCTTGCACAAGGAATATCATCCATAGAAGGAGCGTGCACAGATACGAATGTAGTACATACATACGCGCGTATCTAGGAACGGGTCAAATATTTGAATGTTCGTGAGCCACGAATACCGGAAAAGGGCTGTGCCACGGCTAATGACATTACGACTTTAGGATGCTCTTGGGCAAATTACATTTGCCAACCGAGTTGCGCTCGGCTCTGAGGGCAAATGGAATAATAATATAACCCAGTGAGATCGAATGAAATTGTGGAGCGCGTAGATACGCTAAATAATTAAAGTACTTGATGCGCAAGGAGCGAATCGATCATTTACATATACTTTTCTGTAGTTCTGAGCCAACAATTTTCACCCTGCCAAACGATCGCTTTTCAACGCTTAATCGGCCTGTTACCGTACCCGTACAATCCCCCTTGGGCCAAGATAACGCTTGGAAAATATTTGCCGAGCATTTTCACGATGGAAGGTTGTTTTTTTAAGAATCTACCAAATCGTGTTAAACTCGAGAAAAGCATGTCTTTTTTTTTTTGATGTGGTCTCTCGTAACTGCTAATGACGAGCATAAATAAATTGGCGATAACTCAAGCTTGACAAAGGATGAGATAGATGCGTGTACGCACAATTGCAAGGGTGCAAAGAAGCCGATATAAATATCAGATAATTTTCTTGCCCGTTATCGAGGCATTGTTTAATCACCCAGCATAATTTCCACGCTCATTTATTTTCCACGTCGTAAACGAGAGCCAGCACGGATGTAACATTCTAGAGGGCAGCGATCCGTAGTCGCGTTGCGTGTGCGAGAGGTCTGCATACCTTTTTCCTCTCGCTCTTTCATAGTCACTCTATCATTTCTCTCTCACTTTCTCTTCGTCTTCTCTTCGTCTTTCTGTGTTCCTTGGACGGCAACACGCGGAGGCGCCGGTGCATCAATCAACTGTCGAACGACCAGCCGCTAATTGCACCAGCCACAATATCTTGATCAATCGAACGTGGGGCGTTGGAATTAATTAGAATGATGACGTGCTCGCCCGTGGTTAGTTGATGTACCTCTCGAGGTAAAGTCGACGTTTCGTTGTACGAGCGAGATAGCCTATCTTAAGTGAGTAGTTTCCCTCCGGTCCAGATCAAAAAGGAGGAGCGCTGCCCAAGATAAAACGAACAAATTGCTTCGACCCAAAGAAGACTAGCGCTCTCGCACTCATGGGCATCGACTACTTCCTCGAACTTAATATGATTCCGAGATAAAAGCCCGATGCACTCGCTCGACAGGTATGCCGTTATTTTTAATTATTGCTCTAGTTCGACAGGATAATGCCTCGGAGTGTTCTGACGAGGATCGATGCGTTCGACTACAAGCATAGCAGTATGTAATCGATTAATGGATAAGCTGTCGTCAATCCGAAAAGATAAAAATTCCAAGAACCGAACGTTCGACTTGCTTTCGTGTCGTGTCGCGTCGATTTCTTGACAGCGTCGAATCACCATACGTACTACCAGAGATTTTCGAGAGTCATCCTCCCATGGTCCGGAATCACGAGTTATTCTGTATTAAGTGCCTATTCTATGACCCTCCACTCGCATACCTTATTAGGACTGATTACACCGTAACAGCCATCAAGTCAATTCTCGACTCGACTCGACTCGACTCGACTCGGCATGGCGCGGCGCACTGCCACTTCCAAATCCTGACTGGCTGGCCGAAAAAAACTGCACTGTAAGACCGATGACGAGATCAGTCTTATCAACTGCTGCTTGTCTCCGGCGAAGAAACGTCTGCGAAGAAACACTTCCTCTTTACATTCATGGTATTCAGCGCGGTGCATCCAATCACGAGATTGTCTTGGATATTAGGGAAAATAGCGCTTTCAGGGGCAATTGGCGTCGATATTGCGCAAGCCGAGCTCCAATGAAATGCAAAATAATCATCGACCGGCTATAATGGTACGAGCGCCCGGTATTCGAACTTAATTTGGAGAAAGCACTTTCACTCCCTGCTGCACTCCCCCACCCATGAAATATTACGAGCATCACTCGAGTCTGCGAATACAAAGGAATGGAGAAGCTTGTCATAAAAATGTGGGGTGAACCACCCTTGGACCCTTCTGTCCGCGTCATGGGGGTGCGAGCACGCGGAAAATCAATATCAAATATAAACAACCAATATACATTTGAATCGAGTCATTTCCAACCGGCTAATTTTAATAATTTCGCGCATCAGGAACATAACGTACGGGGAATATTGATGAAAGTATGGGTTCGTGAGCACCTTGCTGACGATCCAAGCAATAACATTATGTACCGGTAAGTCTGTTGGCGCTCGGAGAGAATCGCAGCCTGTGCAAACAGCGGCAAAAGACTTTACACCAACGGAATGTTTCGCGCTTCGAGAGGGGAATACGCTCTAGAAGCTTTAATAAAGATGAGTGACGACGCTTAATTAGTATTAGCGCGAAAGATACCCTCTATGTGTGGCGCGATGCGTTAACCGGTAGCGTAGAATGTCGAGCGAGTTTGCCCGTGCCCGCCCGTTTGGCGCGGCGGATGCTAATGGCACATACAGTGAAGATTTACCCGACGCAATAGAGTCGCCAGCTCGTCGAATGATTTATCGTCGCGTTGTCTCGCCGATCGATTCTACGCCAGAACGTTGGAACGTTAATACCGATGGTACTAACTCCTACGTACGGATCACTCGTGATTCTCTCACGTTCAGTCTTAATCACGCTGATTTCTGATGTGTAACGATCGTTTCCGGCATATGAAAACTTACTTTAATTCACGGATACAGTATGCGTGCTTTCTGACCGCTTCGCGTAGTCGTCCGATACTCTGTACTCGTGCAATCGAATGTTTCGTTTCCAAATTGTACATTCTTTATCCATTCCTCTCCGAGATTTAGCGGAAAGAAGGTAGAGAAGAAAAAATCACTAAATTCCAAAGTAGAAATCGGCTGATAAATCACTCTGGTTATTGTTTTAAGAACATTACCTTGGGTCTTTCGATTCTAAAAGTTCAATGAACGGCTTCGCTGAACCGTCTCTGTGCATTTAATAGTTAATTTTAACTCTGAACGAAAGCGCAAGAAGTTATTTAGTTGAATTCTGAGGCGAGTCGGGGCGAATTAAGACGATCGCTCGCACGAAATCACTCACTGGTATGCTGGAGCGGTCGAGGCTTTTCCCAAATTGAGCGTGGATGTGTCTCGAGTGTTTTTACGGAACGAAGAACGTGTAGGCTGTCGAGCGAGCCAAGCCCGGTAAGCGTGTCAAATTGGAAGACAAAGCTGAAAACCGGTCACGCACGAAGCGCGCATAAATCGAGGGCTAATCGATGTCGAACGGTTAATAAAACAAAAGAAGGGACGCGACAACGGTGGTAGCAATGGTGGTGGCAATGGTGGTAGTGGCGACAGCGGAGGCATTCCCGATGGGGAGAGCGGCTGAGAAGAAGAAGAAGAAGAGAAAGAAAAACGTTGACGACGCTTAATTCGCAAAAAGGCCACTTATTAGCTGGAGAGGCGCGTTCGAGCGAAGAGTACTCTTCGATATCGCGACTATCGCTCCAATTGTCGGAGACAAGAGGGAGAGAGAGTAAAGGGGAATACAGGGGAATACGGGGGAATAGAGGGGAGTAAAGGGCGTTACGAAGGTAAAGGACGCTTTCCGCTTGCCCCCTGAATAAAACGGACCATTTGGCAAGGGCGAAGGGTAAATATGCAAGAGCCCTCGTTCGCCTCTGAGAGGCTCGGAACGTGGCGAAACTTACTTTCGAGGCTTATGGCTGCTGCCGCAGTTGTGTTATTACAGGCAGCCCCTTCCAACTTCCCAAGGAAATATTACTGGCGCGTACATTCTTTGAAATTACCGCGAAACGCACTTCCATCTCGGCTTGACCCTGCATCTAACAGAAACCAGTCTCTTTCGACTGGATGCCGCGGGCTCCCTTTTCCTATCGATTTCGATTCTACAAATATCTCTTTTTTTTGCAATAACTTCCACGAATAGATTGCAATATTTCTACATCTACCAATCGAACTGTACAACCCTCAGACAGCCTCGGGTTCTTCAAATGGACCACCCCTGTCGAACGCTCATAAAGAAAAACAGCAGGGCATCTATGTAAAGAACCGTATTATTCGATAATGCAGTTTCGGTATTTCGTTATTTTCCTATTTAAAATGCATGATCGATAATGGAATTTTGAGAAAATGCATTCGCAGCGTAAGTAGATGCAAGGAAATTCTTCACATTCCAGAAAATGGGAGCTGGTTCCTAGCTATTGTGCAAGATTGCATAGCAATTTTTCACCCATCATCCTATACCGATAACGCACGGAAGAAAATTTAATTTCACGATGTCCAAAGACTTCTTACTGAGCGCGAGTATGCGTAATACATAAAGTATTAGTAGATCTAGCTAGAAGCCAAGGTGCCGGGGGATATCAAATTGAATTTCAACCCCGACAAAGCACTCGGTACAATGTATCAACTTAGAATCGTTCCGGAATCTCGGATATTGCGGTTTCTGCTGAGTTAACAAATTCTCTAGAAGCACCGACCTCTTGTGGGGTAGGTTGGTGTTAGAGGTGTGATGCGAAGAAAAATATAGTCTCAGGAAGCAGCTTAATGAATCCAATGATATTTGATTCCGTGCGAATGAGACGTAGGAAACCTGGCAGAGAGGTAGAAAGGTAGGCAGAAACAGCCGCCGCGGCGCGCACCGGGTGAACCGATCCGACGCGGCGCGGCGGAAGGCCAGTCGATACAGAGGCAGTCGGTGTATCCACTCGAGAGGAATCCTGAAGAGAATGGAAGCCGAAAAGCCGGGTGGCGCACAGACCCCCATAGCCCATGTCTAATCCGAGTTCGTCTCGCCCGCTCACGGGGCATCTCCCATAGAGTTTGTCCTTTTGCCTGTTCATCCCAGGCCAAAGAGATTTCAGTCAGTTACGGGCCGCGCGCTATACCACGCTATACCGCGCTTTCCGCCAGAGCGACCTACGTTTCACGGACTTTTTCTTACAGATCCCACGCGGAATACATAGATACTCGTCTTTCCGATCAACGAGTCGAGCAGCTGCTCTTTGATGATACCTTGAAATATTTTACGAGATTGCTTCCTTTCCGTGTTCGCATTTCGCGGAATTTTCTCCTCTCTATGCTTCTTCTTCTTCTTCTTCTTCCTAAAGATCAGGACTCGAAATCGATCACGGCAACGATTCAACTTCCTATCAAGTTTTGCTTATTGGATGCGGGACGAATCGAGGGCCAGTTTTCGGTAATTCAGGAGAAGGCTTTACTTTTGCCTAGGTGTTGCATATTGGATGGATTACCAGCACTTTGATATTCCCTTTTCGCCAACGCCATCGCTAACACTGTGTAATGCGGTTCATTAGATTTTGATGTAGGCCCTGCAACGACGACTAGCGGATAAGAAAGATTGGCAACCGACTGAGTGTCTACCAAAATATATTCTAGAGCACGTTTCCTATACACTTTACGACGAAATCTGATGATCCTTCTAATAAGACTGCCCGTTAAAAACGATCGAGCCAACCACGTAGTATACATTATACATTATTATACTAGCTATCCAGTTAGCAGTTCCTATTCCGCTTACGAATAATTAAAAGTCCACGGAATACGATGACAAGAGGCGGTGGTGTGACGGCGTAAAATTCAAGTTCGCGCCCCAGGGAACGTTTATCAAGCTCGTAAACACACTCTCCAGTACCTGAGCACCGTGAGTGTGGACAGGCCCAGAAAGGCGCACGGTTCTCTCGTCGTGGCGGCGGCGGCGAGTGCGAGAGCGAAGAGAAAAAATCGAAAAACAAACAGAAATATTCTGTGTACCATCGTGGAGCGTGTTAACACGACTGGCGCCTTTCGATTCTCGACTCGAGTGCCGTAAGGCTTTACCCCCGAAAAATATTTGCCGTCTTACGTTCTTAGAAAATATTTGCTCGGCTTAATTCGGCGTATGGGCGCACAAGACACGGAGATTCGTGACGCGAAGTCGTGGAACATGGCATCGGTGTACCAGTATCGAGACCCGGGACCCCTGTATGCTTCGGCAGAATAGATCCCTGGAGTTCTGTGGGAAAAACGTGGAACGATTCGTCAGGGATAGCACTGAACACGTGTTCCGGTCCATGACCAATTTAACCGGATACTAGAGCTACGGGCCGCGTTCTCTCGGCCACCACCCTCTACCTTCTACTCTTCGTCTTCTACTCACGAGAAGAAATGTCAGTTGCACGCGTGCATCTGGATCATTGTCCGCGAGATCTATGAAGGAGGAAATCGCTTCAAAATTCGGCCACCGTGACTGTGACCCACTGTACTAGCTTGGGGTCTTGGGAATTCGTTCCTCGCTACCTTTCGAACAAGACGATGCACTTTTGGTCTCTAGCCTACCTCACCTGGCACGTTCAATCATTTCGGAAGACTCTCAATTTTTCAAATTTTATTCCTATCGGATTTCTTCCATATTTCTCTCCTCTAAGTTTCCCACCTTACTCGGTTACTACTGTTCCAGCGATAATTATTTATCTCTCTCAGACCGTTAACTGCTGACGCCTCTCTGACTACTCGACACTTTCGCGCGAGTTGTAGACTGATGCGCCGTATGAGCTTTATCTTCCCTTTAGTGGTCTCCCAGAGAGTAAAAGACTCGTCTTTACTCCTAAAGAGAGATATCGCGGTGACCATGTTCGTGACATCCTTCGTGCTACTTGATAGACAGGAATGAGATTACTGGCCTTTCGAACCCGCGCACTATATCTTTTCCAACTAGGCTTGGCTTCCCTAGAGATAATTAATAGAGTCCGTGAAATCGGCCAGAATTATAATAGGCTGAATCGGTAGGGCCACGAGCATATAGGGACTCGTGAGAAACCGCCCCTTGCACAGGTTCCGATTATTCAAGCCAATGTGCTCGGCTCTCGATAGTCACAGGCTATAATCATAAACCTTGATTTCATAAACACGTCCGACCACCACTTTGCCGCTGGTTTTGATTTAATAGAACCTAATGGATAGGGGTGCCTCGCCAGCCGGGTGGTCCTGTCCCAGGACTTTGTTTAATTATGACATACGACTTACGAGCGTATCTCCTTTTCTGCGAATCAACCAGGTTATACGGTGAATGTCTGAAAGCATATTTCGGCATATTTCGGTATCAGTCGCATGTAGCAAGCGACTTCATAATTAAAAGACACGATATAATTGGATTTCTGTTCTCTCGAAATAAGCATGGCATGTTGCTCTTAATAATAAAAGTTAGTCTTCTCAAAATATCGTTCTGTTGCATTTTATTAAAAATCACATTGAGACGAAGGTAATATCGTCTGACAATTTCTACAAGAATTATTGAATCGTTTCGACATTAGCGAATACAACCGAAGGACGTTTAAATAGCTACGCGAGTGGAACTCCTTCTCGCGATAATCGCGTTCCGAGAAATATTTTCCTGGATTCTTCGCTGTGATTGTACCTACCAGCTGATTCACCAGTCGTAAATCGATGCGGCAGTTAAATTCTCGACGCCCTCCAATCACCGCTCGTTTCCGCGGAGGGTGCCGTGGGTCGCGAATAAGACACCGAGGAAACATAATTTCACGGTGCGAACCTACCCGTGCCGCGTTACGCTGCGACACGCCACTCTCGAGCTGCTCCGATTTTACAGGATGACCTAAAATTCGTGTCATATCTAGTCTGGTGGCTCGAGAGAGCTCGTACCCACTCTCATACTCCTGTCAGCTGATAATGGTTCCGGGAGTCTGCTTGATGAGTCACAACCCTTGCGCAAACGACCTTCATAACGAGACTCGAGTAGCTTTACAGCGACATTCTCGCCGTGGTAGCGAGCATTTCCTAGTAAATTACCGGCTGCTTTTCCGGATGCCAAGTGCTTCCTGTAAGACGACTCTAGAGCTTAGCTGGTTCTAACGAGAGACGGTACGTCGGATTGTCGGGAAGCGACCGAAAAAGTGGAAGGTCGGCTAACGGCGGATCAGCGAGACAAATCGCCGAGCGGCTGGGCTCCTCGAAAGCGTGACGATTAACGCTAGCGGGCCTCGGTGCGCGCAATGGGTTCTTCGAGAATTCAAGAGGAACGCGAGAAAGGAGGCAAGCTGTGCCCGAGGAACAAACTAAACACGCGTGACGTCCCTCGATTCTCAAGCGACGTCGCCGCAGCCACCACCGTTGCTCACCACCGTTGCCCACCACCGCTGCCACCATTGCAACCATCCTAACCACTGACAAAAGAAATTCGGAGCGTCGCGTCGTGTCGCGTCAACGGGATCCGTTACTTCGTTGATGGAACAAAACCGTCGACACTGATAAACGCGGCGTTCAACTTCCAAAAATCGTGTAGTAGGAGGGCTATGTGGGCGAACACTCGAACCCAACTTCGTATAATGAATTAATTTAACGCAAGACCAGAGTTGTAGCGAGAAAGTGGAGCAAGGGTAGATACGGTGGCTTAACACTGCCCGAGTGCACAAGATGCAATTGAAGCAGGCGACGTTGTGTCGTGGTCGCACAATCCCTCGTCGCTGAATCGTTGAGACTAAAAGAATTGGCGAGAAGCTGGTGGGGAAGAAGGCAGCAGGCTGGATAAAAGGGAATGCGTCGCGCGCGGTCACCCTGAGATATCTGTCCCAGTTTAACACTGTCCTGCCACGTCATGAAGAAATAACATTTACATAGCAATTTCATTTTGTATCAGGGCTTTTTGTGCCGGCTGCACTCCCAAGAGATATGGCGGCCAGCTTGGAGTAAGCCGGCGAGTAGATTCTAGATTCGCAAGCGCGCGCGACAACCGAGCCAAACATATTTCCCTGCCAGCAAACGAAAAACGTAATTCCTCTCGCTATTCGACTAAGAATTTATTTTTAAACCTCCCTAACGGCATAAGCGGAAAATCCTTAAAGCAGATTCAGGAATCCGGCCGCAAACCGATTATTCGCGGCGAGCGATGCGTTAAAGCGCGCGCATTGCCAGTAAAGTCTGTCGACGATTTAATTGAAATTTCATAGAGAAATCACGGAACAATAGCGTAAAATTGTGCGACCAGTACAAATTGTTCGACTGCTAAGGGTGGTCAATTGGAGGAATTCGCGAATGGCGAACACAAGAATCAAGAAAACCAGTAAAGAATGCATCTTAAGAACCAAGTAAAAACGCGTGACGCTTCTGCGCGATCTACCTATGCCGCAAGGGACCACCCGCACGCAACCTGCGTCAGTCTCTTTTCTTTGCCTCCCACCTTCTCCACCTCTTTTTCCTCCATCAACTCCACCTCTTCTTTCTTGGATCTTCTCTACCTACGGTCCTCGATTCTTCCAACCGATTCTTCTCTCGCTTCCTCTTACTTACTACAAACGCCTCTTTTGCGGCCTGCGGATAGAAGCCGTGCCGATTTATGAGTCGAGCAGACTTTACGAATGGACACCCTCCGCTTTTCTGGGGCAAGGTGTCGCACGTGGGTCCTCCTAGGAGTCGTCTTTCGAACGACCCTGCCACCCGCGCTGCGACACCACTACTATACGAAAACCATACTGGATAATAGGAAAATGGGAATAATATATCGTATCGTAAAACACGCCCAAACAGCTCATAAGTGATTTTTCCCCCGGTGGTCGTTCGTTATTAACAGTCGCAATGACGAATTCGATATTCTGACTTTAACGCGTTGGACATGTGGAGAATCATTTTAATTTTACCACTGGTCGCGTGCTGACTGAAGCTAAAGTCATTCCTACGTTAAATATTCTCTGAACGACATAAATCAGTGGAAGTTAAACTACATTTTACCATTAATTAATTCCTTTAACAGCGTATTTCTAACGATCGTTTACAAATAAGTGGCTCTTTGGATTTTAGACGAAATGGCATACCGTTAGTTATTCGTTTAGAGTTTTTGAAATATGCACAGATACGCGCATCGGACAGTGTCTCTTATTTATCCGTTAAGCGGTCGAATATGTTGCACGTAGCAGCAAAATTATTATCGGGGCTATGCCCGCAGAGATACTTTTAATTGGTCTCCAGTAGGGAAACTCGATGCGCGGCTATCACATCAACAGGATTACCCGTAGTGAATTCGCAACCAACTGTATTTCGCGCATGGTTTTGCAGGATTGCCGATAAGTCGGTATAAAATTCAAAAGGGAGAATAATTCAAAAGGACTCGAAAATATTTGGATTTCGACCTCGATCAACCGGCACTGATATAATTCCGTGGACTTTCATTTCATGCCCGGCCAACAAATGTCCGTGGCACAGCTGTTTTTGACAAATCCAGTAAGCATATTTCATCCACCTTCTGCGAGGCCGCACTAAAACTTTCGGATAGGGCATAGGGCATGGACTGTGCGATTTTGTGTTCACTGTTTGCCACAGTCGAGTGTGACGCATTTTCCACGGAGACCATTTTTTCCGGTATTCCATCAGGAAGGGAATAGGTAAGACAAGATTGGTACACGTAAAAGAACCAACGAAATTATGAATCCGGCAGGAACAAAGGAACCGAGCTCAGTCCACTAAGCCTCGTTGATATTCTCGATACTGAGTGGAACTTCCTAAAGGGCTACTTGGCCGTCCTTTGTTAAGATTTACTTGGCGGACGAGGAAGCCGTGATAAATTTCGATTACGTGGTCGCGGCCTCAGAGGCAAGGGGTTGTGACCTTCCTCGTGCCGGTGACCGGAATAATTAGGATCGAAGGAAGGAAAATATCTAAGCCCGTCACGTAATCTGCCGCTCCTAAAGGAGCTCGCCTAGCAAATGTATTCACAGTGGGGTGGTCTAAGCGCTCGCGGTAACAGTCAAAAGGCATTACCACAAAAGCCCATGAAAAAGACCCTTCAGAAGCACTGCCGTGTCTTTCCGCTTGCAATTAGAAAGCGGATTAGTATAATGAGTTTTCCTCCTGCTTTCATCCCAATCGCTTGTGACGCAGTCACCTACGTCTTGAATGTATCCTACCGTACCATCCAGTTATTTACACGCCTCAACAATGGTAGATCTGTCCCGAGTCTCGATGTTTGCCGATGTATTCGAAGGCCTCGAATCTCCAGTTTACCTGGGTGTACATTGACTGCTTTCCTCAGGAAAGAGGTAATACTAGGTTGTTCTCGTATGATCGTCTAATATCAGTGTTTTCCATCGTAATGCGGATAAGCACGGACAAGTATACGGACAAAGCATGAAAAGTCTTTGCGAACGGACGCGCAAATCCCTCGATTGAAATCGATCGGGTTTTTGAATCCTCGGACTAGCCGATCCTTCTGCGTCACTGACAGTTGAATAGTTGCTTCTCAGGAGGGGATAATGGTTAGGGGTGGCGGTTACTCGGATAGTGCTGCAAGGGAAGATGGTGATCACGAACCATTTTCCCTTCTCTACGCGACCAGCCGCTCGGTCTCTCTCACATCAATGACGCGGAGCCATAACAGCAATTTCCACTATAGTTTTTTATTCCGGACCAACCACGGCGATCGCTTTGCTCACTCGCTCTCACTTGCAAGCGCACAAGTTCACTCTTGCCCTAGGTGATTCCAGGCATCAGAATGTAACCATGTTAAGAAAGTACACGCTCTGGGTGTTTGCCTAAGAAATATCGATGGATGCATTAACGAATATGTATCCCGACATCGGAGGCGCGTGGGGTATGCGCTTTCGGGGGCTTACCGGCACGACGCGCTCCACGCTCCGCATTTAAAGCCACCGATAAAGCCGAACGATAGCCGTACAACCGTGGCATTACCTCATATTTCAGCGGATTTTTTAATAGAATCGACCGCGAGCCACGGCGATCACCGACCGATATTTATGCCCCGTGTACCTCGGGTATCACCGACAATCATCCGCAGGCATCACGATAAACCGTATCTCACGAGCATCGTCAGATTAAAGGTTAATGAGAGGCGCTCTCTCGCTTACTCTTGAGTTCACGAATGAACCTAGCAGCAACCCCGATGGAAGGCGATCGGCAGACGTCGCGAAATGACCAAGCTACTGGCCAACTGGATAGAAAGTGCGTCAAGAGAGTACAAATGTACAATAGTGAACGAATGGAGAAAAAAAAAGATCAGTACGTGCGGAAATACGATAATGCGAAAGAATTGTAGGGGCTCGATGCAGAGACGCGTGAGGGAGAGAGAATGGGAAGGCTGAGAGCGCAGGAAGGGAAGGAAGGCCAGAGAGTCGTTAGGTGCCCCAGGGCAGAGCCGCCATATTTTATTACTTAAACGGCATGCCAGGGAGGTTGTTTGTTGGTTAAACAAGGAATTAATGCCACGGTAATCTGTCATTATGGATACTCGTGCACGAGGACCTACAGTTGCATGCCGTTCTTGTCTTGTTTCTCTTGCTCTCTCTTCTTTGCCCCCTTCTCTCTTTAACTTACGTCCATAGTCCTTAGTTTTACCTTCTCACTCCTTTCTTTTCTGCCTTTGATCGGTCGATCTTCTCTTCTTTCTTCGATTCTACCTTCGCTGGACTCACTCCCTCTTTCGTTCATCGCAAAACTTCCGATTGCTTTCGGAAAAAAGAAAAAAAGAGAACGAGAAAGACGGTAACGAGGGGAGCAGGTATTACATACTACGTGGAGAGAGGAGTACGGGGCCGCACTCGCTCTCGCGTTTGGGTCGCCTGTGCACGAGGATACGCATGAAGCGTGTCATTCGTGCGCAACGCCAACGGCGATCCATCATCGAAAATGCCATGGATGAATAATGGACGAATCAATATTGCCCTTCCAACTGAGCCCGCGAGAGTTTCGAGCGTCTCCGAATGAATCGTTTGCTCCGGGGACAAGTAGTTCGAGCGAGCAAAGTTTACAATCGGGAACGAGGAGAAAAAATCCACGCTACTCGAACTCTTCCCTGACAATGGAACGGCAGTAAATACTCAAGGTTTTTTTTTTTTTATTAAATTTCCGTATTGTTGGTATCTAGTCGACGCATACTCTACAATTATACGATTTTTTCACAACTTATAATGATCATAATTAACTGGCTATTACTAGAGTTGTTTCTAACGACACCTACCATTTAATGCGACAAACCGGGTGCTATCGCAGTGTGCGAATTTAGTGAGGGTGTTTTCGTCCATTCTTTAATTGTTGAAACAGTAGTAAATGAATAAGAAGAAATTGTACAGTGTCCCGCGCGTTATGATGTCACAGAGAAAATGTAATAAATCGGAAAATTTGTCATGCGACGTACCAGAGACAATTCAGATTTCTGGCGAATTTTTTTTTGTCAAATTTGTGAAATTCTCACGGTGACGTCATGCGACGAATTTTCCGACCCCCTAAATTTTCTCTGTGACGTCAGAGAAGCGCGAAAAATTCAAAAGCCCTTGAATGGAAAAAATGCATCGGATCACGGTTCAATCGTATACCTCGTCAGCGATATTACACTCGCCAGACAAGTCGATGTTATTGAATTGTGCACGTGAGAGCGAGGGAACGCGGAGTTTTTCAGTGCCCTGGGCATAGTAGATAGGTGGTCTGAAAAAATCACAACCGCAACGACGTCGTGTAAATACTCAGTGAGTCGACTGTGTGTACTGATTTCGCCATAATAACATGCGTTTTTGCGCGTGCGCTCGGTACCTTCTTGTTGACTCTTAAGCAACACACTTGCCAGGCTGCGCCCGTGTACCGATGGTCTTTAAAGTCAAGCGTAATTAATATGGATCGAACTCATGCGGCCAGGGATTCTCGGTATGCACACATTTTCAGAAGAGATCCGAGCAAGCATACGTTTTGCATTACCATCGGCGCAGCAGGGGAGTCTATAAGTAGCACCACGTGCAACGCCGAGTAAAACAAGCCTCGTTAGTGCGTCACTAAATTATTGACGTGTCACGTAAAAACGATAATATCGGGCCACTGTCGAGCGTTGGACCGCCGTGACACTCCACGGTGCACGGCAAACGGGTAATTGTGGGAAGCATCAGCATTTTCCTTGCCGAAAAGAGAAAATAATGCATTTGGTGGGCTGGTCAATCTGTCGAATTACAGAAAGCAGAAGAAGATGAGTAGGTATGACTAGGGTAGTCGGATCGAGACCAGACAATTTAATTGTTCGAACTTAAATGGAGAGCAGCTGCCTTCTCCCGCCTAACAAGGCGGTAATAACCCGGTTCTAAGGTCTTCTTCTCTTTCTTGGGGCCTCTCTCGCTTACCCGCCTCTGAGTCCCCACTCTGTCTCTGGTGTGTGCGGTCTTCTTCTCCGCTGTGAGCCAAGCCGCGCCACTGTCTCTCGCTCCGAGTTGCTTCGAGCCAGCGAGCTCTAACCATGACGCCCGTGACCCTGATGGTATGTTGGATTTATAAACGAGGGGCTATCCGTGAAAGAGCAGGTGCTTCCGTTGCGCCAAGCAGCCAAGCGGCCAAGGGCCTAGAGCCGAGAGCCACGATTCGAGGTCCGAAAAATAAAACCGGCCCCTTCTTCCTAATTCCATCTTAATCTTGCTCGCGCGCGAGCAAGATCGTTTACTCTGATTCTGACGCATACGAAATCCTAGACCAGTTTTCGACACCCGTCCCAGAATTGGGTGTACACACGCGCGAGACGTGGTACCATGCCGTGGCGAGCCGCTGACAAGCGGTGTGCGAGTTAATCTTCCTGGTCCCGAGGATCTCGTCACCGTAAGAATGAAAGTCTCAGGCTCTCGAGCTAGGTAATGACGGGCTTTGCGCAAGAGTGCGACAACCGAGCGGATAATCGCGCGCTCTGGAATGTTTCGTGTAAGCGTTACCGAGCAATTCCTTTCGAAAGGTATCCCCGTGTAATAACCAATAAGAAACTTGAGCAAACAGCGACAACGCTGCCTCATGCTTTCCCAGAGAAATTTATATGTACAATGTCGTCGGTTGATTTCGCAAGTTGCCAATGACAAAACGAGTCCCGATTCCTCGACCCTGACGTGCTCGGGTAAAAATGTACCGTTGTGTGAAAAAGCTACGTTCATTATATCCCGTGGATTATCGTATGCCACGAGTGTTGTGCGTTTCTGGATCGAAAGAAACGCATAAAGATGATTTTGAAGGCTGACGTTGCAACTGCTGAATTTCTCAAGTGCTTGTGTCTTGATATTATATATTGTGCTTTCTGGTATAGGAGCAAGGGCTCTCGTACACAATAATGCTGGACGGGATCGTTGCTTCGACCAACCTTAATAGTACTTATCGTCCGCGCGGTACACCACGTGGTAATTACCGTCCAATCTTCCAAGGACCACCGGGCCTCGCCGATATAATTCTTCCGAGTTTGCTACTTAACGGCATGTGTCTTCGTTCCTCGTTCGAATCGATCCTCTCGTCCTTTTTCCGCGTGCTCGATTCACGTCCTCTGGTCTTCCTCCCTCTCCGAGGCTTTGTGGCCACCAGAGTCCCCCTCCTACGGTGTATTGACCCGGCCGTGAGCAGGGTGAAACGGGAAAGATTTAAATTTAATTTAACGCTTTCACGTTCCGTCACGATAACGAGCCACTGACAGCCGATTATAATAATCATCGTAGGAGAAAAGTATCTCAGGCCGATGTGTTGGTGGCGGACGGTAACCGGATAATCGGCGCGGCTCGAAGAGAGCCGTAAACCAGGTAGATTAACCCGTCAACGCGTTACCCTATCCGCACGCTGCACTTATAATTTATACGCCGTTTTGCATCGGAATAAGGATTCACCATCGAATTACAGATGTAATTAAATCTACTCGAAACTTAATTAATATTTATAGGCTACTCTCGCTACACGGCCTTTTGGTTACGTTCATAATTCTCCGATTCTCGACATCCTCGCTCGCCGCCGCTGATCGTAAATCATTATCGTTGCAGACACGAATTTAGGGAGGAAACCCTTTTTAACAAATTTTCGTAAATAGCCAGGGTCGAAATTAAAATTCCGAGTGTTGGGGCTTTGGAAAGCTGTGCAATAACGTTGAGTGGGACAATATTTGCGGTGGTGCTCCAAGCCCCGTGTCAAATATCTCTCGAGGCTAGAAACTTTCGAAAAACTCGGCCTTGGGCCAGGTATAGAGAAGAAATTAGGAGTCGTCAAATTTTTTTGACAGCTTCCCCGTAAATGATGCTTTCCGTCAACAAGTTTCTAAGTCAAAGCCACGGAGTAATAACAATAATAAAAGTTACAACGCTAGCCTGCAGACTAATGGGACGCTCATTGCTTGTTTAGGACGGAAGAGTCTGCACCGCGCCAAGCCAAACCGAGCTCCACCGTTTCCTGAAACTAAAGTCCCCGGGAATTACTGGCCAATCGTATATTTGTGCTGCACCGACGTAAACGGCACCGTTAACTAAAAACGAAAGTCCCATAAAGTGTCATAATGGACGACCTTAAAATTATTTTCCCGCCACTCTGAGTGTGCGGCGCCGTATTTAAAAGCAAACTACGGTCAGATATACGACACGCCATAATGCAATAAAATTATAATAAGAACCGGCATGCGCATACTCGCACAATGTACCCTCTATAAAGTAGGGATCGGTTTCGATAACCAATAAAGCGTCGCATAGCTCTTACGCGTATTATACCCCGCTAAGGTGGACTCGACTGAAACTATAAGAATAAGCAAGTATGTAGAAAGAAATTAAGGACTCTGGGAATAATTGATGTATGCGACATTATCGTTAAGGTCTCGTTTGATGCATCGCGTGTCCAGAATCGTCGGGAACGCCACTTAATTTATTGTCGATGGGTAAGTTAGTGGTGTAGAGTTACCCGTGTTTAAGTGGAGCTCACTGAAGGAGAAGGAGGAGGAGGAGGACGAGCAGAAGTGGCCTAGCTCGGTGCAAGGTGCAAGGATACATGAAAAGCGATGATCGCCGGCAGCTGTTAACGTTCCTCTTGATTCAACAAGAACCGAAGCGTTAACGACAAGCTAGTAACACAGTAGACGACGAGAGGAAAAGCTGCCGCTGTCGACGACGAGGACGACGACAACGTCGGAAAACAAGGCTATAGCGCGATCCACTCCAAAACTTGAAAACTTTCGGATGGTTCCGCGAAAACTTGTCTCGTTAAATATGAATACCGAGGACACTGCTGAGCGGAAAGCGCCAACTTGTATCTCAAAGAAAAGTGCTCGTTCCTTGTCTCTTGGCATGGGACGTGCGAAAAACGAGGCGCGGTACTAGAAACATCGATGTTGCCCTCCTCGTGACACACCAATCATCTCCGGTTAGGATGTCAGTTCAACTAGCTCCGATCCACTTGGAATATTAAACTAGAATGTAGATATGGAAGATCCGAATTCTGAAATTCTGATATTCGGCTAACAATCGTAAGTATCGAGTGTATCGAGAAGACCGATTGCGACGAAGAAAACGATAAGATCCCCTTGCACCCCTGGTACCGACGGTGCGCCACGGCACAGGGCATCGGCAACTACTCCTCAAGTATATACAACCACCAAGCTGCTTTCTCCCCCTCTTACCCTTTCTCTTTCTCTCTCGAGTGGGCCAATGTGAACGGAGCTTTGTGATGGCATAACGAGCGTGGAGAGCCTCTCCCATGCCCCGTGTAATCTGGTCTTCGGGTAATTGTACGTTATACATCCGGAGAGCCTAGCGAGAGTTTGCGAAAAATCGCAGCTCATTCGGGTACGGGCAGAAGTCTCTCCCTCGTGATGCTCCGGGAGAACGCGACGAGCAGAAAGAAGATCCCCGATGAAAAGAAGGATGCGCGGATGGGCCTGAGATCGGCGCACGAGAGATGGACAGCGAGGAACGAACGGAAAGAAGAGAGGAAAGAGAAGAAGGGATGCATACACTGAGAAAACGCGCAACGCGAAGAAGCGAGGGAAAGAGAGCAGACGAAAGGTGAGAGAAGCGATGGGAAGAAGAGAGAGAAAAGAGGAGAGGGTCGAGAGGCACACCAGGTAGACAGGGAGAGGGAGAGAAGGAGACTGTGTGAGAATGCTATCAGCGGACTCCTCTCGACCTGAGGACCACACCGCGAGACCACCGTGCGTGCCTTCGGCGCTCTTCGCCAATATATCCGCGATCAAACATCCGAGCGAGTGGGTAAATGCGTGAGTTACTGCGATCGTACCAATTTCCATGCCGCGCGCTCCGCTCTCCGGGACAACAAATTGGAACAGTTACGTGGAACGTCACGTCGAAAATTCATGCAGTTCCAAGTTCCGAGTTTGGAGCCCACCGGCTGCCGTGCTGCGCGCACCGCTACTCTTCCTCGCTTACCAAGGCGATCGATGTTCCCTGACGCGCGCCGCTCAAATTATCCCGGAATATTCCTTTCTCGTTGTGCAGTTTATCGACGTACCACTGCCGCCGAGTTTCCCTCTCTACGCTTTTCTTTTGGCTCTTTCCACCCAACCGACACGTACGCAACTGCTCTTTTCACCCCGAGGAGTACCTTGCGTATTACAATGATTGATACGTCGTTTCGCGTCGAGATTATTATCGGCCCTTGTTATACCGCCAAGCTCCAGCACGAATGCCGCTCGTACGTTTGCAGCGCGATGCTATGTCTTTTCAGCTAATCGGCTGGATGCACGCATCTTTGCGAGCTACAGTCGACAACCACAGAAGAGACCCTAGTTCAAATACACTGGATTCCCCGCCAATGTCAAACTCCTTGACACTCGCACTGTCTGCGTCTTAAATTAGAAGTATATGTATTACGAAAGGCCGGCGGGCGAGACACCAAACGAACAATGAACTCGCATGCGACGCACAAATGCATGTAGCTCGAGACGCGATACATACTCGCGTTACGTAACAATCTGTTGCTCGATATTGGAATACTATTGGAATAAATACGATATCTGACAGCTTCCGGATGACACATACAAGCACGCGTCACATAGTAATGATGAACGATTGGCTTTCACGACACGACATTAAAAGGGGCACCGACATTATCGAAGGAGGAGCCTTTGTTAACGTGTCTCTGATTTACAAGGACAAGAGTTCACGGAATGCGTGAAATACCGAGAACAAAAGGAAAGAGGTTTGCGCTTGAAATTTTTCAGGCTTTTCACTTGGTACCCCTCTGTTTCAGTCGCACTTTCTCTGCCTATAAATCTGATCCGTAAAGTGGAGCAGGCAGATACGTAATGCTAAAAGTCAACGGAGGATTTTTCTAAACTGGAACAGTTATCGGCTGTAGAGTATTGTTAAGGGTGACATAACGCGACTCTTACAGAGAGAGAGCAGTATCGGGTCGAATTGGCAAGCTTTGTTTCTGCGAAAGGGGTCAGAAAAAACCCGAGCATTTTTGCCATTAAACCAATAGCCCTAGCTGTGACTGAGTTTACCAGTTTGGTGCGGCACATCGGCACATCGGCACACCGGCACACGGGCTTACCGGCACTCTGGCACTCTGGCACTCGGCATCGCGGGAGCATGGACACTGCTCGGGGAAGAAAATCATGAGTACCCTTCAGTGAATTCAGCGAACCTATAATTCACGTCAACAAAACAAACAGAGGTATTCCCGTAAGCATTAAAAGTTCTGCGGGAAGTTTTACGGCACTCGTGCCGAGGAGACGATAATCGCGACAAGGATCCGCGCGCGGTCTACACGCGAAGGCTGGTATCGCGCGGCCGTATCCATCGGTTACAAAGAGCCTCTTAATAAATACACCGTTAGGAGGAAACATAAACGGCCCTATCTCTTCCTAGAGTCCCCGTGAACTCTTTTAACAACGTAATAAGCTCACCCAGTCTACTCGACCGTTTGTTCGGCCGCCTTCTCCCTCTGGACACTCTTATTTCACGGCGAGAACCGCTCGTCCAATTACTGATTAACGATCTCGCCTCCGTAAGAATAATTATAAAAGTTCCAAGAATGCCACTTAACCCCAAGGGCGCATTGCGCGACAGCCTGTGAGAGTCGTGGTCCTGGAATCGACCTACGACCCACCGACCAGGTACATCATTTTCGATCGACGGTCCATAAAGCGATAAATCGTGCTAAACCCACAGGCCCCTTTTGATGGCAGAGGTATTAGTGCCACGACGTGGTTCACCTTACGCTTAATGATGTGACAAGGAGCGCGACGCCGCGCCTCGCTTCGTCTCGTCTCGCCTCGCCTCGCCTCGCCTTGCCGCGACTCTGACTCTGACTCTGAGACGTGTCTCTGGTTAACCGAATGCACCGAACCTTATCCAGACTCTGGCGCCCGTTCAAGGTGGTGGTGCCAGGTTCACGGTGCCGACTCGCACTGCAGGCTTGAGCGGCCGCTACTGGCCCCTTCGATTCGCCCGCAGATGAAACGCCGTCAGTGATAAATTATTCCGAGGTGCGAAGTATCATATTTTACGGTACCTTTCTTGTCTGGTTTATTTCATGCTTCCAACCGCACCCCTGAACCCGCAAGTACCGCAGTCCGCGTAAATCTCGCCGCATCCTTTTTGGCGCCGCGCCGTGCCGCGCCATGCCGCTAGTAATGGAAATAGCAGGGGTGCGTCCCCGCCGTCCGCAGCCAGAGATCTGCATTTTTTCCCCGGACCTTTAATTTGTCTGGCCGCGTGCCTCGTTAATTACCACGCGTGCCGCGGCTCAAAACCTCCCTCCGAAGTGGACGGCCAGCTTGGCGAAGGGGACACTTGTTCTCGCGAGTTATGTCAGTTGCAGTTGTAGTTGCAGTTGCACCACTGGACTCACTGTCTGCTGAGCCGAGTACAGTGATAGTTCTTCGCGGGCAACATACATTTCATTATCAAAACAAACTTGGTGGACACGTCCTCTACCTGTTCATAGCGTAGTTTCCAAATTAACCCCGGCAATAAGAAGCGGTTTGCTATCCCCGTTATAAACTGTACGCACACTTAATCGCACAAGTGTCCGAAACCGATTCTAGCGCGCGCGCGCGTACAGTTACAAATTAGCACTTGCAGTGCGCCAGAAGCGAGGAACGAGGAAGGTTTACCCCATGCGTACGTGCTTCCCCTTGGCATACGTGTAACCCATCTCCTCCCGCTGCTGCATCTCCCGCAATCTCAACCCTTTGCGCCGGGTGCATATTTACGCTCGATTAACAAACGATTCTGCAAGTCTGTCGCCGCGTGCACGCCACGCGAGGCAACAAGCCTGCGAGTACCGCCACTTCATCATCCGATTGATGCACAACCGTCTATTGGCTTGCCCCAACTGCACTGTACACGCAACTCGAATTAGTGTTCCAGCAGGCTAAAATATTTCACTCGTAGCTCCCTCTTAACAAACAACCACTCCATTAGAGTAGAACTACCGCTGGAACGCATTTACCGTGGTCGAACAGCGTGCACCTCGGTGTTATCGATTATCAGCGGCACATAATGGTCAGATAAGAGGCTTCCCACGTGCAAAGAGGGACAGTACCCACGCGGCGTGCGCGGTTCCTACGTGCGAGCTAAGCGGCAGACTAAGCGGCAGGCTAAGCGGCAAGCTAAGCGGCAAGCGCGGCCAGCCGCGTCGGAGCTGCGAGTGCAAAGGGTTAATACCGTCATTTTTCGGATTCACCGATAATTCCAGGGAGATAGTCTCTGAGAGATAAGCCGCGAGGCGCAGCTCGACGCAGGTGCCTTAGGTAATTCTGTCGGAGGGTTGGGGGCGGTAGAGCGCGGAGGTTCCGGTGCTCGTAAGCGAGCGTACCGAGCGCACCGACCGGCATTCAACACAGCCTAACGCAACACAAGGTAGCATAGCGCAGCATAGCACACAAGAGCGTAGGGTGGCAAGGATCGCAGTGCGATTCGAAACCTGGCAAAGCCTGGCGAGGCGTGGCGAGGGGCCGTAGTAGGGCCAGGGGATCGCGAAGGCACCGCGGAAGGGCCGCGGGGCCGAGGGGCCGAGGAGCCGAGGGGCCGAGAAGCCGAGGGGAAGACAACAACCACGGCATAGTCCGTATCCCTTTGTTCGACGCGTGGCAAGATAAATTCAGCTAATAAATGACCGGGGGCTATTTACCGTGGCGGTAGCGTCTCGTTATCCGGCTCAGGGCCGTATATATACGGGCACACACAGACGCGCTGTGTTTTGCAGCATTTTGAGCACGGCTCAGTATCGGTAAGAGGCCGATAAATCTTGGAGCTCGACTCCTCGAGGCTCCGGAGTCATCCTGGTCTCCGTGATGCTGTGTTCTCTCTATTCCTCTGCGTCCTACCTTCGGCTTTCTCCCGGAATCTGGCGGGAGCAACTGAGAGAGACTGACAATCAGCGAGTCGAGTGGCAACGAGCGAGATGGTAGAGTATATGCGCGCTAGATGGGTTACCGAGCGTTTGAGCGCACGTAGCAGTACACCTTGCTACGAAACAGACGAGCCTCCGTGTGTGGGTTTCAGTGATACTCGCGCGGGGACCATATGTGTGTGTATGATAGTACAGTTATATCCCATACTTACGAGGGCGGGTGGGTCCTCGTCGTGAGGACTAAGCCGCTATCGCGAAATCAGCGTCCGTCTTAATTATCGCCCTTAGTCTCTTCTTCTCCCTCGTGTCCCACCACCCCCACTCCCCTTGGAGCCCGTGATCGCTACTCTCCCGCTCGCGCTTTATGACCCCCTGGTCCTCTTGCTTTCTCTCGCCTCGGCCTCTCGCCTCGCGGGCCTTTTACCCGTAAGACAATGTCTTCGTGGCCTCCGAGCGGTATATCAACTCGCTGCGAGGCGTGACAGGGCGAGGCAGGATCGGTTCACCCGGCGGAATCGGCAAAAATCGCGGAAGCATCCTCGCAGAGGAAGAGCGAGAGAGAGAGAGAGAAAGAGAGAGGGGGCGAAAAGGAGAAGAGCTAATGTAAGAGGGGGATCTCGACGCTTGGTATCGATGCCAGTGATGCAACGCGACAGCGATGGCGACGGCGCGGCGTGGATACCGGATGCGGGAGAAGACTGTTGAGGTGTTGCTCGGGTTTCCGGTAATACTGCGAGGAACTCCGCGACGACTAGTCGCGCGATCCCTTTCGCCAAGGTAACGATCGTTTTACCAAGGAAGAAGGGCGACGCGGGTGGAAATAAGATCTTCCATATTGCCTGGCAGTCAACTACGAGAAAAGTGATTCCAATAAATTTATTTTAAGTACCTTCCAGCCGGACCAAGTGAAATAGATATATGGGGGTGAGACTACAGTAACGGAACACCTGCCCATTAAGCGGACCATTCGCAATCGGAGAATTCCTGCGTCGAGATAATTCGAACCGTGCAACAGAGTTTGCGGTTTAAATATCCCGTGTCAGGTCGTTTAAACCGACCGTCCCGAAACCTCTAACTGGTGGAAGTATTTATCCGGATTATACGAGGCTCGGGACGAGAGATACCGTCGCGCCGGAACAAACGATCCCTTTAAGTCTATCGATAGGAAAAAACGCGTTTAATAAAATTTACATGAGAACCCAATAGCTCGCGAAAAATAAAGATGTAGCCGAGGGCAGCCATTTTTCCTTGTTAATTGAAGGAAGCAAGCCCTTTTACCGGGTAGATCACGATAAGCTTCGAGATCCACCAACCAAACAACGAGGCCGGCTTGTATAGGAGCGGCTTCGTGCACCTTCCTTTACCTTGTACAGCCTGCTTCCTGTCTGGTAACCATTTCTCTTTCCTCCGTGTATCCACAGATACTCCCTCGTATTGTGTATGATAATCACGGAGAAGGAAAGCAAAATTATCTATTATCCGCGAGATTTTTAACAGGACCCACTTGCTACCATGGAACGTTTTCTCAACGACCAAAGACCCAGGTAAAGATCCGATAGATAAAAATGTCTCTCGTATTTATCGCCACACTCTCTAAATCTACATTCGAATCTGTCCCATTAGTATATACGCGTAGAAGTGTAATCTCATTCTGAAATGTTTACGTCCCGATCCGAAAACACGAGTTCTAGATAAAAGACTCGTCCGCCGGATGTTTGAGCTGGACAAACCTGGCACTTTGATCGATCTAATCCAGGATTCGTTCTCTGGGATACGCGCTATCGCATTCTTCTCGCGGATTAAGATCACACTGCATCGCAGTGACACGTGCACTTAGTTTATCAGCTCGCAAAAAAAAGTCTCAGTAACTGTGGTGCCATGTCTCAACGCTCCCACCAGTCTCACCAAAAGTGATGCGCCAAAGGCTGACGATGCGGATTATCTCACGCTTGGCAATTTTGACAGTGCTTCCGAAACTCCGATATTCAATTTCGCAGGTTTTCGATACTTAATTATTGATCATTGGAGATAAGATCCAATAGTTTGGAACTGACTCTGTGCCACGATGGTGCGTGTACCTAGCGTACTTGATTCGATGTCTCTAAAGAGAAGCGAATAGTTTCGATGTTTTTCCCGGCCATTCGACGAGTTTTAATCTGAGTAGAGACCAGATAGAAAGCCTGGCCAAAGGAAAAATGGTCCCCGTAATACCGGAACTTTCCAGACTGCTAGGAATCAGGAAAGCGGGAGAGAGAGATGAGTTCGAGACAGTTTCGTAAAGCCGATACCCTGCAAGGATGGAATTATAGTACGTGATTTGGAGTGACCGTACGGGCTATACGCGTCCTGCGAATCCCTCCTGATTAAATTAAAGTTCCTTCGTGCTTTGGCACCAACGATCCTATAACGCTGTGCCTGGAGAAACTTGTCAACGAGTTCAGCCTCATGGAGTTTCTGCATTTTTAGCCGCTTTAAACGGTACCTAAGTGGGCACACTGAGTCTCGTCAAAGTTGGCGTAATTACTCGGTCTCAATCGACTCACGGTACTACTGAGAATTTCAAGTACTTCCTTGTTAATTCCTAACTTGAACCTTATACCGATACTAAACCAAAATCATTGAGTATTGTGTTGCTCGCTTCGTAGAGAACCGTCCCAAATAGGGAATTCACTTTTTTTTTTCCTGAATTCGATTTAGACGTCCTACGAACGTCGCTCGAGGCGGAAATTCTTTGTCGCCGTGCGCCATTTGACGAAACCTATTCGATATCGAATGACTCGGATTATCCCACCCGCAGCGCGTTTCGAGTAAAAAAAAAAAACACCCAAAAAATAACACAAAAAAAAAAGAGGAAAAACTACGGATGGATGAGATACGAAAAAATTGTCGTTCCGAAACAGTGAGAGATAATGGTACAAATAGCAGGGATCACCGGACGAAATTATTTTTATGGCCATTTCCGATTGACTGGACAACTATCAAGAAACCAATCCGGACGCAGATAATTGGTCGCAGAAGATCGGATATTAAACCGTACCGGATTGGGTTTAATTATGTATCACGCTCCATTAATGCATGTGATGTGCTATGTATAAGCCAAGGCCTATGTCGTATCAATATGCTGTAATTATAGCATGACCATCCAACTCGCGGACCATTATGTATCATTAAAGGTAGAATTTCGCAGACGAATTTCACGACAACCGAGCGAACGTCGAACATTTGAAAAATCTCTACCAGCCATTAACCACATTTTCGAGGAAGACAAAGTTTCGCATGAAGAATGACATCGGGGGCCTAATAAAAATGTCTGCCCGTCGACGATGACTAACGCGAGTGAATGTACTCTGCGTTCGGGTCACGAAGGAGGGAATACGGAATACTAATTTGATTTTGACAAACTATTTAAAGAGTTTAGCACGCAACTGCTAAATTTCTCCGCGGCGACATAGCGGTATGTGTACGCTAATGATCGCGATATGCTAATGCATTCTGGACTAAAAGAAGGGAAATTCGTGCAATATTGAATATACGCTGCCGCCAATATTGGCGAGGACCGTGTGAATGCACGGTATTAGCTGATATCGTTACTATTAGCAGGAAAATTGCAAGTACCGACGTCAAATTCAATTACGCGAAGCTTTTGTTTTACAAGCTCAATATAAGATAATTAGCCGTGCCCGTTATTTCTCGACGAGCAGGGATTCCAGAGCGGTTTCATCAGTCGCTAATTACCTAGAAAAATATTCGCGGCATTCGAGCAGCAGCAGCAGCAGCAGCTTCACGGATTTCAGCAGAGCAAGCAGAAGCCACTGGAGCATCGGCGTTCGTGCGCTCACTATCAGCAGCATCGTTCAATTCTTAATAAGACGAGGGTATGCCAGGCCGCAAAGAGCTATATTGGCATGCCTCGCGTTCGTATCAGCATTCTCGCCATTCGCGGCAATCTACCCGAGCACGGGCTTCAGTATTGTCACAGATCGAATGTAGTCGGTGGAGCAAGCAGCTCGATCTCTGTACCTGTTTTCCACTTTCCAGCTGACGACACAGGGTTCCAAGATTCGATCTCGAAGCGCAGGGCAAGGACATACGATACAGCACGTTTCACAATATTGAAGGTCTTGGGCCCCGAAGCGGCGACATAGAGAAGAGAGTCGAAGCGATCGAAGGGTAGTTGGTCGGCCAGCGAAGAAGAGGACGGAAGGGAGGTTCGAACCCTTGTCACCGCAAAACTCGCTGGAAATCGAATTCTCATGGCATCGGATGACAATTTGGCCCCGGGACCCTCTCAAAGAGGACTAGGAGAAGGGCGAGGACGAGGACGAGGACGAAGTCGAGGAGGAAATCGAGAGCGAGAGCAAGAGCGAGAGCGAGAGCCAGAAGGCGGGAGCGCGGCTATTTAGTATCGGCGCGGTGCGGCGCGGCGGTTGCAGCCTCGAGCGAGAAAAGGAGATATCCCAGGATAGAGGGTAAAGGTGAAGCGAGAGACGCTCAGACAAATAGATAGAGACGGGGTGAGGAGGTTGGAGAAGGGGAAAAGAGGACCGATGTCGCCCAGTGTTCCAGAGATGTTATCATCACTGGAGGAGGTTATCCCACCACCACAGGGACGTACGCGATGAAAAGGTGCCCAGGACTAACCAGACCCTAACAATCGTGTCGCGCATTCTTTTCGACCGATCCGCTCGCTCCGATAGTTTCGACAGAGTTGCAATTTGCTCGATGCGGTTGCCGTTCCTTCCGTCCCCGCTGGAACCTCGACGACCCCCTTAAGGTCTCCTTCACACCGGCCGGGGCAACCGCTCGACAATGAGATGCTTATCGGATCGGTACATTTCTTCGCTCACCGTCCTTTTCCTCCTTCTCCTCCTCCTCTCGCTCGACCTATCTTCAAACAGCTGCGCCACCACGCACCACGGGAATTCTATTTCCCCGGTGGAATACTCCGATACAACCCGAATTCGCCTCTCTCCTAGAACTGCGATGTGCTGCGCGACCGGCGCACATAATCAATAGACGATGTAACCAATACTCTTCCGGAGAAAATTTCCCGTCTAACGTAAGGCGGGATGCCATACCGTGGCGCATCGCGCCGCGCCGCACGGAGATAAAGCGGGCGGTTTTATCGCGGGATGAAAAGTGCAGGCGCAGGGTAAAAAGAGCAGACGGGTGGTTAGGGTTGCGAGATAACGCGCGTCCCGCGAGAGCTAAGACGCGCAGCGGTCTAATGGATGCAAGATATAAATTATATGGAACATGCTGGCAAGTACGTTATAACGGGTCATTGATAAGCGGGTTTGCAATTTGTCCAGCACAGTCGCCCGTTGTACGCGACTCGGGCCTTAGGCCACCTCCACAACGGTATTGTGACAGTGAGATTGCTATCGGAACGGTATGTTTCTTCTTCTCTTCTTGTTCTCCTCCTCCTCCTCCTCCTCCTCTTATCCGAACAGCTGCACCACTGCACTGGTGCGACGGGACCGTATTCGATTCTTATAGGAGCGAGACGTTTTCGGCACTGTTACCAATCTCTTTCCGCGCGGTAAAGTTTTCCGGCAATCCCGAATGGGAGTGGGTCGGCCCTCAAAGAGGCAGAAACTATTCCCCGATAAAAAGAAAGGATCTTTAATAAATAATGGGCCGAGCTGCCGGTGAGACAGGCGCCCATTGTAAAGCGTTTCTTTCGGTTCGCGAAACCAGCCGGAGGAACGAGAAGTTGAGGACGCTTTTGGTGAGAGTGCTCTATACGATTCCCTCTTCTTTACCTTTTTCTCCTCGTTTTACTCGGCTTCATCGTGTTCCCTTGTCTCGGTGCTGTCGCGCGGGAATCTACGTCCCATCTCGAGGCACTTCGCTCGGTTGATCTATAAGGAGAGCCACGGTGCCGATGCCAGTACCGGTGCAAGGTGGTCGCAGTGACGCGTCGCGACGCCTCGTGCTTCTAGAATTGAGCCCAGCAGCCAGTCGATAAAGAGGAAGAGCTCATTTCAGGGAGATATTAATTGCGTTCGCGAAACCCGATTTCCGAAGACGGTCCTTCCCACCAACCTGGGGTGTAATACCTCGTTTAATGAAATTTCCTTTAATCAGTTTTTCAGTTCGATTAATGCACGATCGCAAATATTGTCTCACCCCGGAAGCTAACAACTTCCTCTAACTTTTAATTAAGAGGAGTTCGGATGAGATTTCTGCCGGAAGTGGCATTAATCGAAACAGATCCGGAATTGATCAAGCAAACGAATCGCAGTGTAATCTCGCTAGTACGGAACGTCGCGACGCGAAATGGTTGACTAGCGCGCGGCTAGCTGAATATCGGTGAATGAGAGCAACGTATGTAATTGAAAACGATCAGAGGCCGGCAACTATGGCGCCAGGGAAAATTGGAAAGATAATTGAAGGGCCAGGTGGACGAAAGTGTTAGGTGCATTCACCAAGTTGTGGGAAAGAGGCCTTCAAGTTCCGACTTCCATAACTTGTTCCTCTTTCTCCCCTTCCGCCCTTTCCACTCCTTTCTCCCTTTTCACCGTCACTTCTTCCTTCACCTACCCCTGACGCCGAGGCAAAAGTTTAAACGTCCGAGGTGCAAGTCGGCAGACATCGTTGAAGTATACTTCTCTGGAATATTCGTTAGAGAAGAAAAACTTGGAATACACTTTCACAGGAGTTGGTAAGTGCATCACAACATCGTCGCTCATTAGCCTCTGAATGATTATTTCATAACGTTTACTTATTATCAAAGTTTCGTCGGCAGTACTCGCACCCTGCCGGCATAAACCCTACTAGCAGCATCCAGTCACCCTCCCTCCCTCTCATTCTCCCGAGCTCTGCTGCTTCTCTCTCCGGACGACGATTAAATCAATGCCAACCACAAAACAAATTTATTAACAGCGCTCTCCCCGCGGTAATTACGCGTAAAACAATCAATTTTTGCGGCTTGCGTGATAGCTCCGCCAAATTGACTTGTCATTCCTCCTGAACGGCAGCAGAAAAAGGAGAGCCGTGGAGCAAACTGGATCACGAGGGCTGCGTTGCGCCGCGCCACGCCGCCTCAGCGCGTAATTACACGATTAAGCGCTTGATCTTTTATGCATTCAAGCTGTCTTGCGATAACGTCTCTCTTTTTATCCCCTGCACCGTATTGTAAACGTATCCGTAGAAATATGTAAATGCGCAAATAGGTGATTGCACTACTGGCCGACTTGCCAAGAGTGAAATTAAAATAATAAACTGCCTATAACTACGTCATTGACCCTACGCGACTGTGATATTACGCGTGATAAATTTCTATCGTAATATTACTTCATGCTAATTTCTACCTATGTTTACTGTGCCCGGACGAAGGAGCTGGTTGGCCGAAGCTGATTACGTTTCACCACTAAACCGTAAAGCAAACTGTTAGCCTAAACGTCCAGTAATCGTGGCAGTAAACCACTATACCACTGCGACCACCACTACTGGCGCATCTCTCTTTTATAGAACGTTGCATCTGCGTTAACGCGGCCTGTTTATGAGTGCAATCAGGGCTGGTCAGAACGGTCGCTGCATCGATTTTAACGTGGCGCCGTCGCAAGATATGGTTCGAGCACGGTTATTTTGTCATAATAAAATTCGTCGAAAGTCCGCGGGAACAATTGGCAGAAACGGACTATTGGAATTGTTTCGCGTGCAGCTTTATTCCGGGAAAGAGAAAGGGGTATGTATTGTAAGGGACGGATGGAGTGAAAAGAAATAGAGCTACAACGTACTACGGATCCGGTATAGATGGGCGAGAGAGTAGCGAAAACTCGAGCAAGAAGAGCTATCGGCAAACTCAAAGTTAATTATACAGATAAAGGAAAGCACATAAATAATTTTTAGGGCAGCTCAAGCTACCCGTGCAACCACTCACCGTCGTTCCTTCCTATGCTCGTTAACCTTGCAATCCCTGGTACTTACATCTCTCATTACCCCGCCAGTACGGGTTGCACGCGTCCAGTGAAAACCGACAGTTTGCGTTTTACGAGCATAAGTGTGGCGCAATGAAACATTCCCCGCTTTTTGACTCACCCGTTTCTTGACTTCCACAGAGACTGGTCCGATCAATCCGACCAGCCGCGCGACCCTTACCGCGTCAGACACCGTTCCTTTCAATACGATATTCATTCGCCAATTATATGCTCTGCTCAGGTGCCAGAGCCGCAATAAAACCTCGCTGTGAAAAAGTCATTGAGAATTCGCGACTCTCTGAATAGAAGTCCTCAACTCACATTCAGTTAAGAATACTTCCGACAGAGGATTTTCGAGATTGTGGTACGTTTGGAAAACTAGGCTGATGAGCCAAAGTGCTGCACTTCCCATAAACATAGCGTAATAACTCGAGTGGCACCATCACCTGACATTCATTGGTTCATATAGATTATTAGCGGCGCGAGCCGAGACCTCGTACGGTTCGCATACCTAGCGTAGGTTTCATTGAATTATACCTACATCGATCGCGCGTACGTGCGCCCTTGCGGATCCGGTGGCCGAGGTTGCTGTAGCAGTGTGTGTGTCTCGGATGCACTGTGTGCGAGACCGGCTATATGTATAAATTCGGATCCGGAGCGTAACTGTCGAGTAAAACTGGTTCCACAGAATCAATGCGTCTCGTGCTATCTGATCCACGGCACCTAGTATATGTCACCTACTGTACAGATAACCACATTAATGGTGTCCCACGGAATGTGACCCAGTGAGATTTACGGGAAGCCCTGGGACCGGATTTCTTTTTGCTCGGGTGTCGCCGACAGGCCGACGGCTTTGCTGAAAATTAACCCGATTGGCGAACTGATAGCGAGATTAATGTGCCGTTTCGGACAGACTCACACATTGGCGCTCCACTTTCAACTGGATTAGCGCTTAATTAATTTTTCTGTAATTATCCGCGTGTCGGGACTCGTATTTCACCGCTGGTCGACCCCAATCCGCACATGAAATTTTCATTTTCACGATAACATCCGTCGATCCTTCGCTTGATCTATCTTCGCAAAATGGTACGTGTACATGCTACTGGGTGAGCTCGCGAATCGCAGTCTCAACGATGGATTAATCCGGTCCTTAATTAACGCTATAGGGCTCGTTTGAGAAACTTCAACGTACATATAGTGTATACACTCTACACTCCTACTACCAATCTTATTTATAGCGTCTTAATCAGCAGAAAATAGGGGCAAGTTACGAGGATGATGATTACGCGACAGAAGCAATAAGAGTTTAATAGCAAATCGTATGTAGCTATACTTTTATCTTTTTTTGGCAACGTGTTTTATTGCGTCGTTAAAACGCACGGGCTACTTGAAGAAGACATTAACAGTCGCGCCTCCCCATAAAGATAAAAAATGGATTTAACTGCGAGCCATTTAACATGGGCGCTCGAAACGCCTATAATGTCGCAGCGTTTCGGTAACATTGCTACGAAAGGGTACACACAAGATTGGT
Organism: Trypoxylon attenuatum; assembly: GCA_963989405.1. Classification (NCBI taxonomy): domain Eukaryota; kingdom Metazoa; phylum Arthropoda; class Insecta; order Hymenoptera; family Crabronidae; genus Trypoxylon; species Trypoxylon attenuatum. The sequence continues at coordinate 6,433,401 of OZ022488.1, read as the reverse complement.
ATCGCACTTAGCACTTTGCTAGCTAATATATCGTGCGTCACCATACTCGAGGCAGTTGAGAGTAACGCGTCGCTTCGTTATAAGGATCGCTCATGAGCTAACGTAAATTAATGTCAAACACCAACTTGAAAATTGAAACTATCCGTCTGTCTCTGATCATTTGAACATTTTTCTAATTGGCTACGATTTCACTCTTGCTCCTCCTGATCAGAGAAAGACGTACGAGGATGTAACTGCAATGTATAGTACATACATATGATTTCTCGAGGCAGAAGAGAAAGAGAGGGGGACTTATGAAGAAGTATTAATACAAGATACAGCTAGCTAACCATGTAACGCAGGAATGCATACAACACTACAGCTTGGAATAGCCTACGGTCGTTCCCATTCACCCATGTGATTCACATTTCCCTTTTCATAGCACTTTGCCATTCACGGCCGGTATTCAATGCCGGAGATAAATCGAACGCCTTAAGAAAAATTGCCCAGCTTCGTACGATTATCCCTACGAATTTGAACCTGTCGAGTGGACCTATCTCCCTGTTTTCGTACGCTAATAACGCAAACTTCGTTAACTGTAAGCTTCTTTATCGATACTTCGATAACGGCGCATACATACGTGTCTTCAACACGAATACATACCGTATTGTTACTAGGGCTAGTTCATTCGCATTCCTCCATGTGGAGGTTCCGGTTATTGCGATAAAAATCGACACGAAGAAGATTGCGTTCGCTCATTAATTTTGCGAGCTTCCAGTCGGAGCATGCGGAATCTAACATCTTCAGTAATACTGGGAGGCGCTAATTATATTTTCATGACGGAGGCCCTTAACGAGCGCTGGCCACTGGCAGGGTAGTCGCATAGGCGTATGCAAGCCAGAAAAAGCAGACACTCGCGTAAAAGGTATCTAAGGTACATCTACACGAGGTCGTGCCTATGAATGGTTGGTCCTAAATCATCGGGCTCTTCAAGAGTATCGTTGTTCGGAAAGGATTACGAGTACAAGGGTATATAAGCCAGTATAAGGGCTCGTGCGTATCCGGGTATTAAGCGAATCCAGTGCCACCGTGTTAATAACAATGCAGCTGAATTTAGCACTAGCTATAGATTACATTTCACGTCGTGATAATTGGATTTAGTGCGAGACTCAGCATGGTCGAACCGATCGACGTGCAACAATAAATATACAGGTATTTTCATTATCGAACGTCGACAACCCGCCACTCGTAAAGTCTTCCAGAACGAGCTTCGATGATTTACAGGTTTTTCTCTCTTTCTCGCCTTCCTGGCGCTTCTCGTTTTCTCTCTGTCTTTCTTTCACGCACGCTTCGACTGGTTCCGCTCTACTGGCCATGGAACCGCGAAGCCAGTGCTATCGTTCACTTTTTGGCGCAAAACAAGGGACGCTACACGGATGGGAGGCTGACTGTAAATTTGCCTAACAATGCGAACGGATATTTCGTCTATATTCGACCGCTTAAGGGAAGAAATATATGGTCGTAGCGTTAGAGCTATAGAGTGCCACGCCTAAGTTATTCTTCCCGAAACCGCTGTCATTTCTCCAGCTGACTTTTTGGGGCCTGAAGTCTCGAGTTCTCCTCCCATTCGAGCGGGCCAGACCACCAATTCTAATTAAAGGCCGGGGCATTTTTCTTTGACCCCGCGATGCATCGGCCGGTCTACCTTCTGCCTTCTACTGGCTTCTACTACCTTCTACCTTCTGCCTTCTGCCTTCGGGAAACAGAAATTACAGATTCAGGATGCCACTTAATTCGTTTGCCTGCTCTGCGAGAGATTCTTCGCTCTACTAGAGGCACCAGGGACGAGATACTTTTTTACACTCGGCTTTGTCTCATTGTCGTAATCCGTTTCCTTCTTCTCGGTGGATTCTATGGGCCCGTACTCTGCAATTTGAACCTAATACGAGGCCTTTAAAAGACCTCGAGGGACTCTGGTCGAAGGACGGATGGGAGGTGCGCGGGTTTTGTGCCCGTTCGGCAAAATAACGATCTGCCTCGCATCGCACCGTGGTCGGTTTCACTTTATGCGCACACACTACATATGTACATACATACACGTAGTACTTGGACGCTTTGCTTACTGGTGGTCCCATGACATCTGCTAAAATTGCGACGCATTGTATGACTTCTGTTCTCAGGAAGTAATCAATACGAAAATTATTAGCGCGCACATTCCCAATGAATATTCGACTACCGTTTTAACGATAAAATCGGGAGTTATAACGAAAGCAATTGCCAAGCGGTATAATTTGGAGAAAAAAATGTTTTTTTTCTCCAGCTACAACAGGCAAATAAATAAAAGAGAGAATTTGCTGCAACATAACTGAAAGATCCGGTGATCCTTTTTTTCAGCGGATAATTTCATAGACACGAACAGTAAAAAATACCGGGGAAAATAAAGTTCCTTTGAAATGCAATTCGTTTGCCAGAGCTCTATCGCGGGAATTGGTGACGATATTAAATTGCATGAATATTTAAGAATGTGTCTGCGTCCGTCAGGCAAGGTTCTCATAAATTATTATCCTTTTACCTCCATTAAGCATAGTTTTAATCGGGCGGCTAAGCCGCTGCAACTTTCGCCACGACCCTCAACTAGACCACTTCCGCTTTTTAATTTGCACGTCAAACTTTCCATTGAGATCTTGCATTATTATTCATCGATATCAGTTTTAAACGTATGCACACTTAACGGGGCACGAAGTGTTCGCCCGATAATCCGTTTTATCGCACTTAATCTCCCGGCATTGCCAGTCGAGCCATTCACTTAGAGATTCCGCCGGTCGTTTATTAATAATCAATGAAAAAGAGCTCGATAGGAATTTTTTCCCACACCGGTGGGACACCAAGTCGGTGTACCCGAGGAAATTGCAAGTCCCTGGAGTCGCACACGCTGGGAATGCGAAATAAGATACAAAGTTTAGCGCAAAGTAGCTGCGGTAATTATGTGAGAGATTAATGAGCAGCCAGTTTACTTCAAATCCATCGTAAAGTTTACGCTATTCCACGAAACGGAAGACAAGAGAACATGGACAAGCGTGGACGAACCTGGACAAACCTGGAGGAACCTCAAAGATTCTGGTCGGCCGACAACGAGCCCACGAAACAGGTTCTGAAACGGCGGAACGCAGAAAAAGCACTTAAAAATATTGTTCTGCCCCGCCTAGATCGTCCGGAGGCTGCCTAAATATCCTATCTTAAATACGGCCTACGTTCGAACTATAGTGCAACGGCGCAAAGGGCGTGGACTATAAGTAGCCTAGCGAGCATCGTGCCTTCTTCCCTTTTTCCGTTAATTACGCCAAACAACGTAGCCTGGCCACGCTTCTCACCTGTTGCAAACGAATAAATATTAAAGGCCGTTACCTACGATTCGCCTACTTCCATAAAACACTAAGATAATCATCGCGTCTGTCGTGAGACTCGTGTGCGCACGAGTCAACGAGTTCACGTCGAATGACCGCAGTCGTTAAAGAGGAAAGCCGTTCGAGTTGAAAATTAATGCGCTTCACTGCAAGCACTCCTTCCCCGTAGATTGGAACCTCCACCCCGTAACGGGCTCCACCAAACGTCGAAAACACGTTGCAGCGATCTCCGAACCATCTATCGAATCATCCTACGAACGATATCAATTTTCTCTTCAGTCCTATGAATTGTTAAACAGAGTTAAACGTAATCGAATCGTCTGATCCTCTATATATTTTTAACCCTAATGAAATTAGCCTGGTAAAAATGTTAGAATTAAAACAATTTCTAACTATAACAAGTAGGTGGGTCTTACGTCAGCAGTGACGATGAATCGGCCTACAATAGCCGCGAGCAAGATTTGCACGTACGGGGGTGGGTGACGCGCGCAATCACGAAGCTTACAAGTAGCCAATTAAAACGGTAAAACAAGAATAGACTAGTAGAAGAATCCTACTATGCACGACGGATCTCATCCGAGAGTCACCGTTCTATTCCAAGCAGTACATAGTCTAGTCCCACTCGGAACAATATTTATCACAGCTAACAATAAATCTACCCGAGAAAGGTATCAATGATTTCCTCTTTTTCGTCATATCCTCAGATGAGATCCAATATAAACTATCGGTTTGTCAATGAAACACTGAGAAATGCTGACGTCAACGCAGGACACAATTGATACGGGAGGATATATATCAGTGCCGATATCAATCGGCAGATAACTTGGAAAGGTGGCTAATTAAAGTTTTACGACGAAGGCAGGTACCCCCAAATCGTTTCTAATCTTTCGATCTTTGAGTTCGGAAGGCAGCTTGAGTTTACCCGTAAACCAACCCTCTTGGTTTTCTCTCGTTTTCCTTTTCTCTCCTGTTTAGTGTTTGTCCCTTTCTCTCTACTGGCCCCGACGTATCTCGTTCGTTCGAGCGTATCTCCCGTGCGGGACTCGCAGCGTGCCGACCATCCATTTCCTGACTCCCTGACTGCGTCAGGATGGGTGTATCAGATTTCCAATGGTCGTGGCATACGTACTCGGCCGAAGGTAGATTAGATTTTAATAATGCAATTTGGCTTTACGCCGCTACGTGGAGACTACGTGGGAGCTGTGGAGAGATCCGTTGGAGGGGTCGTCCATTCGACTGTAAAACGAGACGGTTTTCACCCCGAGGAAGCAAACGGGCGCAGAGCTGCGGCCTGGTAATTGTTGAAATTTGATTGGCTTGCGTATTGCGCCTACTATCGACTGGAGTAATAGATATATATATATATATATATACATATACTATACATGTATGTACACGAGCCTCTTCGAGCGCGTTACGGCACCGATGACCTCCGGTGATCCGTGACCCACCCTGCGAATGGAGAGGCCTTCGCTGTCGATATTGATAATGGACCAGTTGGGACTACTTGTCCCGGTTCTCGATGCGCTGCGTCGTGTCACGGCAATTTCGCGGAAAATCGTGGAAAATCCGTTATGCTCGGTATTTTTGGGTGAAATGTGGCACGTGGGTAAGATTAAATAGCGACAACAGAAGTACTACGTATGTACTTAAGCTGTGCGCCCTTGAAAGCGCAACTCGTCTCTGATTTCTCGGAAAAACATCGACGCCTCTTAAAGTAGCACTACCGACATGTCGTGATCTAGATTTCCGAGCAAATGCTCGTCTCGCTCCGTCCGTAGCTATGTACGTACGTCGTTGGTCTCTTCGATAAATCTCGCGGATACGTCGTGGAATTCGAAATGAGCCCCTTTTGCAAATTCAATATCAGCGAGCATAGGGTCGAGGCCACGAACGACAACGATACAAGTGCTTCTTAATTCGATTTGACGTCGTCAAACATCTTGACTTGGATGGAAGTTACACAGCTTTAATATGATCTGTTGGTAATGGAATTACGATTTGCTCGGGGCATCGAATGCTTGATTTATGACGTGTGCTCGAAATCTCGGAGCCGCTGCTGACGCGCTCCATTAGTTCCTACTTATGCCTCCCACCCTCACCGCAATGATATGATTACCCTTGATAGATCGCACTGTCATTAGAAATCCGCGAATTAAACTGTCTTCGTCAAAAACGTGATGGGATCCGATGATACGCGGGAAGGAATTTCTGTCGATGGTTAACCGGTACTCGAGCCGAAATCGGACACAACACCCGCTACGATAAATTACATTCGAGTATGACGTGAAAGTAGCGAAATCGGCATCTCTCAATGCTGTATCAGAGAGATGACCCACTGTCACGTCATCGTCAGGCTAATCCTCCGAACGAAAAATCACTGTCCACCTGTCCACTCGAATACGAGCGAGCAAGCGAGCGATTGGAGGATGCTTCCAGCGTCGAATTAATGGTGCGAACACTCCTGAGACTCACACGACCCTGAGCACGTGGGATAGCTCGGTGCGGCGGCTATATGCGGAACCAATTTTGATCGATATCGTTTACGCCTATAATTGGTGGGCACGTACCACCTTGACCGTCTTTCCTTAACTCGACTCAATTGGCGCCGCATCCACTATTCCCAAAATGAGACTTGATTGGCATCGATCCACAGCGAAAGAAAGCGAATATAATCGTGGCCCGGTTCGAAGTAGCGCGAGCAATTTTCGTCGAAGGAAATGGCACTCCCGCGGAAATACAGTTATCACGGGAAGCAAGCTCGTTAACGTGAACGAAGCGAACGGGCGCAGAACCTATAATAATCGCGATGCGAAGCGACTCCGAAGCTGTCTAGTAAAAGAGGAAATCCAATACCCGAGCGAAAGGGCAGTGATAATCGACGTTAAGCGAGCGACGAACACCCGATATCTATAATTTTTTCTCGAAACCAAGAAAAGGGACTGCCAGGAAGAACCAAAGATTCCCTTCGAGAGAAGTGGAATCTCGAAGAAAAGTGAGAGGCCACGAAGAAACCGATCCATGTGAGTGAGAAAGGGCCAGTGAGGCAAGTGCGGTAGCACCAACGGTCAGATAATTTATTATGGCATTACTCACCGGCGGACACCTCAATGGCCAATGGGGAAGGCGCGCGTATGTGCCTCGAGCGTGTGTCCGGTGCCTCCTCCTCGCATAGTTGATATTATTTAGCCCCTTGCTCGTGCGAGAAGAAGCACGGTCAGAGATACAGGTAGAGAGGTAAGGGCAGAAGCGCAGATACAGACGCGAGCTCCACGCCATCGTCCTCTACTACCAAACGGGAAAAGGAGAAAGCCAAGAAGCGCCGGCGGAGGTGGAAGAGAATGCACTTTAGCCGCGGCCTAAGCTCCCGCAGCGCATAGATCATCCGAAGCCGGTACATATACCGGTTTCGTGTCACGCGCATCTACCATTCGACTCTGCGAATTTGCAGACACGGCCAGGAGCCGCGCGCCTCCTCACGAATCATCATCCGTCCTTTCGGCGATGTGTCTCGCCTCGTCAAGGGTATCCTCTCTGCCCTGATCTAAATGACCTGTAAAGAAAAGAACAATTTCTGGTTATTACATAGTTTTTTGCATTACACAATGAGTATTCTTCATAAATGTTTGGTGTTCTAAATAATTATTCCTTTAGACAGACGTCGAGAAATCCCTGGAACGCTGATATATCCAGTGGCACGAGTTTGCGAGAAGTTTGAGGTCAAGAGACACGTGAATTTCCCGATGCATCTTGTTAGTCACGAGTGTATTACTTATACGGATAATTCCAATGCGCTCGCGGCCGCATTGAAAGGAGAGCCTGGTATTTTAAGAAATTAGGCGAGCCGGAGCTCCTGACGCTAATGCGCTCCCGAACAACTTCTTCTCGTGTTTCATATTACATCACGGCGATTAAGTGCACCGCTGTAAATCGAGGCCGGAGTGAGTCGAGAGTGCGTGGACCTCGCGCCAGGGAGATAATAAAAGACCTGTTAAAAGGACGTACGCCGTGATATCGAATCATAGAGAAGACTCTCACTGGCGTAGCATGGTGTGGCGCAACGTAGTGGGTGTTGGACGTTCCAAAGTAAAGTTTACGAGCGACCGTCGGCGCCGGTATTCTATTTGTTTTTAAAAAGGCCTCGTAAAAGGTGAGTATTCGCCGGTTGCCATAAAATGCCCAGTGGGTGTGAAGGGCTGACAGGGTGGGTTATACGGGCCATCAAGGTTGCACAATCTGTCATAGAAGTTTGGTGGGGGCGACAACCTGTTGCTTCATTGTTACTCTGAGAACGTGTATGGTAGCCACCTATATACATATATATATGTATAAAGTGCCTTTCTCTAACAGTCCCGCTCACACAGAGGGTCCGCAATACGTTGGAGCGCGCACGATGCAGCTTGCTGCAGCGTGTTGCACATCCGGACCAACTCATTTTCGTCCAGTGCCACGATGAGCCGTTTGTTGTAGCCGCTGCAGTTAATTTCAGCTCCCTTTCCTTTTTTTCCCCCCCTGCATGGAACAACTGCGGCCTTAGTTATTAGTGCAGAGCTACAGAGAGTAAAGTACAATGCGCGGCCGGGCGAGCTCCAATAAAAGGACAAGTTGAAGACAAACAACTGCGGAACAATTATCCAATTCGCGGTTGTGCTCCAATGTTTAATTATAGACACCCCGAACTACGGAAAATTAAACCACACCCGTCCGAGTGACAAACAACCGTCCCTATGGTGGGCAATATCCTGCTATCAGCATACCTAGATACAGTTAATTAAGTACGGCCAGTTGAGTGTGTTTCGCAATTCTTTCGACGCGCCACAGCGCGGCGTGCGCAATCACCGCCCGATTAAAATGCAATCCCGGCCGATATTAAAGTCCCTTCATGCGTGACTAAAGCTCCACGACATCGCGGCAGTGCGTCTAGAAGGAAATTCCGATAATTCGTGCAGTTTGATTAAACATTATCTCCGAAGGTGAAAGTAGTCAATTTCATGGTGCAGTGAACTCAATAAGGACACGGAATGCGTGTAACGTATGATATGCGACGGTACGAAACCGGCGTCGCACCCGCGCATACACGCATCTATCCATACATATGTATTCTACCGGTGAATGTAGGTGTAGACATGTTACATGCTACATGCTACACGTTTCCCAGCAGCCGCGAGACTACTTTTCTTTTAAGCCGGTTTTATAGAGCCGTTTAACGAAGGTTAAGCTTTTTTTTCTCGTTCCCGAGGTGTATTGGATTATGTTCGGAATCTATTTACCATCGAGTCGCCACCCAAAGCGTTTGCATGTGAATTTCAATCCATTCCATAGTTATCGTACAGAGCCACAAATTCAACTCGATTGACTAACTTGCGTGTGTTCTGGATAATAGACACTTTGTCCAGTGAATTGAGAACGGAAATTTCAACGGTCCCCACTGAAAGACGACCGATACAATTTTTTAACTGACTAATACCCTACAATGTTTGCTCTGCTTAATATTTGCTCGTGCGAGTTGCTGATGTTTCTGATCCACTGTGACGCTGCGGCCATCGAACCGTGAATCCTTACCGAATTGGCTCCCAGGAGCCTGAGAGCTTAATAAAAGCGGACGTCGTGCTCTGGCAGACACACAACGAAAGGCCAATTATTCCGGCGAAATGAGAGGTTTTGTCCGGGCTATCGGTCGATAATTCCACAGCGACCCGGAGAATGACGGAGGACGACCCTCTGCGCAAAATTGACACACGATTCAATATTCCGCCAGGGAATTCGGAAAACCCTCGAGAGTGATAAAATTTTTTACTCACAACGGCCGCATAAATATACAGTCATGCGACTGAATCCCCAGACTCAATTATTAATCGGCAGATCCCGCTTTGCGCGCAATGTCAACAAGTTCCGAGTAAAAGTGTCCGTACAGACAGTACAGACGATTGAACGACCTCCTCTTAAACAGAACTGACGACTCAAGTCCAACCAAGGGTTTGCTTTGTATACATATATATATATATATATATAGGTAAAAATTTAATAAACGACAGACCACTACTCGAGCCAGTCTATTAGCCGCGTACAGTCCTTTAACTCGAGTGAAATGAACTGTACCCAAGCCGGGAAACTTTTGCAGGGCCGTGCCGGTAATACGCGGTTAAAGAGTTTTCCAGTGGGTTGACTCACGTGCAAACAAGCACACCCAAGGCAACTCGACGCAATTTTTAATCAACGCGATATGCCTCCTTCCTCGAAGACTTAATCAGCCAACCAGTTCGTGTGTCACCGGGCAATTAGAATTTCCACGAAGCTCGCGCGGCCAAGCGATAGGCAGCAGGCGATAGTTTTGCTGCTAGTGGCCCCAAATCCTGGCCTCGTGAGCGTAACAGGCCCGCGCTCGAAACTTCTCGTAGTCAGGAGGGAGTACACTTAAGAATCTAATAAACGGTATCGCGCAACTGGACTGCCAAACACAGTCCGTAAGACTTGCGAGGGTTCCGCGCGGTTTATTGGCCGGGCGTTTCGACCCTATTTCGGGCCAGCCGCCCCCTCGATTCGGAGTTTAAGGAGTTCCAGCGTGAATTCCCAGTTGGAGAATTTTGCACTCGGGACGATTCGCACGCGTGCAACGGAAGTCAGCGACGGGCGGTAGCAACGAGCGCGGAAGTGCTGTCGCCCGACGTTAAAGGGAAAAGGTTGGGCGGCTCAAGGTGGCAGCGAGGAAGAGGAAGAGAGGGAAGAGAGGGCAGAGAGAGAGAGAGAGAGAGAGCGAATTCGCAAGGGGCGGAAAGCAAGGGTGGGCTTGTCGTGCATCCGCGCTCGGGAAGCGTGTGTATGCCCAAGTCAAGTGGGCATAACCGCGCTCCGCCTACACAGCACTTGGTTTGTTTGAGTTTTGCAGCTGCACCAGTTTGCTCCGTGACGCAACTGCATCGCTCTGCCGGCTTCAAGCGTACATAGTACAGTATACTGAAGCGCGCCCCAAGCGGTCCCGAGCCCCGCGGCATCAGCTCGCAGTCCAACCGAGGTCCGAGGACCGCTACTGTGCTGGCCCACAACCCCCTTTTTACGGGACGAAAATTCCAAAGAGCGTTTTCAAACCCATTTCAAAAGAGTTGAGCACTAATTTTAAATAGCCTGGAAAAGGCCAAGCGCGCTCGGCTCTCTTATCCGCTCAAAAGATTTTCCTCGCGGAACGTAAGAAAGCGCGTAGAATGCTACGCGGCTCGCTGCACGCGTGCCATTTTCATAATGGCATAGCGAGTTACGTTAATGACGATGTTCCTTGAATAAAGATTCAGAATTAACCCCGGTGCGCGCGCTAAATGTCGCAAGCAAGCGCGCTGGATGCAAATTCACGAGGGCAGTTGTAGTCGCTGGAACGAAGAGCGCACTCTTCTTGATCGAGAAAGTGTGTTGCACCGCGGCGCTTGTCGTTGGCTGACTCTTTCGCTCCTCTCTCGCAGGATTTATGCGCGATCGCACGACGCGACACTGTCCTCCGTCCTCCATTCGCGATGCTACTACACGGCCAGCTTGGTAAACAGTAGTGGAATCGTGCGTGCAACCGCGATATTCCGCGAGATAAAAAGTTTTAAACGGAGTAGCGCAAAAAAGGTCAGTAACGTGCCGAGCGAAGTATTGATCCGGTTGCCGCGGCCCAATTACAATATTTTATTGAACTATGAACTATAACATGCTTGTCGATTGCAGAACAAATTCCCACTGTTTGACTGTATCTGGACCGGCAATGTGTTGAGTGACGCGATAACAAATAAAGAAAAAAGAGATAATCTAATAGCAAAAGATTACCCTTTGGTATTCGATGCTGCAACATACCCTTTCCCATTGCCGTGCCTTTGGTACCTGCCAGCCGCAAAGACGCATCGTATGAGGGGGGGCTCGAAACTTTTATCGCTCGCTCAGAAATCCATAATTGATCGCGTGGCATTTATCGCGGGCGTGCCGCGGGCATTAATCAAATTTTGTAACGAGGCCGCATTAACGTGCGTTATTAATCACGCTCCCTTCAGGTCGAATCCCAAATTCGAGTGGGCTCGAGCTTGCTCGCTCACTTGTTCACTCGAACATAGCCAATATAGTTACACCAATTTAGTTTGACGTCAACTTTGGGCGGTAGTAACTTTCCACTTAACCGCGCGCCGCGGCATAGCGTCGTGTCGCGTCGTGTCGCGTCGCGTCGAAACGACCCATGCAGCATCGCGTGGACGAGAATAATAACCGGGTGCGTTACGTACTTACGGGAAACGAGTATATATCATCGATTATTATCGCCCCAGCACAATACCCACTATTAAGGGGAGCCACGGTCGCGGCCGCGTTCACCGCCCACGGTTCACCGGAAGCGACAATTATTCGCTCGAACTCACCGTTAATAGGTTCGCGCCTTGCGCCCGAGTCATTCGAACTCGCGAATTCCACGAGCGAATCCAACGGAGCTTATCGAGCTCGCAACCTCCGCCTTACAATTATACTAAATTGGCAGCGACTCGTGAATGTGTTTCCTCGCGGAGGTGGTGGGTTCGTTCTAATCAACCACTCGAGAGGATTCTCGCCGGTTCGCGAGCTGGTTTTCCGGTGGTCCCTCATAGTCGGAATGCGAGCCTGATATACCGCGGCTCTCAGCAAATTAAATGAGGGCGGTTTGCAGTGCTGACACGTACACTCGTTCGTCACAGTGTAACTACGGGCCAGTGGTGAGCAGTAGCACCCCCAACATGCTAGTTCCCTCGTGACGGTTACACGCGCGGACGGACGAGGCCAGCCGCCAAAATTGAACTGCACCATTGATGATAATGGGGAGGCATACTTCAGAGCCGCTCGAGCCAAAGAGAACATTGCGAGATTCTCGCCGCGATCCAACCGGTTCGGCCCGACGTGAGTCGCTTTTAAAACTTGAATGCATCAACCGGCATTTACGTCCTCTTTAATCTATAATATATGTGGTCTCCGTAATAATAATTCAGTCTGCCGGGAACGAGAACGCCGCCGAGAGTTAACGTCGAATTCATTAGTCATTTATCGATCTGTCTTCTCGGGCTATCTCTCTATTGGTAAAGTACACGCGGCCGCCCGGTTGCCCTGCCGCCTTTCTTGCCTGCAGAAGTGGTCCAAAAGGATGAGAATCTTAAATCAAGAAGACTTATGCATGATACGCGCCACCGACCGAATTAATCATTCATCCTCGCGTTCCTGTGGATGGTGCGATGTGGTTTATTCCGCACCAACCGAATACCGATGCGTTTCATTCTCGTAAAATGTCACTTTGGGAATCGCTATCGATGGGTGGCGTTGACTTTTGCCAAACGATTTCTTCCTTTCCGAAGGATTACCTTAATTTCGCGGCGGTTGAATCGAATTCATCGACGACTGCACGCGATCTTTTCTTGCCGTCACCACCGCGCCACAGACACGACCAACGTTTCCTCCAAGGAAAAAAAAAAAAGGAGTCTTCCTAGGCTCCGACAGAATCATTTCCTGTGCCAAATTTCATTTCGCGAATACCATTTAGCGTGAAAGTCGCAAACTTCAAATTAAATTTCCGGCACCATTCTCTCTCGGCGCCCGCTCAGTGAATACCGCCTACCTCACACTAAATTCGCGAGGCGTGCCAAACTCGGAAACTTACCAAATGCAATTAGTTGTTTTAAAAGTGACATTTCAATCTCGCAATGCGATCGAACTTAAACGATGACACAGCATCGGCAAATGGTAAAATACATTGGGATATGTATATGCATTAAAATTTGTCCGTGGGAATCCTTCCCATTGCTTCCAACAGAACGAGAAAGCAGACAAGTTTCCACTGCGTTGCCAGTAGCAGCGGGTTTTCCCAGTTTTCGAGTCCAAAGAATAATTGCGTAACGACGTGGAAAACGCAAAGTGCGAAAATGTAGCAAAGTTGCTGCTCAAAATTGAATTTGTCATCCTGAAAGACCGATTAAATGGGAAATTCCACCGCAGATGCCTTTCATTATAAATCCCGCTATCATTAATTGTAAGTATAAAAAATTCCTTGACATGCAAATTTTCGAGAGGCATGCGGTCAAAGCGAAATTATAATTAAAGGGAATCCGATCTCCTGATTAATTCCTATAGGATTCGTACGAACTAAGTCTGATGTTGTCGAACGATAGCGTCAGTCTCCAATGCCATTCGAGTTTAATTTACGGTAACGCTCCTCAGTTTTAATGAGTTGCACCAACAACATACCCGTCACCCAGCGAATTTCATTGTTTCGCTATCCCTCTGGTATTTCCAAATTTCATTACTCCTCTCTACTGAAACAACCAGTTTTACTGATGTCGGCTAGCGTGTTTTATTACATGCACCGAAGGCATTCCGGTGCAACTAGGATTTTTGATTAATGCATACACCGTATTAATTATATAAATCAAAATGTTTAATACAACGACGACGTTGGTACTAGTATCGTAAAACTCGTTTTCATAGATTAATTGAAACCGTGCACCTGCAACCTCGAGCAACATCACCGAGAAGATATGTATAATTAATATAGACAGCGGCTCGATCAGAGTCCTTTCTGCTCAAAGATCGCTCCTGTTTCTTACGAGCCGATCGTTACGGTTTCGCGAGGTGGAATTCACTCTGAACTATCTTAAGCTTCATCAGCTGGAGCGTTTTAGGCGAACGTAACTGTAATCGGGGTGGCTCGCTTTCAAGGCTCGGTTTCATCGCGAGTCAACGACGATATCGCGGGGAGCGTGCCGCAGAAAAATAAACCCAGTAAAACGGGGTAAGAGGATTTGCATGTGGAGGGCGTAGGAGATTTTAATTTCGTAATTAGTCGGGCCAGGCGCCGTTACGTCGGGTACGCAATCAAGTCGTCACCTTTTTAATCATTATGGCTTTATCGCGAAGCTCCCACAGTGTGTAACTCAAAGATACACCAGCAACGGCACCGGCAACGGCACCGGCAACGGCAGCACGACGGCTCGGGTTACGTGCGCCTTCGCATTATAAACGTCCCGGGGCAGCCAATTTTGCAAAATTATGGCGATCCTGCCGCTGGTAAGCTCGAGCAGTCGTGGAAACGAGCATTAATATCGAGCGGGTGACGTTACAGTGTGCGACGCAGTTCGCTTGCCGGTGGTGCTTTCCGACGCGTAAACGCCGCGTCGCGCCACCTCACTACAATCACCCCATAACCCAAGGATATGAACCTATCAGTTTCAAGTTGACCGCGCGCACCTTCTTAGAATAGACGCGGATCGCGCCTCTCGGGGCCAGATTTTCTTGTGGAAATTTTTCCATTTTCAGCAGCAACCACATTGCACTGTCACAGGAGTAAGCCTCGGAGAATGGAATAAAGTGACAGTATCATCCTCCTCGAGAGGAAGTGTTTTTGACAAACAGTATAGCAATTTCCGAGGACAAAGCCAACCCAAGGACCTAACCCACGGTCCTTTCACGATAATTTCTTCCTCCCTTCTCTGCCTCTTGATCCGCGAATATTTGCGCTCAGCTCTGTTGTGCGGGTGCGCTTATTAAATTTTAGCTTAATTTGCATAAGCGGCACCGCAAATATTAGCGAGTTCGCGGGAATTATTCAGATTCCTAGCTGACGAATGTGGAATATGGATCGACGATAAGGATATTTTCCGCGCCTCTTGGATCCTGTTGAATGTGGGGCGAGGTTATCGGGTTATCGGTGGGCCGATTGTGCTGATTTTTCCCCGGAATATTGCTCACGGCTGCAGCCTGGTCCACTAACAATAAGATATGAAGCTATCTGTTTTAAGTTGACCGGGTATGAGGTATTAGGTATCTAGCGAACTTGCTGAATCTTCGTGGAAAAAGCTGGCTGGATATGTCCCTTTATGAAAGTCGATATACTCTTGAGAATCGATATACCCATTCTCGGCAGCAACCCCGCACATAATTTTGTACGTAATATCGCGCGAGGCACGCGGCTACTGAATTCGGAAACTTTCGAACTCTCGGCTGAACTTTGCCGCCCGCTTCTCAGCCCCGGGGGTTCTTTCTTCCTCAAGACGTTAGAAACACCCTTTCGAGTGTTTTTCAGAGTTTTAACTCCTAACTGTTTCGATAAAACTTTACCAAGTTTTAGGATATGGGTATTTCGAATTTGTAGTCGGCTGCGTTACAAATTTTCCTCCCCGAGAGGTATAAAGCATAAGTTCCATATTCCGCGAACTACCCGACCTCCGTCTACCTCAATGGAAATGTATGGACAAAAGAATCGGAAATGAGCGAGCAATTTTCAATTCGATTCCGTTGGAACGAAAGGCAACCACCACGATGGCTTTTACTTCCGACGCGAAACGCTGTTGTTAACCGGCAGAAAGAAGGAAAGTTCCAAATGTCTTGTTAATGTACTTGCGAGAATTACGATCATGACTCGCACACTGCAGACACCCTTAAAACCTTAAGTCCCTGCAGCCATTACGCCCTCGACTACGTCCTACTCTCAGGGTGAAATTTATATTGACATGCGAGTAGTATGGTCACTCTTCTGGCGCGACACACAAAAACTAGTGGATGATGACCGAGCCCTAATGATCAGGTTTTTTTTATAGTCTGAAGAACCAACTAATACTTTCGTTCGTTGCCGTAATGATACAAAATATACCATTAAGTGTAATATTAGCAAGCGCGAACTGGATTACTCTCGCATAAATGGTGGTTTCGGAACTTGAGCGGAAATTTTTCTTTCGCCAAAAAGAGAGGAACGACAAGATCGCGAGAAGCAGAGAGGTCCCGTTTATTCCCGTAAAATGCGATCTGTACGACAGTAATAAAAATATTTCAAGCTAAGGTTCGTGTCCTAAGCTTTAGTAAAAATATGATCATTTTAACTGCCCTTCTGCCCCATGTACTCGAAACTCTCTTTTAGTGCGGCTCTTAACTTTCTAATGCTTTTTACGTGGCCGGTACAGTACTATCAGCGCTAACAGCGACTTATGAATACAGACCTAGGTTTCTAAGTGCATTAAATATGCAACCCTGATAACGGCAAAAGAGATTAAGGGAGCATATAGCTGGACTGGTATGTGATAACACGTTTTATGAGTCAGTACTAACGACTTAACGTGAAACAAAATTCGCGAAATCCTGTAGAAATAACACCCCCTGGTAAGCACTACTAATATTACCTGATCCGATTGTGTACGCAGGATTAACCAATATCTACATATATCCTCCGCATACCGTTACCGCGTTACCTACTATGTACTTTTTCGCTTCTCTCCGGCAAAGCTGTTAAACAACTTGGAACTTATTGCTCTCCGAGCGAACCAATATGCGAGAGCTTCCCATAACCATTGTTCTTGCGTTTAGACAAGTCGAAGAAACGAATCTAATAAAGTGGCGGTCCCCCATAAACCCGGTCAATTGATTAATCAAAAGCTAGTTCGCCTCTGACACTAACAAAGTCCACAGTTACGAGAGACCTTCGCTTGCCCAGCGTGCAAGGCTCATCCAAAAACAATTATCAAGCACGTCAGTAATTGACGCGACGCTTCTTATTCCCGTCACGTGTCGCGTGAGTGACACTGACAAAATGGAAATTCGCATCGAATTCAGCCCTCGCAAGATACGATGGAGTTCCAGTTGAAAACCACCCAGCACACTCTGAAGATCTTTGGTTAAAATTTTCGTATCTCAAGTGTCGCGGATAGTCGCACTCACATAATCGTCGCTGTAATTTATCTCGAATTTTATCAATTCGGTCCTCTGAACAAGAATCCCGTTTCGGCTGGCTCGAAACCTGCTACCGACAAGCGAGAGGCTACTGGCAGCTCGACCCTCCACAGAAAAGTTTTTGTGGCGGTGAGAACAGGCGGAACGGCACACCACTAATAAGCGTGCTGGTCCCGGAAGGTGAAAGTAGCAAATTGGGCATTTGATTCTCCATCGATCAAGTTGCCTCTTGTGGCAATAAGCGTGTCAATATTCCTCATTCCTATCACGCAGTCGGAATCCCACACTACAAGCAAATATGGATCCGTGTGCGGAATTCTACCGGGTGCGAGTGTGAGCCGGAAACTCGCAAGCTCAAGGAACCTAGGGTGGTAATGCCACCAAGGCTCCCACCCACAGCTGAATCCTGACCCAGGAATTTCACCGATTCGATCCACCGTATTCCACTGGAATTAGGCGAAGATTCCCTTCCGATTCTCCCGCGCGCGGATCTATCAAAATTGGATCAGCCCGCTGGTGTGCGGCACCGTGCGTGCATTTTACCCTGCTCGTTTAATTAATTTAGAACTGCGCGCCGTGTTACACAGTCTGAATGCTCTCCCGAGTTGGTGAATACCAGACTACTCATTCCGTGCACACATAAGTATAGGAAGCCAAAATTCGTTGCGCACCTTTCGTAAGTTCATCACCGACACTCCATCTCTCACAGAGTAAATTACTAACGAAGCTACTTTGTGCTTGGGCCCGTTAAAACTGAAGCGCGAAAAGAAGAGCTTGCGTTAAATATTGAAAAAGCTTTGAGGCTTGGGAAGGCCCATCGCTCGAGTGCATGGGAAAGAACTTGGGCATAGTTCTACGGAAGGATTTCGAAAAATACGAAGTCAGCAAGTTGGCCACTCCTCGCGACAGGATAGCTCTTGAGCTAGACAGTGTCCACGGAAGAAGCGAGACTTTTCTCGGAATGAAAAGAAGTCGAGATTCTACCACGAACAGATAAAACATGTACGACTCCAGCCGTTGTCGCCACGTTGACTTGATTTTTGCTTTCAGAGATGCGTGGATTCGAATCTCAAGACCAACCGTGCTTTCCATTGTCCGCAGAGAATAATTCAGCCCACAGATGCATCTGAAAATTCCGATTTCTCTCTGGTTCCCGTGATCCATCGAATATATTCCAGCTGCGTTTCCATTCTACGTTTTTTTACCTTTTCCGAATCAGTTGTCAAGTGTTCTTCACTGGAGCGGAATAGAACTTTGAAAGAAAAGCTTCCAGTACCACATAATTTCCTGCAGAGTACCGGTACAAGAGTTGTTCATTAAGGAGGTTCCCCGAGCAGTACAAGTTCTCGTTCCAAGTTCGAAATTCCTCGGGACGCATCGCATGCATACAGTACAACGCGGCACGGTGCGGGACTTTAATTTCGTGGCTGCTGTCAGTGGTGTCGCGGTTAATACGCTCGCATAATTTGCTTGAAACAGTGGTTAGTATCGATTCTATGCACACGCAGAAAAGCGGATCTGTTCCATCAGCGAAGGAGAAGCAAGATCCAGGGAATGTGTGTGGCGAACCAACGTCAGAATCAGATTCGAAGTCGAAGCTGGCCGCGGTAAGCGTGCCAAGGTGATTCCCATTCTGTCCACGTCGGCCGTATGCGTCACAGAGAGACGAAATGGAAATCCGTACAGGCAGGTAGGTAGGTAGGTACACCAGAGAGAAACCAGGGAGAATTCAAGTAAGAGGACGGGAACGAGAATCGCGCGTCAGAGCGCGCTCGTTAAAGGGAGTAAAGCGTTTACAGGGCCGTGTTTCACTGGGCAGCAATGTGAAACAGTTACACAATTATCGAAAAACCATTACCCCGACATTGGCCGGTAACGGTATGTATACACGCACAAGGCCTCCAGGCCAATGGTGTATACTACGCAAGTGTGTGTGTATGACTGGGCTCGCGCGCGCGCGCGCGTATGCACGTGCGTGCTGCCCAGAGCCCCTCCACCTGACCCTCTGGCGGCAACCTGGCCACGGCCACACTGCCATCACCCCTCCTTCGACTAAGCAGACGAACCCGTGATTTATAACTCTGGCTCCTCGTAAATATACGCGCGACAATATATCTTTTGGACTTGTCGTGAGAGAGCAGGCGCGCTTTTCGAACGCGAGTTTCTTTTCCTTTCTCGCTTGCTTCGTTCCACCTTCTTCTTCTTCTTCTTCTTCTTCCTTTTCTTTTCCTCCTTCTTCATCTTCCGAATCCATCTTTTTTTCTGCTCTTATCTTCTTTTTTTTTCCTTTCTCTTGAACGCAACGATTGCGCGATGACGTGCTCACAGGAACGCTGCGAGGTGCGCGACCGGGCTCGACACGTCCGCGATCGAGTTTACGATCCTCGTAAAATAAATCAATAAGCCGCGAACGCCTCCCGATTACCGGGCCTATCGCGAAAACTGATTCTTCACGGGTGCCATGCCCCGGTGAGGACACCGGAGCCTCCGACTTTTTACCGACCACCTCGTGAGCGTAAAAAAGCCCCTCGAGCGTAATATTGAATAGAGGGGGAGCGCGACGACCGACTAATTCCACTGACGGGCGCAAACTTACTGAGAGCAGTGTAACTGTTCGAGCAATACCTTTTTTTATTCCCTCGATCGTGCGAATCCAATCGAAAGGAATCGGATTTTAACTGAACTCTTTCGAGTCGCACATGCTTGTCATAGCCGTTCCTTTGATTGTCATTCTGCCGCGAACAAGAGCGTTCGTTGTGCGAGAAAATACGACAGGACATGTATTATGTATGTCAAAATGTTTGTTCCGTTTCGCGCAGATTTACCTCAAGCAAATACAACATTTTACAGCAAATCTTCTCGTTGACATTGTGGCTAAGATGGGGGAAAAAACGCAAATGACAAAATGTAAATTAAATATTAGTAAAGACTGGAAAGATCGACTATTTTCTTGTAGTTAAAAAGCAGATTAAGGTTCTCGATATATGTACAGTATAGAATTTACAGAACTCAGTTTTCTCGTAGTAGACATTTATGAACGACGGTGGATTCTACGAATGTACGCACTAGTCCTAAGGGACCGCCGAAAGGGTTGAAAACTGTAGAAATGATAGAAAGCACTGATGAGGCGCACAGCGGAGTCGCGAAAGTTTTTACGGTGTAACCCTTCATTGGCATAATTATTGGTATGCCTACCGCGGCGAAATCGTTAAATCTTGTCACGGTGGAATTCGCGGGGAATTGCCGAAGCGAGCACACTCGTAAATTGAAACACGTTTGCGACTCGCTGCCACAGAGTAAATAAAGCGCTTTCTGGCTGGTGTATAACTCTTTTCCCCAATAGATATTTATGGCTGGCGGGACCAACGAGCTTTATTATGTTTTGCCGAAGTCCAAAAGGATCTCCTTAAAATTGCTGTGACCCTAGTTACGTGCGTATCCCAACCGCGGTACTGCTCGGACACAATGGTTATACGACGTTGTAAATCTTAATACTTCTTGCATTTCTCAAACATACATCATCTACGCGAGGTCTCGGCTTATCTTTAGTGCCCTGGTGTAAAATCGTTCTTCCAAAGATGACTCTTCCGTCACGATGCGACGCTCTAGCTTTCGAGACTCGCATCGTGGATGCCCTTTGTCGCCACGTTTATCTCACAGTCAGCCGACTTTGGTAGACAAAGTCATTCGCGGCCTCTCCGAATTTCTCTTGAATAAACATAAAGCTATGTATGCGGCATACTACAGTCATGTTTGACGCGGCAGGCAAAAGAATGCACTTGAAAGATTTTCTTGTACCCTATTTACCTCGAGAGATTACCACGAGGCAATAGGATGATTGTCGAGGAGCGGCCGGTTTATTACAGTTCGCGCTTCATTCTGGTACCGAAGAACACAAGGTCGAAGGACGGCGAGCCAGCAAGCTCGAACGAACCCACTCACCAAAGGTTGCGCGCCTTGTCAACCGTAATTTACAGCGAAACGTCCTGGCAAATAACAGCGTCCAATTACAGAGGCCCATTTCCAACAAGTGTTAACGCTTCCATAAAATATGCGGGGCTGATAACTGCTCCCGGTCGAGCGAGAGTTATAGTAACAGGATCGCGTTGCCCCCAGGGCGCACTCGGAAAGAAAAAGGTGAAAAAGAAAGGAAAAAAAGAAAGGAAAACAATCAGAGCTCGTCACTTAATACGTCAAGTAGAAAGCAATGTAGCAAGCTTATTCCCTGGTCGCAGTCATAATAGATCACGGGCACTCAATCCACTGACACTTGTTACGCTCGCATTTTTAAGCTGCCAATGTGGCGGCACGGTGCGGAGTGGCGCGCGGCGTGCTGCGGTGCATGCACGAGAGCCGATCCATTAAGCTTGACTCGCGTCACCGGTAACGAGCGAATAATCGAGGGTGCTCCGCAGGAACAGACCACCTCGCTGCGTTCAAAGCCGGAACCCTTGTCGCGCACTCAAGCCTCCACTAGACTCGCAAGCACGAAAGCGGCCTCGATCAGCTGGGATTGAAGCAGCCAAATTCGCGTTTACCAACAAGAGAATGCCCCAAGTGTTTCCTCGTGGGGGTTAGCTATAGCCGCCTCAAGTCTGCGGCCTGCCAATAATTCATAATGAAACGCCGTATCTTTTGTTACTCGGCGAAATTGATTATTGCCTGTTGTTTCCTCGCCAGCGAATCAAATTTCACGCCTGTAAATCATGTGGGTTTAATATCGCCATAGCTTCGCTGGGCTTCGCTGGGCTTCGCTGGGTTGCGCTGGGTTGCACCGCTGGTGCAACGGCATGCAACGGCATGCAGCGGCATGCAGCAAATAACCCCCTTTTTTTACTCTTACAGCCAAACTCCCCCCTGCAGATCTCCGACACATCCACCCACGTCTACACCATCCGCTTGCTACCCTCGCTCATATACGCTTTACTGACTGGACATGCCTCTGCTTCTTTTTATCCCTCTGCCTTCTCCTCTTCTTACTTTATCATCCTCGGTCTTTATTGGTCTCTTTCGGGAACCTTTCCATCCTTTCCACGATTTTGTCTTCCCCTGCTTGACTTGACCTCCTCGTCGTTGTCTGGTCGATTCTCCCGGTGAGGAGATTCATTTGCCGCTATTGCCACTCTTACCCGATTCCGTGACCAAAGGACGTAAGATACGTTCGCTCCCGACAGCGATCTCGCATGAAAGTTACACCTCGTGACCTTGGTTCAGCCTCGGTTAATGGTCTCGACGAAAAGTATGACGCTCTGAGTGAGCGTCATCCTCGCAGTGGTCCTTACAAACTGCGTTTTTGCCGATATGTATTCGCAATTTTCTCGCGTACCTAGAAATGCCTTTTTGCCGGGTGATTAAGACTTTTACTGGCAGCCGGCACGGTTTCCTAAGCGTGGCCAACTCACTTTTTCTTTTTTCCTTTCGAAGCGCCGCACCGCACCCAGCCATGCCGGGTAATAGACTTGAGAGCAAAGTGACAGCACGCTCACTTTGCATGCTACTCCTACGGAAAAATTGGAGCTGCGGCCGAGTCGAGAGCCAAGAGTCATTCCGATATCGCGTTTCGACTCGATCGCGCTACGTTGTCCCCTCTTGTACATGTATGTAAATGTACGTGTATGTATTCAACATACGCGAAAGAAACGTTTCAACGAAGAAAGCCGATCGCGCTTAATTTCTACCGCATTTGGCGCATTATCGACCATTTTAATTAGCCGCGTAATGGCCAATTAGCATCCGCTGTGGCGGAATAAAATTATGGTACAGCCCGATCGGTCTACCTGTTACAGAGGAGTAAGTGAAATTGTACATTAGAGCAGTCGTGCGATACCGCCCGTGGGCCACCGCCACTGCCATACACACCCAGAGTGGCTGTTCTCGCGCGAGCTTGGTGTTAGTTAACAGCTGGCGTGGCCGATCTTGCGCAAGCCTCAATTAGCAGCGCGATACTGACTCCGACAAGCCGCGTGACAGATCGATCGCGATTTCTACACTCGGCTGTCCCCGACTAAACTCACTCGCATTTATAACGCTCGTATGCTCGATTGAGCGCTATTATTGCAAACAATGGGGGCCGCTTTTCTCTAAACGATGGAAAGGAGTAGATTAACGCGAGACACTTTGCGCGCGGTTGAATGAAAATCGATAGAGGCCACTGTATTCCCCAATCGCAAAAATAGGCCACGATGGCAAAGTTCAGTATGCGAAAAAAGGGAGTACGTTGACGATGACCTAGCCGACAGTGGGTTCGTTATTCGCCGAGTGGATATCGTCGCACTACGGATCCACGCGTCTTACTTTAGAATCTTTGGATAGTTTAGATCTACGATCGCGAAGCACTCGTCCCACGAAGGTCGGTAATTAAGATGAACGAGCGATGATTACTCCTCGACTATTTTTTATCAAGGTTTCGTCAACTTATCCCGCGTGTCTTTCGTTCTTTCAACGCGAATATTCAGCGATACGTGCGACAGTCTCGCGAACGGGACTTTCGGCGCGCGACCGGGTCTCAAGCAGCTTGATAAATTAAAACGAATCGTTTGGAAGTGGGGAGGAGCGACGGAAATCGTGCAAACCTTTTCCCAGCGCTAAGGGAACCACGCTCCACGGGCGGCGGGTAATAAATGATTCCTAAATTGAGTTCGTGCCACTAATTCTTAGCGCGAGGAAAAGAATGGAGAATAGACGCGGCACGGAATGAGTCGGCGTATTCGGGCTTCGAGCAGTCTCGGGGCTGGCTCTCAATGAACGGTTGACGATTTTCAACGGCTCTCGACGCCGAGTGTCAGAATCACTTTCTACCAATCACTCGTGGCGCGAGCAGTAGGGGAGTGCTGACCGTCCGCTTGATACGATGAATGTGATCATTGTTATTCTCTGCCATTCACGGCACTACTCCCAGTATGTATATGTACATACTCGGTTCGTTCTCTTCGCAGAAGCACATACATGTATGTATTATACGTATACATATGTATCTATAGATGCATGTATGTATATTTATGTATCGCTGCGCACAGCGAATTCGAGGCTGTTTTACTGCAAGCCCCAGTGCAATCTCGCGATAACCTCGACCTTCGAAGAAAATCACTGCGATCGTATCAAAGAAACTGTAGTAATAATTAGACAGAGTACCGAGGCATGCTACTACGGATATCTCGAATCCATCGCATCGACTAATGCAGATTGGTATAGTGGCGCTCGCACCGAAATAAAAGCCAGCCTAACGCCTATTTAAAGGCTATTGGGAACGGCGAAATGGAGCGGAGATAGATCGAAACCCGTCTAGTGATGCCCGGAGCACTAGAATGAAGGAGGAATCTCCATCGACCTCGAACTGCTCTACTGAAGGGGCTTCCAATATAATTTCGAGGGCGGCATTCGGAATAGTTCGCCCAATATACTTAATAGAGTCAATTACCATAAGCTCGGTTTTGTTAGCGGTAAGCGAAGCTCATTATTAGTCGAACGAATACTCCACGCACCATTGGAATGTACTCCGACAATATTTGGATCATAATTACTCTCACCCTTGTACGAATCTTCTGTATCTATACCTAAAGCTTGACCGCTTTTATAATATTTACGATATACATATCGACTCGAGACTCTTAAAACCTATAAACACTTTCTAAACGGAAACCGCAACTTTTCGCGGTGTGACGAGTTTATGGATTTTTATTTCCAAACTATCGAAGCCAACGGAACGAGTAAGATAACCGAGAAGCTTACTTATTGTTAGATTCTTCAGCACACCTTCGACTTTTCCCGCGGCACCATCTACGCTCGTGACACAGCGCTCAAAGAAATGGGCGTTGATAACCACGAGTCATCGTCAAAGTATTAATATTGTGTTGACATCGATGTCAGTATTAACCTGACGGTTCAAATATTGTATATATATACATCGCATACCGCATGGCATGCTGAGTCTCCCTTTCACCTAACTTCACAGGCCAGAACGACAGAAAACAGGTCTTAAACGTCAGGAGAGAAGGTACGCGATGAAAAAAGAATGACGAGTTGACCGAAGAAATTCTTGGCAAGATCGCGAGTTCGATTCTTCGAGGATGAATAAATTTCACCGACGGCGTCAAATCGAAAGCTAATACGTGGAATATCATTGATTCCGATGAAGGCAACCGAGGTTGCGCGCATGAATTTTCGCAGACATGAATTTTTCAGTCGATCGAATTTGGGTTGAGCTTTCGAATGAATGTCGCATCGTTTGTCCGACGGCGGTGACGGTGGTGACGGTAGTGACGGTAGTGACGGTAGTATGTAGCAGCCCGGGGCAAACTGCTCGTGGCAGCGCTTGGACAACGGAAATATCGTCGATATTGCGTTCGGTTTATCGCTCGGAGTCGCTTACAGAATGCAATTCGCGCCTCTGTAGTTCATTTGACGCGGTGCCCGTCGATACATCATCCGGTATCGCCTTTCACCGGCAGGCTATTAAATTTTCAAGCGCAGTTTCGCCGTGCTTGGACAGGAATGTGCGACGCAGCGCCCCGAATGTGCAAAGAGACGATATCTACAGCAGACAATGGTGCTCCTTGAACAATTTGATTTCGCCGCTGCCCAAGTTTTCGAAACGCAGGGGCATGTCCAAAGTTACCGCGGGGGGGAGGGCAGAGTTTACAAACTAAGTTTCCATATTCTTGCCGAGCGGACTTGCAATTTCTACAGTACGGTTTGAAGAAGAAGCGGATTCCGTTGTTTGCAGAGCCGGTACGGATAGCTCTTAGCATTATTAGATTTTCCGCGTTTGTTGTGAAGCGGATAATATAGAAACATCTTGGCCCATGGCCTCTGGCCTATAAAAGAAGCGGCGATAGCGCTCGGTGAAAATATGCACGTCTCGCCTTTGGATTTCAATTACGAACGTGACTTCGGCACCTCGCGAGCCGGCCAGTGCAGTTAGACTGCGAACGAACCGCGGGATCTCTTCCGGGCTGGCTTTGAGCCTGGTCGTCAGTGTTGGGCCGCATTAACTGAGTTACCGAGTGCGAAAAAGGCGAATAGTCGTGGAACGTACTTTTAATCCAAGCGGGCGAGTAACCAGGCGAACGTACAGCGGATGTGCTCGAACCTGCGGAACAACTCGCATAGGTGGCACTCCAATTACTACGCTTAATCCGCGGGGGTTCGTTGTTCGGCGGCGGATACGCGTTAATTATCGTCGCCGCCGAGAAATTTAATTACTTTCCTCATTCGCGCAAAACGCCCCTGCGGGGCTGCCCGCGCGCACAGTACCTTCATCTTCCTGTTTGCAGCCGCCGAAACGAGGCAGATTTCGCGGGCCGCTACGGGAGAGAGGGTCGAAAGCGAGCGAGCGGGACTCGCAGGCTCGCAGACTCGCACACGGTTGCAGTTGTTAATTAATTCAGCCAGAAAGCGGGCAATATGGGGATCGGTGTCGGGACACACACGTTCGTCAACAAAGAGGCCGGCAATTAATTAACCAAAGTGGCTCCAACCGGGGTGAGGCATTGTTGCAGGCCGTAGCGGGCATTGTTGGATGCAGGACAGTCCGCAACCACCTGAAACCGTGTCCTTGTTTCCGCGTCCTTGCACCAATACGAACTTCCTGCTTGTGGGAGCGCGAGCGCGAGCGCGCGATGCGATGCGACGCGACGCAGAGCGGCGGCTGGTCGCTTTGCTGTGAGCGGTTACCCGGCCACCCGACACGACGTGCACGTATGTACACCCGCAAAGCCTTCCGAGCACTCGGTAACCATTGTTGCCGGCATTGTAAACCGCCCTATCAATTACGATTCGCGATTTATCGCCGGCGTAAAACCGGCGTTTTACACAGCTGCCGCCTCCCGCGGCCGATTATCGCGACGGATCGTTGATCGTAAAGGCCAATTTGCGCGCAATTATCTCAGGCCCGACGTGCCCGTCCGATCGGCCGATCAGCCGATGGACCGATTGCCCGCCAGGGCCCCACGAGGCCCGGCGAGGAACCGCCGAGAAGCCGCCGTGCTGGGACCGATTGTTGCGCCAGTAAGGAGCGTTTTGTTACACTGATTTCGCGGTGATTGAAGCCACGCCAGATCATCACTCAGCTTGACGTGAGCAGATACCGTGCGAGCCTCTTCCTAACGGGATAAGTGCTTCGGCCGGGCCCGGATAATGAGCCAGGCCGTCTAAGCGGAAATTGGAATATTAATAAGTTCCTGAACGACGCACTCTACTCGCGAGCAGCCTACACGCGGGCATGCGGTATTTTTATTTGACAGCCTCATCCTCGCTTCTCTCGAGACAGGCTTCTTTTACGCCTCACCACCAAGTACGAACCATCCGGCCAGGGCCCCAAGAGTGCGCGACAGATATTTGCGTTGCGCTGCATTCTCGCATAAACTGTAACGGTTCGAAAAGCCGCTCCAACCGTGGAGAGTGGTTCGAGCGCATTATGATAATGCGTTGGACGAGGGTGCGTCCCGCGATGCATTAGAAAAATTCAATATACGCGCGTGCGAATATGTACACCGATATAAAAATTGCCAATAATAAAGGCCAGTGGACGCCAAGTTAGAGACAGAGACGTTCTTACTCGAGTCGGGTACGAGTACATAGCGAGCACGCGAAAGCTAGCTCACGAAGGAGAGCCACTCTCCCTTGATTCTTTTTTCCATCGGAATGAGACCCTGCTAATGCAGTCGCCAGAGAAAAGCCGCACCGGTGGAACGCGGTCGGCAAGGCTGCCCGCGGAAAAATGTAATTACAACGGAGAATGATAATGAAGTTTACATTTTAATAACCCTCTATGTCGCCAGATGCTCCCGAATGTAATATTAATACCTCCCCCCGCCGCGTTTACGGCCGCTACACGCAGCGCAAAAGGTCCAGCGTCGCGTCGCATGGCCGGAAGAATGCACCAAGAGAGAAAAGGAGAGGAGAAAAGAGGCCGAGAGCCGCGGAAGGTGTTATTGCGCTCGGCACAAAGAATGCAGACCGCGGCAGTCATAATATATCTGCGACGTGTAGACCCGAGGCTATGCGTCGACACGTCAAGAAGTTACTCCGCGACGATACGAATCTAATTTATAAGTTACGAGGGCGCGGACAACGCTCGGTCCATGACATTTTTTCCGCGAGTCCACGAGCCCGCGAGGCTCTGCTTTCAATTTGCCAGTGTATGTATCGCAGTTGCTTCCAATCGCGGTGGCGCACAGATTGCTCTAACGAGACTGATTTACCAACGGTTGCAGCGAGCGAAAGCACATTTTTCACCGCACCTTCCCGCCCGCGTCCGCGATCACGGACGACAAGTTTGCGTGGCGATTTTTTCGCGCATCGCTAAATACGCGCGCAGGCTTGCTGGCTCGTTACGCGAGACGTAAAGCGGTGCGAGCTGCCCTGGGGCGATCGATCAGTCAGAGTTTTTCGGATTACTTTATGCACGCCCCAGTTCCCGACGTGCCCGCGCGCGCACAGGCATTCTGAGCGATATCTTTTTTTTCGCGGTAATATACCTGCCGCCGATTGTTAACCACGCGACTGACTGACTCTGACTGTCCGTCCATCCGCCCAGCCACCCTCCACCCATCTACTCTATCCACCAGCCTGACATAGCTAAGAATCGGGCCATCCTCGAACGTAATGCCATTCAAGAATAGGCCGACCATCCTTCAAGGGATTCCACCCCAGGCCGAGGATACTCGTCGTCGTTGCGATCGACATCCAATTACCGCTCGACCTCCGCCACCATTGTAGGCTATCGGAATCCCCGATCTCGCGGAAAAGAAAGGAGCTTGCACGCGATTGCTTAGCGGTGACTAGATCCACGTAGGTGTTCCAGCCAAGATTTTCACGTAATTATCCAATCTCGTCAGCAGCAAGGAAAAAAGAAGGAAAAAGAGGAAAACGAGGAGAAGAAAAGAAAGAGGGGCAGCAAGAAGCGCTAGTCGCAAAAGTAAATGGCTGACGGCAAGAAGTAAGTGCCTGGAATGATTAGAGAGCACGAGTAGAAGATACCGTTCATTAAGTCATTTTGCACAGTCGAACATCCGCCCACCACGGGGGGAGTGAGCTGCCTCGGCAAGTTGGCCAAGCCAGCCGGCTCACCGGGTGAACCGCCTGCGAAGCCGGTCGGCCGCGCAAAGCAAACTGGCTGCCAACTCCCTTTACTAAAAAGTAACATTAGCTACGTCCAGCCTTGTCAGCCGCGCAGCTTCCTTCTGGCCCGCTTTATCCCACTCGTCCTCCTTACTTCCTACCACTGGGATTCTCTCTGTGTTCTGTGTGTCTCTTCCTTCTACCACCCTCTACCGTGCGCCTTGTCGCTGGCTTTAGGGCTCCCTCGTCCCTTCTGCCCATCCCTACGACGCCGACCCTTTGTGGCCCCCCTCTGCACCGTCCCAGGCTTCGCCAGAGCACTCCGCTCCTCCTTCTCTTTTCCGCGCGAACTCGCACCAATGTATTTAGGGCTCTCCTCCAGTACTCTCGCTTCAAGCTGGTCCGATGCTAATTAACCCCGCTCAGGAAGTTTACTAAACTCCGGTTTAAGCGTTTACTGCGATTTTGTAATCCAGAGTCGCTTGCGGACTGGATGTCCCATTAAATTATTATCGTTAATTCGGTTTCGTCGACTAATTCAAGTGACGTGCTGCGGCAAACGCATGAAAACTCGAAGCTCGTCCAGTTCCGTTTTTCGAAAGGGCGACTAATCATCGTCGACGTTTCTCGTAAGCTTGTGGCTTGACGCGGGGACCCTAAGATCGTGAATCATGCAGTAAAAAGGCACTGGCAAAATCCCCCAAAGCAATCCCTTGCTTTGGGTGCCGCCACTGTGACGCTCGACCGGCAACGTCTCAAGCCAAACTCTACGTGGGAGACATAAATTTGTATCGGTATACCGGGGAACGGTGGAGAGTAAACGTTTGGCAATTCCGCAAGTTGATGGCCATTATCATATTCCGTACATATCATATCAAATTTATGGCTAATAAAGGCCGATCGAATAACAAGCCCTCGGCGGGCCGGCAGGCCGGACGCGCGCGGAGGTAGGCCCCAAGTGTAGGCCCCAAGTGTAGGCCCTTTTCATTCTTTTTCTTTCGTTTGATCCCGTGGTGTGCGCCACCGCCGATCCTACCATCACCATCACCACCACCACTACTAAATACAACCACCATAGTTGACTGGTAGGTTGGTGAACTGGCTGACTTTATAGTCATGGCAGTTGGCAGTAGTGGCAATTGATATGCACGCCATTGAAATATGGGAGCATATTTCACAAGGTTGGCGGACCAGCGAACTCTCTGGTTTGTTATCTCCGGCGTTTCTCACTCATTCCAGCAATTTCGCTCATTTCTTGTCCCCCGCGCTCCCACGACAGCTACCCCTTCACGGGGTCAACCGGATCAGCTACCAATATGCCCAGTGAATTATGCACGCCCTTTGTTAAAATTCCTGACGCGTCTTTGATTGGGAGCCACGCGGTTAGGCAACCTGGCGGCTACGGAAAGAGTGGACCGAGTTGCTCGAAGATACGAGAAACCTTTGACCAGGATGTCCGACCCCTGAGCCTAGCATCCGCTGCCAGGGAAAATTTACGGTCTAAACGCCCGTGAATTTCGAGGATAACGTATAGGTCATTCCCAGGCTTTATCGGTTTGTTTGCTTAACAAAAGACTACAAACTTAAGCCTGCGGCCTCTTTAGAGATTTTTCGGAGGGTTCGTACTGTATGCATAGCGGCAAACGAACGCGAGCCAATTGCGAGAATCCAACAGTAAGCTGGTACGTGAGATATCATTGTACTTCCGCATTGTTCTAGTATCGGGGACAAATCGAGTGGGGTAAGATACGAGAGATATCGGGCCAGTATCGGCAACTTATAAAACGTACCGTTCCCGAGAGTTACTATTGAATAAATTCATGAATCCTGCACAATCGACCATAAATTATGTACTCATTTTGTTAATATTCATAGCGTGCGCTTAAATCGAGGCCAAGGTATCCATTGTTATCCGCTGAAAAATAGCCGGACGATGTTTTATCAATCAGGTCGATACCACTCATTCGTTTCGCTGGGCATAGCCGCAGGAATATTAGTGGCCAGTAGAAATGGACGATCGCCCTGCTAAAATCGTGGTTACGGCCCGTTAAGCCGCGCAAAGCCGGGCATGCATGTACGTACGAGCCAGCGGCTCGCCGAAAGCTTCTGGAAGGGCTATCATGAATTCGCAGAAAGCACGGGATCGCCGTTCGTTCGAGCGACTGCTCTCCCGCTCACTCCCCTACTTACTCTCTCGCGCATTTGCCAACCGTTCGTGAGTACGGAAAAATGTCACCAACTTTATCAAGAGTCACGCATTCCCAGAAGGCTTATCATCCACGCCGGCCTAATTATAATTGCCGTTCTGTGTTCGTCGAGGCCGTAATGATAACACATTTCCGTATTTTACATTATACATCGGTAATGAATGCCTAGAGAATGTGAACGCCTCTAAAAAGGACCATTTATAAAATTATATAAAGAACCAACGGTAACGAAGGAAAGTCTCCGTCGCGGCGATATTACCGTAATGCAGGATTTATACCTGGCCGTTCATTAAAAAGTTCGTCCTCCAGGTTTTTGCTGAGGCGCACATGGCCGCGAAAACGACCAACCCCGCCGCGCCGTCTAGCGGCATTCCGACGGCGACGAACGCGACGCGGCACCTGCGATATCGGACATCAATCCGACATCCGTGATTTCCTCCTCTCGAGTTAACGCGCAATTGAACGTAGAATGCTCCTTTGAGGCGAGTTTGCGTCAAAGCCGAATTTGCTCTCGGGCCACTCGGTTTACGAGACTTCGTCGGCACAAAGCTTGCGCGGTACAAAGTCGCTCCTGAAACTTTAAGCTTGTCTTCGAAGAGCAGGGCGAGGACTGGATGGAATGAGACGGCTAGGGTCACGCTGCGCGGTACTCACCAACGAACGATCGCCGCCGTGTACAAGTCATTTATCGGATGAACCCTCGCTTCAAAGTAAGAACGAAGAAGTCGGCTGCAAGGGTGCGGTTTGATGTGGTGTTTAACCGCGGGTAAAGGTATACCCATTAAATCAATGCCGATCCTCTGGCCCCTTCTCACCAAAGAAACTTCAAAAGACGTTTTTGCTACCCGTATACGTGCCGAAAGATACGGATTCGCATCGAATACACACTTTATGACCCAGCACCGCTGCTTGGCATTAGACAGTACAAGTTGCCTGTAGCCCCATTCAGCAGTACAACATACATACTGCCTTTCAATCGAAAAAGAGAAATCAGGAACGAGCCCAAAGAAGTGGCGGGATACGTTTTCGCGGACTCTGAGATCCACCGAAATCAGGATGCGGATATGTACAGGCAAAGTGCAACCGCAGATGGTGCGAGTCAGTCACTTGACAATAATGTGGCCAAAAGTGACCGATTCGAAGTTTCGCACAGCAGTTAAGAAGAGAGATAGAAAAAGACAAGTTTAAAGCAGAAAAAACTGCAGAGGAAACTGCATAGTGAGAGCAAAGAACGATCCGTGCACACAAACACGATTAAAGCAAGTTTTCCAGTAAAAAAAAAGTAGTATCAAATTGAGGGAGCTCTCCGTTGGTTGGTGCGGCCCACCGAATGAATCGCTACGGGAGAATGGGCAACCGCGAGAGGTAGGATAAAAACCACTCCGGTGGGTAGCGATTAATTCGGGTATTATTACAACTGGACTAACCGTATTTCATCGTTCGGCGTACGGGTGGCATCGCGACGTTTGATAAATCATTCGAAGTCGTCCGAAGCCAGCAATTTGCCACCAGATTGTCATTATAGCCGGAACGCTGCTTAGTATGAGTCATTGGCAGCGGATCGTTCGCAAGACGCGAATGTGTATCGGCGGTGGGTTTTACGATGAGGCAGTGAGGCTCTTCACGTACAAATACACACTCGGCACGGCAGGGTAGAAGCAGGGTAGGGCAAGGCAAGTCAAGGCACGGCATGGTGCGGCGCGGCGGTCCGAAAAGATTTAAAGTTTAACCGAGCGGAGGGTCGCTCGATCAGCTGAGCAACAATTTGTCGTGACGTGGGCGGCTGGAATCTTACATATCCCTCGAATGCCGGCTATTCGTCCTGTGTGTTGGTGGCGACACGTGCGAACAGTCGGGTGTCCGCGTGTGTGGTTACCAACACCCTGCCGATTGGGAACACGTTCGATACGTACGCGCACGCACACACCGACCAATCTGTCCGCTCACATTCGAGAAAACGAAGTGGCTGTCTGCCGCTGGCTTTTCGCCATACGCCCACGCGCGTCCTCCTCCCATCTCACCCCGTCGAGCCGCTCCCCCTAACATGTCCCGAACTTAGAACAACGTCGCCACACTAATCCCAGGGATATCCAGGCAGACGCGCCTGGGAGTGATTCTTTCCTGCGTTTTCCACAGTGCTTCTCACTCTCATTGTCAGTTCCCGGCTGTCCCTCGCTGTTACATACTCTCTTTCTCTCTTTCTCTCTTTCTCTCTTCTAGCCGGATGAGCGAACGTACTCATGCGGATTAAAGCCACCAAAATTCTCGATCCGTACGTGCCGAAGACCCTGGCGCGGCGGCGTGCCTCGAGTGCTTCGATCGCCCTTCTCGCTACGAGCGTCGTTTTCAAGGGTACGATATTGCAATTAAATTACACTCAGGGATGCCTGCTACTTGATATACTGCTACCTTGTTCTCCTATATTAGCCAGGCGTTTCCTTCAGGATAAAAGATTAAAGGCGAGAACCCGTGGGGTACTTCCGTAAATATTGTGTAGAGGACTGTAATATGGAAATTCGAGGATACAAAGCGTGCAGGAATTACAGGGTGGATGCACCCCTGAAAAGTAGCCGGGTTCGTAGAGCATGGTGCGGAAGAAGGGGAATATCCCGAGTCGTCGGACCAAATGATTAAATATCTTTCCGTTTGATTTGGCACGATCAGTGACTCCAAGTCCCCGTAATAGGCTACCCGGCCGAGAGTTCCCCTCTCCGACTCATGTACCAGTTCATGTGTATGCTCGTCGAACGGCAAATTGAATAATTAGTGCAGTGGAATTTAATTGTTAAAGCACTTTGCTATAATTACAAGCTGCAAAGTTACACGATAACGCGCGATAGTATTGATCGTCATTAGTATGACTTTCGTAGAAACTCCTTCTAGCCGTTGGCTCGTGGAATCGTGAAGCTACACAATACCGACGAGTACTGCAAACGCGGCAGCAAAACGAAGATACTTCCTTTGGATAAGGGAAATAAAGAAGCGGAGCGCATTGGTCGCGGAAAGCGTATCTATCACCATGATATCAGCGGCACTTAACGAGAACTTATCCCAAACAAAGCAGAACACGGCCACGTTAATCCTGGACCTCCTGGCAGACGGGCCAAAGAATAATTCTTCCCCCAGCGCGAACGTTTTTGCTCGCAGCTCCGCGGATTACGGCGCACTAATTTATACGGAAGACGGGAAGAAAAAGCCACGAATGTACTCGAAGAAGCAATGAACTACCATGGGGAGATAATCCAGCAGCTTACCGAACCTACCGGCCAAAGCAAGATGTTTTATGAGTTCTGTCTTAACTTTGACACACAGGGTGCGCTGCTGCAAACACAGCTGATGTACATGTATATATGTTTTATGCCGAGAACGTTTATTTTCAAGGAAGGCTTTGTAAATGAGCGTGAGACGACTGCCGAAGACGCTTCGAACCGGCTACGTCGAGGCCACGTAATTTATTCCGCGGGCATGCTCCCTTCTCCCCACTGCGGTACGACGCGGCGTGGTGCGGTGCGGAGCGGCGAAGGGAAGCCCTCAGCAACGATTAGCCATAATAACCCATCCGGTATGAAAATCGTGGCCGTGCCACCCAGGAAAACGCGGTGAGCATGCGAATCCGCTGTGACAGCCTTGAAGCCGCGATTGTTAAGCATAAGATGCTCCGTGGCCACGACAAAGGGTCGCCTAGGCGTACTTCGTCACCGCGGAAGTGCCACTCTTGTGACATCAAAGCGCCAACTTTTCCACGCTGCAATATCAGACTAATGCAGTGGCGGTCGCGTAAAACGAGCGCCACGCATAAAACGAGGACGAGTCGTTAAAACAGTAGGTGGTAGGTGGTAGACTGGCTTCAAAAGCATACCAACGCGCTTGACTCTGCATACATACTTCCACGGGGTGTCTTCTTCGCGTCTCGTGTGGCGATGCGGTGTGACACGCTATGCTATGCTATGCCATGCCAAACCTGGTCAGGTCTCGTCGCACCGCGTGGGCTTACACCCCGTGAATTACAACCCCTCGAGGAGTCCCGTCAGCGCCTCGTTAAAACTACTCGGACGCGACTGGGGTCGCTTTGACTGGGCCGCCGATCAGCGCCCATCGTCAAAAACCACGCGACCCACATACGCCCGGGGCTCCGAGCCCCCGGGCCACTTTGCCCGCTCGTATGAAGCTCGAAAAGAGAAAAAAAAGAGACAGAGACGCGCAAACCGCGACAGTGAACGATCGCGTCGATACTCCACCACTCAGGCATCACGATTCCGCGTTGCGGTAGAAGCGTGCACAGCCGAGGGGCACGACCACCGGGACTGGATTCGTTGCTTCCTTGTTGGTCGCTTGCTCTGCAGTGTACACGTATTACGACATATTGTACAGGTATTTGTCTTTACACTG
Organism: Trypoxylon attenuatum; assembly: GCA_963989405.1. Taxonomy (NCBI): domain Eukaryota; kingdom Metazoa; phylum Arthropoda; class Insecta; order Hymenoptera; family Crabronidae; genus Trypoxylon; species Trypoxylon attenuatum. The sequence continues at coordinate 6,397,673 of OZ022488.1, read as the reverse complement.
CATCGTCACATAGACTCGCTGGTACTTTGGCAGATTGGTCTTTGCGAGATTGTCAATAATGTCAAAACAATTAAAATATGCACGAACAATCTTTGTATAAGAAATTCTCAATCTGAATTCCTTCGAATGTTAGTACAATAGCCCTGATGACGTCTCATCTTGTTTTGCTAGTGGAACTCGATTTCCTCGGGTGGCGCTCTGCATACGTTTGATTAAAGCAGTTGTAACCGGTTTTGACTAATCAATGTGACGGCACCCCAGCGGCGATATAACAAAGTGTCGCGCCTGTGTTGGTAGACAAGGAGGAGAGCTACTGGTTTTTGGACCACACACGTAAACGCGTGGCCACCCCAATCCCCGGACCCTTTTGTAGCTTAACTCTATCAGAAAAATACGATTTGGACCGCACGCGAGCTGCATACTTACAAAAGCAATATTTTTCGGGGTTCGACGAATCACTGCCGTAGTGGCTACGAAATTCGAGTCCGCGAGACGAGGGTGATCGAAATGTTCAAATTTCACAAATGGCATCAGTGCCATTCGAGTCGAGCCCTTTTAGATGAGTCAAGTCTGATCCTACGATGACGCGCACATCGAACTCGTATTTACGAATACAAAAGGAAAATCGTTGTTTCCCAGCGAAGCAAAAGATTTGTCGCAATAGATTTATAGGGCTCACTCACAGCAAGGCAGTGCGTTAGGACGCGCTCTGCAAAATTAAAATCTTCCCGCATAAATTTGCACACTTATTCTGCTGGAATACGCGCGTTACACGCGCGCCGGAAGGTCTGCCGAGTATAATGCACAAAGTGCACTTTTCTACGAGATGCTTGTGCACCATGAATCCCATCGGATCTCCGTCTCCCTTTCTCACGGAGGGCCGTTCCCACTCGAGCTCAAATCCGGGCTCGCGCCACGCTGTACCGAACGTGCCATCGCGCGCAGCGCATGGAAGAAAAGGCACAGACGGAATGTAACAATGTAAATAAGCCAATTACGTCAATCCTGAGAAATCGCCGACTGAGTCGTGGGGTGGGGGGAGGCAAGAGAAAAGTGAAGCCCGGCGAAAACGGAGAAAGATGGTGGGTCAGGCGAGTGAAGAGGAGCATAGGGGAAGGATGAGGCCGAAATGGGAGAAGGAACGAAGAGCAAAAGAGTGGTAACAAGAGTGGTAACAGAGAAGAGAAATAAAATGATCGAAGGGCGGAGGAGGGCTGGAGTTGGTTGAGGAGGGTATATCGCGAGGCCGAGGGCCATGACGAGACGGGCAGCGCATACAACGAATGCATGCGCGGTGCATTAGGTAATGATATCGGCATTATGGCCGAGCCTGGAACGAACGAAATGACGAACGGGCCGACGATTGGAACCAGGGCCCATCGGGGCCCATCGGGGCCCCATCGAAGGAGGGCCACGGGGTAATTATACAAGCAAACAAGGGGCGGTCCCACCAAGATTATAGGGTTCGCTGTATTGCCCCTCGCATGGAGCCCCGCGAGCTCCTCTTGCCCCCCCTGTTTCTCCATAATTACAGGGCCAAACTACTTTCCGTCCCATCCTCCCTTCTCTTTTCCTCTATCTCTCGCTCACTCTCCTGATCGCTCCCTCTCGTCTCTCGACTCTCCTCGAGAAATGCCACCCGCTAGTCGCCTTGGCGCTCTTCTCCGCTCTTCTCTACTCTACTCTTCTTTACTCTTCTCCGCTCGTCTCCTTTCGCATCGCTTGTTTCCTTTTTTTTCATTTTCCTTAATTTCTCTCGATTCTCCTTGATTCCTCGTGCTTTTTCCAATTGGCCACGCGATCCTTGATCTTCGGCTTCCCCTGATCGGACGCACCCTCTGGTCCAGCTGATTTTGGGGGAACTCGAGGAGACAGGATTTAGCTCATCCGATGGTAATTCTAATGCGCTTTACCAAGTGCACTCAAGGTCTCGCGGCTATCGATCCCCGCGCTAATTTGCGGTTCTTCTGAATTCGATGACTATTGAGCGGGATATTACTCCGCTCCATCGCATCCGCTTGGGCATTGCATTGGTGCGCTCTCATGCCGCGGCAGTGGGATAAAAGAGCTACACGGTCAAACATCCGTACGCACCGGCATGGCAGGTACATATATACATGCACATATGTACTGAGTAAACACTTACGCGTACATACATATACACGCACACATGGAGCGTGGATTCAATTTGTTCCTTCCTCGCAATTACAGGGTGAAATTGTTCGGTGTGCCATCTCGGCCGGGTGTCTTTAACCTCGACTTGGAAAATAGCAGCGACTAGCCCCTATCTTGGTTTTTTCATCCCGCGGCAAGCCAGCTTTATTTCTCACCGTAAGGTACGCTACCAGCTACCCGCTCGTGTGCGCGAGGGGTGCTATCGCGAAATCCTTCGTTAGACAACGAAGAGAGGAAAAATTCTTTGAAATGACAAGCATTTTTTCTCACTCTTTCTCTCGGCATAGCTTTCCAGTGCTCGCAAGAAAGCGACCACCGGTTTCCATGCTTCTCGGGCGATTTCCGTGGGATTGCTCGTGCAAAAAAATCGTGTCTTGTTAACAAGTACGCAAGGCAAGGGATGCCAGTGCAAAGAGAGCTAAGGTACGCTGATGAGAGCATTGTACGCGAAATTTAGTTTATCGGTCGTAATTCCCTTTCACTGGGCGGATAATTATAAAATATATATAGATATGTTCTGGCAGCATTCCTCGGTGAACGAGATGCTTTTTCCTTACTTTGCTCCTCCGGATGGTAGCCTTCATTTTGTCCAATAGCCTGCTGCTCGATTTTTCGCCGAGCTCACGACGCGTGTCGATTCTGCCGAAGTCGTTTCGTCGTAAAAATTTCAAGCTTACCCACTCGCCGCGCCGATACAACGTGGCGGGTGACGATATTTTCTGATGATAAAACGTTGCCAAATTTATGACGGTCGTGGCAGCGTGGTGATTATGAAAACGGGAATACTGGAAGCGGCAGGACTGCAGCCCGTAAGCACTGGTAATTACTTTTAAATTGCTAAATGAATTTACGCAATTTTCGGCCTACTATCCACCAGGTACGTAAAATCACTATTTGTATATTAATTTCAAATCGCATAATGCAAATTTTCCGGTTGTTACAATTAGATTCACACTGCGGCGAAACTAGAATTTTAACGGCTGACTAAAACGGACTTTATAGCTGGTGAGCTGGGAATGATAATAATTATAGGAATACCAGAATATACACGGCAACACGCCCAAAGACTGATTGCGAATAAAAAGGAGACATTTTCAGGTTTTAACTTAATGATAAAATGCACCAGGATCCTCTCTGCTGGCAGCGTTAATTAAATATTTATCCTCATTGAAATGAAACACTTGTTGCGTAAACATAGAATAAAAGTGACCTTATAAATTTAGTATGCGCCACCACATAAGATAAACATTTCAACAAACAACAGTACGTACGACTGCTTACCCGGTAAGCCTTACCGTATTTTTTCCATTTCATTAAATCGTATCACCGCAATTATTAATTAATTTTCCTCGATGCCCAACATTACCGTGCATTAAAAATTGAAGCCCGAACAAAAGTACTCTCGAGCTGTACCAACGATTCGTCTACAATTACGCGATAACCGTGAACGGCATTTATAAAATTGGAGATTGCAGTGTAAAATATTCCGGAACGTAAAATTTGATTCTCGTTCAACGGCAGAGTGCAGCTACGCGAGAATGAACGAATCAACGCGAGCTAAAAAATGTTGAGAAACCCAACGAATGAGGCACAATTACAAACCTTATTTCAGCGGAAGAAAAAAAAAAAAACGGTAACCCGAGACTTTTAACTCAAATGCGAAGCAGAGTAATGCTTTCGTTAGCTATCTTCCTTTTCCTGCGCCACCGCATATCGATCTTTCCAGGGTAACTGCATTTCTATCTATCACCTGTCTGCCAGCTAAAACGTGACGGCCTACGCATAGAAAGCCAGTTGGTCTAGAATGCGAAAAATGTTGAAATTGCTAGCTTTTCCTTCGAGGATGCCGTGCGTGCTTTTGAAATCACTCGCTTAGAGTAAGAGAAAGAGAGAGAGAGAGAGAGAGGGGTGGAGTTTGTGAAATCTTTTACTCGGCGGGTTGGTCCGACACGAGACAAGGGTTTCAAGGAAAGTTCCCGTAACCGCGTTCCATTGCGCGTAACGATGCGACGGCTTGCGTTGATATTGCAGCACGTCAGAATGGATTAAATGGATCGCTGTGCATGAGTCCGTTCCGGTAGCTCTCATCGAGCGGCAATACCGATGGCTTCGCATTCCAAGTTTAACTTAACAGCGGAGACAAACTTGGGTAAAATCCTACATCACCTTGACGGTTTCTGTTGAGACTTCCAGCTTGTTCACTTTACCGTCTACTTCGACCTACTTTCGGGTTTACCTCAAGCCCACTGGGAGAACATGGCAGTCACGAAACCAGTGCCGGAATTTAAATATTTTATCCGCAAACCGAAGGCACCCTCGGAAAAAAGATGCGTTGATTTGACCAATTGGCCGTCCAGCCCCGCGGAAAGGGCCAAGATAAATCTTCTAAAAAGGTACATCCGAGAAACGAGTGGGCAGGGGGGCCGGTAGAGTGAGAATGGAAATGAAGTCTGGTTTCTTTGTACGTTAATTGAGCATGAGCATACACATCTCTCCGAAGGGAACACGGAGAAGAGCAAATTGCCATGCGTGGTGAAACGTCAGTTTTATGGTAAATAATAAATATCGCCAGCATATACATACTTTGAGCATTCGCCTTGGCACAGTTAGCTGGCAAGTAACGAAGCCAGAAAACGTTTATTTTTGCGCTTCATAGACCAATAACTCACGTCCCTCAGGACACCATAAAGCACTTGGCTACATGCAATTCCGCGTCGTTAAAATCGTTATCGCGATCAGTCTCTTCCGAGCCAAGTGTCACCGATAAACGAATGTACGCAAACCGATGTCCGGCCGCGAGGCGACGGTACGACTGGTCACTACTCGCGGGAACGAGCTTGACAATTATACCATGCCTGCTTAAATTACCGGATCGTTAGCCACGTAATTTCGTACGCGATTCAAATTACTCCTGGCCCCCCGTATTGCGTAGCGGCGATTTGCACGCACATTCCTGGATCCCATTTTGCAGCGTAACTGCCCTCCCCCCGTTACCCGACCAGAAGCCGTCGGATCTTCTCTCTCGGATGGCCAACCGGCTGGCCACCACACGGGAGACGACAGGAGGAGGCACAAGGAGGTGGGAGGGGGCGGCCCACTGCATTTCTAAATCCGGCGCATAAAAAATTCCCCGCCAGAGAGCACGCTCGGCTCTCGTCCGACTCCTTTCGGAAGAGGCCAACTTGCGTGTAAACCACTAAAGATATGGGATAGGGATAAAGCGTAAGACAGTGAGACAAGCTGGTGGACGCTTTGCGTCCCACTGGCTGAAAAAGGTAGATTCGCGAAAACGAGGCGAAAACGGGCGCAAACGTGCGTTCGTGCGCGTCTCGGTGTCTCCACTACGCCACCACTCCACCAAGGGGATGGAAATGGAATGCTCGAGGTGGAATTTCTCGGCATAACACGCTCATAGCACGAGAGACGTGGCGTCACTCGGCTATGTGGACGATAAGTTGGGCGGTGAGTTTCCGAATTACAAGGAGCTCATTTGAATAAACATACCGAGAGTGCGTGTCTTTGTTTCGTGGAGGGCGAAAAAATGACGGGGCCTTCTACGGTTGACGACGAAGGAGGCGTTAGACCTTGTGAAACGCCAAATATAAATAAGGGGAAATATGTACGGCAACGTACGGGCGGAGCACCGGCTACGATTTAGTCCCCGAAGAACAAGGTACGCATTTCCGCCGAGATATTGCTGGACGTGGGTGGACCATCTCTCAGACGTGTCGATTCTTCTTGCAGCCAACGATCGAATGACCCGAAGAAGAGTCTGCCACGACGGCAGCAGGTATCCTTTCTCTCGAGAAGAAATCGAAAAGCGCGAAGGAGAAAACTTAAACGATCTCCTTTCAATTTTCAATTAAATCGCGTAAAAGTCTTTGATTATCCTATCCAGTAATTATCCAGTTGAACCAGTTCAATCTTGACTAGCCACCGTTCTTCTCGCATATTCCCTACCGAGAGATCCTTGCGGAGAACAAACTGAGATATCGACTAGGGGATGTTAAATATTACGACAAGCGGTGCGCCCTAAATTCATGCACTTTCTTCGCAGGCTTCGAGCCAGCCGCGCAATTAAACTTCTCGCTGAAATTCCCTGCGATAACAAGGAGGATAATACGAGCTAGGGGAGCGGGCGTTACGAAGCCAGGTTTTGTAACGCGGAAGCTCCACTCTACCGCACCACTATGCTGGTGATATATTCAGAAGAGGAAAGCGAATCCTGAGGTTTCCCTCGTGCTTCCTGGTACTCTCACTCGCGTTGGTGTTCCGCATCAAAAACGCGCCACCACCGATCGGAATTCAACGGTAGCCTCTCGCTAATTTTCGTTACGGTCTCTAGGTCGTCGATTCCACGTTCCGTAGAACGGAACGACTGTGAATTCTTGCAACGCGCCGGGATGATCCTGGTCCCATAACTGCGAAACGCGGGTAACGCGCCAATTTCCTGAGAGCCATGCACTGGCACGAAGCTCACGGCTCTCTGGGAAAGCGATGCGGTAAAATCGCGCTGCACCGTGGCGCATCGTGCCGCCAAGAATTTTACGACGCCGCGGGACGCAGAAAAGCATTTATTATTTGCGGTCTTAGAGCTGATCCTCGTTATCCTCGTTACCAAGCCGAGCCACTTCTCCTTGAGAAGAGTCCAAAAGCGAAGACGCGAGCCGAAGTAAAAAGTGGAAGCGAACAAGAAAGCGGCAGCGAGGGCCCCGAGAGCAAGAGGAAAGGAGAGAAACCGAGGCTGAGTAAGAGGGACCACGGAGAGAGCCTGATCCAAAGAGGCAGCCAAGCAAAGAGCGCTGAAGGGATACCAGAAGGAGCACCACAACAACCGGAGAGAACGAGAGACAGAGAGAAAGGGAGACGGAAAGTGAGAAACACGAGTGGAAAGAAAGAGAAAGGGAAGAAGAAAAACAATAAGGCGCAAAGAGGAGGTAGAGGATGAAGAGGACGAGAAGGATCAGAAGGACGAAGAAGAAGATGCGAAGCAAGTAAGCCGAGTGAGACAAGGACCGAGAGTAGAGTAGATAGGCACTGGCGGCGGAGTAATAACGGACTGCTCACCATGATTATAGAGCACGAAGCAGCCGGTACGTTGCTTAAATCAACAGAGAACAGAGCCGGAGGTTTCACCTGCCGAATCAATTTTTACCTCGTTTCGAGTCTCTCCTCTCGCTCTCACCCTGTTTTTCTTCCTCCACCGTGTGCCGTCTTGATCCTACGTGGGGCCCTTCCTCACTGTGTATTATATCGACCGTGACCGGTTTTCCTGCTTACCGATTGCTTTTCCACCGATCAAATCCCCACCCCTCCTCCTCCTCCTCCTCCTCCTCCTTCTCCTCCCGGAGCCTTGGTCTTCCCCATACCGGAATTGCCAGAAAAGAAGAATCGTAATATGTCCACCAAGAGCCACCGCAATCCACAGCCACCTTGTCACCCGTTGGAAATATTCGTCGTAGCGGAAATGCGACAGCCTTTGCCACACTCGTTATAGAGGACCGTTTTTACGCTCGGATTGGAAATGTAACTCTCAAAGCTGGAGATCACCTTCGGTTCACAGGATAACGCACAGCCGCATTTTTAATCCAATTAGCTTGCCCTTCCCTTCTCGAGGCGAGTTCCCTTTTATATCGGATGCATCTCGTTTTTCCTCTGCACGCTCCTCTCAAGTGCTCTCACCGTATTACGTTTCAGTTTGATTAAAATGTAGGAATGACCTTCGTAAAAAGGGAAAAATTAATATTACCCACTGGATAAAACCAGTATATATGGGATACGGTTGGCGAGCGGAAGCCACAGTTTACCTATGATCCTGACTCTCCACTTTTTCCCCCGAACCACCCTTACAGTGTCCTAAAAAGACACTCGCCACATTATCCAAGGACTCGGAGTATCCACGGGCATTTCCAAATTTACGAATGACTACATTATTCACGGTGACGCGGGGGCAAAAGGATACAGCGGTGGGCTTCCGTATTCTGGTTGGGATGTCAGTGGTAAAGAAATCGACGCTCTCCATCCCTGTGTGCTCGTTTCGGCACACGGCTCGCTAGACAACGCGGTCAGGTTTATGCGAGAACATCAAACCAGTCCTGGACCGGATATCGACGGCTTTGCACGAACGGACACATCCAAGTTTCCTGGGCACAGCTAGAAGACGTTCTCCTTGCAGCCATGAATTTCGTCTATTCGCGGTTTATGACCTTTTTCCGCTCTCGGAACAACGGTGCTTTTCACATACTCTGCGGACCGGGATATTCGCCGACCGTCTCTATACTCTACCTCAAGCAAATACTCAAGTCTACCCGTTGGCTTCGTCATCGCGAGCAATATGGTCCCAGTATCCGCCGTTTTCGAACTTAGACGGATATTTTTCGGAAAGTGATCATTGCATTGGACCCCAAATTGATCCGGCTGATTCGTAGATTTGTGTTGTCAGAGCTAACGCTATAAGATAGTTTTAAAAGCTACGCTTTCCTTGGATAATTTAACTTTATACGATTATGTTATCTCCCATCATACAAGTACAAACATTGTACGACGAAGCATCTATCACACCAGGAAAACCACATTCTATATCAATTCTTCCAGTACCACCAGTGCAATTAGCATAACCATCGGACCGCGCTAATCGGAATCGATCGTATTATCGTGTTCTTATGGTCAATTTGCGAAAACGTAGTACACACTTATCGCAAGCACTGGAAAGTCTATGCCTTCCGGGAAGAAGCACGCTATATCTGCGATTATTATCAAGCTACAGTGGCAATGAAGGTTGCAGTAACAGAACATTACGTATAGCTTTACATTCCTCCGGCCATTCATAGATCGAACAACGGAGAAATAAAGAAAGAAAGAGGGAGCGAGAACGTTGAGGTCGTAAGCCCACACACGCGCGCATACTCATACGACTGATTCGATCCGGTCGCAACTGACGATCCACTCGGCTCGCACGTGCACTCGACGACTTCGGTGAATTAAACCGCGACTCGCGGATCCGCTTGGACTCGTCTCCCATCCCGATATCCTGACCAGATATATAACGAGCCTCCGACGACGAGCGCATTTTATACGAGCATAATTGTACGATTCTCCCTCGAAGTACAAAGCCTGCTTCACCATAGAACAACGTATCAAACGCGGAAATCTAGCAAAGCGAGAGTACCCTCTTGAGAGAATAGAATCACTCTAATATGTAGCCTGAGAAACTTGACGAGAAAGCGCTCTTTAAAATTGCACCAGTTCAAAGCGACTAGCGCCGAGCGAATAATCGGCTACAATTGTAGTTTGCGAGAGGAACGTTCGTATTGCGGGTTGAGTTGCAAGGTGATTCGAAACTGCACAAGGCTCACATAGGAGAGTTTCAAGAGAAAAAGAAAGTTTCGCTTAATTCTACGATTAGAAAGACACCGGGTGTCCGAGTGACTAGGAACAAAAAGCCGTTTTCCAAGCTCGGAAGAGGAACTGACTGAGAGAGTCGAAGCTGAAAGGCGCTTCATGACGTACTCTAAGGTCTCCGAAGGGATATCATAGCGGGCTTATGACAGGTCGACCCCGCAAAACGAGATCCTCGAGCTCTGGCTCGGCCGAAGGCAGCCTGCCGTGAAATGCATTACGTATGCATCGTGCTATCACGCCGGGAATCCGAGGCCAGACCGTCGCTAATTCCTTCTCTCCTATTCTCTTCATCGCTCGTTTCCTCCCTATCTCTCTTTCTCATTCTCTTTCACGATTTTGTTAAGCGAAAACTGGTCCACGGCTAGGAGAAGAATCGTACACTCACTGCGCTATGCCACCGCGCAATATGAATTTCTTCGTAACCCTCGTCATACCTTTCTTTTTGCACCCCAAACCCCATTTCTTCTCTTATTGAAATACGCGATAAATTAATCGCGAATTCTAGGCAAACCGTGAACCGAGAGAATCAATTGTCCCGCCAACAAAGTGGATTCTAATTACGCACCCACTTCTGCCCATTTCAGTGCGAATAATTTGAGGCTTTCGAGTAAACCGCGGGCGGATCGAACAGGTTGATTAATGGAATTTTTGCATTAAGTGAGCCATAAAATCGTTAAGTACATATATTAAATAATATTGATCTAATATCGAGGTTGAAATAGCATTTGAGGGAATAGATATCCTCTGATCGTCCGCTTACATGCCTCATTATACTTGTTTAGCGACAAATCGTCGGTGGAGTTAAACTGACCTCCTAACGCGGATTTCCTTCGCAGAATGCTAACCGTGTCCTTCTGGAATCGGCGGGAATCTCGTTAAAGGATGGTAAGTTATAGCGATTAGAACTCATCGTCGAATTTCCGCGGGTAGACGTTTCTGTAGCCATTCGAACATAACTAATAATTAATCAGATTGGAGGCGATTATGCCTATGTCTATGAGCGCCTATACCCAATGCAATTGGAACACCAAGGACCAATACGACACTATCAGAGTAGAGAGGAAAATTCGGTTACACTATTTTTTATTGATGACTGAGGTGAAAGCTATTTTAGAGAGTATAGTAATACTTTGAATTTATACTAAAAAATACATCTTAAAAGTGTTTCTTTTGCTGAGAACATCTTCGATACGTGTATTTGAGTACATAGTAATATGTGGATATTAAATGTCTCGTATTTAAAATCGAACAATTATTATCGGCGCCACAATCATCTCACTATTTCATTTGCCTCATAATCGAGATGACACGATTAATTTAACGCCACGGGAAGAGACATATGGTGACCACAACCGATCCCATTACATTTATAATTGTCCGATGATATCGGTCGAATTATGGTCGAATGCGAAATGTGTCGACAGCCAGAGGAAACGTTGCGTAGCCTCAGCTTGACATCGGCTCAAATCAAACTAATTGTGGCATGATCCTGGATTGTGACAGTGCTCAGTTGTAATTGGGAACTAAATTAAATATGCAATTCTGTCGACGCCGGACCATCTGGTTCAGCAGTCCAAAACATTTATTGAATCAAGGAGATTAGCATTGCTCCGGAATCCAATGCGAAACCAATGCATAATCAGAACAAAACGGTTTTTACGTTATGGTCGTTGCAACCCTAAATGGAAGGATTGTTGCATTTCATTAAGCTTATGTAACTGCAGGTGAAACTAATTCGAAAACAAAACAAAATTACCGACAATACTTCGATCCGAGTGGACTGTACGTGCAGATTGTAAACGCTAATCATCCACACATTGCGGAACGGTGATACGCGGAATATGAATACGTATTGGCACTGCGATAAAACGTCGGGTTGTTTTCAGCACGTTCGTGCCGCGTACGCTTTTCCCTCGTTTGATACTTTTGATAAATCTGCATTTTTTTTCTCCGGTTCGCATTTCTTGTTTCACTCTCTTTCTCTTGTTCTATCTTTTTTTTTTCTCTCTTTTTTTTTTAATAAAAACGATACTTCCTCGGCCGAGCTTTAGGTCACGAACATCCCTTTCGCGGCGATATTTATGCTCTTACGTCACGAGAGAAATATCGTACAGCGAGAATCTTGCGAGAGCGCACCCGCGCGCATGTCACTACCTACATGCTGGTACCCCTGCACCGGCACCGGCCCAAGTACATAGAGAGCAAGTTAACACAAGCAAGGACACACGGCACACCCACGAAAACACATGCGCAAGTGGTTATGGGCCGAGTGCCGCGTGTTTTTGCCCGCGCATTAATTAAACTCTAACTTCAGCAACTGGCTGCATGGGCCAGACGTAATTTTCCACTGCGTGATCCTCGCGCTTTGATCCTCCGCGACCGCGTTCAAACGTGTTCTGGTCAGTTTTCGAGCAACCCCCAAAAAATGCTTGGCGTGAAAATCTGGAAATTGGGAAAACATTATTAACGAGGGCCGGCGGGTTATTACGCGACGAGATTTGCTTCTATTTCGTGGCAATATGTCCCCTTACCACAAAGCGGATCCGTACCTTTCTCTTTGTCTCTCTGTTTCTCTTCTCGCCGACACGAACAAGCTCATTGTCAGTGGAATGATTCTAGTAGAGTATGTATGTAGTATTACAAGGATTTCAATGTCTCTTCTTTTATGGAAAGAAGTTACATTGGAAGAATCCTCCAACTTGCCGAATAGACGAATTTAAGTATCGTCGCCTTGACCGATAAACGCGCGAAATTCTGTTTCGCGGATGAAAAGAGACCGTCGAGATACTCACAGGCTTTGTTGTAGGGAACACCTTGTTTGAAACTCACCGTCGGCGTCGCGGCGTACTTCGCGGAATAAGGGGAGCACTTGTGAGAAAGGTAAGCAAGCATTTCTCCAGGCCGCGTCGAGCGGCCGTAATCGATCAGCTGGATGCTGAAAAGCGGCCGGAGCAATTTCGCGCGCATGGAGATATAAGTGCTGAGCCCGACCCGGCTCGACCGGGCTTGGCCTGGCCCGATCTTGTATGGCCTGGTAGAGCCCGCCGGTTCTCCGCACTCAAGCGAGAGAGGCCAACTTGCCCCATCGAACGCGGAATTCGCCGGACGCGAAATGCAGAAAGCATATCCTGATATCATATTTTTCACAGCTCGCAGCAAGCATTTTTAAAAGTTCCGATTATTCATGAGTTGGATGATATTCCTTCACTAATACCGCCAGCGGATTCTGGGTCACGTAAATATCCCTCTGTAGTACATGTGGTTCGCTCTGAGAACACTTTCCGATAATCAGGTTCCGAGGGTCGAAGGGGGTGAATCTCGCATCGAACATTTTCGAGGAGAGCCGACCAAGCGAGAGGCATTAGTTCGCGTCGAAGAGATCGTTCGAAGTGTTCCACGGGCGAAAACAAATTCGTGTGTCCAGCATCGATAAAGAAGATAAGAGGGTCCTACGGATCGTGGTCCGAACTTGCCACTCCGGTCGTCTGGTCGAGCGGACAAAGACGAAAGAAGAGGCAGGAGAAGAAGCAAACGAACAAGGTAGAAAGAGTAAGCAAGTAACATTTCTCAGGCGGACCAACGTGGAGCCATAATCAATCCGGTGGATGTTGAAAAGAGGCGCGGGGCTATCTCGCTCGAGGATCCAGGATGGTTCCAGCTCTCTCAGCGGGAAGTCCACCTTACGTATCCGGGGTATATCGCGCCAAGTCCAGAAAATTGCACAAAGCCTCCGTAATCCGGCTTTCATAACTCTCGTATTGCGAAACCTTTCCCATTTCCCAAAGCCGCGTATGATTAAAAGTCGGGAAATCATTTTCGGCCAGCTTTGTAATACCGCTCGGCCCTTTGAGCCTCGCTTATTTGTAGCGCTGAGCGAAAATAAAATTACGCGAGACAATTGGATTTCAAAGGAGCAAATACTTTCGCCAACGGATATATGTATGCACCACCGCTTGGGAATAGATTTTCCGAACGCAATATTTGCTCTCGGACCACGATCCCAGAAATGATAATATCGGCCGCGTTCCTTGTTTATCTATGAAATTGTAATAATTCCTGAGTTTGAACAATCTTACACTGACTCCATGTACAGTTCGCATCTCCAATATTTATATACGCGCGCAAAACTCTGTCGATACGTTTCAAACATTCAATACAGTTCCAATGTTTTTCCATTTTTCCAATCTAAAGAGGAGAGAATGCAGTGGAAAAAATAAAAATCCTTCCCCGGTTAATTGAATTATGGATGTAGCCAGTGCGCCCGAAAGGTTCGTAATCGAAGCGATTACGAGGGAGTCGGATTAATCCTGCTATGTACAAGGGTAGAAGTTTCTAAATGATTTAAAAATTGAAACGGGAAAAAAAGGATAGATCTTTCCGCGTCTTACGGAGGATCTCGTTAAAATATGAATCCAATCTGTCGAGGATCGAACAGCAAAACTCCTTGCTATTACTTCCGTCCAATTAGCACGAATAATCCGTTTCCATTAGCCGAAAAGGTCGGTACATACATATACACGTGTGCCGATGAACCGCGTCCTCGCAAATCGCGAAGGGAAAGAATCGTCAGCAGGTCGGGAAGAGCACAGGAAGAGTGAGGAAGAAGAACGAGAAAGCTTGATAGAGGGTTAGGGAGCCAGGATGAGAAGCCATAATCGATCTGGCGTGCGCTGAAAGAAAGAAGGCGCGAGCTATCTCGCGCCCATGAGCTCAAACGAACAAGGAGGCAGGATGGTGTGGTCCAAGGCTTCAGGGATGGTGTTGCGGCCTCTTGCAGCCTCTCTCGCAGCGGGAAGTCCCAAGTTCGTGCAGAAGGGACTACGTCGGCGTCGTTCTCGGTTAACTAGATGCCAGCCGAGATTCCACGGTGAAGGGTTGGACGGACGGACCTGGCGAAGGTAATCATAAAGCTGCGAGGAGTACCAGAAGAAGAAGAAGAAGAAGAAGAAGAAGAAGAAGATGGAGAAGATGAAGAACCAACTCGGGATAAGAAGAAAGAGAGGAAGCCACAAGGAAGAGGAACAAGATGATATGTGCAAAGAACGAAGCCGAAGGTGAAGAAGCGAAAAAAGACGGAGAAACAGCCTGAGGACTGGCAGTGCGGTCAGTAGAAGCGTGTCAGTAAATTTAACCTAACCGAATGCCAGAGCATGTGCCTTCTCTCTTATCCCTTGCGACTACTTCCTCATCAGTATCCTTCACGAAATAGGCCCAACTCGTTGAGACGTCAATTGCCCGACTGTTCACCGTTATGGAGAAGACGCTGATGAAATTATACGTATAAACTCAATAAACTTTTTGGCCGAGGTTACTCTCGAGGGCGATCGAACAATCCGAAGGACAAGGGAATTCCAAGGAATGCCGATCTGCTTTCGCACCGCCCGGAGAATTCAATAACCATTTACCGTTAAATCGTTTCCCGGGCCACTGCAGCTTTAAGTAAAGGGTAATGTATTCGGGCGAATGGAATCCAAACGAAACGAAGGATTCTAGCGGTCTATTGGCCGTACCGCAGTTTCTCTTTCGTTCGTCTTCTTTCTCTCTTGCCATGAGTTACTCAGTCAGTCTCCGTGGGCAGCATCGAATCCGAAGAAATAATCTGTCGGCTATGCGAGACGTTCGAATGCCACGCAACGAGGGCTCTGCTTCGAGCCTTCGAGCAGACCGAATTACACTTTGGGCTCGACGACTCGAAGACTTCGAGTTTCTTTCTCACTTGGAAGATTCTTATCGCGGGAGCCTGAATGCCTCATGACTCATGGACGACCTACGATGAAGGAAGAGTGCAACACGCGGTCCTCTCCCGATGAAGGTCGGAGGTTGAACGGCGCTCGATCGACAGCTGCCACAAAGTCACCTCCACCTCTTTCGTAGGCGAGATTCCGTTGTGAGAATCGTGAACCGCTCGCGCCTTCGATCCTACGGCACGGCGCGTATTTTGTCAGCCAACGCGAGACGCCTGTCGATACCAACAAAAAATTCGCGAGCTCAAACCGGCAGGCCTACCTACCTGCGGTGCTTTTTGCCGCTCCGCATCTGTCTTGCGAAATCAATGCTGGCCCTCTAATAATAATGGTCGTGACGATGACGTAGTACAGTAATAGTTGTAAGAGTAGGTACGTTGCGATAGCAGTTGTAGTAATAATGCCAGTAGCAGTATTCACACGGAAATAACAGTCCGGATGGAATAAAGAACCGCTATAAAAATCTTATAGACGTCATTGGCAACGTTGTTCCCATAAATAGCCCGAAAACCACAAGAATTCGGAGGTAATTAAGAGGGCTCTCGAAAAACGGACCTGCCCACAATTACGGATAATCCACATGAAGGAGTATTAAACTATCTGCATCGATACCGATCGATGTGCTTGCAAAGCAAGGATCAACGAAGACATAGGAGACTGGAGTGAAGAAAAAGGACGAAAAGAACGCTGCCACGAATTTCACGCGCTTTTAATTACTTCCCGTAAGCTCGAGAAGCCTATTGATTTCCGTCTCGACGTAATTGAGCTCTTCCTCTTTCCATTCTATTTTCTCCACTCCTCAAATCCTCATCCACTTCATCCACCTTTTCCCGCATCCCTTTTGCAATTCTCTTTCTCTCTTCGCTCTCTCGATTTTTTAATCCCTTTAAGCTGCCCGATGGAATAGGGTTTGCGGTTTGGCGTGTTTGCTAAATAAACGGGAGACTCCCGCCTCTTTTGATGGTCCCCGTAGAAAGACAGCATACACATTCGTGGTCCGTACATCGCGGCCCATTAAGCGGCTAATAAGTGGACAGAGCCGGGTTACCGGTTACACACGCCCGACCCCTTCCCGCCCCTTTTACCTCTATCTTTTTCACTTTTAACCCAAGTCCGCCTTCCCGTACTTCCACTCCTACCGTTTCTTTCCGTTTATCGCTACAACATCGTTCTTTATCTCGATTCGGCATTCTATCGTTACTTCCACCCACCAGGATCGTTTTTCTCCAACCTATCGGCATTTTCTCTTTCCTTTCTCGCCTTACACAGGCACGTTCGTGTGCTGCGTTATTTGTTACCAGCTGCCGAGGCAAACGAGGCAGACGACTGTCTCGGCGCGAGTGGGAAAGCGAATGCACGGAAAGGAGAAAGTCAAGTGGGGGTGCAAAGCTGCGAGAAGATCGACGCGGAACGAGAGGCAAAAGGCAAACGAAGGGTAAGGGTATGGTGGACGGAACAGGAGCGCAAGAGAAAGACTGGGGGAAGGAGAGTGCGTGGTGCTTGAGATCCGTGAGATCGTGTTCGAGAGGGACCCATAGCCCCCAACCGAAGTTTGTAACTCCTTTTGCATCCAATTAAGTCGCGCGCAATAACTTAGCCTACACCAGACACCGATACCGAGCGAGTCTTGCCCCCCTCGCACCTCCCGTCGAGACAATGTGTATTTCGATTCGAAATTTCGATAGAATGGAAATTCATGGTAGCGCGTATATTTCAATTCGAACTTCCGATGCAGAGACACTCTACGATCGTGCGATTTATGGATAATTCACGACAGCCTCGATGCAAATAAAATTCCACCGAGAGCATTTCAGCTTGGATTATTGGAGATTACGAGTTCGGGAATGCGCCAACCAAATAGCTCCCAAATCTCGAATTTTTCACGAGTCGAGTACGTGCGTCATTGCTGTGGGCACCGATGAGCGGGTGTAATTACTTGCGCTCATCAAACTTCGCAATACCATATTCCCGATCCAATTAAGTCGCGCATAATAAAGTTAGAACAACCACGCCGGATGTCGATACCAGTGCAACCACGATCACCCTTCGGGCAAGGGATAATACATTTCGACTTGAAAATCCGATACACAGTACGACAAGCAAGTTACTGGGTCAGTTATTGGCAGTATTGGACCGCTTGGCTAGTTCGATGAGTAAAGTAACTCAACGCAAGAATATTCAATAACGACACAGTCTAAATTAAGACTGTTTCAACGATGCGTTACAACATTTACTGGGAAGTGCTGGCTAACGAAGCAAAGAGAACAAAAGGCACAACCAAGTACGTACGTACTTGCAAGATCCGAGAAAAGTGTTAGCAGTATCGTAGAGGTCATACAGTTGTCGCAAGTTCGAAATATCCAAAGTTGAAGCTGCTTATCCCGATTGGATATCCAAGATAATAGGTCAGTTATCGGCACCCCGGGCCAGCCATAACTAGGAGCTACGGACATAGTTTTGGGGTTCTCATGCACTCAAGTCTGGTGCAATAATTTAAGGTATGCCGGATACCGATACGAGAGGAACTAACTCCTTGGCCCGAGAACAATATCTGCTAACCTCTTCGAATCTTAGCCTTAATGCCTAGCTTAATGTACATACAGACTTGGATCGATCTCGTCGATTGAGTTGGCTTGTATGCTTGGTTAATCTCACAAGTTCATAAGAAACGCAATTAAACCCTCACTTACGAGTCACGATGGATTTTTTCAATAGCACACGATTTCCACTAGTTCCCATGAATCAAATTGAAAATTTCTCTGTTGTACTGTTTTGCATCGTGAAACCAAGAATACCGGTAACTGAGCGTTTGTTTATGTCCGTTCATTTCGATATTGCATTATTATAATTATGCCAAGAAGAGGAAGCATATAGCGCGACGCGTTGACTGTATTGCGCGGCTGAATCCATACGGTAATGTACCAATCGTTATAACCGCTGATGAGTGGCCAGCGGCTTACTCCGATTCTTTTTTGTTACCAATAAAGTGGGCTGTCTGACAATGAGAGCCAACGAGCCTATATAACTGGTAACTGACCGCGAAATTAACCCCACTTTAGAGAGGTATGCGTGCGCGCCCCACTGCTGCCACCGCGTGTTATTTATTAACTGCAACAGCATTCACAAAACTTGTTTAAATTGGGACAGATTGGCGTGATGCTTCATAGAAGAAAGTAGAATAAATAGTCGGTGATTATTTTGCTTCTCGGGATGAACGATAACGAGAACGCGCCAATAAAAAAGTCGGAGAGAGAGAGAGAGAGAGAGAGAGAGAGAGAGAGATACGAATGCCAAAAGAAATCGCGACCAATTAAGCTCGATTGATATCGCGACCCTCGTCCACCGAAATATCGACGCCTCCGGAGATGAAGATTCTCGAGCGCAATTCCGTTAAGCTCGCGCCCGTTACTCGACGATCAAGAAAATAAATCTGTGAGCCTGCTCGGAATCAAATTAGACCCGTTGCGATGATGTTTGCACACGAGTATGTACCACCGAGCGTACTACGTTGTACTCGCTTTACGAGACCCACGGAAATAGAGACGATAATCAGTATGCATCGAACAATCTAATTGACATCGAAATTAATGCAGTCGAGGGCAATTTATTTGCCACTTACTCGAAAGTCTGCGCTGATGCCGCGAAGGATTGCCTTCGTTATTAGAAGCAGATACGATAATGATTAATGTGAAAACCGGTTTCACGCGATCGCGCGGTCGGAAAAAGCGACCGAATATGGCCACTTAAATACAACACCGCTGAAACCGGGCTCGAATTCTGCACGCGTCGACGGATGCTCCACGGGACGATCTTCTCTGACTCAACCATTAACCGCGAATTCCGTCGGTTAAACGTAAGTCTACTTCGAAGAACAAGCACTGGAAGTACATTTGGAAGAATATCGTGTCAATTTCCCTAATCCGTAAGAAAAGCGAACTAGGAGTTTCATTTCTTTAGATTACACTCCAGGTCAATCGGTTTCACATGCCATCTGACTGATCGAAGCAGGCACTCGAAGATGGAGTAATGACTTAGGCTGGAGCTAATCACGAGAAGAATAAAGAGCTCAATGGGAAAGAAAGAGAAAGAGAGAGATTGCGATTGCTCTCAATGAGGTTTTCCGAAGGGGGAGAACGTCATCGAAGAATTCCAGTTGGCAAAATCTAATACGATAATTTAATAAGCGCGATCTGTCAAGGCTGCGTGGCTGCGTGGTTCGCAAGATAGAACGGACGGTTTCCGCGTTAATTAGAAAGGCCATTCTCCAAAGGGCTCTTAACGATCGTAATGCACACTGTCAGAGATAGAAACGTCAGATAGAGGATGTCGGCCAATCCATCACCGAGCCATTCTGCTTCCATATCTGTACGATTAGTCGCATCGTGGATATTTATCAAGAAGACTCCATCGTTTCCTTGGCTCTTTAATTGAAGAGTGTGTTACGACTGCTACTTTGGTACCTGATATGCATAACGAGGTCATTTGGTTAAGTACAGACAAAACAACCGAATGCTCTCTCTAGTCGAAAGAGCTTAGCAAGAAGCCCGTGCTGTTTTGCATCGGAATTATCTCCGTCTCGGCCGTACTAGGATTCCATTGGCTCTCTCAGCTGTACTCCGAAATGTAATTCCGTCTCTTGTATCAATCGGAGCGATTAACCCTATACTCAGAGTCAGAGTCAGTAAGAGATTCGTACTGCTGCCAGTGTGACAGTTCCCCATTACACCCACTCAACGTTTGCGACCCGATAGCCCGAAGTAGCTGAGCAAGGCAAAAAAATTGCCGATCGCAAAATTCAACGTTAAACCACCACTAGCATCGAGTTTTCCAAGCACGTACTCTTTAGCGCGAATATACTCCGTTGACTCAAGACTCTGAAGAGTGTAGCGCAAACAGAGGAATATCTATGCAAGTTTGTGAGGTCAACGAGCAATCGAGCATATACATAGCCATTCGGCAAGCGAGATGTAGGCATATCCATAGGAGGATTTAAGAGGGCAGTCAGAGGTGGCTCTTCGCAAATTTTCTTGTCACTGCCGGCCCTATTCAGCCCCGTTCGGCTCTCCTCGATGTTCTCCGAGCAAAGAGCAATGCATTTTGATAGGCCATTGTCAAAGGAAAGAGAAGGGTAGAGAGAGCATCGAAAAGTTTCGAGAGGGCGTTTCGGAATGGAGACATAACGCCGGAGTTTGCCTTATTCATGAGTTCCATGGGATCCTGGCTGGTATAACTGATGGAAGACGGGGTTGTAAGGCCATGATGGCCATGTACCAAAGTTGTATCAACGAACGGCCTCGGTCCTCACCGCGTAACGATGATAATATGCTACGTGCCTCGTGTCTGAAACGACAACTACCCGAACTGAATACACAGCCTCCCGTAATCATATATCCCTCTCCCTCCTACAGGCTTCGCCACCCAGTAGATACCCCGACACCCACTTCCTACGAATCTTCAGCATGCCACGACCTTTTACGAGGCCACAATGCCCCTACCTCAGTCTACCCCACCCTGCTTTCACATTCACTCTCTCTTTCTCTCTCTTGCTCCTCGTCACCCAATGGCCTCAACCTCCGACACAGCCAACTTGCTCTTTGCGCGCGAAATTCTCCTGTCGCGATAGGGGCCAACACAGCGAGCCACTCGTTACCACTTCGCGAGACGGATACGAGGACGTCTCTGCATCGAACGGCATCGAACGGCATCGAACCGCATCGATCGCAGTGATTAAACCCCGGAATTGCTCCGTCACGAGTACGATCGTGTCTCCTACTACGGTGAGCAGCATGTCCGTTCGCTCCGATTTCGACTTTCGAGACGGATGCAGTCGTGCCAGCCGACGAAGGGTGCGGAAAATTTCCGCAGGCTCCCGGATGCTGGCTCGGCAGTATACTTTCTGCAAGTCCAACAACTATCCCCTCTACCGTACGAGAAATGGAGTCTGACGGGAAAATTAATTATCAGAGTCACGGTGGAATGTTTATCGCGACAGCATCGTTGATGAAATATTGACAGTGAGAAGGCTCGAATACGCGGTGCGGTGGTCTTTTAGAAAATTTAATAAGGTATGCTTCCACTGGAGGCTTTGAATAGGACCCAAGATCACCGCGCACACATTGGTTGCCTTTGACTGGACAAAAATTTTCTATTCTTTTGAGAAAAATCGCTTTGCAACGGCTGCACCGCGCGCGCGCGCCTGGAGTCGCTCAGAGAGAATAATAGGGTTCGGTAATTCGTATGCTGGTCCTGTCTAAGGATTTTTAGGACACTCGACGCGGCAGCGCGGTTCGTTCTTAGTCACACGTCGGTAAGGGAATCGGTACGTGACATTAAGCAGTAATGCCACGTGGCACGACGTCCGTACGGCACGAAACTTGAAATAGTATTACGACTGGCCCCATGTCTCCGTGCTACCACTTCTCAGGTTGTCCGGCTTCAAACGGTTCCATCCTGAATGCACAATTTAATATGCCACGACTTGCATAATAAAGATCGGTCAATGCGAAACAAAAGGGAATTCCTTCCGATCCTGGCTTTACAAAATCATGGATCCTTGCTGCGGTACAGGAAGGACACAACGTAAGGTACGTATTTCAAGCTCGAGAATAAAATTTCGATAAATCCAGGTATGAATGAACCCGCGCAATGGTAAACACATAAATTCACCAGGTTATGAAACACAGCATAATATCTTTCGTTTTAACTTCTAATTTGTGAAAATGCAAAACGCAACGCTGAAATCGGAACAGATCCGGGACTGTCCACTAAAATACCCTGACTAACCTATGTTTACCCTCGACAAGAGTGAAAAATGTTTTTTCCAATATCGCCCAATGATCGTTCCGTGCGCGCACAATTTTACCGGGAATTTATCTCATCCAAAGCGCTTACGAGGTCAATAAATAGATTTCGGTGTACACTCGATTTTAAATGTAAATATTCCAAAAATCAGAAACTTTTTAATAGTTGATTTACGCAATACTTGCTGCAACAACAAACAGCGAGTACTCATACCCCTATTCGGTCATTGGTAAGCGTATCTTGACATAAACGCATGTACATGTGTGTACATACACTGGCAGAGGAAACCTCGATATCGCTGGTACCTTCGAAATATAGTATTTACCCAAAAACCAAATATTGCGGTTACAGAGCAAATGTGTGTTTATAATTACCTTTAACACTAATTACCCACTTATCGTCCAAAAACATACTGGTAACACAACCACGTATGTTTTCCTCTCGGCCACCTTTCCAAGCAGCAACAATCTTGAGAAGAAGCGGGTAGTCAAATTTCGAGTGACCTTTAACGAATCCAATTTCCCCAGAGACCGCAGAGTCAGAGTGAACAAACATTGGGATAAAGGAATTAACCGAGCGTTTAAGCGACGCGGCAGAAGCACCTGTAAACAATAAGCATACACGCCCGAACGAGCCAATGGCTTCAGTCGAGAATGAACTCGGCACTCAGCACCTCGCTTTTTCAGGGTTTCGTTCGCCCCGTCAGTAAATAATGTAAAGGGGCTATGCGAGTTGAGGTATCGTATGGACTGGTCTGCCGTAAATTACACGCGTTTCGCAGTGCCGGTGCCCAAAGGCTTATTTTGAATGAATGAAAAAGGCGAAAGTAGGGGGTGAAGGAGGAAGAGAAAAAGAGGTAGATGTCGGTATACGTATACTCCTGTACACGTCTTCATCCCGCGAACATAAGGCATTTATTGCGTTGGCCTCCGCGGCTCCGACAAAATCCCCTATCCCTCTTTCACTCCCGAGGCCTGAGCTTTTTAACAATGTCCCGAGCGACTTACGGGCCTGGCTGCTTTAACTTAGTCGGTGTTCGCTTTGAAGTAGCCCGTATACTTATCGCATTGATTGACGTCCCCTTTTCGCGGTGCTACTAACCGAGAGGCATATTTACATGAAAATAAATGCACCTTGTCAGTCGGCGAACGCGAGTCTGCGCGGTTCCGAGGGAAGTCGAAAAAAAAAAAAGAAGAAGAATTGTGATGGAACTGAAATTTGTTTAAGCCATGCAAAACTGAAAGGGATTTAACGAGTCCAGTCGCGTTTACAAACTCCCAAGAAGGAGGACTTGACGGTGAACGCGAAGCAGCGCGAGGCGTAAAGCGAGCACGACAGCCGCAGGATGACGGTCTTACCGCGATATAATTAAAAACTTTAACAATCGCTTTTCCAATGACGCACTATAAATCTTACGCGCGCTACCGCAGGGTTTTGTACAATTAGGAAGTCGTTAAAGTCGCGTAAGACGCCCGGAGAGAAATATTTCGCGGGAATACGGCTGTCGTATCGTCCCCCATAATCCCCGGTATGAAGAGCACTTTTATCTGCCGCGCAGGATCTTGTGACGAATTGATTAAACGCCTTGTGAAGCAGATTCACCCAGCGGGAAAAAGTGCCGGATCGGCAACACGGCCCCACTTGAATGTGTCGCAAGATCCCGCCGATTTAAAGACAGCAGGAGCACGAAAAAATAAAATTAACCTCCGAATTATGCGAATATTCTTGAACGATCGAGACTGCTAATTAATGAAATTAAACCGATCCATTAATAACGGAACAAGTCACGTTCCATAAGCGACAAGCGACCGCTGATCGTTTTTTCGGTTTTGATTAACGTCAGGCCAGAAGAACATGCATATAACTAATGTATATCTCTCTATTACGGTTTATTAAAGTTTATGTGACTCCTTCGAAAATTTGCAATTTTAATTCGGATGAAAAATTAGATCTGTCGCGTCTAGAAAGGGTATCCCTCACCAGACGGAATAGAAATAGCTTAATTCAACGGAAGTCAAGGTGATTTTTAATCTTCGGCAAGAAAAGCGTAAGACATACCTTCTGGAGGCTTACTACAGATACGAGGAAACGTTGCGAAAATTCTCTAGAGATAAATGTAGGGAAAGAGAAGAAAGACAAATTGTACGTAAAGAGAACATAAAGAAAGAGAAATTGTAAAAAAATCGGATGTGAAAAAAAGACACGAGACCGACATTTGATCGACATGCACTTATAATAAAACGAAAACATTAGCGTTGAGCGAAGGGTGAGAAAAAACGTAGGAATAGACCTGGTCACCACTCTGAGTGACTTGTGAAGAAACTAAAGAGTTGTATGTTGTTTCAACTGGAGATCCGTCAAATGAAGCAAGTAGAATGAGCAAGAGAAACGATTGCTTCGAATTGAGAATAAGTTAAGATCGAAAGCTCGTGAAATCCAATAACACAAACTTTAGTCGGGCTAATAGGGTGACTGGGACATTAGCAGGGCTTGTATACGATGCGAATTTCGGAAAGGTTCGACCGGTTTCGCGGGAGAAACATAAGCTCATACGTCGTGACGGGGGCGCATAAGCGCATCGCGTGTGAGTGCACACGTGCTCGATATACACGTACACCTATATAAGCTCTATCTAGGCTGAACCTTTCGAGGTTGACTTCTTGAGACACTGGAGCGGAAACACGAGACGTATAGCATGGGCTCCACGAGGCGAGTTAATCCCTTGAGACAACTGGGAGCCACGCCGTGGAATGGGAATGCCGGGGGAAACCTGGTGGTGTATTCTCACTCGCTACTCGACAATGTTATTATTACGCTCCTTCCTCCGCATTACGCGGATAATTTATGTCGCTCTTTAGGTCTAGCGAACACACACAGGCCTTTCCCCTCTTATGTCTGCACGTCGTGACCCATAATAAATGCATATAATATTATACACTAGCAATCATTCAGTCGCATAATAAATAGTAGATAAAACGTTTGAGACCCCCTACTTCTCGCTACCGAGAAAAACTACCGACTGTTGCAAGCTCACTATACGTATAGTCACATCAGTATGTATTCCGAGGAAACTACTGCCTAAGTGATTAGTTAGTTCGATGTAACAGTTACTTTTACACCCGTCTGGATAAGCTATCCGCGATAAAGATGAATTATGTTTTACGGATGGTTCTGAGGATGCCTTGCTCTCCCTCTCAGTCAGTGGCTATTTGCGACCACATTTACGATCTACATTTCAGTAGAAACGAGGAGCGAGGAGTAATCGCATAAGTCTCATGATGAGGTCTCCTCCCGTTTTCCCTACCACCAAATACTGTCGGTAGTGATCCTCTGACTGTTGTTAACGGTCTTTTAATTGGAGCGAGATTTCACCTGTAATCGGTACATCTATCTACAATACCAAGTACATACTAGTTGGCGGTACTGGCCAAACTACCACGGGTTAAGAGATTATTTTGGCGCCTCGCTTCTCCAAGAGAAATTGACATTCCTCCCTGTTGCTCTTCCTCGGCTTCCTTGGTCACGTCGCTCTCTTTGATCTAGTTTGCGCGAATAAATCATCTCGCTCGAACGCTCGCGTACGCGGATCTATTTAGGGGCGGCAGGACGTACAAGTTCTTCCTCGAGAGTGAACCGCGCGCTGCTTGAACGCAATATTATTTCATGCGGCCAGGCGTCAACGGGATCGTAAATAGTCAGAGTGCAAGGAAGGAACGTCGACGCGGCAGCGGTCCGCTGTTCGCGCATCGTGGTCGAATAGAAAACCACCGAGTAAATTGCGGCCGTTTTAAGGCGCTTAGAACGACGACGAGAGAAGGCTTCTCGAGGAAGCGCGAGCGCGTTATTGTGCACTGGCCCGCTGACGAGCACACCAACCTAACCAGTGCTTTTCGCGGCCGCATAATTTTCCCATGCCGAATGTAAATTTCTCGCGAGGGCTAGAACGAGACCCTACCAAGCTACAGGCCGCC
The DNA here is from genome assembly GCA_963989405.1 of Trypoxylon attenuatum. Lineage (NCBI taxonomy): Eukaryota > Metazoa > Arthropoda > Insecta > Hymenoptera > Crabronidae > Trypoxylon > Trypoxylon attenuatum. Next base: position 6,371,581 of record OZ022488.1, on the reverse strand, counting down.
TACGCCATTGTTCGCGTGACTCTGACCGCGCGGCCACGAACGAATTTATACCGAAACCACCAAAACGTGACAACGACTGGAAACGCTGACGACTCGAGTCGAGCAGCCGGAGGGCATCGGGGACGAACCGAGTCTTAAATTCACATTAAACATTCATCGGGATAGGGCTCGTTGACAGGAGGCCGATGGAACGAAGATACGGGCATTCCTGGTCGAGCTAATGCTAAACCGAAAACTGGTCGAGATCTTCCCGTCGACTTTTTTTCCAGGACTTCTCTACCCTTTAACCGAAAAACTCAATATACATTTGCTGTATATTTGTTGCTTCGTGACGCCGTGCCGCGCAGCTCTTTCATTCGCTTCTCGCGAGCCATGGTACGTACGATCGTATTGTAATTTTCGATTGAAACTCCTCGAGTAGAAAGCTTACTCGAAAGCGATCAAGTTTTTCTATTGTAAGTCTGACTCGAAATTCAAAAGCGTACTATTTACGGAGGCAAAGCGAGAAAGTAAGAGCAAAAGAAGTTTTGCGCCAGCTTCGTGAGCCTCAGGCGATCGAATGATGTGTGCCGTTGAATTCGGTAGCCAGAGTTCCTATGATACCAGTGGAAAAGGGATAATTTAGGCCCAACGTATTCGCATCCAAGTACATACTTGCTTCAGATGCGATAACGGTGCACCATCAACTCCGCTCGTGAGAATCATAGGAGCAGTATTATTAACACGCACGACGATTCAAAGATGTAATAACAAAACCTAAGCTCCCGTGAGAGTGCGATATGAAGCGACAAATATTACACCAACGCTGAACACAAAAGACGCGAAAAGACCGAGAAGTGAAGCAAGCTGAGTTTCAAATGGATAAACTCGTTGCACAGATCGTTTAACCATCGCCCCAGGCTTTTTCTGATTGCTTCTCTATCCTCCTCAGACACGATATTATACCGAGCAATTGAATTTCTTACACCTAGTTACTCTCTTTTTTCTCCTTCCCTATCTGTCTCTCTCTCTCTCTCTCTCACGCACGCGTACTCTAACCCCTTTCGCATCTCTTTCTCTCGTAAACAACTTCTGGCATTCGATCCTTTCAAATTTATTCAAGCGAATCGGAATTCCAAACCGTCGATTTCCAATCATTCCGTTCAGTGTCGATGCAGTTCTGTCATCCTGTGTTTTTAACCATTAAAAATTGCCGATATCCGGAGTGGTACTTCTGCGCAGTTACGGCTACAGGGAAACTGTAGGGAACTGATACGAAATAAAACTCACAAGTTGGAAAAAGTGTGAAGCATATCAGGGGGAAGAAAATTGTACGATTCGTCAAATCTATGTGTTGATCTTCGATCTTTACTAACAATAAGTCGATCAAATCAATCGAGAGAATCCAGGATGCACGTTTTAAGATCAAAGCTCCTGTTGGAAATAAGAAAGTAAATGGGCGGCGAAATTCCGAGAGAATCGACGACTCGTAAAGTAGCGACTTCCGCTGAAAGTGCGGACCAATAAATTATGGCCAAGCGGAGCGTAAATACTCCCCAGCTCGATTACCTTGAACTTAAAGGAGCAGCGAAATGAGAAGCGGGCGTGCTCTCCGAAAGAAAGGGAGTAACTACTTTTAGCAAGGAAAATAAATAAACGCCATATTGCTCGAGGGTCCCGCTCTTAAAAATAGTCACCAAGAGGATACCGGTGACGCGTTCTCGACGTGTCCTGCCACAGTGGTATAGGTGCGAGGCGGTCGTTAGCTTCGGGGGAAAGACTAATTAAAAAGCCGTAAAGGAAGTGACGCACATGCGCTTGGAAAATCTACCTCGATCTCTTCCAATCTCTCTCGCGTTCATGTATCTATACACGAATGTATAGTGCCTGTAAAATAACAGAATCCCGTCATCGCACTGTCCATTTCCAGACAATTTTCCGGCAAATAACTGTGACGTATCGTAACGCCTTTCTTAATTACTGTACATTCCAAAGAAACTTCTTCACCGCGGATAATTAAGCGACGACAGAGCGCTCTGGTGTTTCTCGAGAGGCTCGAGAAGCATGGCGATCATAAGGCGAGACCGAAAATCTGCCGAGCTATTTTTGAAGGAGCCCTAAATTTCAGAGCACACCCGCTCTTCCCGCCCGATTAACACCGCGTTGCGAGCGATTTGTCGGCTTTCTACCTCGAAGAGCTAACGCCACGCGCCCTCGACTTTTAACAGTACCGCGGCTATTTTTATTTATATTCCGGGATAAGCGCTCTTCGAACACCGATTAATGCCCCACCAGAAGGAAAAGAGCGACCAACTGCGCCCGACTGTGATATATTCCAAGGATCACTTTAACACCAAAGAATTATGCCGAACGTGAGATCGAACGCCCTCGAAATGTGCGTCGCGTGTGTTAACAGCAGTGGCTAAACGTTCGAAGAGGAGAGAAAAAGGACAGAAGATTAGAAGGAGGGAATGAGAAAGGATATGAGGGAGAGAATGATTTAGAAAGTACCCAGGGGAACTTTACTCGTCTTCATAAGAAGAACACTAAATTTGGATAATTTATAGAGAGTACAATCTACCAGTTTCAGGTTCCTCTCCTACCGTATGTACATATATTAAAGTTCCTTTAAACTCACTACGCGAAACTTCAACACCGGCACCGCGGTACTACACGCTTCCGCGAACTTAGCAAAGGTATCAGAAATTTATTTGTCGCCCAAAAGCTTGGCAATCTAATTACAAAGGATAAATACGGAAGATCACAGCGATATTTGCCATCAGCATGCTCGATTGATTCGCTACGTTTCACGAGCTCGTTACGAAAACCGCAAGCGTACTCCTTGGTGTACCACTTCGGTTTCAGTTTCCTCTCGAACGATGTCAGTATGCTTCTCTCGTGCAAATGCAATTCTTCCGTACACTCTAGAAAGCGTAAAACAAAGTGATAGACCAATGGACCTCGTGAGATTTACGCATAGAGGTAACCTAGAATATTGTGAGGCCCCATTGTGACCAGGTAAGCTTGCATGCTCGAAACTCATCTCCATAATCGAAGATGGCCAGATAAAGTTTAGGCGGAACGTGTCTTTCGTCGCTCTCTGTGCCCTCACCGGATGACAAATGAGAGCTACTGACACAGCCTCATGCTGCGAGGCCGCTAATTGGATGCGCATTATTAACAAGATAGCGCGAAACGCTTCTCTGGGCTCCGAGCAACCTCCTACCGGCAGATATGCTCATATTCTCGCTCGACTAACCCCCCCGCTTCTTCGTCCCAGTGATGCAATGTCGTGCCACCAGCTCCAATCAACGACCCCGTCAAAAAAAGGAATCCATTAACAGTAAATCGCAGCCATTGTCATAATACTCGATAACGAGTGCACTCGCGCTTTTTACGGGCGCACAAATTTATCTCTATTATCGTGGTAACAAAGCTCAGCAAAACGGCACTCGGTCGGCAGGCATCGGAATATCGAGCGTTGCCGCTTACTTGATGGCCAGCCCATCGGAAGCATACGCTTTTCTCGATGGTGATTCTGACGCGAAAATCCATGTACATACATGTACCGACTTTTATCTTCAGCTCACACAGGTGTACACGATCATTGAATGACGTGCACCTTTAGACCTATCGGTCCCAAGGACCTGACGTTTGGCTATCGAGCCTAAAGTCCCCCGGTAAAGAGTGGATACGTAAATGACAATAAAGTATAAACGGCCCGATACTATCGATATCATCGGAAACGAACCGATAAATATTGCAGACCAATAATTATTATCCGCACTGCGGGACTGCGTTCCAGTATGAAACAATTGCGCAAACTTTCAGACAACGCTCATATCCCCGGAAAAGGGGTCGCGTTCGAGGAAGATGCGTCGAAGGAATATTCGTGCATACAAAAGGAGAGGTCCGAGGAGAGTCTGTCTGCCGACCGTGCCTAATAAACGTTCATCCATCCCCTTCGCATATTCCTGGCATTCCGGGAGGCGAACTTGGGGGCATTCCAGGATTCCGCAGCTCGTAACGGTTTCACAGTCTTGGGAAGCTTCTCGAGGAAGGGAAAAAAATGAGAGGGAGAATCTTGAGAGAGGAAAAAAGATGAAATGACTCTAGCTACACCTTTGCTCGAATGGTTAACGAGGGAAGAGAGTGCGAAGAAGAAGGAAAAAGGGACGCATATACGCCGCGCCGACAGAAATCGTCTGAAGTCCTCCGACGGAAGAGGGGCTGATTCGTGTCGGTCATTTGGGGTGTGAAAGTAAAGATAAGGCCTGTTTCGAACTCGCGCGGGATCGTAAATTTTTACGACAAGTACTCGTTGTCAATGTTTCACGAAATTCCTGAACCACTGCCGAAAAATCGAATGAACCATTCTCGAGGATCTCGATCCCTTCTCATGCTCCTTTTGATCTCTATCGCGGACCCGCGATCATCCCAATTCTTATGCAAACGCTCCGCCCAATTATCCAGTTTCCGAAATAAATTCCCGAGTAATAAATGGAATGAAACGAACGGTGAAACTTTGAGTGGCCAGAGTGAACCTACTACTGCTAGTCGATAGCCGGTATAAAATGTGAATACGAAATTTGAAGGCTGAGCAAATTTAAACGTACAAGTAAGCGTGTGGGAGCTTGAGCGCCCGAGTGAACCCCTCTCGGTGATGCTACATGAAAAATGGATTAAAAACTCAACCTCGTCTCATTCGATATAGTATTTAGTTACAGCTTCAAATCTCATTAAGTACCGTACGGAAGGCAAACACGAAGCGAGCAGACAAGGTAAGACAACCGTGATAATAGTTGACCCAGATCCACTTTTGAGAGAGGGACTAAGGTAAGCATTTTCCTTGAATTCCGTGGGCGTAAGGCGTGTAGGAAAAAAACGTGAAATTATGAATATTCTAAGCAAACCATTCTCCAGTGTTGCTCGAGTAACGAATCTATACGTCAAATATTGGCTAAAATTATTAAAAATGTCGCACAACTGTTACACGCGATCCCATTGAAAGCCTCCACATTTTCGAAGCGCACCTTTTACACCGAGCCAGTGTAGATCTCGGTCAAAGGATTGCACCATTGGGCTACAGGAAATATCAGCCGAGTATTATTGGGCAAGATGAAGTTATTTGGGTTAGGTCAGGTCGAGTTGTGTTCTTGTCTGTCCGGCTCGAACTAGCTCACGTAATCATAGAGCAAAGCTTCTGATCCCTCTACCAACGAACATACATGTATACATATGAACACCTAAAACATAAAATACTACGTTTTTCTCATTGTGTCGGCTTTTCCTAGTACGACCTGTCGAAATTGAAAAATAAAATTGATTCCACGTAACCACATACCTATAACGTATGTGTACATATTTACACGATCTTGTTGAATTTGCTTCACTTGGAAGGTTCGAATTACGAGAGAAAAACAATTAAAATACTGTGTGGAACGTGCATATTACGTAGATCGAGATTGAGTCATTTCCGTCGTGTTGTCAGTGGCATTGAGCACACACGGCTTATAACGATGGATAAGTGTTACACTTAGCAAATTGGTAGAATACTTGGTCGTAAGAAAGTACCCTGGACACCTATACATACATAGTTCTCGCGTTCGCGTTGGTCGCGTATGACAACACTCACACAAATGACAAGGCCGGTCTGGTTTGAGGTATAATCTCCTACTCCTCAACGGTGGATATACCAGCATTGTTTACATGACCGGGAGGAGAGCCACCGAGCAAGCTCTATTCTAGCTCGAGTAGTATGTATATTGCCAAAATGACTACACGTAAACATCTCTCGGAATGTTCGTGGAAGCCGAACAATTTCCAATATATTAAATACAAATATTCTGTACTCGTGGTGCCTCAACCTAAGTTCCGCCACTTACTCAATTAATCGCTTTAGCGTCGTTAGCTAATGTCAATCCACGTCCAGAATCTGACGTAAATAAATTTACCAAGAAAAAAGCCCGGAAGTGAGATTGCCCCATTCAGTCTCGAAAAAAGAGGTACAAAATCCGAGGCGACACGTCTGACGGCATTGGGGAAAAAAAGTGAGAACAGCGACGACGCCAGTACAAAACAATACCGTACCGCCAAAACTCGAAACGTCGCGATGCTTCGCGACCACCACGGATACCCCTTTAAAAAGAAGAAACGTCCCAACAGAGAACATGGCAACAATTTATTAAGGTATCCTTTTGCACTGCGCCTGACAAGTCCCCGACAAATTGAGCGTGCGTTAACTCGATGGATGAATACATTCCACTTGATGTGACCGAACCCAGTGATTCTCAGTCTAGATTGACAAACGAAATAATTTCGAGAAAGGTACAATTTAAATAAGACTATTATTGTTATTCAACATAGATTCTTGTATTTAGAAATGTGTATGAAGATAATTTCAGCAAACGATAGAAATCGATGAAATGTTTTAAAAATCGATCCCTCTGTGTTAGGTCGGCCGCATTGGACGAAGCCGCTTAAGCGATGCAATCATTATCAGTTAAAAGGGGATAGTGAGGTAGGAAAGTACTTACTTGGTAAGTAAGTACTTCAAGTGGATCTCTGGTAGTCAAGTGCAACTGCTCAAACGCCAATGTAAACCTTTTTTTTTTTTTCTTGCTGCAGGTTTTAAAAGGTGTCTGCATATTCAATCATGCTACCGTACAAGAAACCCGAGATGACGATAACTCTAAATGTATCTCTCGACGCAGGCGACGACAGAAAAACGACTTAACCGGGGAAACTCAAGTAGGCGCCAGAAATCGGCGCTCGACATCTGCTTGGTCGAGTGCAATCGGTGAAAACATCTGTCCTCCTTTGCGTGAGTCCTGTCCAGGATCACTGGAACGCGGAGGCCATATATATATTTTAGTGATTCTCTTTCGACAAGGAGCCTAAAAATTGAATGCTGCCATAAATCATAGTCGATAAGAGAACGAGTTCTTAATGTGAGGACATCACCGCCACTAGGACCCCAAAGTTTCTGGTATCCTTGTTCGTTCGACTTGAGTAATTCTCTTCTCTCTTTCTCACTCTCGCTCGATCTTTCTCCCTTGTTTCATTCCCACTATCACTTTTCCTTTATCCAACAAGAGACACACCGCTCCTGTCTTTCTAACCCCTTTTCTGGACCACGTCGTGTTCTCGGCTCTACCTTCCCACTCTAAACCTCCTGGACTCTATCGGTGCGCCGCATCTACTGCATCGCCTCCCCCCTCTTTGACCGGCGGTTTGTGTTTCTTGTGTATCCTCTGCCGCGAGATCAGATAAAAAGCAAAGGGTGGGAAGCGGGATGGTGGAAGGACCACGGTTTAGTTTGTCACCATCGCTTAACGGAGGGTGGGGAAACGTGGCCAGCAGAGGAACCAGGAGGATTTATTGGACTTGTCTTGGAGAAGAATCAAGACTCGTTGTGCTTGCCACGAGACCAGTCCTCTCCGAGAAAGCCAATTAAATCGGTCGACAGTCCCAAAAGATTCTGAGTCCTCCGGTTCCTATCTTTTCCCTTCTATTTCTACCTCTGTTTCTTCCTCTCCTTCTCTTTCTTCTTCTTTTCCTTCGCCTTCTCTGGCTCTTGGTCGTTGTTGTTGTCTTCTTCTTCCTCATCTCCGTTTTCTTTGGACCTTCTTCTACTTTGGCTTCCTCCTCCACCTTTCCTGGTATCCATCTCTTCTTTCGTTCTCTCTTCGAGCTCGTTCTTTCCTCTATCCTGACCTTTAATCCGCTTCGCGCGCTTCCTTTTTCGCGAACTCAAATCGGACGTCTTATCTCCCGACCCGATACGACATGCCTCGCGACTAATGTCCAGCCAGCCGGCACTGAAGAGGATTTCGTACGCTCGAAGACGTCCGGCAAGAAGGCTGGATAACTGTCCGCGTTTCCAAGAGATTGATCGGTACTCGAGCAAAAAGGTGATCTCTTTCGACGGAACGGCTTCAGTTCCGGGGAACATTGCATTCAGGATGCTTTGTGGTTACGGAGAAATGATGAGCTTCTCTCTAATCTCAAGAAGCATATCTTCATTTTTTCACGCCTTCTACGTCAAGGCAAATTGCCGAAGACTGTCCGGCTCATACGCGCAACATGGACGACTATTAGCCAACCAACCGACTGCTGTCGACGCGACGCCGACGGCCCATTTGCGATAGTACGAACCGCGGGTTCGCTTATAGCCACCAAGAGTTTCTGAGCGAATTCTAAATAAGAGTAACGGTTGCCAGTTACCACAAACCGCACCGTGTCCGCGGAGCGTCTAATGCATAGCCAAATGGAATGCATGATTCGCGAAACGCATACGTAATACTTCATTGGGCATACGAGTATCATACGTAACCATACTGAAAAATAGATATTCACTTTGCACGCAGGGTAATTTACATTTCGTAAACTGCTTGACTATTCAGTCGAGCCTCCTCGTCCTGTTAGATTCCTTCCCTACTGGAAGAAGGTAAGTACATACAAGTATGTAAGTTACTTACGTATGCTTCGAGTTCGAAACTCGTGTCGTTGGCGTAGAGACCAAAGCGAAACGAGTACCGTGATACAAATTTTGCAGACTGTTCGCTAAAAATGACTTTTGAAATCCGTTGGGCAGTCGCCTGTTCCTTAATTTTTCAGCGACTGCTCAAATCTCAAAGAGACAGCTTCTTTTCACGAGACGGTAGACACTTTGTGAAAGGTGCGTAGATTTTTTTCGCTCGCTCGTTTCGGCGCATTCCTTTGCGTGGCGAATACTTGCGAGAAGGGCGGAAGGGGAGAGGTCGGGAGCTTTGAATGCGAGACCGCGGAATAATTTATATGGAAAGTGAGAGAGACGCTTCTTGAGGAAGCATTGTGCTTGGACTTGAATTAAACATCACCCCCTTGACTGTGAGGTTGTGCCCGTGCCTCTCGGCGATGTCGTGACTAGGAGCTCCGGGATAAAGGGGGATCAATAGGGGCGCAGGAAGTAGGGCTGCTACTATACAAACTAGCAAGGTATTCCGTATACCTCCAAGTACGTATCCCATGGGCCATACCGACCTAACGAGACAGAAACGACGACGAACTCTGATATCGCAAACCGGCCTTCCATAGATAGCGGAACACCGAGATCGATTGCTTCCAGCGGACATCTCGGCTGCACGACCACCCACCCGTCAAGTTAATCGTTTTCCTAAACGCCGCGCGCCGTGCCGATTCGCATTCACGGACACCACTCGCGTATTCAACACCGATTCGTAGTGTTCCTCCGCCACGCTCATACCAAAACCACTTTTTTCAAATAAATTCGCTATCTCTAACAATATACGCAATATTTTTGGTCTATTGATTCTCGTAACGACTCGCGCTCGCATTCGCGATAGAGAAAAATTCATGTCATGGTAATAATCGATAACTCCTGCCTTAATCGTTAGGTTTCTAAGTACTAGTATGTATGTACTTTCACTTCTTTTGTCTATAAGCATAGTTCTTATCGAGTAAACGCGTTCGAACCCAGTGGCAGCCGTAACCACCTGGACACTTATCGCTGACCCGAATAACAATGAATTTACGTCGTCACCCAACTATAATGAAGGTATACCATGACACACGATTTTCCCTCAAATTTAAAGGCACGTGGCGACTTATGCGGCACGCAGACATACCGCCATATGGTACTCGCGAGTCATTCGCGAGCCACGGTATAAGTTACAAGAAAATGTGTTGCAAATTACCGAGTGTGCCGCACATCGCGCATTCCTTCGGTGATCGGACCATCTGTCCAAAATCAAGTGAACACCTTGCTGACCGCGTCTCAGGTTACAGTACACCGCACCAGTTCGTCCGCAAGCACGTGAAAGTTAACGCCGGTCGTTCGCCGTATTCAGTGAGTCTGACTTTTTTTGCATACGAGTATGGTGATTCTACTGTTCATTGAGCAATGCTCAACCAAGAGACAACGACGATGGAAGATACATGAACGCACTGTTTCGAACAACGCAATTTGTAGGATCAAGCTAATAAATCCAAAGGATTGTTGGCAAGTATTAAATGTTTCTTTACAAAAGCAAGAATTTTATCAGTCCTGAGTCGACAGAATGTCTCAACCCTAACGCAGAGTTTCCTTTTCTCTAATTCTACTGTAGTAACCTGTTCAAATAGAAACAGGAAAGTGAACGAGGCACGGTCTGTGCCTTTAAGGTTGAAAAGAGCAGTCCTTATTTGGTCAGTCGAAAGCTCGCAGAGCCCACTGACATTTTTCACTCTAGAGTCTAGAGCTACAAGGAATCAACTCCCATGCGGGAAAAGGGAGACTCTCCTGAAATAATATTTGAGAAAATTCGTTCTTCGACAGAGAATGGACCAAGAGAATCCGAGTAGGAACAAATGACTAACAAATATGTATAAAAGTCGTACGAAACACTGTGCGTCCCGTTGGCCATCCGCAGCTGTTTCTACCGTTCTCTCTTCATTTACATCCGAGTTGTTCGCGATATCGCTGTTTCGCGTGGAATTACACGCGTCGAGAGTCAGCAGTATTCGCACCTGAAACCTTCAGGTGGAATCTGAGGATGAAAACGTGCAGTGTCACGATAAAAATGACTAGATTTCTGAGGAATTATTGGTGCGAGATGCGACACGTTATAAAGTCGGTGCTAACTGGCCTTTCGTGAGTGAAAAGGAGCCTCCAAGTTGAAATGAAGGAAAGTTTCGGAACGGTAGTGGAAAGCACCGTTTCTCGAATAATTGCGGTGCACCCTTAAGCGTTTTACTTTTCGAGAAACTTTGTTTTCTCACCGAAATTCCACCTGGCAGCTGCAACAACAGTATCAAAACGAAGGCTACGTCTTCAATACGCGTCTGCCTTCATAACCCGTCTCGGAGATCGAGGACAAAGTCTACGCGGAATAATGGCCAGATATAGAATCTATAGATCTCGCAAGCGCGTATTTTTTCAGCGGGGCTTACGTCCCTTGTCCCTAAAATTTCGAAAGTTTACCCTTACGATCTTGCCCTAGGGCACATTTTTAACCGTGAGAATGGCGGCCAGGGTAAAAATCTTCAAAGACAGTTCTTTCCTCTGAGCGACTATCGAATTTGCTTTATAAAATGTAGCGGATAGCGGTTGGCAGAGCACTCGACTTTTCAGGACAAGCATTCTGAATGAATTATTCGTCGATACATGCAATAATTGTTTAAAAAGCCTTCCTCGTAGTGTCAAGAGCATTTGCTTTTCCAGTCAAATATTTGCTGTCAGCCGCGGGACGATTTTAACGTCTCAGAGCACACACTCACCGCTTCGCGCTGTGACAGAAAGTTTTTTATTTGGGAAACCTTGTAGCCATTGTGTACCGAAGAATGGTCTACGCACACGACTTGTGTGCAGTGTATAGGACGACCGACCGCCCATTGTTTCTATTGTTTGTCTATGAGGCAGTCTGCGTTATCTACGAATCTTTAATTTAAAACACAAATTTCCATACGGTTTGGTGGATCCACTCAACCGGAACTTTCTAATGGAACTTTTCTGACCGACGCGTCACTTCTAACGAAACCATTCACCAAGCTTCATACGAAGAATAGATTTTCTTTCGTAAAATTAAAAGGACATAAATCAGCTTTGTTCGGGGTTGCCTTTTACGTATTTGTACACCAGCTATTTACGTATCATTAAAGTACTATTCTGACAAGCTTGGTGGTCTCGACAATCAGCCTGCCAATTGGTAAACCGCCCATAAACCAAAATCTATCGGCAATGCCTCGTGCCCAACCGTTGTACGCCCCAGGAAAGTGAACAAAGCCTCGTCCCGAGAGAAGATTCGCCGAAATCGGCTTCGAACAATCGGCACAATCAGCAAACATCCCCTACCGCATCGTCGCGACGAACGCACGCCCCTGCTATACCGTCATCCAGTCCGGAAGATCGCGTGAAAAGTGCGAAAAGTTCGCTTTCTGCTCGACCAGAATTCGGCAATTATCGCCGCGGGTGGCACCGGCACACGTGCATTCACGTGAAACGTACCGATTCGGAAAAAGGACAGAGAAAAGTTAACGCCGAGTCAGATACGCGTGAATCCCGGGACACCGAGAGACGGAGAAAGGGGGAAAGAGAAGGAGAGAAGAAGCACCGTTCGGCTCGAGGCTAGTGCGAGAGTGCAGATCATAAATTATCGAGGAGCAACAATGGAAAGAGGAATCCTCCCTATCTGCATGGCGGCATCGCGCCCAACGCACGAAACCCCAAATATTTACAGTGGCCAGTGGCAAAACTCGAAAGTAATAGATTCGAGATGACTTTTCATTTAACTAAGCACAAAAGGTAGCTGTGAGCTCCTCCCGACAGAGCTCGCGCCCACCCGCTGACTTGTGGCCTGACGGGACAATGTCCCTTCTCTCGCAGCCGATGCAGTAACCTACGACATCCGGATACCATTTCCACGAGGTATCACGACCCCTTCGTACCACCCGCCACAAACACTGCAAAATGTCGTTTTGTGCCTCTCCGTTTGTCAGCGGACCATTCACTACACTGTAATTGCTCGCCTCTAACTGCCAACTAATTTCTTTGAACCCGTAGAAATTTGGGGAATGGACCCCGAACAGCTGGGTTCTTACGCCCCATACCGCGCGGGTGCGTATTTATACTATTATGGTACATTTATTAATACGAGTCTCATTATGAGACAACGTAATGGGCGGTCTCCGCGTTTTACTGTTCTCTTGCCTCGCACTCTGCTATCATGCTTTCAGACAACAGAGACGCTCCCGTGGAAATAACAATGAAGTATCTGAGCGCATTTGCATGGCAATAAACTGACAAGAGCTACCGTACGCCGTTCCCATCAGTCGATCTTCCTATTTCTTTCGTTAGACTGCTTTCAGGAAACAGAGTGACTATTTTTTATTTATTTTTTTTTTTTAGTAGAACCCATGCATCCCCTCACGGATGCATTATTATCCTGAATAGTGAATTTTGTATCAAAGAACCATTTGTAACTCGTGCATTCTGCATGAAATGCCGAAGAGACTTTCGATCAGAGTGTTTTTAAGGAGAATGTTTTGCATTTCACGAATTCTGAAGACTAACAAGAAACATATATAAAACATATACCCGAATATTATTCTAAAGTAGAAATTCTCAAAAAAAATGCGATGCGTTGTTTCAACGATACGTTAATTGAGTACCCGATCCAGCGTTTCAGTTCAATGTACATGTATCTTATAATGAAATGCAAATAGTATACATTCTTGAAGGCACTAACGCACACGGTCACAGAGTATTCCTTAGTCGTTAACGGAGGATCAAAGGACGACGGTGCATATACGGTCTCTGTAGAACTATGTATGTAGCGCATAACGTTTGAAAGGGAAGACACTTTGTGCGCTAACGGTTATACAAGAGAATAGTTAGTTATTAGTGTTGACTAATTTTCTAAATGCCCACATACTCAGTCGCCTGTAAGTGAACTTGCCTCAAATCTAATTTCATATGAATTGGAAAATATTCCACGATCTCAGAAATTCGGATTATAATTTTGAAAGCTTCAGTTAAACCTCAGAAAATATATCACGGCAACTTTAATCGCTTTAGATTGGTCTTTTCCGCTTCCGTAAAGGATCCCCAAATTTACATGGCACTCGAGACACACATTACGACTTCCTGAAAAGTGATCAGGACGATGATGTATAACACACGAGATTTTCGGCGTGTTAGGTTTAAGCAGGCGTGAAAAAATTGGTATTAAAGTTTGAAACGATGCATCGGGTAGAACAGCTGCCCTTGACATTGAACATACTGCGATGCGCGTACCGCTTCCGGTCACTGAACGTGCCACGTGTTTGCGGAGGTGTGAGGGCAGCTGTGACTTTTTGGAAAAAAGCCCGACTCGTGGCCTCATACCAGTGTCATCATCAATACTTCTTGTCCCATGAGCACGCAGTGAGCAAAGATACGATCGACGACATCTCGACATTTGCTAACCTCCCATCGTTTCTTTCCCCCGATTTCTAGAACGCAGTCGTCCGTAGAATAGTCGTCGGTTTCTGCCTCCTACGGCTCTACGAACCGACACTTTTCCGGCTTCCTTTTCTTCGAGTCGCCTCAGACTAGCATTGTCCCATCCACAACAGTCTAAACTAATTATTGGAAGCTTTGCACTGACGCGGAAGCAGTCACTCGTGATCGTCGCTTCGGCAAAAAGAAACAAATTCTACAATTTGCTGACCGATCATTCTCAATGAGGTGTTCTTTACTTTTACATGAAGATTTTAAATTTTATTTGAAATGCAGGAAAAAGTTTTGGAAATGAAGGCAATATCGTTCCACCGAAAAAACAATTCTCGCGGTCGATTATACTGACAATGAGCAGTGACGAGGAAAAAATTTATTAAATTAAGGTTGCGTTAAATTAAAGTAATATTCTTTTTTTATGTTGTGTTATGCATCCATTTATATTGTTTATGCAAATTAACTTGCTTATGTAGAATTAAAATAAATATATTTGTTTTGATATAAATTTCCGGAACACGATATGACACACAACACGGCATTTTTTAGAAACCTACCTAGCGTGTTACAGGAGAGTTACCTGTATCTAAATAGATTTGAGCAAAAATACTGTAAAACAGTTGCCCGATACGTTAACGAAACGGGACGAAAATCCGAGTATTTTACGGTATCACGATGCATTGCAAGCGATTTCGGGATGGTAACAGAGATTCTACCAATCGTATCAAATTCCTGCAAAGTGTTTGAACAGAACACTACGTTAGACGTAGTCCCTTGGCTAATGGTTCCGTACGTTAGATCCAAAACAATGCCGTAATCGAACAATTTCTCTATTCGGACAAATTGTCCTCGTCGACTATTGTAATGCGATAACTAGCAGTAACAACATTTTGCTCTATTGGATCCGGCCGGAATATATATCTCCACGGATAAATGGCGTATGAGTGTTTTCGTGATTCCACGATGCCTGAAGCGAAGAGGTTTCCTTCATAGGTCGTGCGACGCATGGAGAACTTTGATCGTCATGTTACACTGTGGCGAACCACCGATAGAAGCGAGGATGGATAATCCCTTTTCGAGTAGGGACCGAAGGGCACTTTACCCCTGGGCTGGTTTGTCCTCGTTCAACTGTCCTCTCTAACCCCCCCTCGCGTCCTCGCGCTTCTCTGTGCCACGGTGTTCTTTCTCGCCTCGGGACACAGGTAAGGTAGTCAAGGTACTACTATGAGATTTTTCTTTCCACTATTCACACTATGAAAAGTGTATATACGCCCAGTCTCTTATTTTTTTAACGCGAGCTTTGACACACCCTACGATCGCTAATTAAAAGAATCTACTAACTTGCTCGTCCATTTAACCTAATGAGTGCCGAGCTAAAAGAATTCGCGAAGAGAACAAAGGAACGTGGAAATTGTAATTATATTAAAAATAATAATTCTTTTGAACTATGGTTGTAGCAGTAGTGCTATTCTTATACTGTGTCGAGGGGAAAAACAAAAAGATTATCGAAAGCTCGAAAGTCGTAACGTATATGAAAGCCGTGGATGGAACAAAGCAAACCGCGAGGGCGAATCAACGAGTGTGCACAAGGAGAAAGATGCACCAAGGAATAAATCTGTCTGGCGAACTCATACAACACAGAGAAGAACGCGTCTTTGAGCGCGCGTTACATTCTGGCTAACCACCGATATGAGAAGGAAGGATAATCCCTTTTTGAAGAGAGATTCGAGAGCAAATACTGCTCCAGTCTCACCTCGAGGCAAGCAGGTGGCTTGGTTGTGTACGCAGAATACTCCTTTCGACATTCTTCTTGCCTCGAGATACCAGAAGGATATGTTCTCCTGGTCTCTCTTTCTCTCGGTGACATTGTTGACCCTCTGCCACATGGCGTTTCGCATATGGCACACGTCCTCACAGTCGCTTATTTTTACACACTTCGTAGATGAAATTTAGCCCTGAAGAAGGCGGCCGGCCGGCTGCAGATAGCCCACCGACATCGACAGATTGTTAGCTGGACCGCGCGCGCACCAACGATACGGCTGCACTCGATTACCCCAAGCTTATTAAGCGAATTGATGAAATTTTGGAAAAGTGAGAAGCAACTGTGAATATCCCGTATAGTATAGTATATCAACCACGCGACTACCAAATTCCAGCACACTTCGTATTAAATGCTTCCAAAAATTTTTCGATGATACCCAGTAGAACGTGAAGCGTATTCCAGGGAAAAAAGGATAACAGTATGGTAGCCTGGAAACTAAACGCGCCTGCTGCCGCACTACCGACAACAACCTATCCTTCCAAAGAACAAAAAGGGGTCGAAGCTGACGCGTGCTTCGATGAACGTGGCAAAACAGTCCAAATATTTGGGTCACTGTGTCAAGACGCTCCAGGAAGCATCCATTTGTTTTTAAAACTTGAATACGGCTGAATTAATGCATAAGTCGCAGAAAAAAAAAATATATAATGGCGAGAGAAAGCGGTTGTTAGAGTTAATCGTGTGAGGTTTCGCGCAAATGTTCAGTGCATTTCGTTCATGGAAATCGACGTAGTTTAATCAGAAAACTACTATGGACGTAGCCGGTCAAAGTACCCAGCATTGGTGGAATGTAGGGGCATTTAAGTAGATGGAGCGTATAGACCTCCTGTCTACTCCATTTGCTTTCAGCCCGAGGGACCTACCCGATATATATCCCAATATTCTCGGTAACAATGATGAATCACTGCGGAGCACCTCTTGCGCAAGAAGTTGCACTTCCAGTACGCTTGTAGCGTCTCTTTGTCTGAAATGCGCGGCCCCAGTTTAGCCACGATAATACGTTCCTGTATTTCGTGCAGTTACGTAAGCCTGACGTAAAACCTGAATAAATGAGTACACACTACTTGCGATATTCATGTGCCGAAAACCTATGTCGACTCCGTTTTGCAATCGCGTCCTACATACCACCCACATACAAGGACCTTTACCAGAAGAAAAATTGACTTGTACAAAGATAGTAGCGAAATTAATCGATTTCGTCATAGCTGCCCCTTACTGTCTAGTAAAGTATACTACTAACACTACTATTCCTGTGAAATCTTTTGCAAGATGCAGAAGAATGCTCTCTCTGTCACACGAGCGACAGTTATATTTGGCATAATATTATATATACGTATGTATTTGTAGATAGCTGAACAAGCAAGTAAGCTAGCTTAATTAGTGAATATAAATAAGAAACAGCGTTTAATTTCTATATTTTATATTCGGCTAAACTGTTCGTCAAATCAGAATTCACACAAGCAATAGTATATCACGGAGCACTTCCAACTGATTACTCAAATAATGTGCTGGTATTTATTAGCCCGATAAATCTGCAGCTGAGCCGCGTTCATGACTACCAATTAGCGTTAGATGTTGAGATCGCTGGGTCAGAAGCCATATAATAATGACGAATCAGTTCAGAGCCGGTTTGGTGGTATAGCTGACTGCCTTTTATTAATAAATTCGCTTCCCATGCGACGTCCTATGAATCATTCAATAGGCAACAAGGGAGATTCTATTAGACTGATTGGTATATGCCTCTATGGTTCAACTTTAACCGATTCGTCTTCGTTCTTACGCAGAGCAAATGCATTGAATTTAGCCCTGTTCTTCGGCACACGAGACAAAAATGATCATATATAGGAAATCTGTAACGCCTGGCAATGTAATATCATATTGCTACCTATAAACCGATATATACAATATGTATTACTTTTAAACATTTGTTTTCCGATTACGCAAATTCTTCAGATGTCTGTTGCTTGTACGCAATATTAATTTGCAAAAAAAAAGGACATGATTGATAAAGAATAAATTGGAACATGAGAATTTTTGTTGTAAATAACAAAACCAATGCTAAACTTATTAGAAGACAGAAGGACCGTACTTTGTAACCTATAACCCCAAAATTGTAAGATCACACATAGTAACTAGTAGTTACACACTAGTTACACACTGTCGCATATAGTAACTGTATATGTATGTAAAGATCCCGAAACAGCTAATAAGATAACCCCTATTCAATAACCCAGTTTTTACGAAGCTTGTCAAATCTCCAAGCTTGTGCATATATCTAAAGCCCATTAACATTCTAATTGAGCGTATCGTAGTAATTAGTAAATGTGCAATTATCTACTCACGCGATATCCAGGATCATTGTGAAATTCAGGAAGCCACTTTGCTCCGCTCCACAATCTTCCCCGGCATTTGGTCACTACTACGTATCACGACTTCCACGTCAAAAACCCCGAAGACGATACAGTTAGAAATTAATTGGATAATTAATACCGCGAATGTCGTAGACACTAATTTCGTATATTACACTCTTTTGCTTTAAACGAGACTATAACTTATAAACGCGCGCACGTAAAAGATTGAACCGTTAGAGGTCTACAGAGACGATACCTGTAGCACCCTCAAGTGTCGCCATCTATCGGTTGATCGAAGAAACTTCATGCTGAAGAAATGCGATCCCTGCTCGCGCCAAATACGCATTTAGATTTGAATGCACTTATCTCGTGAAAAATATGTATAACGCATACAACATAAATATAACGATACAAAAATAAAAGACATGACGCGTTTGGAAGGTAACTTGTATAATAATCAGCATTAGATGCTTGCTTTGACCTATTTTTACTTTTTTTCTCTTAAAATGGGCGATCCCGAAAGAAACTAATTTTGCTTAATAATGTTATGTAAAACAGATAAGAAATAAACCACTGACCGATTTCATATCATGAAACGTATTTTTATTCATACGTGAACGAAAATTATCCATTGAGATATGTCGCAGGTATCATTCAAAGTACAATGCATATGCGTATATACAATACATACGGACCCTTAAGTATTACATAATTAAAATTTCATTGTCCATTCTCCGATATAAAACTCGTCGTTACATCATTGCAGTATGTATATCATTGGATTTTCGGTATATTCTCTTTAACTTAGGAAACAAGTGCGTGGTTATATACAAAATATTTTTCGTATTGCTGCAGTGTCTATATGTATAAGTACTAGGTATACTCAGAAAGATATGAGTATGACAACTCGCAGCATAGTTGTTGACGAAATTTGGAAAATTGTAATCTCAGTTCCTCATTGCCAACACACCGGTTTCTTGCGAAAATGTCACGCGACACTCGATATACCATTATGCAAAGAGCTTCGTGAATGCTTCCTTAACATACTAGTACGTCTAGGTACATTTTATGTCTTATACAATCTTCACCAACAAAATAAATACTGGGTTCGTTTTCTTAAAAAATATATATTACAATATTGCACTTAAGGTAAATATACACGATAAAACGCGTAAAAAATATACAATGAGTTCCTCTATCGAGGCACTAACGACAAGGAACACAGAAGTGTCACGTACTTAGATCATGCATGACTGTTCGTGCATATACATTTTTTTTTCTCAATTTTGCACTTAGAAAATCCTGGTTGAATGCATTCGCATTAAGCATTCTAAACTTTAGCTTGCTAATTCTAGTAAAATTAACGAAAGTAAAAGATAGTTGTAATTAGGTGTAGCAACAATCACTGACATAATTCACAATCAGTTGAAATGACAATAAACTTATAGTTCCTGTTATACTGTTTCTAACGGAGAAAAGGTAGAGTTGACGTAACAGTCCTATATACAATTTCTTTTTCGCAGATGGGAGCAACAAAATTTCTGCTAATGTACACATATTGCTAAACATCAAGATTCGTCACAGATTTGAGCCGCAGTTTCTTTAAGAAGTCAATTCTGATCGACAGTATCCCTTTAGAGCCGGAACAAGCGGTCGTATTATGTATATCGTTATTTTAATTGTAATTGCGAAAATATGCCTTACGGATATACGACAATTTGCCACAATTTGATGTTGACGCGACAATTGTGAGTACTTTTTTACGAATATCTCGGGTATACATCATACAGGCTGACAAGCTTACACGACGTTGACACACAGGACAGGAACACTTACAAACAATTAGTATTTATGCTAATGTAAGGTATTAATCCTATTCTTGCAGTTCGAGCATGGAAATTGGTAAATTTAAAGAGACAGCTAACATTATTGGAATTTGAGAATAATGATAGCTGGGCGTCTCTCCTAACAAAAAGGAGAACTGAAACTGCAAGGCATACGTCTTGTAGTACGTCTTGTACAGTATTGTAGTATACACGTAATACACGATAGCACACAAATTGTTGTTTCAATTTTCGTACCCTCAGAATTACAACTACACGGCGGTTGGCACATTCTTCCAGATTTGCGGCATAATAATAAACCGCTCAGATAAATGTTGTAGAAAAGCTCTATTTTCACTTAGAGACTACATGGAAAATAAATATCGTTGGTAAGATGGATCGAATCTTGAAGTTGTTAACGTAAGGATATTACTTAATAAAGGAATATGATATTTTACTGTACATCACTGTTTGTTTTTGCGAAACTTTACGATAAATACGATAGAGCACTGGACTCCACTTCCAATCTTTCGAACGTTGCTTTGTCTTCAAGGATCATCCTTCGCGCATAATACCACGTGTAACGCCTGTGCGTATTGTTTAGCGATAAAATAGATGCATGCCAAAAACCGAATAACACTTATCGGCGAAACTTATACTTTTCTAGCTCCATCACATTGTTTATTTGTGCATTGTTACTTATCGGTCCAGTTGTATCCTTATATTTACAGGTAATGTATCTATCATTAGATTATTAATCATTGCCAAGAAGACGAGTAATTTGGAATAGTGGATGGAATGGGAGTATTGTCACTTAAAAATTAGGAAATTACAAGCCCAGAATGGGCTGCCATTTAGCGAGTAACTTTTTCCATTAGGTTCCCACTATTCTAGTAGTGCATAGTATGTGTGTATCAATGATACACGTGTGCCATCAAGATAGTTCACTCGAGATGTGTGGAAAACAAACAGTTGCATAGCTGCATGATGAAATATACTTAAAACTTCCATAATGAGAAATAAAGCAACTTTGTATTGCACACGCATATCACTTTTGCTATCGAGATAAGGAAACGTAATTACGTAATTATACGTATATTAACAATTCAACACCGTCAAATGAAAACGGCGTGCTCAATGAAAAGCTCTTTCTTACTGGAACCATTCTACCTGGTTCCTCAAGTGTAAGAAGTATATTTCGACATAAATTTATCATTGGATATTTTGTACCAGCTTTCGATAAAATTTTCAAGCGCAATCAGTACAATACGCACAAAGCCATTTACGTGTGCCGGTTGCAATTGCTATTCTGAGACTTGATATACAGAGGAAATGTATGTCACCTATGTATACTGTATAGATAGATTTATTTTGGCAGCTTGCAAGTCAAAAGTGCAAGGCTGAAAAATATAGAAGTTGGTGAAAAATCCTTTTATCAGGGAAAGTGCACTATAATCAGCACATACACGAAGCTTACGATAGTTCGATTGTAAGAAAATACGATTTTGGGATCATCCATTTTTCACAATAAAGCTGAATAATTACATTGAATGATCGTAGATTCTTAATCCTCGAATACATATCTTATCCTCATTACAAAGGCCACTAAAAAGACGGGATCATATGTCTTTGCACATTCATAACTAAAACGTTTATGAAGCACAATTGCAAGCAAACGTTACGATATTCTAGCTAGGAGCAACTATTTAGTGTATGTATATATATTCTGTGAGATTTTATTCGGAGTATATCTGTTACACTTATCGGTAATTTTCTGAATAGACAATATGCCGAAGCAAAGTGGCGGAAGTAATGAAATTCTTCTGATAGAAAATACATCCAATACGTGATTATATTGTCTAGAATTTTTAAAAGATTGTACAGTGTTAGATAGAAACTGTACCTATATCTGCGAAAATGGATATTTTTATATTTATGTGAAATAATATAGAAAATTAGATTACATCTAATTTGGAAATATATTTGATATAATACTTGTGATACCTCCTTTTAGTACCACAGCCTACTATACGTTTACTTCATCAGTAAAAAAAGATGGATCTTTTCTATATTGTTAAATGTAGAATATCAGCGATATCATAGTTCCGTACAAACCCACATCCCGAATGTTTAATGGGATTAAACGATTTTGGCGATTGCATAAGAAACTGAGACATCAAATTATCAGCTTATGAATATTATGTTTGTCCATATGATTACATAAATGTATTACTAAATTGAAAGAAATCACTCTCGTTACAATGCAATTTGGAGTAATTAGTTGGCAAACCAAGCAAAGGTTATTATTAAAAGAACTTTGAGGAGTATATTAATATCTGCGATAAATAACTATACATAGAGCTTGAAATAGGTAGATACATAAATAGATTAAAAATGCCAACACCAATTTCAAGTATTTTAACAGTATTCGTGCCCAGTTTCTTTCTCTATTTGCGTATTATCTCAAACTTATTTCTCATGGATAATTTCGATTTTTCAGGAATCTTATACGGGGTATATACATCGATTAAAGTTATAATACCATAACACATATCCCAGTACTCCTTCATATATCCCAACGGCCAAAAATATAAAAAATATGTTAATCTCAGTCATATATTTTCGATCTGCCACATGAGTATCCGGAGATGTGCACGTATGAACCTGCGCTACGAATCTAATGATCTTTAAATACAAGTAGATACCGCCATTCGAAAGTAAAATAACGTGAAAGTTAACAAATCACCTTTCAAATAAAAATGAAATCAATCACTATACCTCCTATAGATTAAATAATAATATTGGACAAACCACAAAATTAAATAAATAATTGGACGTAAAGCTTAAAAAATCAACAAATATTCTACTCCACCGTAAACCTTCAGATTCGATACATGTATCTTTAGACATATTTGTAATTGTTAAATTCTTAGCAGTAGTGCATATGATCCATAAGCAACAGCGATCCATCCGTTAAGCAGAATAATTGTAATTTCGATAAATCACACTAATTTATATAGATACTTCTGTCATGGTCATTATAGGAAGCTGCTATCTATTTATGTTTTGCTCATTTCAGATAAATATCACATTCTTCTCTACGAGTATAGTAATATTGTAAGAGTTGGTTTTCTTTATAAGCATAATCTGTCGTAGAACTCATCGTATTCATCCCAAGGCAAAAATTATCGGCAGTACTAAAATAATGACGCAATTAATAATGTTGCTATCTAGTTCAAAGTTGAAAAAAAAAAAAATAGTTCATTGCAAGTTAATGGCTATTGAGGCCTAAATACTTGTAACAAACTATACTAAACGCATCAAAGACTTCTAGATTCAAAATAGCCTTCATCGGTTTTTAATTAAATATCATGTTTGAGATTCAGTCCTATAATAGTAACTAATGTTCTACAACCAGCAGCAAGATCTCCGAAATTATGGCAAAGCATATTGAGTCAACATTTGCTGAAATGTTGTTGTTCCAACTGTGGTTGAGATTTGGCTAATGCTGTTAAATAATGCCTCTGCTTGTAAATTCTCAGGCAATTTAGTAAGAAATTTTGCACCGTGTACAAAATCCAATTTCAATAGTTCCTCTTGATAGAGGTGCAAGACACCGAGTGCCGTTCTAAACAGGAATTCATCTCCATCTCTTAGAAACACATCCCATACTCTGCATGCAACATCCAGAGGCATCGCTTTGGCATAGACAGTATATAACCAATCGAGTAAGTATAAATCTGGACTAAGACCAGCTACTGTAAAATGAGACGAAACCTTTGGCAGCTTATTGGCAAGTATACTCGAGTATACTTTGTAATAGATGTTCATTTGTTTTTGGTCCAAAGTAAAGGCTGCTCTATGGCAAGGGTGATTCAGCAAATTAGCAAAACAAGCAAAGGCATTTGGAGGTTCCATGTTAAGAGACAAAACTGCCCCTACGAAACTCATACCTTGCACGTAGCCTACGTCTGGTCTATAGATCGCATAGGCTGCTAAAATACCTTGAAGGCTATCGGATAATGGTCCACCCTCTTGAAAGACACATAAAGTAGGAAAGGTACGAAAGACATCCAACTTGATCGCAGCTAGTGTTTCATTCGCAGGATTAGACAGTGCTCTCTCCAAACATATGTTGTACAGATGAGGCGTTATATTTAAATTATTTTGAATCGCAAACATCCACACCTTACCGCGAATACTTGGAGGAAGTCCACGCCACCATAGCTCACGTACCTTTTTAGTGTTTTTAACACTTTCAAATTTAGGTAAAATCTGAGCATTCCATGTATAAGAATCCTCCGCTAATCTCTCTTCTTCTTTCAGTTGTAGCTCCCTTTGTTGCTTACGTTCTTTTTCCTCCCGCAATTCGCGTTTTCTCGCCGCTTCCAAAATTTCATTGTATTGCTTACGATGACGCTCTTCTTCTATAGCATTTTTTGCTGGTAAATTTGCAGGTCTTGGTTGCTGAATCAGTGCCAAGCTGCCACCCACTTTATCAGCATTTCTAGATGGGCTGCTCGCAGGTGTCGAATGCTGAGAATCCTTAGTTTTCCAAGAAAAAACATTCTTGGAAAATAAGGAATTTAAACCCCAGCGTTTAGATTTTTCACTTTTGTCCACAAAATTTTGCTCTTCAGGCCCCAAAAAACTCCCAGTGGGAGATACTTCACTAAGGGAAGACACAGTACTGCTACAAGACCGAGGTAAACTGTTTCTTGGGCTACTATTTGCACTGCCAGTTTCCAATTTCATATATCTATCTATATCGACTTTTGTTTGCTCGGGACTTGTACAAGGTAATTCGGCATACTGAGATTTACATTCTGTCACGGTATCATTAGACACCGTCCTATCTTCCACCGAATATATTTGCTTCGTGGAAGGGCTATAAGCCAAGGACATGCTTTCCAACGCATGATTTAGACTAGTCCCTGCGACTCCTACAGAAACAACATGTCCAGCGTCGTACCATTTATTCTCCCTAATGTGGACGCATAGGGCTTTTGTTTTAAGAGGCGGCACAGAGGCTACGTCGCATGCCAAAGCTTCATTAATGTTTACGCTATTGCACGATATGGAATCCCCGTTCAGCGAGACCAATTGTTGTTTACCAATTTTTGGAATAATGTTGTTCGCTATATAACAACTGGGATCCTTTCCCGAGACTTTTAATACTTGATAGCCGTTAGGCACATTTCCACAACGGGATATTATGCATGGCGATGCATTTTGCAAGGGAAAAGTATGAGTATTGGTCTCGCTTATGTGATGGGGTACAGGACTCTTCATGATTGATGTCCCTCCCCTAACCTTGTCACTCCATTGATTGTATTCCTCCTTACAGTTGTCGAATTCGAATTCACTTTCTTCAAGAAAATGTTTTCCGATTGGAGCTCATGCATACTTCTCTAACAATTCTCAAGGATGACAAGAACACACTGGAGATCGTTGTATACCTAAAAATATTTAACCCTATTAAGGAGACAACACCCAGAAACGCAGTTGCCAAATTGATGCACGGAAGATGTTTATGTTTATAGTTGGAACATGCTTGGACGAGACGATTGAGATTAATAGTTAATGCATATTAGATTTACCATGAACGTCACTTCAGAATCTGCGTGCTCCGTTCGTAGAAGATTTTCGATGCAGCAATTTTCTTTGTACAACCTTGCCAACGTTACTTTGTACAGCTTAATCAATCAGTTAGACACGTTAAATGTCTGGATTCAGTATCAATTTTCAACATCACAATTGTGATTTTCATTTGAGTTACTGTCAATTACACTTGATTACACTATCCAACACTGTCACTTCTATGCACTTCTTTATTGGAACATTGGAACAGTCCGCTGGGGTTTTCAATAAACTCGGATACATTTATGCGTTACGAATTTTCAAACAGGAAATCTAACTGCTACCATATTGTACCGGTAATGTCGCAGAAGTATGCATATATATCGAACACTGTACGTTTGATGCTGAGCACTGCGCGTTCTCTGTCAGGTTATAAGATAAAGTCAGATAGAATCAGATAGAATCAGATAGAATCTGTAGGCAATCTCTAGATAATCTGTATGTAAAAAATGCATGAATCGCACTTTACGTCGGAGCGAAAATCCCTAGAATTGTGATACTAAACAGCTGATCACGGATAGTCATACCGAGGAACATCGGTATTAATTGGAAGGCTGCGGAAAAGTGGGTTAAAAAAGGTCAAGATATCACACGCGTCATAGCTAAGTTAAAAGTTCAACAAACAATTCCACCTGAATTATCGAAATATAGTTATAGAAAGTTGATCTTCCATTATAACAGATGTTTGTTGTAAGAAATGTCACAAATTGATATTCAGGACTTGGTTGATAAAAGCAGGTAAGACATCTGTAAATGTTGCAATTATACTGAGAGTTATGTGTAGAATCTGGAAGGAAACACAAATATCTGTACGATGAAAGTGTCATAATAGACAAAATCGAATTATCGATACAACGATATTTCCAAACACGTACCTGTAATAGTGTCGTACATACATACCTCTGTGAGACAAGATTTCGTCAGATATTTTTAAAAAAAACCAACACCTACCATTTGACCAGTGATCTCAATGTGTTCATTCCTCGAATATGTCTATGTCCCACATAACTTTGATACAATAATGTTCCACGCTTATTTATGAAATTTTGTAAAATAGAAAAAAAAATCCTAATACCAAGAGGATTTACATAAATTTAGTTTTAGTAGTTTCAAATAAAATCAATTTTAACTGTGCAAGGGATTATAAGACACAAACACGGAAATGATAATGTTATTGGCATTCCCAAATTTATTTTTATCGATAGATTCTCAGTGATAGGCGTAATTATAGATATTTTTCAGTATTCGCTTATTTTCTAGGTTTCCCAATGGTTGGCGTCACGTTTCTTTGTTTTTATATACACCAGTGGGATTACTGCTTGTATTAATACGTTCTCTGGTCGCTTTACAACTTCGGCTATTAGTATCATTATTGCCCGATTGTAATACTTTAAGAGTATTCTCCAGCCATGTATTCAGTTTTATATTTGGCATCACCGTTAAGACTGATCCTGAATCTGAAATACCAGATGAGGAGTCGAGAGTTATAATTGCCAACAATGTATCTGTTCTGGACCATTTTGCCATATACAAAATTACAGGAGCATTGTCTCCTAGTACATGGAAACTTCCGAATCCACTGAGCAGCTCGATGGGTCTTCAACAAATGGATATGAGTAGTAAAGATGCATTAATTGCCAACATTAAACAGTTTCTGTCTACCACAAAGTGTAAAATAGCACTACAACCAGAATTTAACACGACGAACAGTCGTGTTGCTTTACTGAAATTCAATTCTTGGCCATTCAGCATAGAACAATCCGTTCAACCAGTGGCAATTAAAACATGGAGGCCAGACTTTGTACCTGTACGTCTCACCGCAATGGCATCCGCATGGTGGATCGACGTATTTTGGTTCATGTTTGTTCCTTACACAGTTTTTATCATTAAGTACCTGAAACGTAAAACAAATGCAGATTATGAAGTGTTAGTGCGCGAAGTCGAAAAAGATATCGCAACAGCTCTTGGCATTCAAACAAGTTCTCATACTGTAGCTGACAAATCAGAATTTGAAAAAAGATGCTTGATGGAAAAATTAAACAATAGAAGACTTAACAGAAGAACATCACCGAATTCCCAAATAGCACAGAACGTTGAAATCCAACGGATGGTAAGACAAGTCAGCGAAGTGCTTCCATTGGTTCCTCACACAGTTATTCTCCGAGACCTTCGTAAGTAAATTACATTTCCTTTGGCATTTAGAAATATAATTTCATTGAAATATCGTATCTAATAACCATTTGATATTTCTTTAGTAACAACTCGTAATGTCGACATCACAATTGCCAATATACTGGAAGGCATTGTTACTTATACTCCGGAACCAAGTCCATCTACATTTTCACCACCAGTACCAATACCCAGAGCCCATCCTGGTATGATCAAGGATACAGGTACTTTGGCAAGCTCCTTTCAAGAGAGAAAAGCTAAAATGATTCAAGAAGCTAGGGAAAGGTATATTCAGAAACATGGACTTAAAACTTGCTAACATTCTTATTACTGTTTTATTGTGATTATGCTCCAATCATTGAACACAAGTATGTAATGTTTTGCTGTGTATGTATTTACTATTATGTGAATATAATTTTATTTCTAAAATACTATTGCATAACAGTATCAATCCTAATCCTTTCTTACGAATATAATGTAATCTTATTTTTAATACTATGCGGTGGAAGACTTTAGCAGGAATAGTTACGTTACAGTCGGTTTAAACATTATTGGTACTATTAAATACAGACAGTCTTAAAATATAGGAATAGTTGAATCATGGCAAACGACTGTATTTCTTATTCCTTTTATCAAATATTGTATTATTCAACGATTCTTATACTGTTTTCAATGTCGTAACTTACATTACTTTGGAAGACATTTCATTTTTAAATTAAGTCACTACACAAAAGCACATAGAACATTTCTGCTTACTTTTAGCAATATAGAATATATTTAAGACTAATCTATTCTTGTAATTACTCCTGTAATTTTCGATAAAATTATGTTGTACATAAAGGGTCTGCCAAATGAAGCATTACCACAACTGAAATACAATAAAGATATAGAAACAAAATTGTGATTTTATATTTGAATATAAGATTCGAAACATGTTTGCAGCTAAGAATATATATCAATTATACCAAGAATATGTTTTCATCTGAAAATAACAATTCTAACGTTTCATTAAAAAATTAGATCACAGTTTTTAATTACTCATAACGGTTCGTAAAACTAAATTTTTACAGCCTAAGATTACCAATGCATACATATTTTATGTCGACATAATCATCAATCCCATGCCTGGAACCTTCCCTACCTAATCCAGATTCTTTTACACCCCCAAATGCTGCTTCTGCACATGAAATTAAACCTTCATTTATCCCAACCATTCCAACTTCTAACTTTCGCGCTACGCGAAATATTTGTGATATGTCTTGGGAATAGAAATATCCGGCTAATCCAACGGGTGTATTATTTGCTTCGTTCAGCACATCGTCTTCTGCCGAAAATTTATTAATAACCGCAACAGGTCCAAAAATTTCTTTGTTATAAATATGCATATCTTTTGTGACATTTGTTAGTAGCGTTGGGGCGTAGAACAGTGGCCCTAAGTCTGGTAAAGGTTTACCACCGCAGTGAACTTTGGCACCTTTTGTAATTGCATCCGTTACTAAACTGTCCACCATTTTTAATTGACTCTCTTTAATAAGAGGCCCATGAGTAATACCTTCCTTACTTCCATCTCCCATTTTAATTTCACACTCAATTTTCTCCAAAAATCTTTCGACAAACTTATCGAATACACCTTCTTGCACAAAGAATCTATTGGCTGATACACACGTTTGTCCAGTATTTCTAAATTTACTCGCCATAGCACCGGTTACTGCTAGATCTACGTCCGCAGAATTAAAAACAATATATGGCGCGTTTCCTCCCAGTTCTAAACCCAGACGTTTCATGTTAGTAGCACATTGTTGATATAAGATTTTTCCGACAGCTGTAGAACCAGTGAAAGAAACCACTCTCACTTTAGCATTATCGCATAGTTCTTTACCGACTGCAGCTGAATTTTTTATACTTGTTGTAAGCACATTAAAAGTGCCAGCTGGAAATCCAGCCTGTTCTGCCAGTTCAGCTAATGCAAGCGCCGTTAAAGGTGTGTCTTCGGATGGTTTAACTACACAAGTGCATCCTGCCGCAAGCGCAGCACCTGCTTTTCGTGTAATCATGGCATGCGGAAAATTCCAAGGTGTAATTAGAGCAGCCACACCCACGGGTTGTTTCAATAGTATTAACTCTCTATTTCGTACTGGAGCTTGCAATACTTCACCATTAATACGTCTAGCCTCTTCCGAGAACCATTCGACAAAAGAATTCCCATACTTTATTTCTGCTCGAGACTCTGCCAATGATTTTCCATTTTCTTTCGTTAAAATTTGAGCAAGTTCTTCTCCATGCTTCACCATAAGATTATACCAATTTCTTAGTAAATCACTCCTTTCCTTTGCGGTTGTCATTTGAAAACTCTCAAAAGCTTTGGCAGCTGAATCGATTGCTGTTTTTGTATCGGTTACGTTCATATCAGGAACATTGTTTACAACAGATTTATCAACTGGGTTAAAAACTGGAAATGTTTCACAGGTATTAGCGCTTATCCATTTTCCATTTATATAGGCTTGACTTTTTAACAAATGCATTGTACGTTTTATTATAGGCAGATTACACTTAGAAGCGTTCTGCAAAATATGCATCCTAGTAAACATTCTATTATTCTAAATTCACTTCAATCTAAAAATAAATCGAATCATTGGTTAATTTTTAATCAGCATTATTATTTAGAGATAATACTATATTACGTACAATTTTAATTTAAAGTAATATTTGGAAAAACTATGTTTTATAATGCTAGAACTTGCCTGAACGAGAAGAATATTCCGAAATAGTGCACGAGCTCGTAGTTGCTCGTAGTTCTGCCTTGGTACGTCGACCGGCTGTAACAAATTATTGTTCAGTGACGTTACCAATTCACTGTTCCAATTATATTAACAGCTTGGCCTTGTAAAACTTATCTGTGATTGATGCACTGATACCTACTTACTTGACCCAATGTTGTTGCTTGTTGTTGCTGTTTGTCATTCGAAGCTCGATTGTTCGAAACTGTTCGAAACATTTGAATACAGAGACCAATAGAGACTACCTGTGCTGCATCAGATATGCAGTGTTATCCTTGTCAATAAAATTCTTATCAGATATAATACGCAATTTATCGTGTGACGCGTCTTAACAAATAATCTCACGTGCAAATATATTCTGCTATTATGACCACGAATACAAAGAGAACGATTTATGTCGGTATGTACAGATTTTATTGAACATTATTAAAATTAACCTGAAATTGGTAAGCGGCATCAATACCGGCAAGAGCGAAACGTCAAATGCCAACAATTCATTAACTATTTCACAACTCCATAAATGTTAATTTGCAATACTAGTTAATGATTATTGTAGCATTTTAATGTAACTATGATTTACCAGGCGGCCTGGCAGAAGAAGTAGACGAAAAGGTCTTACATGCGGCTTTTATTCCCTTTGGAGAAATAGTAGATGTTCAAATACCATTAGATTATGAGTCAGAAAAACACAGAGGATTCGCTTTTATTGAATTTGAAGCTGCGGAAGATGCAGCAGATGCGATTGACAATATGGTATACAATTTTGATAACTCAATCCTTTCTACATTTAATTTTTTCAATACTTTAAATTTTTGATATATAATTCTGTAGACATCATCAATTTCTTTAATCTCATTGTGACAAGTGTATCCTGTACTGTCGCTAACGTTGTAATCAATCAAATTGCATTTTCCTGATAAACAGAATGACTCTGAGTTATTTGGTCGAACGATAAGAGTAAACATTGCAAAACCACAAAAAATAAAAGAGGGTTCATCAAAACCAGTATGGGCCGACGATACGTGGCTACAGGAACATGCTGGTGAAACACTTAAAAATAGCGATGCTACCAAGACTACTGAACAGGCTCAAGTTAAAAAAGGAAAACAAAACCCCCAAGTTTACTTTGATATCAGTATTGGTAAACAAGAAATAGGAAGAATTATTATGATGTTAAGGGCTGATATTGTCCCAAAAACTGCAGAAAATTTTCGAGCGCTTTGTACTCATGAAAAGGGCTATGGTTACCAAGGCAGTACGTTTCATAGGATTATTCCTGATTTCGTATCCTTTGAAAATTTAATGATACTCACTTCCTTATATTGTTTGCGTCTTTTGAAAATAGCTATACAATATTATTCTTAACATAAGGATAGATGTGTCAAGGTGGTGATTTCACGAATCATAATGGAACAGGGGGTAAATCTATATATGGCAACAAATTTGACGATGAAAATTTTGAGTTAAAGCACACAGGACCTGGGACTTTGTCGATGGCTAATTCAGGAGCAAATACAAATGGATCACAATTTTTTCTATGTACAACACGTACTGATTGGCTAGATGGGAAACACGTTGTGTTTGGGCATGTATTAAGTGGTTTAGATGTTGTGAAAAAAATCGAAAAATGTGGTACTAAAACAGGCACTCCAACTCAAAAAGTTGTTATAACAACTTGTGGAGAGCTGACCTAAATAAAATAAGATTAATGGAAATTACACTCGAAAAGGATGTCTTACAATATGCTGTTTTTACTGTACACGTTTCTAATAAATTACATTCTTATTGTAATACTTGTCTGAATATTATTTTTACTGACAATCCTTGTCACCTGAGTACAGGTTAGTGATTAGAAGTTTTGTGTCGCATAAATGCTCAATTTATGTATAAATTGATAGATCAAAATTCTTCCATGCCGAATATTATTCTTATTTTAAATAACTATTTCAATGTGGCATATAGTAATCTAGTTATAAGTGCTGTGCATATTTAAATAATAAAAATAATATCTCGGATATCTGCTGTAATCAGAATATAGGTTCAAGGTCCGAAACTGCAAACTGCATCATCACTAAATGTAATAATTATCACGAAGAATTACCAACGTAGTTGGAATACTTGGATTAACAGCTGTTTCTACAATCGTTCATACAAGCGCGTTTAGTCACTCAACCGCAAAAATAATTTTTGAATCCGTTATAAAACTAGCGCGTTGAAGAAAAACTAAAAGCAAAGATGCTTCGGACTTCAATTAATCAAGGAATACGAAATTTGAGCTCGAATTTGCAATCGCAAATAAAATGTCGTCGGTTAGAAGGCAAAGTTGCAGTCGTAACTGCATCTACGGAAGGGTAAGATATATTTGTATAATAATTTGAACGATTTCTAAGACAGTCTATGATTTAAAAAAATCGATCATAAATTTGTATATGCATCAAATACTAAACGCCGTCTAAATTTAACATTATTTTAACCGAAAATTGTGCACTTTGTTGTTAGCATTGGCTTAGCAATAGCAAAACGATTAGCGCAGGAGGGTGCAAAAGTAATGATTAGTAGTCGGAAAGAGGCGAATGTGCAAAATGCAGTCAAGCAGCTTCAATCAGAAGGGTTAAATGTTTCTGGTACGGTCTGTCATGTTTCCAAGTCTGAAGACAGACAAAATTTGTTTGGAAAGGTAATATCCAAAACAAACAGTAATGCTATTGGAATATCATGAATACTTCTGAAAATTTACATTGTTTTTTTTCAATTCGCGCAACATTAATCATTTTCAGACTAAAGCAGAATTTGGAGGAATCGATATACTCGTTTCCAATGCAGCAGTAAACCCAGACGTGGGAACTGTTTTGGAATGTCCTGAGAAGGTATGGGACAAAATTATGGATGTTAACGTTAAAAGCACGTACTTATTGATGAAAGAATCATTGCCTTATTTAAGAGAAAGAAAATCTGCTTCGATAGTTGTGATTTCCTCAATTGCAGGCTACAAACCTTTTAGCGTAAGTATAATATTCATTTAGATATGCGGACAGAAATAATTGTGTAAGCAAAAGGAATAATTATCTAGTATTAAGAATTGCTTTTTAAGTATATGCAAATTGTGTCAATTACAGTTATTAGGCGCTTACTCTGTGAGTAAAACAGCTTTGCTTGGCCTTTGCAAAGCTGCAGCAGAAGACCTTGCTTCGGAAGGGATTCGTGTTAATTGTATTGCACCTGGAATTATAGAAACCAAGTTTTCCAATGCTGTAAGCAATTAAATATTATAAGACACAATTCTATCTTCAGATTAGTTACGGATGACATTCAATGTAATTTTCTTTACAGCTTTATCAGTCTGAGAGTGCCAAAGATATATCACTGTCCATGATACCAATGAATCGATTCGGTTCACCAGACGAAATTGCATCTGTTGCAGCATTTCTAACAAGCGACGATGCTTCGTACATAACAGGAGAAACAGTTGTTGCTTCGGGCGGAATGTCAGCCAGATTGTAATTATTCCCTTATCGTCATTATTGTGATACCCATACAGGATATATACTACTGTAATTTGCAAATGTAACATAGCTATTTTTTATATTGGTTTATATAATAATATAAAATGTCTATTAAAATCTACTATTCTTTGTATAAATTGTTCAATAATATATACCCAAGATACACCAAAGGAATAAAAAAGATGCGGAAAATAAAAAAAATTTCAATTTCCAAAATTAGTTACACAATTTTAATTAATAATTTACGATTAATGACATTATATTCCGATAGGTGTGCTTTAGAATTTGCGTGAGTCAAATCAAATCTGATTATTCTTGTATTTGAATACGCGGAGTATACACCGTCGTTGGTGATTATAGTTAAATGAATTACTCCAATACTCGTATTGAATGTACCGCCACTGAATGATCGATACTTAAGTTGTAAGAATAATCGCAAAAAAAGGACACGTGACACGTGGGTGTTGCGCAATTGCAGTACATCGATATATACACACTACTTTTGTGCTTGTCAGTTGATCCAAGTCACAAGTGATCACACCTAAATTGTATTCAATACCGTGTAAATAGCAGTGAAAAACATGATCGAAAAAGCAGAAGAACTTGAAGAAAGTAATTATGCGAGCGATTACGAAGCATGGGAAATAGGTGCCCAAAGTGGTGATTTTGATCAAGCGGGTAAATAATAATTAATAACTTAAACATTATTTACTTTCGTCTCCTATCAGCAAGGTATTAATACTACAGTGTTTAATTTACAGAATTTGAAGCATTAAACACCCAGCTGGTTCAATTGAATTCTGCTTTAGACAATTTGGAACAAAAAACTATTAGTATCCATGCAGAATTAATCGAGCTTCTACAATCCAACCGTGAAGCTAGAAAACAATTCCAGAAATATCGGAAGGAACATGATTCGGATGGATCCGAATCGAGCTCATGAAGAAATAGTAGCTTCGTCAGTTATTGTAAAAGGGTTGGTTAAGTTTGCAGGCCAAGTATTTGTCATGTATAATACATATTTTTAAAGCATGCTTTAATCTAAAGGTATCGAAAACAGATTGCAAGATGCAGAAGGTAACATTGTAGTACAATCTGTATTTATTGACAGCTGTGAATAATTTCCTTTTCTGTAATAACTGATTTGTTTGTGGTTCTTTTCGAAGGAATACAAATCGCAATAGGTAGATAAAAATTCGGTGATTAGTAACATGGGTACAAAAGTATTACAACTTCCATATTCAAACCCTTTGGAGTACATTCTTTAAACATATAAGTTTTAATCTTATGCGAAATGCAATTTATTAGTTAAAATGTAATTAAAACATTGATGTACTATAAAATATAGTATAGCATTAAAAATATCGATAATAAATGTACATACCAATATATACATAAGAGTATTTTGTATCATACATTATGAGCATATTGCGCATCATACACATTTTCAAAATGATAAATTTCATTAATTGTATAGAAGGAGGATTATGCCTTCAATTTCATTGACTTTAAAATATACTGTCACTGTTATTATTCCGAATAACTTTTGTTTATGTACGTGTTTGTCACATATTACAAAAATTCGTTTTATGAGATCTCATATTGGTTTATATTTTGTGTGTCTTAACACAATCGATTACCAATTCTTGAAACATCTCAGAATTAATATTTTGTATCAAATGAACGTTAGGCTCATTGGATAATAGATGATCGAGTACAACTTGTCCTCTTGTTTGACTGCCAAATAATTCGATACCTGCATGGTAAGGAGTTACCTCTTTGGCAATTTCAGGTCTAAGCAATATTCCTGCTAAAACAGCATCACAAGCGATATAAGTAGGAAATCGTTTCTTTGCTTTTAAATACCTTCCGTGTTCAATAGTATTCATTAGATCGATACACGGATGATCCATTTGTCCTAATACATTTTTTCTCCAGTCCTAAGAAAAATTTCAACATAGGATAAATAATTATGTTGAATATAATTATTCTAGATAAATATAGACGTACGTGTGATATATTAGAAGTCAAACATGTTTCCCACGGTAGCAGCCACAATGGCTTTTGAATACTATTGAGAACTATATGAACACTTTCAGGATCTGCATAAAAATTAAACTCTGCCTGTGAAGTTATGTTGCCCTGTGCTGTTAAAAGTTAAGTACAGATTGAGTAATTTTTTCTTATTAGTATTTCATTAAATTCACTGCAATGTATTTCTGAATAATCCTATGGTACCTCTTGAATTTCCACCCATCACAAACAGTTCCTTCGCATCGTGGATAAAATTTGGATTCAATTTTGCTGCTAACGCAATGTTTGTTAGCGGTCCCAAGCACACAAGCGTAATTTCTCCTAAAGTTATGTACACAATCGTTAAATGCACAAACAAATAGAACACAGTTAAGGAATATAACGCTTAATCAAAAACAAATTTAAAATACCTGGATTATCTGATATAATTCGATTTAAAGCATACACTGCATGTTCTTTTTGCAGCTTGTCTGTATCAACTTTATCTGTATATATGTCTCCAAAGCCATCAGTACCATGATATTTATCATTGGCTGTAGCATGAGCATTTGGAGTATTCAGCAGGGGACTGTGAGCTCCTTTAAAAACTGGAATCTGTGAGAAAGATATATGTATGCAAGTTTCAATATAAAGCTAAGCATGCAGAAATAGTTAAAAATTTTATTCGTTGAATTCGTCGATTTTAAGTATGTTGTCGAAATCAACATTTTAAACAACTTTTTTTTTTTAATGGATACGACCAGGGTAGCCCCTCTCATACACACCACCAATTTTTTTTAGCCTTTCGAAAAAAGCGAAAATTGGGAATAATCGCTAAAATGCAGAATTGTCATAAAACAACATTGCAGCATAAATTTTGTTAAACAGTTGATAAGCGGTAGGCGCCCGCTTAGCATCTGGACATATTTGGACCTGAGTGATCCCGACAGATATACATGTGTAGGAGCAGGATATGTATGAGTAATAGTAGCAGTACATAAAATCTATGGTAGTAGCGGTAGTTTTTTTGTTTTTTTAAATAATACCACGGAAAAGAAGGTCGATCGATGATTATACATACGAAGATAAGTTCGAAATGTTGATTTCTGCAGCAAACTTAAAATTATATGGAAATCGATAAAGACGAAAAATTTACAAGGACTTGTAGTTTTTTACAATTCCATAGGAACTTACATCAGTTGCATTACAAATATGCAATGTTCTGAATACATTGTGAACCACATTGTCCACAATGGTATTTCCATTGACACAAGTGATAGCTTTAATTTCAACTTCTTTCCGTTTATGGGCCGCGATTAAGATAATCAATGCTAAAGCATCGTCAATACCCGCATCACAGTCTACAATAATGCTCTTCCCGCACATTTTTTTGTTTGTAACTGCAAATAAGTGATTACTTAGAAACTTGGAAACGAATTACAATAAGAATTCTAACTGATATTATCTGCGAATACATCTTACCCGACTGGTATTCAGTTATCTCCGCGGTTTCGAAGTCTAATTCAGCTGATTTTACTGTAGCACTTATCAATTTATGTTACGAGTACTCTCCCTGAAATCTCCGCTGATCGATGAGTATGACGATATATTCAAGAGCTCCAAAGTTATAACAAAATTAACATTTCTGCTTTAACAAAAATACATACAATTTCTTATGCTGACATATCACGTAATGATACCCTTATACACGTGTCATATTTCAACTAAATGATTATATGTAATAGTGGTACATTTATTCGTAAATAATTTCTTGAATTATGGTTTTAGTGCGGTTATCTCAGATATAGCTGCATCTGCATGTACTCTGATAAGGAAATATGAATAGATAATTCTGATTGGACATTGATAATGAGTTTGATAATTTCTTGATCGTTATTGTTGCGTTACGTATTGTCGAGAATCTAAGGGCTAGTTCTGATAAGGACTGGTGGGGAATTTGCGTGAGTAAGGTGCCGGTGAAGTGCTACAGACTCTGCTTGCTATAACGCGGGTATTTGAAATAATAAAAGCTCTCAAAGATATTTAGTAAAGGCGAAGCTGAGTTTGATTCTCCCAAGTAAAACTGAATAGAATTTATAGGATCTCTCATGAGATGTTCGCTCGAACGGTGTCAAAGATGAAGTCCTTGTGATCCTTGGCGTGCGGCGGAGTCCTTGAGGTTCTCCCACTCCGCGCAGTGGCCTATAGCTTGGCTGGGCCTACCTTTCTAGTTTCCAGTATACATACGTCAAACACGTCAAATCGCAGATTGCCCATGGTAAACTGACATGCGTCAAATTCCGGCAATTGAAGCTGTGTTACCTGTTTTTTCTTAAAGAATCGGACAAAACTGAAACATTATTGAATCTTACATTTACAGGCACTGCGCATACTTAAGAATTGAAATTGTCAGCAAAGAAGTAAAATGGATGAAGCAAAATTTTTAAAGAGGTACACCAAGAAACACATATTAACATAAGAAACTTTGTACAAGCCGCTAAACTCAACTATTTACTTATAAGATACCACATTTTTTATCTTATTGCAATTAATACTTTCTCTGCACGTTGTTCGGTAAACTAATAATGCATCATTTATATTTAATTTAAAGGAAAGTAAGATCTGGCAGTTTAGATGTTCATCCAACAGAAAAGGCCTTAGTTGTGAATTACGACGTTGAAGCTTTAATTCTTGGAGAATTAGGAGACCCTATGCTTGGAGATCGAAAAGTATTTATCACTTTTTCTTCAAAACGCTTGTGTTGTGTATAATTATTTTGTGGTTCAACAGTGATCCAACGGTTAGCTGGTATTATGAGAATTACGGACTATTATCATTTTTAGGAATGTCAAAAAATAATAAGATTGAAGAGTTTAAATGCAGACACAAATGTATCATTGCTGGCTAAAGAAGTCATAGAGAAATGCTCCTTGATTCATGAGTCTAAATTAAAAGAAGTCGAACAGCTGATCTATTATTTACAAAATAGAAGACCAAACGATACTGGCACAAGTGAGTGTCTTATATGTATATTTCAAGCTAATAGTAACGAACTTAATGCGTCTTAATCGAGCGAATCTCTTTTTGTAGCTATGGACACAGGTTGTCAACCTTCTAGACCAGCATCTTCGAATTCAATCAATACTGAAAATGGTGAGATCGAGCGTGCAGTGATCAGTAACGTGGACAGTTATATTGAATTATTATACGAAGAAATGCCAGGTAAAATTAAAGGATCATCGCTAATTTTACAATTAGCCAGAGTACCGGATAATCTGTTGGAATTGACCAAAAATGGTAAGATATGCTTATCTTCAAACATAATCGTTTGTTGAGCAAATTTTACAAAATGATTCGTATCTACCATTGTTTCAGAATCACTATTGAGTGCATTGGCTAGAGTATTGAGAGAGGATTGGAGACGCAGTATTGAACTATCGACAAATATTGTTTATATTTTTTTCTGTTTCTCAACATATAGCCAATTTCATAGCATTGTTCTTGAATACAGGGTAAGCGCAGAAATAATCGCTAGTTTGGCTAGATAGAGAGATTGCGAATCTATTTTCTATCAAATGAAGTTTTATATTAAATATGCATTTTATGACTAGATCGGATCTCTATGTATGGACATAATAGATTTTGAGTTACGAAGATACGATCAATGGAAAGATGACATGGAGAAGCGTAAAAGACATTTTGAAAATACAACAGGTTTGACATTCTACCCCAGTGTGCTTAACGAAAATATAGAAAGAAAAATAAAGTTTACGGATGATATTTGGAGTATCGAAGG
Organism: Trypoxylon attenuatum; assembly: GCA_963989405.1. Taxonomy (NCBI): domain Eukaryota; kingdom Metazoa; phylum Arthropoda; class Insecta; order Hymenoptera; family Crabronidae; genus Trypoxylon; species Trypoxylon attenuatum. The sequence goes on along the minus strand of OZ022488.1, from coordinate 6,331,739 downwards.
ACCTTTAGATTATGAAATCAAGAAGCGAAACGCAGAGACTGGTACTCCTGTTACAGAAAGTGATATAAAAAAATTAAAAGAAGACATTGAGAAAAGTAGAAAGAAATTTAGAAGCTTGACTAAAAAACAAGAGCAATTATTAAGAGGTTGGCAAATTTTGAATATAGTTCTTTTGGATCTTTAAAGATTCTTGCAACTAAAAAACTTTGTTTCAGTTGGATTTTATCTATTGTTGAATATTGCTGAGAACATAGAAGTTGAACGTAAAATGCGGAAAAAAAACATTATTGAAATGCTTATCAAAACGCTCGATAGGTCGAATCCTGATTTACTAATTCTTGCAGTTACATTCTTGAAAAAGTTGTCAATATTTCGAGAAAATAAAGATGTGATGGTAAGAGAGTTTTTAAAAATTATAAAACTATTACTATTTAGCTAATTAATTGACATTGTATGCGTTATTGTCTACAGGCAGAAGGAAACATCATTGAAAAAGTACCAAGATTATTGCAAAGTAACAACCCTGATCTTGTTTTGTGCGTGCTGAAGTTTCTTTTTAATCTATCATTCGATGTGAAACTTAGATCAAGAATGATTAGGGTTGGTCTGTTGCCAAAATTAATTAAATTACTTAGTCAAGGTAAGAGATCAGTTATTAGGCATTATTAGTATAAATGTTATTATAAATCTTCTTGAATACCTCCAACAAGCAATTTTCCCATTTTACAGCTGACAGTAAAAGTAAATCTACAATTCTTGGTTTATTGTATCATGCAAGTATGGATGATAAAGTTAAGACAATGTTTGCAAATACAGAATGTATTCAATTAGTAAGTATGAATATTAAGAACATAACAATTTTACATATGATACTAATAATATTATTTTCTTAAAGATAACAAACATGATCTTGAACACAGAAGAAGATCAGTTAAGGGTGGAATTGATAGCTCTGGGTATTAATCTTGCGAGTAACAATAAAAATGCACAACTCATTGTCGAAAATAATCTGTTGCAAGGTCTTATCAAGAAAGCATTTAGAAATCAAGATGCATTAATCATGAAAATGATTCGTAATATATCGCAACATGATTCTACAAAAGAAAGTTTTATAGTTAGTAGAAACGAGAATTATTGTATACAGAATGAAACTGAAATACGTGACAAAAATTACAACTAATGTCTTTTAGGAATTTGTAGGTGACTTTGCAATGGCTTTAAATCGATCAGACTCTCAAGATTTTGTGTTGGAAGTTGTAGGAGTACTGGGAAACTTAGAACTTCCGGATTTAGATTATTCTCAAATACTTCATCGCTGCGACTTAATTCCTTGGATACGTAACAATCTTGTTCCAGGTATTTAGAAAACTTGAATATATACCATTTGTCTATATACATATACATGTATACATAAAATGTATGGTTTATGATTAAAACAAATTTACAGGCAAAGCATCTGATGATTTGGTACTCGAAGTTGTTATATTTTTGGGTACTGCTGCTTATGACGAAGACTGTGCGCGTTTACTTTGCAAAGCAGATATTTTACTTTCACTTATTGAGCTTCTTAAAGGTATATGAGAATTGAGTTGTAAAATTACTGTGACCAAGGTTTACTAGAATAGAATCTATCGAAAATTTGTTTAATTTTTCAGCGAAACAAGAGGACGATGAAATGGTTTTACAAATTATATACGTTTTTTATCAGATTGCAAAGCACGATTCAACTAGAGATTACTTAATACGTGAAACAGGCAATGGTGCGGAAGAGCTTTACGCAGTAGTAATTGTAATTCATCTTTTTTACAAAGACAAAATTAAAATATTGATTTTCACTTACAGAGGCACCTGGATATTTGATAGATTTGATGCATGATAAAAATCCGGCGATCAGAAAAGTGTGTGACGCGTGTTTAGATGTAATTGCAGTACGTTCCCCTTTCACAAATTTCTTAATATGACCGTTCAAAGCAGTTAAGACAGACATTTAAAGTAATTTATGTGTCTTTATAGATGTGCGATAAAAATTGGGCAGCTCGCATAAAAGTTGAGAAATTTAGATCGCATAATCAACAATGGTTGGAAATGGTTGAGTCAATAACAACGGATACGGCTAGTCATGCAATGCCTGAGGAAGATGATGCTCTTTCTCCATTTATGAGCGGCGAACTATTGAAACACACGATGCTATTTCCTTCTGGTAAGAATATACCAATGTTACAAGATTTTTTCTTACAGCTCGCTTTTTCTAATCCGCTAATTTTGACAGGAAACGTAGCATCGATCAATGCTGATGATGGGTTTTCCGTCATGAAGAATTCTTCCGAGTCTTCAGAGAATCAATGTCGGCCACCGAGCAGGTATTGTAATAAGATATATGTAATTACAAATATAAGAACAATATATAAATATGTTCATTTGCCATATGTATTATTAGGTACAAAGATTTCGATGATATCGGAGAACATATGGCACATTCAAAATCACGGATGTCCATCAGCTCTGGTATAGAAGATCTCTATTATAATCCCAGAGCTACGTTCTCGGATTTAAACAATTCACAAATTTTGTAAAGTGATTTATTATCAGTGGAGATGAATCCACCAGTTCAATACTGCAATTTGTTTATGATATACAAATCTAATAGCTTTATTCCAAAAAGATTAAGTAATTTATATAAGCACAGTTAAAATCTTTAGATCTAATTGAGATTTAACATATTTATAAGAATCATGTAGGAACCATTAGAACACATAATCACTTATAATTTATAATAATTTTCCGTCACGTTGATCTCATTTTTAAGTATTTTTCAGGCTGTGTTTATGTTTGCCTTGTTTGTAACTAGTTTAAATGGATGTCTAGTCAAAGAGTTCACCGTCATTTTGATAAAGATATGTGCTGTATCTTATCATATTCGAGTGATCGATGCTTTTGTAAATTATATACGTTTTGAGTACCTTTAGTTTATTACTAGCAAAATAATTCAGAAATCTGCACTCTTAAGATTTCTTTGTTACCAATATTTTATAGTCAAACTTGAAAATACTCTATGAGGATTTGTTTTTCGCAAAAATCCAACTGCTTAGACAGTACATTTAGAGAAGCCTTCGTCGATTGATTTGTAAAGCTTTATGTGCTTTTAAAATGAAAAATATATCTAAAGAACAAATAAATCATTGCCTGATAAAAATTCTTTATTCTCCAACATAGCGAATCATCATTAATGCAATTTTGGCTTATTATTTGAACTTAAACTTTTGCGTATTATAATATCAGAGTGTGGTCTAAAAATAATTGTATAACTATTATCACCATCTACAAAAAATGAATGTTCCTTCAGATGCCAAGTAACAGGACTATCCGTAAATCCTTGTACGTGTAAAGCAATCCATGGCAATGTATCCTGCGATTGTACATATTCATTTAATAATTTATACAGTCGAATTATGTGACTTCTTGTGAATAGTCCAATGCCTTGCATGTATTGTACTTGGTTGACAGTTATACATGGTAGTGGACATACAAAGGTATTCACATAATCATCCACTTTTGTATTGTTCCTAAAAATGTTTTAAATAATTCCAGTCCTTGTTTCAGTTCATATTAGATACAAATTTATATTCTATACACACAAATCACCGCAGATACTAAGAACGCCAAGCCATTCAAAGAATTTTTCTAGTTTTGTATTTTCTGATATTATTGGAATTCTCAAGGAATGTTCAGTTCGGTTGGAAAAAGTTTCATGACAAAGATGTACACTGTATCCTTGTTCGTGGAACCAAGCTGCTATGGACGATGGACAGATATGTTCATCTGAAAAAGTTCAAATATTATGCAAGCAGAAACTAATTCAAGTACAATGCAATTATAATACTTGACATTATTACCTGGGGGATTCCATGCTATTATTACATCGAAAGTTTCTTGAAAACGTTCTGTTAGAGATGTACGAGTATGTTCATAATTCTTCTTACCAGGTACAAAAGAGTCTGATTTTAAATCAATTGTCACGACTTTTGGCGATGCGTGTTACCGATAAAAAAAAAAGAAGAAGGGGAAAAGTAGAATTGGAACTATGAAAGAAAACTTGTTATGGACTAAGGGTAAATGTAATGACTAAAAGGAGATTTCGTGTTAAGAGATTTCCACAACAACTAATATCGCTTAATACTCATTTATTACGCTAGACACACAGCAAACAGTTTTAAGCTTAATGCTTATGTTGGTGGATTCGTACTTCGAACTTTAAAGGTATTCCAAAAATATAGATATTGTATTACATAATAAGTTTTGTCTGCACTCGAGTTCCCAAGTTTTTAGCTATTAGTATGTGTACATAAACGCAAAAATATTTTTCTTTAATTTCATTTTTTTCACACTCTGTCAATTAAAAAACATAGAATGTTACTTTGCATATTATGCAAAAAAGACACTGGGGCTCGTGTCCAAGTCTGTGTTACTTTCCTTTAATTCCTCTCGAAATGTACATAATTCAGTAGGCGATATTCCTTGCCAGTTTTCTAATTCTGATAAGCGTCGCAAATTGTCGCAGTTGTGTATCAATAATTGTACGGTATTCATTGATAAATCATGGCCATATGCTATTTTCAGTTCCTCTAATTTACTCATTGGATTTTGCGAAAGTATTTTTGCCATTGTCAAATCCGAAATACCGGTTGACGATCCCAATTGAATGAAGCGAATATTTGTGCAATTTGAAAGTAAAAATTCAAGATGAGCATTTACACAGTCAGCAACACATTTGACCCTTTCGAGTGATCTGAATGGAAGAACTGCTAATTTTCTTGGAAAATTTGAAACGTGTTCAAATAGCTCACAATTGTAAAATACTAGATTCTTTATATTTGAACAATATTGACTTATCTCCACAAGTGCATTTAAATCAATCTCATCTACATGTTCCAAGTGAAGACTTATTATCGAAGAGCCTTTTATTTCCAAAAGTGTCCTGACGCCATGTGTATAAAAATTGCAAGATAAAAGCTTCAATTCGCGTAAATTATGAAGTGCTGCCAGAGCAGTTAATTGATCAATTCCTTCATCGCGTAGTAGACACAAGCTCGTTATGTATGGACACATATCGACCAATAAATCTAGATGTTCTAAATGAAAATTTCGGCTTTCAAAAGATTTTATATGAAGAACGTTTTCCGAATTGTCCTCTCTCTCATGTAACGTCTGTAAGACATAGCCAAACTGATCACATCTGCCAATATCTTCGATACGCAAATGCTCTAAGAACAGATCTGCATATCCAACTGTAGACATAGAAGTTCTAAACAATTTGATTTCCCTTAAATGTTCGCACATGAGCAAAGGTACTACACTGCGATCAGTGACAGATCTCGAAGCAGTTACATCTATTTTTTGCAATTTCCTGCAATGTTGAGCAAGTGCTAGTATAATATTGTCCGTACAATCGAAGCATAAAGTAAAAGAAATTAAATTAGGCATTACAAAGACACCATTAATAATAAGTTTTTCAATGTCAGATGTTCTCCAACCAGCCGATCCTGATCCTAAGTCTAAAATTCGAAGGCCAACCATATTATGTAGTTTGTTGTACAGTACATGCCGCATAATTTTTGGCCAAACGGAAAATTCTATCGTTCTTAAATTAGTTCCAACAGCTACTTCCGATAAGTGAAGGACGACAGTCACTTCGGATAAGAAAGCTGTTGTTACCATATAATCATTGTATGTTCCGCGAGTTTCATTAATTAAATCTACAATTGCAGCTAGTATTGCAACTGATATTCTGTCATAAAGATGTAGAGGTACGCTAGAACTAAGTAAAGACTGCATCAATTGTATCATAGATTGTAATTTTTTATGGCCACGTTCAGGATTTGTTTTTGATAGTTGGCAAACTGGTTGTATAATTGCTTTACCGAATGTCACGACAAAATTCCCAACCGAATAGATCGCAATATCTACTAACGAAGGCACTTTGTGCTTCTTAGGCATGTTGTCTATTGCTTACGATATTGTGCCTCAGCACTTACCATTACGATTGTGCACTTGCCGGTCAAAGAAAGAAGGCGAACCTTCTAGGCCCAACTTCTGGTAATCTTCGTTCAACACGGAAAGAATTAAGTGTCCCGTAGGCGTGATAGCAATCACATTATTTAAGTCAATCTTCTTTCCCACCGTTATAAGGGTTAGTTCTCCTAAAATTATAATACTATCGTAAAGCCAATAAACTTGTGTATAGCAAAAAGAAATTTGCCAGAAACATAAAGCCTAGAGAAAGCAAAAGAAAACTTGTCGAATTATCTTACCTTTTTTAACAAATGCCTCAATGAACTCTCTATTAAGTAATTCGGACACGTGCACAGCATTAATTCGGTAATAATCGGTATCTTCTACTATACAACTTCGCAATTCATCCGGGACATTAGCAGTATTAGGAAACACCAGAGATACCTGGCAAAAGGCCCACATTAAATGCGAATAACGTACATTTGTATAATTTGTCAAAGAATAACCTCTAGAAAGAGAATACAAAGCCGTTAATAATATACACTTACTGAATGATTAAAATAATGTGTATCGACCGCACTGGGCACACCATTCTTGTTACAATTTCTTGTCTCCAAGAAATAATGATGTTGAGGCGGTTTAAAATCCCATACTTCTGGACTAAGCATTTTGTAAGAGTGAAATGGCTTATTATTTTAATACATTTTAATTCTTATTTCGTCTCATCTTTAATATCTTTTACACTTTCTCCGCAATTGTAACGTTACCTTTTGCGGATTTCGAGAGATCCGATCACTGTGTGTTGCACGTGTTTATACTTTTTATCACACAGTTCGTCAGCTGTCGTCAGCTGGCTCGAGCGGCTTAAACTTCAATCGTGCGCCGGCCATCGGGCAGGGCACGCAAGAGATTCAATTCTCGCGAGTCGTAAACTCGCAAACATATACTTGTACGAATAGAACTTCTTTGGAAAACAGTTATACATTTTAAAAATGAAAGCTATAGAGCAATATAAATATAACAATTTATTTATAATCGATAAGAAAGAAATATCTTAAACTTATGATACATAACTTATACAAGAGTATGAGTTTACAAAATCTCTGAATTACTTTCGTTTTCTTCGATTTTCGTTAGGATTCTTCTTCATCCAATATTTAACTGTACTATTTGGTCTAATACCAAGCATAGCAGACTTAGAATTAACATCACGCATAATAAAAGGAGAATAGCCTGCAATGTAGTCATCCTCCAAAGGATTATTCTTGGTGCGTGCTAATCTAGTTAATCTTTGATCGGGTACTGGTTGATCTTCAACCAAAATCGGATTGTTCGCGTGTTTACCACCTCGAGGCATTGGTAACGAGAACTAAAATTTGAATGTATTAATATTTTATAGTTCAATGACCAGATATATATCAACACTTTGAAACTCACCCGCTTTCCTTTTTTTGAAATTGGCCTTCGATAATTGATGTGAACCTGTGGCTTCCCTTCGTCGTCTAATGATACAGCTACTTTTTTTAAAGTTTTATGTCCACAACTCGGACAAAATACCTTGGTCATGATACTAGTAGTCTTAAAACACGCGTAACATCTAAGAATAAATGTTCTCATTTGTTTAATTACTTTTCCTTCTAGCGTGGCCACGTTTAAACCAATTTGTTTTAAAACATTTTGCATGGCAAAATCCATTGTCAAGCACGCTACTGTCACTGGCTTTTCTTCTACCATGTCTAAATCTATTTCCTTTTTGACTATTGCAATGTTTTCTGAAATATAAATATAGGCAATGTGTATTGCATACTAGTGTGATCTAGCATGACCATTACTATTACTAAGAAATTTGGATAGCTAATAGTGACAAATTCTTTGATCCGTTCTCTTTACGTAGTTATGTTTGAACACACAGTTCATATTAATTATTAAGAATAAACAGATCGATGACAGTAAATGAAAAGCGTACTTGGTGTAATCCAACTACTATCGTCAGCGTCTTCATTGTCTGTACTTTCATCATTGTCATGGTTTTCATCCGAGTCATCTTCATAAGGTGTATTATTTAAACATTTTTCTTTGTCATCGGTATTGGCTGTTGAGATTGGTGCAAGAATGTCATCTACATTATGTTCATTTTCAGCTGTATCTTTGACTACAAACTCGGTTGGTTCACAATCTAATTTGGAAAATCTTTCACATAACTCCTGTTTAGTATTATCGTCCGTGTCTGGGGTTTCATAATCCGATTCTGAATTACTTCCATCTTCGCTATAATATGACGAATGCTCTGATTCCTCATTTTTCTCATTTTCCTGCTGATCTATAATACGAGACTTTAGTTTCTTTTATTATTTGCAGACTAGGCCTTACATTACTTACCTTTTACATTTTGCTCTGTGTCAGACATATTGTCGGTATTTAACTACAAATACAAAAAATCAATTATCATGTAAAATTCACTGTTTCTGATATGTTGAATTCGTATTCAATTATTTACATTTTTCTGTGGTACAAAGAAGCCAGCCATTGGCTTCAAAAAGTCTTCTCGTAGTACAGTAGAAGAATCCACTGTTTTCGACACAATTGGAGTTGTTCGCAGGTGGTCTGTTCCAACATTTTCTTTTTCATATTGATAAGTAAGTGCAATCACTTTTATGTCAGTAGCAGATAGACTACAATAGTCACCGGTCTTCTTTGCAAACTCCGTAACTGCGAAAATATGATAATAGATTATAAAGGCACTAAGTATTTCACACATAAATAAGATTAATAAATAATTGATAGTTTTATGTCATTACCAAACTTTATATATTCAGGAGATGCTTGCTTAACCTTCAAATCATATGGTAAAACAACCAATCGCCGCAATTGCCGTTTGTTTGTAATTTCACTTACAACATCCTGTTCAGTAATTATATTGACACCAATATCCTGAGAATACATGAAACATATTAATACTTTGCATTCCCCCCCCCTGACAGTGTTTTAATTGCACGAGGTACAAACAAGTTTTAGCAATTCACCTGCAGTGGTGCATTTTTTATAAAAGCACTGGTATCCACAATTAAGTATTCCGTTTTCATATTCTCTGACATTTTTATCGGTTAAATACTAACAAAATTTTAGCAATAAAATGCATGTATGCACGCTCACGTGTCAGCTACAGTCGGCTAATGTACTTGCTATTGTTGTATGTTGCTATATCTATATATTTTTCATAGTCCTTCATTCGTCCATTAGGGGGTGTGCAGGGATGTGTTTGCGTACATATACACACATGTGTATGTACATACCTGACACAGCGGATGTATTTCTGCCAATCTTCACTCGTCCAATTGTCCTATTATAAATATAAATACATCTTTACAGAAAGTACGGCATTACATTGTGCTACATGATCTATACATCCTATCCTACATCGATTATAAGTATATGGTTTGATAGAAATGAAACAAATGAGATAACCTCTTATTTATGTGCAAAAATTTCATTTTTACGTTTGACAAGCTGCAAACTATAAACAAACATAATGTCTGGAAATGACATAAAACAATCTCTTAGGAAACTTGAATTTCCATTTTGTGCGAGGGACGCTTTATGTAGAATCGGTAAGTACCACATTTCGTTTTGGTTATACAATTGTAAACACAAAAACAATTATTCGATCGACATTTAATATGTAATAATTTTTCTCCGTTGAAGAAATATTATGTGGCAGACCTGGAAAACAAGTGGATCTTCAAATGGATCTAATCTCCGAATTTGTATTCGGTGAAATAGAACGACGAAAGAAACGAAATATGACAGTAGCCATACAGGAATTACAATTGATAGAAGTGTTGAGTGATTTTTTTCAAAGTCCTGGTGGTAGTCCTGCCGTACGCAATGCTGTCTTTTTATCGCTTTTCCCAGCAGACAGTCCCAGAAATAAAATCTTGGGAAACTTGGTCTCATTGGCAATTGCGACGCAAAATAAACCTGTATTAAACGCAGCTGGCATTTGGTTGCAGCAATTAGGCTCGACTTCTCCGCAAAGCGTAGGACTAGCCAGGCATGTACTAAATGACTATTTTGTCCTTACTCCAAAGTCTATCGAAAAGTTGAAGCAGCTTCCTGTACTTTCACCACATTTCACCGCCAACTTACTGACAGCAATAGGTGAAGTTTACGAAGACAAAGATCCACCTACAGAATTGCTTGGATTAGTAGGTGAATGGATCGACGAAAACCCAAGTCTTTTGCTAACTCCGTTAATGGATAATCCTGCTCTACCAACAGGCGGGATTCCAATGACGCCCATCACTCCTATAGCTGGCCTCTTTAGGTACCCAAATTCAGTAACTATTATTCTTCGTGCTCTAAGAACTTTGAATAGTTCATTATCGTCTTATTTACTTTCAAGGTGGTGCATTTTGAGTCCCTTACGTCACAATTCATCCGATAGTACTGAACCACAACCAGAAGACCAAAAGAAACTCTACTCTAAGATACAGCAATTGTTAATGGACTCAGTTCTAAGACTGAAAAATAGTGGTAGTAACAAACATGCAATATCTGCGCAACATTTGGTTGCAACTACCAGACTTCTATCTACGCATCTACAAAACCGTACTAACGCAACATCAGTACAACTTGAATTAGCTATGGAAAGACTAGCTCAAGCAGTGAGCGCTGCAATGTCAGCAAACTGTATTTATGGCAACAAACGTACGTATAATTTATTTGTCTGTGATCTTCTGTGAATTTTTACAGTAGTATGAATACTTATGTTTTGTTTCTTACAGAGGAATTGTTAGCTCTATTGCAACCTTTGGCATACCAGCACTTTTTAATCGAATGGACTTTGCAAACGTATGCATCCAAGGCTGCATAATGTGATTCGTTGCTTACACACATTACATATTTTCAACACTTTGTACATACATTTAACAATGCACATAATAGTAAAAAATTCATACGTTTTTTATAACAAAAATAAATATTTATCTTGTGTTAAAATGGTATTGTCCGTAATTGTTTGTAAATTTAGAATGGTTTAAATGTTCTCTTTGATTTTAGTTCTTGCAATCTCTTTTTATCTAATTCAAACTTCTTTCTCAGTTCCGCCAAGTCTGTAAGGTATCATCATAGAATTGTATATTAGCAGGTTATTAATTTAAGATATTTAATAATGATTATTATGAAGAATAACTTACTCTGTTTTTTGGCTTCTCTGATCTGGAAAGTGTAAAAGTTTAATAGCTGTTTCTTCTTTTTCTTCTGCTCATCTACATTTTGCAATTTATTGATAGTCGATTCTTTTCTAGCTAGCGCAAATTGGCCTCGTTTCTTCTTTCCGGTTACCGTCACCCATCCATCCCCACCTTCCGCAGCTGCTTTTTCTTTTGCAATGCGCTCCGCAATTGTTTGATCATAGTTATTCATATAATCCTCAATTTCCTTCTTCAACTCTGCTTCATCGCAGAGTGAATCGTTATATTCCTTACACCACTCTATTGAACAGTAAAATTTATATGGCGTTAAGCTTAAAATCACACAAGTAATTGATTTAACATAAATATAAAACAGCTTGTTTACTTTCTATGCCAGTTGGACACCTGTTATCAGGGGTATCTATTACTAGCACAGTATCTTGAGAAAGCTCCACTGCATTCTCTAAACTCGACTCATTTTTAAACACTATATACGCAGTCTTAAATCCTACTGGCGTCGTAAATGTAACTCTTTCAACATTTCCACACAGTTGACCAAAAGCTTTTTGCAAACATATCTCCGTCACATAAGGCGGTATATTTAACACGAACAAAGTCTTTCCACGCGGGTGTTCAGGTTCTTGATTCCTAATTGAGTGTTCCTTTAGAAAAAGCTGATGTCTGTCGGTATTTTGTACACCATACTGAATCCATATCGCTGAAAATGAAACGGTGATAAACATTAGTACACGATGCATTAAAAGTATTCGCATATTTAATTAAAAAGCAAAAACTTACTTCGATATCCTTTGAGATTCGGTTTATCGTTCTTCATCGTCATATTATTTTATATAACCTTATCCGAAGAGAATCATAGATCTGACCGACTCTTTATATATCTTCATTAATCCAATCTAAGTTTAATGATAATATCTCGTAAATTTGCGAAAGTACAGAATATAGAAATTAAGAATACGAAATTTCTTCTGTTTCAAAGTAAGCACGTGCGTTTTACTACATTTACGACGTTGCACGCTTCGAGCGTCACACTCTGAACCACTGTGCACCTGCACGTGGCTAAATACATGCGAGTGCCAAAACATACGTATACATGTATATGTGACCAATAAACGAAGTTCAATCTGATTCGCGCCTCTCATCTGTCATTTCAAAAGATTAATTACATGCGGAATATTGAACTATCCGTATTAAAAATTACTATCGTCGCCTACAATTTACTACACGTATAGTGATATTTGTATGTATATCGATTTTATAAATCTAAAACGGGGATATGGCTTTGCGTGTAAACAGTATATAATGTTAATATCAGGGTCGAGTTAGTCTTATGTGCAAGCTTATTGCAATAGAATTAATTTCGAGAGAATTGAATTTTAAAATTATCACGATATTATGGGAAAGTTACATTTTGCGAAACAAGCGTAAACGGTACGTTTTCATGCTATATCGAGTGAATTATACTTGAGCACTTTCAACCGCACACGATAGCTTGTTGCTGATTCCGCTGACCAGGGAAATATTGATCAAGAGAAACACATAGTAGGTAATACGGAAGGAACAGATACGTAGTTATAATTCTAGTCATGCACAGGGAACATTTTGTGCTATTGTTGTGAACGACCAACTATGTTTAATGGATTATTCTCTTTCTCTGTAACATTTTTATTATTTTTCTCGTATTCTGACGCTCTAATTCTTCGTGGGCATCTCATCACACATGAAGTATTATAAATAACTTTTGTACTATACGTAAACAATCATGGTTGTACAACTTTTACTTTTAGTTGTCACTACTAATGCATTTGCTTTTATAATTGCACCTGTTTCCTCGAAACAATATCTATTCTTCGTACAGTCATTCTTTCCGCTTTATTCGAACTTTTTCGGCAAGTTTTCATTGATTCACTAATATATACAACAATGCACGTTGGATGCTTTGAATTATCTACACGAATATCGGAAACGCTGCAATGATCATCGCATGGTGTATCGATCAATGCAATATTATTATTATACACGATACAGTATAGATACTGTACACTTTTACAGAATTGGGCATTCTTAGCAAGATTCTGTTTTCTGACGGAACAAAGCACATTCCGCTATGTAATCGAATTCGAAGAAGAAAGGACAGAAGATTTGAAACTATTATTGTATTATGACACTCCGAATCAATGGGATAGTGTTTATCCATCGGAAAAAACATGTATCGAAAAGGAAGCTGTTCTCAATCCCGAAGCTGGACAGATTGTTCCGTTATCCTCATCGATAGGCTTCCAGCATTCAGGATGCGCTCGGGCGAATACTACGATCTTGTGCAATAGTTACCGCAAATTTCGTTCTTCTAGACCGAGATGGTGGTTTATCGCATTATCCGATTGTTCCTCCACAACAGGAATAAACGTTAAATACTGGATATCGTTAACGAACGCGCCAGCAGAGAACTTTTGGAAACAACATTTCTCAGCAGATGAATTCTGCAAGTAGTCCTCTTTTTTTTACAATGCAGACTCATCCGTTAATACAATAGTTTAATGTAAAATCTGTTCTTCTTTTTTTAGGCATTTTACCAGAGTTATTAGCGACTGCTTGTATCTATGTTATACTTGTAGTTATAAGCTTTTACTTCGCATTGCAATTGCGTTCGCGAAGATTATTACACGTCTCCTACAAATTATTCATAACTTCTTTACTCTGTCAATTACTCGGAGTTTTGTTCGAAATGTATAGTTACATAAACCTCGGTTTACGAGGGGTACTGGCTAGAAACGCTTCTTTAATAGGACAATTGTTAGAAGCCTGTGCTGAAATTTTCTTTACTCTTCTTATGCTATTACTTGCACTGGGTTTTACAGTAACGAAAAATGTATTAACTTCAACGCAAACCCGATGGTTACTGTGTTTCATTGGGATCATAACAGCATTTCAATTCTCACTATATATATGCCAGTCTGAAATCTTCGATCCTGGCTTAGTCTTGTATATTTACGAATCACCACCAGGCTATGGATTACTAGCTTTGAAATTGATTGCATGGATCGTATTTACGCTCCGCTGTTTCAAAACCGCTACAAAGATGTCAACGAAAATGAACTTTTACGGATCGTTGATTTCCTTGGGATCAGCATGGTTCCTCTGTCACCCATTAACGGTACCAAAATCGATTACTAATAAATACTTCAGAATCAGTTACAAAGTAGATGAAATATGTCAATTACTCATGAGGAAAGCATTTTATGTAAAAATACATCTTTTCTTCCATAGGTACTGCTCATCACTCTGCTAGTGGATAAATGGGTGCGAGAAAGTGTCGCAAAAGGATGTTCCCTGTGGATTATATTCATGGGGCATGTGATATTTCTATATATAACAAGACCATCGGTGGCTAATACCCGTTTTCCATTTCACATTAGAACTTGTCAAGTTGTTCCAATCGGAGGAGAAGGCCAGGATCACAGTTACCTGCCCCAAACACGTGCTGCAATGTCAGCATTCACTATATCTCATGTCCCTCCTCCTATTGTGCAATCGCGACAATAACAGTTGCATTAAAATAGCTCTTATTGTAACAATAATCTAAATTTGCATCGTTCATAAGGAAAGCTTACACACAGTGTCTTACAAAAATGAAAACAGTATACTCAAAGTGGAAATAATTTTTGAAAGCTTATCGTAAGTTATATACAACAGTGTATATATATATGTGTGTATATATATATACATATCTCTGACTATTGTGTCATATTTCATAATATTTGCGTTTCTTTGTTAAATAGTTATTTACAAGAACGAGTCTATACAGCACTCTTCTCTGCATTTGTAAATTTTATAATAATACGAGACCGTTTCTTTTCTATTAATCACACGAACCATCCGCCCAACCGTCCCTCCATCTCTCATCGACGAGTTTACAATCGAATTCTGCTTTTCCAAGTTTCTTATTGACTTGATTGTGAATTTTACAAAGCCACTGGCTTAAAGTTCGTTGCGACTGTGTTTGGGGTGGTAATTCTTTGAACTGTTCTCTTAAATCTTCTGCGCACGGAGTACACGGATAAAATTTTGAAAAGAGATGAAAGAAATTTTTCATATCGGACTGTTGATCTCTGTTTGGATGATCTGGATAATAGGCCGCCATAGTGTGCAGGAATGCCCATGTTTTTGAACCTAATTCATCTTTGTCCAAAGGGCAATTGTCTCGTCTTCTGACAGCTTCTTCATTTGTATTTTGTTCTTGTTTCTTTTTGGATTCCTGCCATAAACGTGTACTATTAATAGGATGCTAAAATCTAAGCTCGAAACTAGGATTAATATATTTCTTTATATGCGAGGACAGTTTGTTTAAATTGACTAATTTACTATTTTTGATAAATGATTATATAATTAAACTTTCGAGGAACCACGACTACTAGTAATACTATGGTCGGAAAAATCACAGCAGTTTTTCAAAAAAATAAATAAACCTCTAATCATTGAATCTTTGTCAGTTATATACGTACTTGCTCGGAGTCGTAAGTCTTCTTCTGGATTTTTGCCCATGTTTTAAAATCAGTGCACGTCCGGCAAGGTTTATCCTGGGACATTGCTCTAAAAATTCATTAGACGACTGCGAAAGCCGCTTGGTAGCCACTGTGATAACCACTATAATGGAATGGTAGTTTCACGTGATGGATAACCTCACCTAATAGTATTACAATAGAGTAGCAGCAGATGCACCTGTTAAACGAGGGATAACATTTTACCGCTACCGTTTTGCGGCGACTCTCGGCAGATCATTCTGGAGAGTATCCACATTTATGTATCGAGTAGCTCAAAATATTTCATCACTTTAGAATTTGACCAGACCGCGTACACGAACGTACGCATGTACTTGGCTATGCATATCTAGCGGCTCATTTCAGGTGATTTGAGGAAAAAACCCCACGGCCGTGAGTGTATGCACGCTGGAGAAGCAGAAAAGATGCATGCTAATACATGGCCACATGGCTAGTACATATACAATATAGCAACGTATAGTACAATATATAGTTGTATATACGTACTAGCGCACATGGTACGACGTAAATGTACGTCAGTGATAATGTATATACGGAGTATACAAGATCACGCTGAGGCAAGCGCGAACCATACATATATTTACTAATCTGCACATATTATATGTATCTGGATATGTACCTAAGGTATACACAGGAATATATACATCGTAAACTAAGGTTGCTCGTGTAAAGTGCGTAAGCAACAGAGACAGACAGGCGCCAGGACGGCCTGAGACAAAGACAGACAAAGCAGAGAGTGCTAGGCTAACCTGACCTGAGTCCCCTGAGGGCAGTTGAGGGCAGTCAGCGAGTGACAAACGTCAAGTGCAGTTTCGGCCGAGGCCGAACCGCGAATGATACGGTGGTCGGTAAGGCTGATCATCGGAATAGATGATGGCGTGTCGTAAAAAGGGTATTAATGTACGATCGCGGTGTACATCAAAAAATACGAGACGTCAAATTGAAGGTGCGGTTTTCACATCATCTTCTTCCGAAGAGGAAACTGATATATCGTCGACAGGATGCCGAAGTTGTCGAAGCAACTCCAAAGAGCATTATCTTCGAACTCATGTCGGAGCCGATCAAGTAACAGGTTAGACTCAGCTGTGTGTGATCAACAATCCTAATGACGGTGTTGTTTCGTAGAAAATAATTGTTTCGTTGGTTACAGCCGGCCAAGAAGGTGCACGACGTGAAGTGAATTCTCTCAGTTTCAAACACTTCCTTAAGAATGGTTCACAGCCAAATTATCAACACACAGGAGCACGTCCAAAAGTGTACTCATCTCCTGTCTCAAGTCCAAACAATGTTGATAAAGACACAGCTGTGTATTCTTGCAATCCGACGGAACTGCCAGATTTTGTGCAGGATCACTTGGTCATAGAGCAGTGCTATTTGAATCACGAGTCCAATCAGCCTGTCATATCCGACATGGACAATCTTCCTGATTTTGCTTTAAACAGTATGGAACACAGGCAAGCGAGACTTAGGATCGAAGCAAAGAGAGACGTGTCGAGTGTCTCCTGTGATATACCTTTCGATTTAACCGGAACCTTAGATAAAGGAGTTCTTCATAGGAATCATTCTTTACCTTCGAATCCAGGACGACCTGCCCACTCGGATCGTAATCGTAATATCGATTCTGTCAAACGTCCGGAATCACCAGGTAAATAGTTATTTCGTGCATACCTAAGTACTGTTGTAGAATTTAAATGTAAACGTAAACTGTAACAGAGTTTTCCTATAGGATTTCCTTTGGATTTGCCATTGCCACCAGTGAATGAATCTCCTTCAGTTTCAAATACTCCAGCAAGAATTTGTTCTGTGGCAGATGAGCAGAGTGTTCCAAAATCTTTGCCAGACTTTTTAAGCGATGGTCCTATTCACAACAGGACAGCTTTATCGGTAGATTCTGGGACAGCGCAAAACATTTCAGAGGATACCGAACGAAGGGTATGATTATTTAAAAGCTTAAATAATGTTTTGGAGAAAATTTAAATCTTTTAATTGTATTTTCTAGCTATTAGGACAAATAGAAAGATATCGTCAAGACTTAGTTGCTGCAAGGAAGCAAATCGGCGAAAAAAATATGAGGTAAGTATAAAACTTCTTTTACAATAAAGTTCAATATAGTGTAAGGCTGCATGGGATATTAATTATAGGATTCAGATATTGGAGTCAGAATTAGCATCGACGAAAGAAGTTGAGCAAGAAGAGACCGTTCAAGGACTAGCAAATATCCCAGAAGACGGAGATGAAACACCAACGAATACGGTAAAATTAATCAAGTATATTTATGCCCTTGACACAATGAATTAATTTCTGTTCTATTAATGTCTATTTCGGAGCTTCTCGGCTAGCACTACGTTGTTCATCGATATCGTACGTTAAAAATAAATTACCTCCAACATCTTTTCTAGAGAAGGGATACGAGTGGGGAAAGTAGTGTTGGATCTCTAAAAAAAAAAATTAAAAGCTTAACGGTTAGTATAGATTTTCCTATTTATAATTGCTTTCTTTTCTCATGGTCACTAGAGGTATCGTGTTTTAAATAATTATGACCTCAATTCAGACAGAGATATCAGAATTGCGCATGGAAAATCAGAAACTCAGGGCAGAAATGGTAACAGCAAGCGGAGGTGGTGAATACGTTTCTTCAAACATAGATCGTACTATTCGTCGTTTGGCTGGAGATTTAAGAACTGCCGCATCATCCGCGGAAATATCCCTCAGGTATATAGACATGAAATTGATTTAAATTTTTAATTAAATGATTTCTTTTTTAAATCGGATCAAAATATTGACAAATATCATTTCCAGACAATTAATGTCTGGCGTGGACAATCTGAGGGTTTTAGCTTCAGCACTTGAAAATGTCGACAGGATAGAGGATCGGACCAAAGATTTTGTACCGGATTCCGACGAAGACAACGCTGCTGGTCCCGCACTTTAAATATCTTTTTCACGTATTCATTTTTCTGCATATTACCCCTCCCCGTTTTACCTCTTCTACCATATATATATATGTATACGCATATCCCAGTCTGTGCTAACAGTAAGTTCCTCGAGCTGATACTACAGCAATGAGTACAGATTCTGGAGTCGATTAATGAGTTTCTATCTCACTGTGAAGCACGTTATTTATGACATGTTCGTTGTATTTTTGTAATTCGTTAATAATCGTTTTTAAGATTTGACGTCAGTAGATATGAGGAACAATATACGATCTAGTAACCCTCTGTTTAGAAAAACTTAATCTCATAAGTGTGGCTTTGTTCAGTGGTAAAAGAAGCTTAAGAAAAAGTAATGCTTGACAAGAGTATATGTCACTTGGATCTATGACTCCAAGAGGGAGAAAAAAAAAAGAGATGAGAAGTTTTCGACTTTTATAAGTAAGCTCTGGAGGGATGCCTTAACGCGAGGCTTTTGTTGGGATTACAAATTAAATTCCAACAAATTTGTTAAAAAAAAAGAAACCAGTACTTTAATGATGACTGCGATAATGTACATACACAACTTCAAACTACATTTTTTCCTTTTTCTTTATGTGTGTTAAGGAACTATCGCGTAAGCAATTAGATCTGAGGCAAACAGAATCCTCTATGTATTTTTCTATTTAGGGGGGTACATGATTCTTAAGCTTTGAAGTAGTTTTTGCCATGTTAGTATTGTACGTATACGAAGTATATTGTAATTCTTTTTTTTTTGTCTTTGCTCGACCAGTCCATTAGCGAGATTCACTAAGAATAAAGCTTCGAAATGCTGCTAAATCTTAGTGCAAAGCGTAAGGCTTAAGACTTATTTGCCCCCTTAAAATTTAAACTTGAAAGTTAGCGATGTTTCCCATTAGGCAGCTTTTAAAAAAATCAATAGATCTATTAATAAGTTATATGCAACAGAATTACATTGCCTGCAATGTGTATTTTTTTATTCCGGCAACACATGTATAAACTATATTTTAAAATTATGGCAGTGAACATTTGTGTAAAACGCAGTGGATTAACATATATTATTTTCCTTGAAAAGAGCGCATTCTTTGTATTAATGCACATAATGTTCCACTGACAAAAACTGCACAAGCAGAAATTAGTTTGTAATAAAATGTACAAAATACCAAAGGACTTAAAAAAGAAAAATCTATGGTTACAATTTTATCGTAATACCAAAATGCAAGTAACCACTGAATGAACTCGTAAAGTAAGTCTTACTCATTTTACCAGAGTCTTTTAACAAAATAATATATTTTCAACTTACTGAAGATCTTCGAAGATACTAAGTAGATCGGTTTGAGTTTCGGTGTGACTAGTTTGAGTACTTAACCAAGAGCGACAAGCTCCCATAGAAATATTGCAACCGGTTTCGCAAATAAGTGACTTTGTCTGTGTTTCGGCAGATACCGTGGTATCTTCAAGCTCTGTCCATGCAGTCTGTGTCTGTATATTAGATAATCCTAAATCTGGTGCCAATATTTCGTCACAAGTTTGTGTACAGGTATTACTGTATAACAACTGTTCCATATTATCCAGATTATCTGTAGTTTGAGTCTCAATGTTTGAACTTAATGCAAACGACCTCGAAAGACTATCAGAATCGAAAAACGACTGTGAATGAGCTTGTTCCGTTTGGGTCTCTATACTGCTAAACTTATCGTCAAATGTTTTGTCTGTTAGCATTGGATCGGATGTAGTTATACGACTGGATGAAACAAACGAATATCCTTCCACGGTTGACGTGTCTTCGACATAAGGTAAAGTCATCAATGCCACTGAACTTTTTGGAACACACGGAATTAATGGATTTGTCGTAGGATCGTAAAACATTCCAAACTCAGTTTGAGTTACGTTGTCATTTAAAACTTCGAACATATCTTTTTCAGGTAACGTCTGAGTGCCCGAGGTACTTTTATCCTCCCAAAAATCTTGCAAACCAACGTCGTGTCTAAGCGGGAGAGGACTACCCGGAAACAAAGTATTAGAATTAAAATTTCCTAAGCTGAGATCTTCTTTGATTAACATACAATCCGATTTTGTTAAGGGGCCGCAACTTTTCCTGCGTTTACGGATTTTAAGTGTATCTCTGGGTCCGTGTAATCCACCAACAGTCTGTGTCTCCATAGATATAACGTTTCGCTTAGATTTTGGAGATACGTGCGTCTGGGTTTGTTTCGACACTCTGCGCTTGCCACTGTGACAGTGACCACTAGAACTTTGTTTCAATGGACTAGATATTCTTCTGCTTCTTCTGCATTCGTCCGTCTGAACTCCGGTATCGGTAGTTGTTTTCTGTATAGAATCATTGTTATTCTTCGATATGTTACCATTTAGATTCGTCGGCAATATGGTGATTGGTTTGAGCACGGTCGATTGATTCGTAGCCAGTACAACGTTAATTGTTTTTACGCTTGTACGCCTATGGGTATATTAAAATTGTAACATTGTGTCACAAACTTTGGAGTAAAATTATAGTAGCTAAGTACCCTTATATCGAACCTTACCTCGTTGAGTTCTTGTATTTGTCATGGATACTGTGCGACATGCGTTTAGCATGAGTAAGTAACGCTTCGTAAGTAGTGTAGCTTTTTGAGCAGGAACATAAAAATTCAGTGCCGCATACTCTCACATGGCCTTCCTTAGCGGCTTCGGTCGAGAAGCTTTTGTCACATCGAGAGCATGCGTAAGTTTTTTCCGCATGCACTTTCAGATAATGCTAATAAGCGATGCGAAAAGCTTTCATTACAAATAATCACTGAAAAATCTGATATATTGCCAATACCAACCTGTTTAAGATACTTCATAGTACTAAAATGCCTTTGAGCTTTCGGAGCGTAAACACAACTCTCAATTGGGCAATGATACCTTACATTTTCCTTTACTGTTTTGTCTAAGTTTTTTCGTTGATGAACTTTGAGATCGTGCAAGCGGTATCGTGGTTCATTACGAAAAACAAGACCACACTTGTCACATTTAATGTTGTTCGTGATAATGCTAAGCTCCTCTGGTGTTGGACAAATTGCTTTAACCTGCCTTGCGACATTATTTGCCGGTTGAATATCTGCCATTGGAGGTTAGCTCCGCGCTCCGCGTGAGATTCAAGCCATTCAAGCGTCCAAACGAGACTGCGGCTTCCAGTCTGCGGGGTAAGTCCGCGATAATTCAAATAATTCGTATCAACTGGCGTATCGCTGAGTTTTCTACAAAATGGTAAATCAATTCTGCATATTTACATGGTTCTTTAGTCCACCGATATTAATATACCTCAAAGATTATCAGGAATACATAATATGCCATTGCCTGCCATGTTTTTACGTTTCGCTTACGATGCTCTATTATTTGCTTCGAAATTGAAGGAATAGTTGCCCTTGTGCGAATACACTTTCCTTCGAATGTTTTATCTATTTCATATGCTATTATATTGTTAGAAACATATTATTAACTCACGGTAAGGCATAAATGTATACTTTCTGCACCAATTAGACACATTAAACATTCTTTCTCAATTTCATTGCATAAGTAGTGTAAGTACATTATTATTTTCAGCGTGCCGCCATTGTGTTTGTATCAATTTCATTGTAGTTTTTTCTTCACCAGTTGTACAGGAATTTCCAGGTGTATTACATCAACTCTGCAAACAATTTTACGGAAATTGGTATTAAATAGTCTCGTTTTATTATTAATTTGAATTTTTATGCAATCGATCAATTATTTATCCAGTTGTCTTATGCCAATTATTCTGATTGAATAAGACTCTGTGCAACAGGTATTATCAGACTTTAATAACATACACATTCATTTTCAAACTCACACAAAATAATTATTACAGTCGACGAAAATCTAATCGTTGTAAAATTTGTTGAAGCTGTGATATATTAACATCTTCGCCTTCGAAGTTGTAGCCAAGTTGCCGCAATACTTGACATGGTTTATTATTTGTCGGATTTATGATAAAGGCTAGACAGGAATTTGACAGAAATTTTCAACGGTTTGTGCACAAAGTTACGCGATTACAAACATCGTGTATAATCGACTTCCGATTTATCTGACGCGTCGTGCGGCATTAAAACTTGGCGTGAGAATTCTGCAATGTGGATTAAAGGGGATCGTTCTTGGTAGCAATAGTATAGTGTCAACGAACTGCAATAGCGTCCCATTATGCTTCAGTAGATGTAAGCACTCATCAAGCGAAAAAGAGAACCAACAATTTGAAGCTCCTGACATATATAATTCTGTCTCAGTTTTAATATTTCAAATATTATAAAATATTAATATTACAAAGAAGATCCCAGGTGTTGTAACATTGTTCCTGCTACTACAGGACTCTAAAGACTCTAAAACCACGTATGCGTGTGTTTTTTAACTGGCGAAATCGTTCATACTATCACATGTAACACTTTTAACGACGCACCCTACATTCGGAAAAATACCTTCCACGTTTCACGTGGCCTAATTTCTTCCTAGCGAAGGTATTTCAGGTGTAGTTGAAGAATATTTTTCCATTGAGCATTCTTACGTTAAGCTAGGGGGTGGCTGCCTGCTAAAGGAAGGAAATGCACCTAGGAAGCATACATAGAAAAGGATCTGCACGAATTTGGAAATACAGGAACTTTAAGGTCGTCGTACGCTGGATCGACAGAGACTGCTCCACTTCTTGCAGGAGCGAGAAAATGAGAGAAATAGAGGGAGGGGAGTGTGTCTGTGCACGCGTGTGAACACATATGCACACTATTCATTCTACCGAGGCCGAGGGCCGAGGAGTCGAGGAGTGACGAGCTTGGCCAGATCAGTACCAGGCGCGATACCACGGCGCTGTGTGTTGTACCAAGTGGATGCGCTTGCTGCTGCTTGTCATTCGGTAGTTACACGTCAATCTAGTATCACGCTCGACGTCTTGTTTTAGTTTTGTACGATGTCGGCACGGGGATAACTTTATCATTCGTGAGATTAAACCTTAGTGGACGTTAGTAATACGTATGTGATCAATTAGTGACTTTATCCGACGCAATATCATCGCACTCAACCATTGAAGTCGGGTTACTTCGAGAAAACTCTCAACGAATTTCCAACTATCCATTTAGGGTGAGTATCTTCTTATATTTAAATAGGATTTCTCTTTAACTTGGAGAAATGGAAAATCCTTGTGTCTCCGTGTGGATCTGCTTAGGCAGGCTACACTATCGATTTTCAAGAACGAGAACACGTAGTTATGCGCCCGTTCGATTCTAAATTGTGCCGCTGTGTTACTTGGCCGGTACCTGCTCGTTCAAGTTCTATCTTCTGGGGATGTTTCGTGACGATGAATCTCTTACGTCGGTGGTGGATGTCGCATTCAAGTTTTTTCACCGTCCTGTTCTTGACTCTGCTTCGTTGTCACGGAAGATTGAGCTATATTAATAGGATTTAGACCAGCGACGCAGTGCAGAACGCGAGGCCGGCTGAGTAACACAGTTGATGCAGTAAAGTTTCTTTCTCAAAGTACTTGTAGAGTAGCCTTGTGTTTATTTATTATGCTATCGTAGTTCGTAATTTCCCGTGGTAATTTGTGGGTAGTGAACTACAGTAGTAGTCGTTAATTTAATTCGAGTCCTTCGAATACGGGTGCGATTTTAATCACTTGAAAACGTGTTCGATGATTTAATCCACATAGATACAAAGAACGATTACATGATGAAGTCGCTCGTTGTCACCATTATACATTGAAGTTGAGGTGGGCATCGAGATAATTACTAGTGCACTCGTTTCTTGAGAGGATCGATGAAATGTAACACTTGTTTAGCGTAAAAATAGGTTGTTAAGTAATTATAAATACGGTTTTCAAAATTAGCAGCCAAAAATTCATTCGAATTTGTTTTATTTTCCTTAACATTTATAGTTAATAAATACGTTTATGACATACAATTATTCTAACAATTTACGTGTTTTGCATAAGATAAGGTAAAATTGATGGCTCTACGACTATACATGTACTATGTAATTTAAAGTCCTCCTGTCGATAAGAATCTTATCCGCGCGGTGGCTTTCGTATGTTCTGGTGGTCGCCAGTAGGACAACGTCCAGAAATGTGTCTTCTCGTTGACAGATATTATCATAGCGGTGTATGTATGTCGAAACCGCACAAAGTCACTGTCACCGTTCTAATGGATTATCGTACATATACATATACGTATTTACGAAAAACCTTTGACTCTCGAATCCCTTGCTATATAATTTTCTAGTCCCAAAGAGTATTAGAGGCCTTTTTCCGACCTTCGCGTGACTAGAAATCGACATATTTGCACACACATGAATCTGTCTCTCTCTCTTTCACTCCCGATGTTTAAACAGGAGGTAGCCGCAACAACAAATCTCCGAAGTCATCGGAACGACCAAACCAACCGGACCATGAATTGCTCGCTTCCTGTTTTTGAAAGCGCGGAACCAGACTGACAATCGATACCACGAGATCTTCTAGCCAATTTAACTGCTGGTGTTATTAAATCCGCGAGCTTCGCGTACGTTTTTGACCCTATGAAAATCTGAAGTGGAGGAAACGCGGAGGAAGCGCTTTGCTCCGGCATAAATTGTTGGTTGCCACAAGTGAATACATATAACTGGACAAAATATTAGTCTCGAAGACATGAAAGACACCGTCGGCAAAAAGTACGAGAAACTTTACGACGACACTGGTCTCCCCACGGAGAAGGATCCCAACGAGGAAAATGTAGGGCTAGAAGAGGTAAGTTATTATTATTATTATTTCATCGAGTTGATAAGTATTTTCTGAGAAGGGATTCCTACGTGCGGGTCACGTTAAGGGCAGTGACCCTTTAACCTTTGACTACCGGAAGTTACCTGTTTCGAAAAAAGACCTAGTTCTTCAAGGAAACAATGTTCCTGTGTGTATTTTTATTCTAATAATGAAACATTAGAGTAAAGTGAGATATATTCAGAATCTACACTCGATAAGCAAGAATACCAAGCTTTAATTGTATTCAATTGAATTACTCTCGTTCGATCTCATTGAAGCTGCTTTGAGTTTTGTAAATTTACTCAGGTCCAAATGATATTTTTTTCCCCCCGCGTCGGAATATGTAATAAATATCTTCCTGCCGAAGATGATAGCTATTTGAAGTATCGGCATTTCTGAGAAAGGCCAATTTGGGCCTTATGCATTTTTCATGAGACGAGCCGTTCCTGCCCAGTTAAGCTTTATGAGTCTGAACCATTTCTGCATTGTGTTTCTAGGACAATTAGACATTGGTAATAAGGAGAAGAATCGAAAGATAGTGTGATTGAAAGTTTTGTAAGAATCCCTTTGGAAAGAGTTGAATTCTTGGAGGGTTAAAGTTCGTCGTGACCATAGCGTGTCTTCAATGTTTCGGTATCGATCGAACGGTTTGCCTGGCGAGTTTGCTTACCCTGCCAGCAGCACCTGCCAGGGTTGCTACCATTGTTCTTAGCTATTAGGCTTTATTTCACGAAGAACAAACACTTTGGCAAAAAATGGGCCGAGCCTTTTCTCGAGTGGCAACACCGCTCAACCTTACTATTCGTCCTTCGTGTCGTTCGGGGCTAAGTGCGGTGAAAAGTATCATTCCTTTACGGAGATCTTAAATTTGGCACAAAAACAATTCGGAGAATGACTGAAAAAGAGGTCTAATAGCACTGTTAACGAATTCGTGCAAGTTGATACTTGCAAGTAGAAATAGATATCACCCCGAGAAAACAAGGAACCTTCGGGATACCGAATAGGGTAATGACCATTTTACATTACTTACGGAGAAAGAATCGATACTCCTCAAACGGATAAGTACAGGCTAGCGCGTCGTAAAGTGCTTGTAAAACAAGCTAATTAGACCCCGAGAATTGTGCGACGGATATATCAAACTATGATCGATGCTGATTTTTAGGTCTCAGAAATAATTACTCATTTCTGAGAACTCTTTTGCGAAAAACTTAACGAGAACAGTGACATTATAAAATCGAATTTTTTATATACCTCAAAAGTATACGTAATAGATTTCAGTAGTTAAATCTGCATAACTGGATTGTCGTTTAGTGTGTTACGTGCACTCGCATTATTTCGTTAGCTTCCACATACATAATGTACATATGTACAAACAGGTGTATTCGTTGTCTTCAAATCTAAACTTCCAGCGCACGATGATAAAAATACGCAGCTTGTCGCGTCGAATTGGAAAATAAAAATAAGTCCTCAACGGACATGTAAAAAATGTGAATGCCCTTACGGACACAGACCGAAAAATTTATGCTAACGTATATATCTATGTAGTTTCACTGGTATCGACCCATTTTATTGCATACACCTGATGCCCGTTATTCCAGCTTGTTTCCAGACAGGCGATTTTTATGTGAGTTGTCGATTTTGTTGATTCGATCGAACAACTACACACAACTGAGTTGCTGTGTCTTACCGAGACATTCGTTATATGTACTCTCATATGTATGTATTCAGAACACATTCTCTGTCTACGATTTTGAAGGTCACAGCCATGTATAATTTAGACTGCATTTTTTTTATAACGTGACGCGAAAATTCATTCGTTCCGGAATTTGTATGGAAATACTCACGATTTATAACTACTTTTCGGAGTGTATCGTAAACATTCAGTTCAAGTTGCCATGAATCACGTTTGTCTTCCATCGTGCGTTATGTGGAGAGTTACACGTATGCAGATGATTCGTACACACAGTCACAAAACTCGTGTGATCTTCACTGCCACTGCATACTAGTATACTGTCAAAGTACCGCATCTGATTAGTGGCGTGCTTGCGTGCTTGCAGCTGATATATTGGCGCGCTTGCTTGTACAAAGTATTCAAAAATTTGTATCGTGTTTATCTATTGGGAGGAAAGATAAATAATAAATTGCATAATACAAAAGCTTGAGTTATTTCACACAATTTCGAATGAAACGTGTTCATGGGTTAAGATGCAGTGAGGTACGATTCATATAGACGCATGCAAACAAAGAGATGCATTTTTTTAATCCTTCACAACTGGTAAAAATTATGCGATAAGCGTAATGCGAATCAAGCAGTGCTTCTTTTTTACAAGATATGGTTGGTAATAAAGGTTAGACGATAATTCCTCTGTATTGAAAGTTAGTGCGACAGGAATTTCCATTCAGTATGGAAACAGTTGTCAATGGTTCTTCCATAAGCCAAGGAAAATGTATGTCTTTAATTTAAGGGTAAAGACGAAAATTCAGAAATGTGGCTAACAACAGCGGAGGCAGCCAGTCTTGGGGCCGAAGAAGTGGCAGCAAGGCTGCACGTTGACATAAGAAGCGGACTTTGGTGGCAAGAGGCTGATCATCGAAGGCAGTTAGTCGGATACAATGAATTTAGCGTTAAGGACGAGGAACCACCATGGAAGAAATATATTGAACAGGTCAGTGAAAGGTCGTTTTCATTTAAATTTACATATTTGTCTTTCGCAATATGAATATCAAAAATTTTCATATGTGTTTTAGTTCAAAAATCCTTTGATTCTGCTTCTACTGGGTTCTGCCTTTGTTAGTATATGTATGAAGCAGTTCGACGATGCTGTCAGTATTACAGTGGTACGTATGACTAAACTAGTACATTCTAATTTAATATCGTATGGAATACGATTATTTAGCTCGATAATCTGCATTCCTTTGTAGGCTATCATAATAGTGGTGACAGTTGCATTTGTACAAGAGTATCGCTCTGAGAAATCGTTAGAAGAATTGAATAAATTGGTCCCACCTACATGCCACTGGTAACTAATATTAATGTTTTTAATATTGATTCCTCCAAAACAAATTCGGAAAGAAAGCGAAAAGAAATTGAATCAGTAGTGTTTATCGATATTAA
Source organism: Trypoxylon attenuatum (assembly GCA_963989405.1). Classification (NCBI taxonomy): domain Eukaryota; kingdom Metazoa; phylum Arthropoda; class Insecta; order Hymenoptera; family Crabronidae; genus Trypoxylon; species Trypoxylon attenuatum. The sequence continues at coordinate 6,303,147 of OZ022488.1, read as the reverse complement.
TATTTGCTTTAGAAATTTGATCCCTGGAAAATGTATCATCCCCTTATATGAAGCATTCTCCTTTACCTTAGTAGAGAAGATGTATTATTCAATAGAAACCCATAAAAGGACAATAGAGTATCAAGAAAATTATAAAGCTTTCGGTGATATAATTATGCCCACAATTATTTTCAGTTTAAGGGAAGGCCGCTTAGAGACGTTTCTCGCACGTAATTTAGTTCCTGGTGATATAGTTTATTTAAATATCGGAGACAGAGTACCTGCAGATATCAGAATACTTGAAGCAATAGATTTAGCGATTGACGAAAGTAGTTTCACAGGAGAAACTGAACCCGCACAAAAATCAACAGCTCCCTTACTTAAGAGTAACGGTTTAACGACAAAGAGGAATATTGCATTTTTGGGAACTTTGGTGCGCTGTGGAAATGGGAAAGTAAGTACCGTTCATCGATGTCTATTTTGTACTATAGTTAAGTCTCTTTAATTACTAAAGTTTTACTACCTATAGGGAATAGTGGTGAATACAGGCGAGAAGAGTGAGTTTGGGGAAGTTTTCTCAATGATGCAAGCGGAAGAAGCTCCCAAAACACCGCTTCAAAGAAGCATGGATATATTGGGTACTCAACTGTCGTTTTACTCGTTTTGTATTATTGGTATTATTATGCTTCTTGGCTGGATCCAAGGAAAAGCCATTCTTGAGATGTTTACCATCAGTGTCAGTTTGGCAGTGGCAGCTATACCGGAAGGTCTGCCTATTGTCGTAACAGTAACGTTAGCGTTAGGTGTCATGAGAATGGCTAAGAGGAATGCCATTGTGAAGAAATTACCAACTGTCGAAACCCTCGGTATGTTCCTTGCCAGCTAACGTATGTAATTGAATGAAATCTAAAATTAATCAAAAGTATAATCTTCTTTGTTTTATTCCTCAGGTTGCGTAAATGTAATATGCTCGGATAAAACTGGTACTATCACGAAGAACGAAATGACCGTGACAATTGTCGTAACTCCTGAAGGGTACATCGCGGATATTACTGGTGCTGGATATAACGATAATGGTGAAGTACGGATACGGAAATGCGACAATCTCGAGGTTGCGCGTACCGCTATCAGCACATTGTTAGAAGTCGGTTGTGTTTGTAATAATGCCATAATACAGAATGAAACTTTGCTCGGTCAACCAACGGAAGGTGCACTGATAGCAGTGGCCATGAAATATGGGATGTATGGTGTTGCTGATAAATATCTTCGTTTGCAAGAATATCCATTTTCTTCGGAACAAAAAATGATGGCTGTGAAATGTACACCGAAGTATGGAGAGGTACGTATAATTTATCTTATATACAATTATTCCATGCAATTTCTTACATTTTCCTAATTATTTTTCAGAACAAACAAGAAATTTATTTTGTGAAAGGTGCTATAGAAAAAATCTTACCTCAATGTACAAAGTATTCTGCCAATGGTCAGGTTTATCCATTTAATCAAAAAAAGGACAAAGAATTTCTTACTGAGGCCTACGAAATCGGTCAACAAGGATTAAGAGGTAGGTGTGTGATTATCCATCGTATGGTGTGAAAATTTCTTAATATTCTTTTGTTAATATACATGTAGTAATTGGACTGGCTCGTGGTACATCGTTACAAGATCTTGTTTATGTTGGACTTGTCGGTATTTGTGATCCACCGCGTCCAAATGTTCGCGAATCAATAGCTACACTTTTGAACAGTGGCGTCAAAGTAAAAATGGTTACCGGGGATGCCAAAGAAACTGCTTCAGCAATAGGTAAATATTTATCGAAACATTTTCAATGTTTCTAAGAGTGAGTGTGACAAGTGAAATTCTACGTGTTCTACGTTTTAGCGAGTATGATCGGATTGGACACAATTCACTCGAAACTAATGTCTGGCGACGAAATCGATCGAATGTCGGAACATCAATTGGAACAATGCATCAGTAACGTTAGTGTCTTTTATCGAGTTACACCAAAACACAAATTATGTATTGTAAAAGCTTTACAACGTGAAGGCAATATTGTTGGCATGACTGGCGATGGTGTCAATGATGGTGTGGCTTTAAAAAAAGCTGATATCGGCATTGCCATGGGCAAGAATGGTACTGACGTATGCAAAGAAGCAGCCGACATGATTTTGGTAGACGATGATTTCGCTACAATTATGTACGTATTTATGATTATTATTCATCAATTGTCAATTGAGTTTTTATATACGTATAATATTAATTTATATATTTTGTACACGTTGGTTCTAGTGCGGCGATCGAAGAAGGAAAAGGAATTTTTCACAATATTCGTAATTTTGTACGATTTCAATTAAGTACTAGTATCGCAGCTCTCTCATTAATCGCTCTCGCTACTCTCATGGGCATTCCGAATCCTTTGAATGCGATGCAAATTCTTTGGATCAATATTATTATGGATGGACCACCTGCACAGAGGTGAGATTAATTTTTTTATTGTGAGTGTAATATAACACTTATTTTGATAATGAGAAAATATATTGTATACTGTCGTTTATTTTAGTCTTGGAGTCGAACCAGTCGATAGAGATGTCTTGAAACAGAAACCGAGAAATACGAAAGAGCCTATGATTACGCGTCATCTCATAGTTAATGTTTTACTCTCCGCTACGATCATTATTCTCGGAACTTTATGGGTTTACAATAGAGAGGTAATGTTTTTATTAATCAATAGTTTTGCAATTTTTTGACAAATTCGTGTAAAAAACTTCAATTGTTATTCTTTATCATATTTTTCTACATTAAGATGACAACCGATGGCACCACAGCAAGAGATACAACTATGACATTTACCTGTTTCGTTTTCTTCGACATGTTCAATGCATTGAGTTGTAGATCACAGGTAAGCTATTTGAAAAATCTTAATTCTTCGCACAATGAACGTCTCTTGTCAGTAAGTTTAATTAAATCCATGCACAATTCTTTACAGACAAAATCAATTTTCACCATTGGTCTGTTAAGTAATAAGATGTTCCTTGTAGCCGTAACATTATCAGTAATAGGGCAGATGTTAGTAATTTATTTTCCACCATTGCAAAGAGTTTTTCAAACTGAAGCCCTTACGACAAAAGGTACGAAAAAGCCCAATCTTAAATATGAAACGTTAATTAGCATTTGACATAACTAATTTTATCAATTTCTTTCAGATCTATTATTTTTAGTTGGTTTGACATCAAGCGTTTTTGTAATTAGCGAAATGAAGAAATTTTTGGAAAGGCAGCTTCACAGGCGGCGTACTGGTGGAAAATATTACAAGGAATCCGAAATGGATTTTGTATGACAGTTACAGTCTGCCGAAAACAAGGCGGACAAAGATCACGTTGAATAAAACGAAACATATTGTGTATGGGTAGTGATCGTTCGTTCTCTCATCAATGTTATCTCTCGCTATACACTCGACTATTGCTTGCACATTTGTAACTTACCTGTGTGCACCTTGTTATCGAACGAACGTATTCGCGCTCCGAACGTGGCGCACTCTAATCGTCTTTTACAATGACTGCATTTTTTACCATTTACAAATTTCTATTTCAATTTCGTGAATCGTGCACATAGTAATAATAAAAACTCTACGTTTAATTATTATAGACAGTTGTAGAGAGATCTTAGAGATTAGATCATCGACAATTTACATGTTTTAAAGCACCGTTTTCACGGTGATTTTCACGGAGACATTATTAGGAGATACATAGTAAGCGCTATGCACATTCCACGCACCTTTGATAGAGATGAATTTAACGACACTATTGTATAATCGTGATGTATATTGTCCGATGTACCGTTCACACATACACACACACACACACACACACACACACACATACCAATCGATTGTAATCGTTATACTCAAAGCATTTTCTAAATGTAGTACCAACTTGTAAAGCTTCTACATTTTACGGAATCTCCATTTTTTGCAATCAGATCGTTCAGATTTCGACTCATCTTTGTCCTTCGTCAGATCACAATTTCATATCTGACCGAATGATACAATATAGCTTGAGACAAAAAGAATAAAAAACAAGTATGTTTATGTCATAATTAAATATACAGATTGATTGCATTTAAAGATATACAGTTGATTACAAACAAAGAAAATAAACGATCTTGTAAATGTTCTTTAATACGAATTTGGTAGCTGGAATTCAATGGCAAATGAAGATTACATCGATGCCTGTGTAATTGCAATTTCTTGCCATTGAAGAATAAGCGACCAGTCTACTTGTTTTCACACCTATCCTTTTCTCATTATCATTAATCCTTAAGTTAGAACATTTTATTAACAACAATCTATATACAAATGATATTAGATTCCTTAAAACTGTAATATGTAATTCATTTTTAAGAACCCGATAACGTAACTAGACGATTTCAATGTATTCCTTCGAGAGCACTGTACGTTTTGTACTGATATAGGTCGGGTCCTCCATATCCATAAAGTAGCTTGCCTCTACCATTCTCGTCATAGTATGGATAACGGTATTTTGGGCTAAAGAGATACAGTTAATCATTAATTTTCTGATGCTGCAGATGCATTGATTCAATATGAAAACTCGAATAATTTTCAACCTTGTATATTTCTTTCTCTTACCGTTCAAAATATTGGAAGTTAGGTGCTTTTGGTTGTGCTATTGTCGCTGAACTTTCAGTAATCAGTCCCATTGTAACCGCGGCAATTATCGCGAAAATAATCATCGTCGTATACTAAAAGTAGAACACATGTTAATATCTCGTTTGTTTAACGCATATTGTATAAGAAATGTAGTTTGCATGAGAAAAATTACTGATTCAAACGTTTTTTTCTCCCAGTTTTTATAAATATGACTAATGATGTTTTTGCATTAGACAAGTGTAATTCTAATATATTTATTCTAAGTAGGTCACTGGATAATACTGGAAATAGTTGATATTTCGAATGTAAGTACGGAGAGTATCTCACGACAGTTTTGCAATAGGGACACGATTTGAATAAACCAGGACATAATTTTTAAACGTGATTTTGAAGAATATAATTTGTATCGGAATTTTTATTTCAATAAAAAATTGTTTCTACTTACTGTTCTGTAGCTTGCCATTTCGATAGAGGTTTCAATTTAGTAGTGAGTTAATGAAAGTTTCGAAAGTCGCTCGTAAGACACTGTTCGTTCTTGAGTGAATTTTGCGTTCCTGCGATTCGGGAGAGCGTTTACTCACACACACATTTCCCACTTAGGGAAAACCACCTGGAAATGCAATTTATAACGTGTAAAATCTATAGAAATACTACTGTGATTGCTCTGCTAGTCTTCTTCTGATTCTGTCGTCGGTATTATTCTGGAATCCGTTACCGCACTTCTTCAAGCGAGTGATCCCCACTTCTTCCTTTCTTCTTCTGATACTCAAAGTGAAAGTCAAAAGAGATCGTACATACTATTGCACGTAGACCCTGCGCACCTTGCAGACATTGGTGTCAACGTGTTAAACGAGTCATCCTTGAGCTACGATCACTGGGGCACTCGTAACTCGTAGGGCAGCCAGTTTCGTGGAAAGCGTGTTACGTGACATAGGGTGTTGAAAACACTCAAGGTCGAATGTTTTGCTTGAATCATTATGCTCAGCGTACGATAAGGGGTATAGTACGGCATACGTCATTATGCAATCTTTAGAAAATTGCCATTTCTACGGGAAATCTGAAATATCGAAATCCTGGATTGCCAAAGCTAGCAAATCAGAACACAAACATTTATGTATATATAAAATATATTTATTTGATCTATACAAATTTAACGACTCCGAGAGAGTTATTCCTATGTCTTATACCCTGTTATTTATAATTATGGAACAATTGATATCTTGATCTAAGGATTTAATCAGTTCTCAATCATCAAGGTTCCATCAAAGGCACAATTTGTTTTGTCAGGCAGGTGTTCCCCATGGACCTGTGTAACCAACACCCATGCCAATTTTTTCGATGGCAATTTCACCATGACGTCCATTCTCCGCTTCGTATCTTACTCTTCTCTTTTTTCCAACTTCTGGATCAAAATCCCATTCCGTTCGCTAAGTACGAAATAATAATTGTTTTATACAGAAGAATAATTTGAGCTTTTTCATTATCAAATTTAATAAGATTTTAGGTAACAGATATCAAATACTTACCTCGTGTATAAGAGGTATACCTGCTATATTAGATTGCAGTAGATCGTGTATAAATGTAATAACACCTGCGGCCTCCGTCGTGGTTTTTGTTCGATCAAAATTCAATATAAATACTGCCAAAATTGCAATTATCTAAGAAAATGAGAGTTAACATTAGCCGGCATGATAAATCACCAAATAAATCACGTTAATAACGACTGACAATTTTAGCAAGAGAAAATAAAAAATTGGAATTAATTTCTTTGCAATTTTTATTTACAAAGAGTTCTTTACATTACCAAATTTCGGGAAAAATCCATGACAGCTATCGAGGCTGTCACGTAGATTCTGTGAAGCTCAGGAGAGCACGATGGTAGCAGCGCGAGCGTGGAATAACAACTAATTTATCTCTCTTTCACTTATAAGGGACCATGCAAACGTAAGAAAGAAATCACCTGGCGGCTAGTCCCTGGCCTGGCGCAATATCGGCAGTGAAAGTAAAAAACCAACGTGCTATAACGACGCGCGATTCGTTTTGAACCACCGCGCCGGCTGAATTGTCCGATGAATTACAATTTATCACAGTGTTATCGATTCGGCAAACGATATCGCATTCTATGCACGACACTTTTCACCGGGAAGAAGGCATAAAGCCAGGTGAAAACAATGGCCGAGACATTTCATTCAATGCGTTCTTGCACGAAAGGTTTGCCGATAGTACTTAGAAATGCAAGGTTTAAAAATTTGTTTGTTAGTGTTAATCTCTGCGGTAAGTGAGTTTTAAGTTACAAGTGAAAAACAGTGAATTCGAAGTTTTGAATATTCAATTCTCATACTACATACAGATCAGTGGTGTGGCTGCAACGGATGATGAAGTTTTAGCGCGAGTAACTCGCACTCTTCCACTTAATTTTTCACCATCAACGTGGTCAGGACATTTAAGGAACTTACTGTACAGTGGAAGACTTTGGCAACTACCTCGAACAAGTGCAACAACACTTTTGAGATTGATTACTTCTCCTGATACAACGAAGAAAATGGTCTTCAATTTTCGACCGGAAGACGGACCTCGTGCTGCTTATAATTATCAACGACGTTATGGATATCGTGGTCAATGGCTCATAGAGCTTTTAGGAGCTGGATATCCTCCAGACAGTTTATCCTTTGGAGCATATATTCCTGCTCTTGATTTAACTCCTCCCGCACCAACATCTTAATTCCTACACTTTGCAACACTTGCAAAGTCAAGTTTAGGAATACAAATCCTGGTGCATTAATTAAAAAATGTTCTATACTGAATATAGTACATATGTATATCTGTATATCTTCTATGTATTTATATTGTGTTACAAGTGGAGTATTTATTTAGATTTAAGATAATGGGACAGATTTCGCGTATGTATTGTAAAGCTAAATAAGTAGTAATATATTGTACTTTCTTAAAGTGCCCACACTTTTATATAGTCTACGTGAAGTCCGTTATCTTGATTTTGCCAGGTCGAATACCAGGTATCTCGGCCTGTGTAGAAGTTGAAAAGTGCCTGAAAGCAGAATATTTACATTTGAATGTTTATTATTCAAAAGGTTGATTTTGGGATATTACGAAATCAAACGTACTTTTGATCCCACATTTCGCCAGGGTTTTACTGTTGAACCACTGCTAGACATATCCGGAAATTCGCCGTATCCTCCCACCGCGAGACCCAATGTTATGTAAAACTGTAAAAGATCACATTTGAAATATAACGGAACGATGGATATTTGAATTAAATAATATCTTACTGGTTTATCGAATGACGATGCTGCATGTACTCCATACGAGTTTCCGTCAACTTTGACGGTAATTTCTCCTCTGCGCCATTCAACATCGTATGTGTGATATTCGTTGAACCAGAATGCGTTTGATGTTTTTGACGGAAGGGTCATTCGATTGCTGTGTTGAACTTGATTCTGACTTAAAATCATCGAGAGTCCTCCGCCAAATAGGACGCGTCCACTTATGTCAGTTCCATTAGGTGTTTGAAGATTGACATTTCCAGATGCAGTGGCCACCCGAATCTCGTGACGTGATCCTGTTTCTTGACCAATGTGATTGTCATTCTCCAAACTCAGTACTAAAAATATTTTTATAAACCACATTTTACAAATTGCAGAATTAGTATTATAAAAAACGTTATGCGATATATTTTATTATTCTTACACGGATATATCCAATCGCCACGCGGTAACTTCGCGCGGATTTCGACTCGTCCGTATTCGAAGTTAAATACTTTTTTTGTATTCATTCTTCCGGACATTATTGGCGGAAGAATATAAGATCCAAAAGCGTCTCTTTCGCAATCATGTGTGCCTGGCTTCCCGGTACACCTAGAACCAAAATTAAATATTCCAAAAGCGTGCCGTTATTCGACACGGTATGATGCATAATTTATTCTGCGATTAGACATACTTACTTAGTTAAATGAAGACTACCTTGACGTGAGAATCCGGCACCATATTTATCATCCGTCAGCATAGGTTTAATATGTAATACACCATCCTTGACATTTATGATTTCGGAGCAATTTTTGTACACCACGAATTCGTAATTCTAAAAATATCGATTATTGTACATGTATAGCTTTTAATTTACATTTTCCTTAGTTGCAATTTTTTGTACAGTTTATCAGTATGTAAAAAAATACTCACGGGTAAATCGGCATATTGTTCGAGAATATACCAACGAGATGTATTTAGGGTATCAAAATTCTCTTCGAAGATTAAATCACCAGAGCAAGGATGCCGTTGCGCGCCATTCGAATCAACCAGAAGAGTTTCCGATATTTTCGGGCAACCGTCTCTATCGTCAAATACCGGAGCATTTGCAAGAGTTCCATCGTAATTGTAAAATTCTACAATATATATGTATAATGACATAAATCGTGAGGAACAATTCGAAAAATCTTAGAAATTGCCGGCTTATTGTGACACTTTCAAATAGTAGATAAAGCAGATAGAGGAATAGTTCTCAAGGGTGAAATGGTACCAACCCTTAACCACGTGTTGCTGATCGAGTAAATTGTATCCAAGACCATCGTAGACGACATGAACCCAATAGTAAATCGTATCGCCGAGTTTTAGTCTAGTAGTTCGATCTTCATAAACCCATCGGCCATTTCTCTTCTTTATGATATCAACAGCAATCGTTCCAGCCTCGAGAGAATAAAACTCATCGTTGAACTTTACGTGATACGCTACCAACGTGATTCCATCCTCATCTGAATAGTTTCAGAATTAGTACCGTTAACGAAGAATTTTAACTCATCAGATTGAACAAAGAATGTATGAAGAAAAGATTCGCTTACCCGGAATAGATAGTCGCAATCCTCTTGGATGCAGCGGTTCCACGGTTGCAGCGGGTGGGACAAAAGCGGAATAGCATATTTCTAGTATATTGAAAAAGACAGCTAGGAGAATCAAGAGTTTCTTCAAATTTGCAGGTCCGAGATCAGAAGCCATGGTCTTAGTCCAAAGAGTAACGCTTCACTGACTGTGAGACTACTGTAGTTCGAAGACGAGCTACCGGTTTCCCAAGACTGGTTTTCACATAAGATTACTCATGTGTCATTAGGAATATTTTACATTCCTTTCCTTGTCTTCCTTCTACGCTTTGCTACTCTCCGTGGGTACCTTTGGATTTTCCTCAAGATATCAAAATTAAAGTAGTTTGGAAATTCTTGGCAAATTAGACAGATATGCGTGAATCTAACGACGGCAATTATTCTAATAGCAAGACGTTGATAGTTTCCTCTCAGAGTACTAACGCAAACTAGATGTATGGAAGCTTGCAACGAGAGTATAACCATCCCTGGAGTCCAATTACACCCGATATGTTTGGATTTTCAAGATTCGAAATTCTCTTTTCATTATCGAAATTCTTCCAATAAGTTCTCATTGAAAGAATATACTTTTTTCGAACAAATTTAAGGAAATCTACTTAATCAAAAAATCCACTTTTGAAATAACGCGATAAAGTTAATTAAACTTTAAACAATTTGTTTAGCAATTAACGAAATATAATAGTGGGCGTATACATACATGTATAGGATCGTATAGTATTAATCAGTTTGGCACACCACCCCTGATAGTGTTACATTACTCGTTGAATATTATCCAGGATGATTGTCAAAATGAAGATGATTGCGTTTTCGTAATATTATATTAGTTTAAAAATTTCTATTTGTTTTGTGTTACAAAAATTTAATTACGTGCAGTAATAATTATTAGAATGGACATATGTGTACGAAAATGTATGATGAGAACATACCAATTATTTTGCAAATTTATATGAATGCATTGTTAAAAGTCTCATTGTTAACTTATACTGATTGTGTTTCAGTCTTTTTATAATCTCAGGAAGGCGTATTTTTTAAAATACCGCGAAACTATGGCAGATGGTTGCGTGTATTTCAGTTTCACGCCAGATGGCGGTGCGATCGAAAATCAGCACATGCATTTATTGTTGTTGAAATGAAGGAAACTGGTGTTGGAGAACATAACCAATACGATTAAGTGTTGAAGAATTTTGGAGTAATTATTATTACGGAAGTACATAACGCTACGTAAAACTGTATAATTTCTATTCGTTTATGTTCAAATTTTCAGAATTATACCAAAAATTTTCATCAACTTTAATATTTTATTGATTACGCATTGTCACAACTTGGAGCATTTATAACAAAACATTGTGCGGGAAATATGTTCAAGTTTCGGCAACTTATATTGGCAGATGGAAATCGTTTTCCACGTGTGTTGAATACTCTTCTGAAACAAGAGCAATGCCAACCTTTATTAAGTAGTTATCATAATCATGGACACGAAGGTACCGAGCACAAATGTTTCAGTCGACTGTGCAGTAAAACAAATAGCATTGACGAAGATAGCTTTATGAATCAAAGAAGAAAAGATAGAGAAAGAATGATTCTTCCCGTGAGGAATTGTCATGTACACGTAAAGCCAAACGCGGATACTAAATTTGGATCGTTGAACCGGTACACAAATCAGAACGTGGAGATGGATGAGGAAGAATTAAAGGAAGAAGAATACCATCGGACTAAACCAAGGAAGACAAGAAAAGAAAATTATCTAGGAAAACACATAAAAGAAATTAGTGCACATATTAAAGATAAAAATGTCATATCGGCTATTGAAGCCTTAAAAGGACAGGGTAGTCAGGCCAATCGCTTAAATTATAATAGAGTTCTTCGTGAACTCAGTCGGTCCGGTGAAATGGAGCAGTGTTTCAAACTGTTCAAGAAAATGAAAGACATCGGTATAGAACCGAATCACGCTACGTATACAACGTTAATAAACTCATGCGCAGAGTCTTCCAGTCCAAAGGCTTTAGAAAAACTCGATCGGTTGAGGCAAATGCTGTATGAAAAACAATTTGTTTTAAATGACACGAATTATAATGCTATGATAAAAGCTTATGGACGACACGGTAAATTGAAAGAAGCATTTCAGATAGTTGACGAAATGTGCGACAAAAGGTTAAACGTTGGACATTACACTTATAGTTTCTTATTACAAGCAGCAATATCCGATAAAGAATCAGGATTAAAAGTAGCTTTGAATGTCTGGCATTTAATGCGATATAGTAGAATAAAACCATTGAAATGCCATTACGATCTTTTGTTAAGAGCAATAAGAGATACGAACATTGGAAAATGTACTGTAGGCGATTCGTTTGTATCCAATAATGAATCTGCAAAATTAACGTACATCGAAAGTGGAGTGCCAAATTTATTGCAATCGCCACCTACTGTCAGTGGCTTACTTTTACCATTAATCAGAAATGACAGTAGTAAAAAGAAAGACATACAGACTGAAATAGCAATGACAAATGCACAGATTTCTCAAGCCATAAGCTTAGTCGAGAATAATCTAGATAATGTATTAAAAAAAAATAAATTACTTTTATTTGGTGGATTTGAAAATATCTTAAAAGAAATGGAAGCCGACAACGTAACACCCGATATTGCCACGATGACACTCATCCTAGATATGTTACCATCGTCAAGTTCGGAAGAACACAAGCTAATGAAGTATATGAGCGAGAAGAATATCACACCGGATACTGGTTTTTATAATATGCTCATGAGAAAGCATACGTTTAAGTTTGACTACAAAGGCGCAAGGGTAAGTGACACACGTAATGATTACAACAGCTCAATTGCATAAAAGTGAATCGAAATTTTATAAGAATAAAGATCTGTTGGTTACATACAGAATGTCCTTGTTCTTATGCAAAAAGCCAACGTGAGGCCAGATATAACAACATTTCAAATATTAGCAATGGGATGTCACACTAAACATCAGGCGCAAGAACTTCTCACTGGATTGTCAAGCATGCAATATGCGCCAAGTGCCTGTATCGTGGGAGTATTAATAAAAAATCTCGCACGGAATTTCGATCTCAATTATTTGAACTATATATTAAAATATATACAGTTACGCAAGATTCAGATAAATGACGACACGTTAGCCGAGTTAAAGGCGCTTGTCAGGAACTTACAGGAAGATAAAGCAACCACGCATCCCGCTGTATATAAACCAGTATGTAGTTGAATTTACAATTTCTAAACTGTTGACGATAAGATATTCTTTTACATCATTTTGTCTTTCCAGGCAAAGATAACTATTAAGAAGAGAAGATTGGCATTGCAGTTTATCAAAGAGTTCCTTAACTCCATTTAAAATTCTCAAATGTACATAAATGGGGAAACAGTTTGATTATGTACACTCGACAATTTATACATTTTTAATATAAAACCATAATGTGATGAATTACGAGTTTTTGTAGGAAGTCGAGAGTATTTAAGAAGAACAATATACGAAAAACAATGTACAGTTGTATTTCTACTTGACACATAGAAATGATAGATCCCATGTTTGACCAAAGACACTTTGCAATGTACATTGGAAAATCGGAGAGTCGACATACAAGATTCACTGAAATCTGGATATCACACTTTAATTGTACACTTGTTTCCTCGTTTATTATCAATATCTGTCTTGTTGTAATTCGGAATTCTAATGAGAAACCTCAGCGAAGATATGGAGGCCGCGTTTCCTGTGTCCAAGGTCGACTTCTCGCGTTTGCACTAATAACGCGCGATGGACAAGTGCCGCGTATACTGAGTTTATTGTAACCGGTAGGTCCTGTTGGTTGAGCTCCACATGTTTCCAAAGCAACAAAATCATCCACGTGGAGAGATGGAGGTCGAGATGTGTTAGGTGGCCTCGATCGAAATGGATCTGCACCGCGACCCACACCACCAACAACTGGACCACCTCTCAATGAATTGGTAAATTGTGCTCTCCCGCGCATTGGCGTTACTGTAAATATACCATGAATAAATTAGTGTTTTGCTTACAAATATTTGAATGGAGAGAAATCTCATTTGAACTAGCACTGGGTAAAAATCTTCTGAATCTCAAGGCTTACCGAATGGTTGTTTGATCTTGATAACAGGAGAAGTTGATTGTTTCTTAATGTCTCTGGGTTCCTGGTCGTCGGATTGTTGCTTCGATTGAAGCGGTCGTGTTGCATCGTCAGGTGGCAATTTTAAGCAGAGATTTTGCGCTTCGACCAGCAAATTGAAATCAGGTGGCAACAATTCAGCAGCAAGTGCCAATAAATCAACAGTCCCTTCGTTTTGTGCTTGATTCGAGGAAACAAAAGTGAATTTTTTCGGCCGCTTCGAACTTAATTCTGGAGTGCTTAAACATCGTTGAGAAAATTGATTCAATAGCGCTTCTGGAGTAGGAAGTAAAGGTTCCAACATTTCAGGAATTGGTTCTTTTTCTTCCTTGTCTTCGGCTGATTTCAATATTTCCACTAATTCTTGTGCGGATTTCACTTTCTCAAGTGGGTGATCGTTCTTGTCCCACGATAATAATGATACCAATTGCGAAACACGCAGATACAATGATCGATCCTGAGAATCGGATGTTATCAAATTTTCCAAAAATGTTATTATCAAATCTACAACTGGCGTTGCATCAGGTTCTTGTAACGTTGATACGTGCTCCAATAGTGCACGCAACGCATCCGGGTTGTTTTCTAAACAACTCTTTACGTGATACAGTCCATAATTGTGACTAATAAGTGATATCAGAATGCGCAGAGTACTTTCTATCAGATGGCACGGATATTTGGTGCTACTTGCTAATATATCAATAAGTGCCGCCAGAATCGACAACAAAGGTTCCTTACTAGGAACTGAATGCGTTAGACGCTTTTCGAATGGCTCATTCGGATCTTCTTGCACGAGACTCAGTGTACAATCGCAAAGTGTTTCGAAGATATCCAATATCTCGTATTGCATTCGAACATTGCTACTAGATTTTAACGCGGAACACATCATCTCGATCACAGGAGGATATTTCTGATCCGATTTTACTTGAGCCCTAGACGAAGGACTTGTTAAAGTCAATAAAGTTGCCTTCATTGGAGCGTGTTTTGCGAGTTCACCCAACAAAGCAAGTATTAATACATTATTCTCTAATGGAGTACTAGCAATTATCCCGTCTAACAAACATCGCCCGACAAGCAACGCTGTGGGTGCTGCTAAGTCGCTCAATTGTTTACAAACTTTAGAAAGTAGGATTAACAAATCCTTGTTCCAACTGGCGCAAAGCAAACGTAATGTTTCCGTAAGATTATTAGCCTGAGCTTGAAGATGAGCGGACCATAGTTTCCTAAGTCCCAACGCTCGGGTAGCATCTTCAGCTATGGTTTCTCTCGACGTTAAAACCGGTGGCAAAAGTCTCGTTAAAAGTTTCAAGCCTGGCATGAAATTACACGGACTGAGGGAAACCATTTTCAAAACGTCGCCTAACATTTGTGTCCATAATGATTTCGCTACATTCCCAGAACCATCCGAATCGACAGCTTGTGTAAATATCAAGAGAGTGTTTACTATCTCTTCGGACAAAACTTGGACGATTCGGATGGGTGGGATCGCTTCGACCAATGAGTAAACACCAAGTAATGGAACCACAGCGGTCAAATCTTTAAAATCGGTAGCCATACACTTTACAAGCCGTTCCAATAATGCTTTTGTTAATTTAACGCAAGGAAGCAAAAGTGCGACTAACGCTAATCCTCTTCGTCCAGTTAAAGCTGCTCGATGCAAGAAAGGTTGCTCATAGAAGTCGGAAATATTTGCCATTACCGCGATCAATGCAGTTAAGCCATCCGCGGCAAATAGTTGCGTCAATGCATTCTTATATCGAAGTTCTATGTACGGTTCCATCGGATCTACGTCATTGTTCGAAGGAAAAACGAGATAATAAAGAATTCTACAAGCCGTTATTAATTGACCGGGAAGAGCTGCTGCTTTGTCCGCATTCTTTCTTATACAAGCTACCAACGCTGATACATCACTGTAATTCCAATGGGATGGTTGGGCAGCGGTTGCTAAGTACGATGTAACATCCTTTAACATTGCTTGCTCCCGAGACTTTTCTAATATGATTGCGGCACGTGTTTGGAACACTTCTATTCGATCGGAATACCGAATTGTCGCGGATATAATTTCAGCGGAGAATTCGCAAAGATTTACATCGGAAAGATATGGTATTAAAATGTCTATAAAGTGACCCATTGAAAGGACAGTGATTACAGCTTGCAAACCTTCGGGAAATGCTAAGAAGGAATGAAGTTTCTTTAAAGGAGTCCAATCGGAAGATGGATGTTGCATTTGCATTAAACACTGTACCACTTGTAATCGCCAAGCTAAAACTAATCCCACACCTGGCACTTCACATCTCAGAGCACTGATTATCAATTTCGTAACTTCGGGCTCTTTCATTAAATAGATTAACCCTTCAGGCGTATCTGATATGCACAGGAGAAAACGGCGAATAGTGCGAATTAAATTTGCCTCGGATTCTGGAGAAGTCAATGCGACCAAAATGTAATATAACAGTTTGTGATGCTCGAAGTATGCTATGAGATGACAACGAGGATTTCGATTTTGTTCACGCTCAAATTCCATTTGAGCTCCTGCTGGCAATTGCCGTTTTGGCTGTGCCATTAAAGTCGGGGCACAAACGTAGACGTTCACTAGCTCTATCACCGTCAGGTCATCCAATTCTTTCATTTCGTCTAGAAACTCGTATATATGTACTTTTCGTAAAAGAGAGCTTAAAGCGTATTTCAATCGTGCCAATTTCGCTGTGTCCAACATCATCACTGCATTTTTATACAAATTGCTATCAGACTTTAAGAATTCTTGTACAATAATCGGACTTATCAATGCAGCATCCAGTGTGCGAAGAGCCGAGAGTTTTACTGGTAATGCTACATTTTCGCGCATGCATAGCGCTAATAATTTGTACGGAGCGTTCACTTTCAATAATATTTCTGGGCCTTGTGGAAGTCGGGACAATGCTTCCGCTAAACGAACACCGACTTTTACGTGTCGTACTTTATATGCAGGCTGAGGTTGAGCACGAGCTAGATCCATATCTAATCCTGCGTTAACAATGTGCGTCAAATCTTTCACATCCGTATTGGAAAAGTGATATGGGCTGAGGATTCCACATAAAGATTCACAATTGTGGACAAATGTTTCTTTCTCTTGACCAGAGGCATTATTAAAATGCAATACCGATTTGGCGAGAGACTGAAGTATCTCGTGAACCTTATCTAGCATTTCGCTAGTCATTGAATCTTCTTTGGGTATGTCAACCAATTTTTCCAATTCCAACAAATCAGGTGGAGACAATGTATATTCATCGTCTATGTGTAAGCCTTCGCAATCATACTCAGTTGTAGGTGGTACATCGTCAGCCATAATATCTTCATCGGATAATATGGGCTCGAAAGGTTCACCTGGTTCGGCTTCGCCTCCATCTTGCTCTGCATCTTCTTCTTCGGCCGATATAGATTCTGGACTCAGTGATACTAAGGATTCCGATGGAGGTGAAGATGGACGTTTCACTGATTTTTGCGCCGAATTTCCTGCTTCGTCGTCCCAATGACCTGCATCCGATTTACTAATTTCTGAGGCAGAGTTTCTCGACGATTCCACAAGTTGAATTGGTTGAATTGGAGGTGGTGGTGTAACTGCTACGCACGGTTCCTATATTGGAATTGGAATTGTCATTATAAAATTCACTCGTTGCACAATACGTTTTTGCTTCTTGAATCAATTTTAATTCATTGCTTACGTTTGAGTTTGTTTGAGCTTGGTTTTCGTAGTACCAATCAGATTGCTGATCGGTTATTTGTGCATTGTTTTCCGTGATCTCTTCTAATCCACTTACGCATGCTGTAGAACCGCTATTGGAACTAATGACTTCTTGCGGATTATTTAACGATTTTGTTAGGGTTCCATAGACCGCTAACGTTATAGTGGTATACCAACCACGTAATACCAAACCATCGGTTGGTATTTGCTTTCGTTCGCACTCAAGCTGAATGTGGATATTTTGTTTATATTCTAATTCACCGAGAGATTCAAACGTGGAGGCTCCAGGCTTGCTTAGATCGTTCACGAAGAACTCAATTTCAAATTGGGATGGATTCGTAGCACTGGAACGATCAGATAGTATATAATAACAGTGATATTTTATTGAAATAAAGTAATCGGCTTCAATTTGAATAAATCTTTTTATTACCCAAGTCTGACACCTCCGGGAAAATCCGCCTGCACGCGCGCACCTAATGGAATGATTCTAACCTCACTGATGTAAACAGGTTTTGGAAACTGTACCAAATCCAAATTAAGCTCCTGAAACGAACGAAATAATTTTTAACTCACTATCCAATCATTAAAGTATTGACTACGTATGAAAAAAACATTAAATTACCCCCGAGATATCATGCGAAAATGTGTCGAAAAATAATAATTCTACGTTATCCATGTCTGTCACTTTTAAACACACATCATTAACCCATTTGCTGTCCAAAATTGGACAGAGAATTTTTCCAAATGAACTACTTATGCTTTGATTTAACAACACAGTAGTTCATATTTATTTCGATTATAGCTTCGATTTAAAATCGTTTTATTCACTTGGAAGAACTACAAAATTTTCCCATATTTTCAACGTTGGTTGCATGGTTGGTTAACTGAATCTTTGGCCGAGTGATTCTCTGCCAAATCTGACAAAACATTTTGTCATTAAACTTCTGAAAATGGTGTGCCCTTTAAAACTTCGCTACCTGTAAAAAGTAAAATCGCGATTTTTATTCGAGCTACACTCCACTGCACAGGGTAACGTTATAATTGTACATGAGTTTCTTTCTGTTATGATCAATGGAAGTTATTAAGAATTCGTGCAATTACTTAAAATTTCAATTGATAGTTAACAAATTTAAACAACAAAATTCGGAGAATTTTATTGTTGTTATGTACTTATAAATTGTCCAGTAAGGTATAACAGAGGTAAATAACTTCGACGGGTTATACCAGATTTATACAGTTGAACAGGGTTCGAATGTGTTCACGTTCACGTATACAAGTTTGCGTTCCTTGAAGTATGAATGTGTGATATTGATACACCGCCATCTGGTTTCGTCTCACACCTTACCTTCGGTTCTGCTCGTTCTACTTCGTTAGAAGAGAAATTGTAATGAGATGAGTAATGCCTGTGCAATGTTTCCCGTGAAAAGACTCTTCTTTCCTTTGTAAAACCTTGCTCGTACTAAAGTTCTAGATTAAACGTATTTTATACAGTGGCCCAGAACGCGTTGGTGCTTTTTATATGTATTTTATATGTAGTACTTATTAAATAGCTGTGATAACGACATAACTAAATAAGCGATCTGCGTCACTCGCTCGATTCTTTGATTGTTTCGTAAATTTATTTTGAATTTTGGTGGTATGGCTGCAACGCAACAGAAATCATATTGAGACAGTAAGTTTCTTTAAATTTCAATCATTGCAATTTACGCTACAGTGTTGAAATTATTCCAACAGGAGCTTTCGATTTCACTGCTGAACAGTAACATATTACACTGATGGACAAGAGAGATTCGGTTTGTCAACTTTCAACAGTAATACATGTATAATTGAATTTACTCTGATAGACAATTAAAAGATTATCGCATTGTCTTTAACGAGTCTGTCGTTTATCATTATCGACAGTCTAAATTCAAAAGAAACTAGTAAGTGAAATTCTTAATTTTTGTATATGCATAATTGAATTAATTAATATCTAGGAATATTATTAACCAATATTCACTAAAGCTTCAGTGCGGTTTCCTCGCATTGAACAATCCTGCGATCATAGATAATTTAATACATGGTAGCGTTACCTCGTTAACTTGTTAATTATGAAAAAATAATATTGACAGCTGTAAAACAAACAATACGTTTCACATTGATGTTTTTATTTGTTTCCAGTAATGGTAGCTGCTGGCCCTACAGTTTTAATGGCTGCCAGTGAGGAAAATTCATCAAATGGAACTGACATTAATTCTACACAATGTGAGAACCAAGCTGTTTGCTCTAATTATAATCAGGTTCATTGTAGCCAAAAGACAGGGTGTTCATCTAAAAAAGATACAATGCCTTGTTCCTCCAGTAACAGTAAATATATTATATAATCTTACTTAGAATTAGTGTAGCGCAATAATTGTATATTTCCAGTAGAATAATTGTATATTTTTTTTGTAAATGGAATCCCCAGTTGAAGTACACACTTTAGAAACATTTTCTCTTTACTTTCCTCGTATCCATAGAACTCTTACTCACTATTTTTATATGTATACATATTAGAAAGCAGAAGCAGCACTCACATGTTGGATAAAAGCAGCCGGTTGATTTCACGATTGGAGAGTAAAGACAATGGCAAAAGTTTGGCCTGTCAAAAAATAACACCCATACGTGAAACAAAAGCCTCGAGACTAAGAGCTGCCTCTATCACAGCGCCTAACGGTAAGTATTTCAATATACGCACTCAAAGTAATTATCTTAATCGTAACGCACAGTACTTATTTATTACATTTTTAGGAGCATCAAATTCTAAAAGACTGGGTTCAAGCGAAACACAACCAACCATAAGTCCTCATCCTGGTAACTGTTTATCAGCTAAGGAAGTAAGGGATCGTAATCTTGAACCTTATTTTAATACGTTTAAGATGAGTTTCGTTTGGACTAATTACAAATGTATTTAGGAAAAGCCAGTATTGGATTCTAGTAACTCTATAAATCCTGTTCGGGAGAGGGATAAAACGTATAAAAGGAAATCATATTTAAATCGATCGAGCAACATGGAAACTGCTGCAACTGACCACCTTAATCAATGTACGTACAAGAATTTCTTGCGACTACTTTTACTCGCTCTATTTAACATGATCTCGATGCATTCAAATCAACAAGTTAATATGTATATATAATATTACAGCTGAGAGCAACGACAGGCGAGTTAAAAGACAATCAAATAAATTAGGCTACATATCCGATACAATATCTACTTCGAATTCTAATTCGCATCGTCAGGGTGCATCTAATTTACATAAGAAACATATTGAGCCAAAAATATCTTGTCAAAGAGTCAATACTCAACATGCCACGAGTCGTCCTAAAACAAGTGCATCTTCCTCGCTTATTCCTCTCGCAAGCGGAAAAAACTCGAATGTACAACGAACAAGGTATGCAGTGAAATATATATTTCGCTTTTCTTTTTCCTAAAACTCTCGTCCATGAAGAATAGAAAAGAAAAGAAAAGAAACTCAGTTATTCAGCAGAGCATTAAATTACAAGTTTGCTTTCATTTTCAGTAACAACTGTGGTCACAGTGATTCCGAAGTTTCCCGGAGAGTAGATGCGTTAACGGCTTTAACGAAAGCTACGATGGAACGCGTGGAAAGACTTGCTTCACACACAAATTCATCGGCGAATCATCAAACGCGCGTAGAGAATCATTCCTCTCCGTCTTCAGCCAACGTTTCCAACAGTCAAGACAGCAGCAGCAGCAACAGCAGCAGTGCCAATATCGCTCATGCATTACCAGGATCACCAAGAAAGTGTTCTATTTTGAAAAAGTCTAACGAAGAACATGCTCAAGACGGATCCACATCGCGTCAACACATGCCCGTCTCAATTCTTAAGCATAAGCTAATCGATATGGAGACAGGACAAGTAACACCAAATTCACCACACGCCCTTTTACCAGTTACATTTTCACCGTCGGTAGTTGAGCCAAGTAGTCACAAAAGACATGGGATTTTAAAGAAACGTTGTAGCTTGGACGAAAGCGAAATCCTTCGACGGCGTAGCTGCTCACCCGACGTTTCTTTCTCAGAAAGCAATTGTTCAGAATTTAGACCAATTTTAAAGAATCAAAGACGCTCGTCACTCGATGAGATAATTAAACGTGATCAAAGTCCTGATCCTCAGCCTACCTCAATATTAAAGCGTAAAACTTCTAGAGGTGACGATGGGGATGATCGGCAATTTGCCGCTCTAGAACCGCAAGGCATTCTAAAAAGAAAATCCGCTGCCAATATGCGAGCCAATAACAATAACCATCATCATCATCATGTGATTATAACGGCAGATACCGCGGGTCCAGGTAGTGCGGAAATAGTGGATAGCGCAGAAGTAAGACCTATATTAAAGAAGAAACATAGCAGAGAAGAATCATCCGGTAATGATCCCCCATTCAGTGAACCACGACCAATATTGAAGAAAAAATCGAGTACCGATTCCGATGAGCATGAGGATAAACCTAAAAAGACTATTTTAAAGTGTTCACGTAAAAATTCTCAAGATGAGTGTAGTTATGAGACCGAAGTAACTTCACCAAAGAAATTTACCATGCTTAGAAATCGTGTATTGCAGTCGAGAGGAACTGGACTATCCGAAAGTGATTCCATGCGTCCTATATTAAAACAGCCTAGTGCAAGAGACAACGAATTTCGTATTCGTTTAAATTTATGTGATGAGATTTTAACTTTAAACAATTTATCACCTGAAACGGTCGATTCATTTTTACGAAAACGAGCACAGTCGGTAGGTCATGTACAACCTTCTAACAATTTTCCCGAAATTCCTGGTTCTGTACTTAATAAGCGACGATCTCTGGAATTGTCATCTACGGACGAAATAGTTCAAGATAAAATACAATCGAGACCAACGAGTAGTGGTATTTATTTAAACGTCGACTCATCGCAGAACAGTGAAAGTGATGAGAATCCATCTGGAACTGCTCACAATCCAACCAAAAGGTATGAAAACTTATTTACTAAAAGTATAACGCTATAGAATTTTATTTACACTGCTTATTTTGTATTTTTATAAATGTTCATATCAAATTTTACACAATCTTTGCTGATTTACATATTGTTACTCAAATTTGCACATCACAATCTTATAATTTATTAATTCACTATTTTTCCAGATTAATTTAAAATGCATTTAAATTTGCATCATTGTAATAAAGCTGTGAATATTTAAGTTTAAGTATTTTCTTAATGCTTCTTACTTATTTTCGCTGGGTTGATTATAAGAACAGAATCTCTTTTATGTTTATGTTTGGGCCCGACAAACTGTTCGCGAGCTTGGGTCGTGACATTCATGTTCGTCACAACTATCTGTTCGCGAGTTTTAGGTACCGGAAGGGGGTTAAGCATATTATTTTTATAATTAAAATTTGGCTTGAGCGATCAATTGTTAGTAGAATATAACAACATAGTTTATTTAAACATTTACGTGCTGTGGTAATCTGAAAGTTTGCCATGGTTTTGAATCTGTGCCAAGTTTAATTATAGATCACCTAGCAATTCTAAAAGCTACCAGAAATCAGAGAACCAGAGCATGCACACAACCTGTACGTCCGTCTAAAAGTCAATTTAAATTTGAGGTACTCGTATAGTGTTTTTTTTTTTTCACATTCTGTGCATAAAGTGTAATCATACTTGTTAATCTTTGACGAAGAGACAATTTTAAGAAACCTATCTAATTTCAATATAAAGAGCACGCTTTGGAAATGGTTTTGCAATCACTTCATATTAACTAACTAACTGTTATTATTGTTATGTCCAAAATGGCAAGTGAGTAATATTTAGATGCTTTCAATTTTTAACGAATGTAGCCCACTTAAAAGAATGATATTATTATCGGTTTATCGTTAGCATGTATAATATGTTTTGCACAATTTTGGTAGGATTTTCCTGAGTGTATTAATGTTTCGATAAGTGAATTCTTTCTAATGGGAGGATTCAAGTCTTCTGATTTTAATTACAGCACCGTTAAAGACCAACTTCTAGACGAGGCATGTGCAATAGATACTCAGAAGATCGGAGAGTGTGATACTCGAGAAGAAAGAAACGATTTGCATGTACTTTCCAATATCAGCAACATTGCAGGGAAAAGCACGGAAATGATCGATAACAGAAGATACGCGAATGATTCGGATCAGGAAGACAATCAGGAGAGTGTCAATACTCAAGAGCATTATAATGTTGTTCGTAGTAATAGTGTCTCGAAAATGACCATGCATTTTAAAGCTCTCGAAGAAAAAGCGACGTCTACCGATAAGGATAATGTATATCGGAAATGTAAAGGCCCTCGTAGCATACGCTACCGAGAGCGTAAAGTGCAAGGAAGCGACAGGTTTAATACACAGCCTGTTACTTTTCAAGAAGTTCAAGAAGCTGTTTTGCAAAATCAGCGTAATGCTGTTTCAAGTGGAAAGACAAATATTGAATCTACCGATGAGAATGTAACAACGGACGATGAATTTGATCCGTCCAAGTTGAGTCTTGCCGAAAGAGTGCGTTTGTTTAATCAAAAAATTGCTACTGAAACTACATCGGTATCGAATAGAATGCCTCAGGAAAGACATACTAGACGAAGGCCAGGAAATCGGTATAAAACGCAACCCGTTACATCGGAAGAAGTCGAAGTCGCAGCCAGAGCTTCTCTTTTTCAAACTCGACAGCAAGTACCCGCCTTGGACAGTAGTGAGTGTTTTACGTTTTTTTTGTTTTTATTCATTTCCAACTCATAGTATACAATCGTTCTCACGAATATAATATTTTAAAATTTGCCAGCAACGGCAACGGATGACAACGATCTAGAAGACAATATATTCACTTACCAGAATGATGCGCTTAAGAGTATCTTGAAGCCAGTTAGCGCATATACCTCGAAAGTATCTCCTCCGAAAAGTCCGGAACTCGAGGGATTGAAACTCATCAAATCTGTGCTGAGAAGGGAGACGGAAGAGCAACAGCAGGAACAGCTACTCGAAAATTCTGATAGCTTTCCGCGATCCATTTTAAAGAGTAACTTATACGCGACATCGGGAGAAAATAATTCGGAAGTGAAAGACGAGAGCTCGTTTGCGAGACACAAGAATTTCAACGTCGACGTAAAGTTACAGAAGCAAGATGAAACTACAGGAGAACACGATGATTATGCCGACGTACAATGCGCTAGTGGTTTTGAAAAACGTCGAAGTGAAAGTACGCAAAATGAATCTAAACAAATATATGCAGTGCCTTCTAGTAAAAATATTGCTCAGGATACGTACAGCAAAATAAAAACAATAGCAACGCAAGATGAAGCAGATAACGTATTTGCTGAAAGTTTTAAAACATCGAACAGCGAAACTTTATCTTCTACGAGCCGTGAAGTATATAGCACTACGAAAAATGGAACACATCGGCATCAAAAGGTTCTATCGAAGCAAGCGAGGTAACTCTTGTAATTTATATTCTATAATATAATATTGGATTAAATGGATAATTTCGAAATAATTTGTTTAAATATACGTGCATATCTATATTAATACATTGACTGTCGGATTAATATTGATTTTTATTTACTTAAAGCATGCTGTTTTTACTCATTTGAATATCGCTAACAACTGGCGACTTTCACGGTAGATAATGTGTTAATTACTCTTATGACTCATTGCGACTTGAAACATTTCAATTCGAGTCTAAACATATTAGATTACGTCTTATATACAAAAAATGAAAGTAATATATTTTACTGTCTTCAATGAGAATACATTTTTAAACTATTCTTGATACTTACATTGTTAGCTCTAACTCCTGACTCGGACTAAATACACTTGGCACAGTGATAAGATATGTTATGTTACGTGTGTACTTGGTATACTTGTATAAAGTATGAATCTATACATGCAAAGGTATAAGAGTGTAGATACACATTACACTCACTTACTATGTATCAGGCATGCAGTCTTGTCAAAGAGTGCTAGCCACCACGCAATTGGCCACGATACTCATAACAATGGTACGTTTAACGGAGGATTGCCAAAGCAGCATGGCGTACATCTTCCAGGACTTTCCAGCAGTACAACTCAAACAATGCCACAAACCGATGAAAATGATGGTCCAAGTATGAGCATTGCCGATCGTTTAGCTGCGTTGCAACGTAGCGGTAGTACCAACTGGAAACGCCGCGCGGAATCGTACAATATGTCGGTGAATATCAGTTTCCAATGCTAATAAAAAAGCGTTTCATTATTTCATTTTTTTTCTTATACTGTGTATTTATTAATTAATGAGGATGATTTTAGGATGCCTCGTATAATTATACAATCAATAAAGAAGAATGGAGTATCAAGCAAGGAGTACTAGCTGACTGTCTCGGAAAATTAGAATCGGCAGCGGAAGGTTGGAAGAAACGAATCGCAGCACCAGATGTAACGAAATTCACGGTAGCTGGAAAAATGAAAGTCGAGCAACCGGAAAATTTGGAATCTGGACCGTCTTCACCGTTGATCGAAGTTACTGGAAATATGAGTGATAGAAAGAAAAAAACTCCGCGACCAGAGAGATTCAAAGTAAAGAGAGGTAGATCGCCTAGAACGTGCTTCTTTTAATAAATAATGATACGATGGATATATTGCGTTTGCAAGTAAATCTATAGTGAATTGCATGTAAAGCATTCAAAATGCAGTTTATATTTTCAGAATACGTAAAGAATACGGCATCGACACCTACAAGCCCTAATAAGGAATCGTATGCTGTGATACGAGGAAGCTTCTCCGAACCCACTAGTGATGACAGTGGTTTGTAAAAATTTCATATTAATATTTAACGTCTCAAAGTATTAAATTATATTGAATCTTGTTTGTTTTCTAGGTGAGGATTGTAAAGGACATAATTTATCACCGACCGTAGCAGTGCCAAAAACAGACGACGAAACTTTTACCTCGTTTTTCACTGGCATTTCCTACGAAAAATGCGAAGCTGAAACTCTTAATCTGGATGAAACGGATTTCGATGTGGTCACTACGCAATCCGAACTGTAATAAGATTGATACGGACGAATAAAATAATACTTCAAAGATATGTGAAATTAAATTTCTAATTCATAAATGTGTATTCTTTTCAGATTAGTCCAGAGACGAAATATTAGAATACAAAGGCGCCGGGGGGTTTCGAAAAATCCTATCAAAGCGTTAGCAGCTCGCACCGATATAAAATCGGAATACACTGAAGTGCGAACTGGGGTTGCGGAAAAAGTGATGAAACAATTAAATGTCGAGAAACGTGAGTTTTTAGTGCAAATCACTTTTTTTTTAACGCAAGCACAATAATTTATATGTATATAATATATAATATATATATATACGTCTGTTCTTGCAGTTGCAAAAAATTCTCCTTTGGCTCTCGAAGCATTAGCAGGATTGGCATCAACCGAGGATTTCAGTGCGGTTACCCTGAGAAACGCTGCAGAAACGAGTGTCTCCGTGAATAAATTTCAACCTTTCAAAGACCTAATGTTAATTCTAGTAAAAGGCAGACGACACGTTCAAGTAAGACTAGTCGAACCTGTTGCAACAAGTATAAACAGTGGTGATAACTTTGTCTTGGTGACAAAATCCGAGGTATAAGCAACATGTACAAAATTCATCGATACTAACAGTAACTAAATATAAGTAATTAATTTCTAAATATTCTAATTTTCCTAGGTTTACAATTATATTGGTAAATATAGTAACGTTATTGAAATGGCTCGTGGTGCAGAGATTGCATTAAGTATTCAACAAAACAAAGATCTTGGATGCCAAGCTTCTCAAGTTATCACGATTAACGAAGATAAGATGACTTGCACCAAAAGTCAAATGCAGAAATTCTGGAGCTATTTATGTGCTGACATGGAAAATGTTGATAGTAATGCGCTTCTAATTTCGTTCTCAATTATACTTGTGGGTATAATTATGGAAGATAACGTTATTAATATTTTATGCTAGTAATCGATGGTGGACATCCTGACGAAGATGAACTCTATGAATCGGCTATAATCGATACGAACATGGTATACGAGATCAAAGACGACGAATTGATACCTATCGAGAAATATTGGGGCGCTATACCGAAGATTGAGATGCTGGATCCTAGCAAAGTAAACATACAAAAACGGTTTAGCACGAAACGTGTTAAGTTTAATAATTTATCCTAATGACTATTTCTTCGCGATTCCAAAGGTCCTAGTGTTCGATTTCGGAACAGAAATGTATGTCTGGAATGGGAAAGGCGCGTCTCTCGAGAAAAAAAGGATTGGCCTGCAACTTGCTACAGAGATGTGGAACATTGGATACGATTATATAGAATGTGCAGTTTGTCCGATAACTGCAGCTTCTTTGATCGGTCGACGTCATCATCTCGAAAGTGACTTAAAATCTGCGAAAACAAGACCAAAGTGGTGTCTACTTGCCAAATTATCGCAGCACGTGGAAACAGTACTGTTCAGAGAAAAGTTCCTTGATTGGCCAAATGTTTCGGGTATCATACGCGTAAAAGGTCCTAAAATGAAGGAACAAACCGATGTCACGCTCAACATAGAAGCTGTTAATATCGACGATATACTAAAAGAAAATGACACACCAGTCGACTTGTTCTTAGAAGGATGCCACTTGGGAAGAGGTACTGGATGGTTCGACGATGAGGTAAATAAATATAAGATAATTAATTTCAAAACGAATCAAAATTATTGATCCAAAATTGAATAATCTGTGTTTTTAGTTAAAGAAACAATATGTTGCTGCTACAACAGATGTAACCGCATGGCACATTGACGAATTTTCTTATACGCTTCTGAAAAGAGATTCTATTGGACAGTTTTATTCGGGTGATAGTTATATTATACGCTGGATGTATTCGATTACTATTACGGGTAAAGGAAAAATAATATATTTCGTTAAAAAAATTGTTATAATATGAATATGAGTGAATTTTGTGAAACATAACATTTTATTCGTCATCGTGTTTTATAAGATTTTTTTTATCTAGGTCGTGAATTAAGCGGAATGCCGTCAAAACACTCTGCCAAAGGGCGCGATCGTTCCGTGTATTTCATTTGGCAAGGTAAAGACGCTTCTTTGAACGAACAAGGTGCTGCAGCGTTATTAACAGTGGAATTGGATAATGATCAGGCGCCTCAGGTAAAACTTGAATTTATTTATACCCGAATTTATTTAATAATCAAAGGAGGAAGACACTGTGGAAAATAAACTTTGTCACAGATCCGTGTAGCCCAAGGTCACGAACCAGCCGCCTTTTTAAATTTATTTTCTGGGAAAATGATAATCCATAGTGGGAAGAAAGCAAATCAGTCATTGGAAAAATCCTGCAGATTATATATTTCTTGTGGGACATTGGCATCGGAAATTTTTTTGGTCGAAGTCCCTTGTAGTACTCGGCACCTCAGAAGCAGAGCCTCTCTCATACTGTTAGACATTGCGAACAGTAAGATTTACGTATGGTATGGATCTAATGCTTTACCTCATGTGAAAAAGGTGAATCTTTTTTTTCATGTACATCTCATTTATATATTTACAAGTTCGAAGTTTCTTTCGATAATCATTATTCGTTTCTTCTGTTTTACGTAAATGCCACACTTTAGAACGCGTTGAATGCAGCCAATAATTTGAGAAAGACTCAATCATTCGGATACGACTCATCTAGCAACGAAAACTTTGCATTACACGAAATTAATGAAGGCACAGAACCGAAAGAATTTTTCAATGGTAACTGACAAATAATTATTTTCGCTAAATTACACATAATTACACGATCTATATGTATGACTTTTTTTTACAGAATTAGGAGGATTAAACAGAAAATTATACGTGTCTATCGCAAGTGGCGAAGTGTTAAAACACACACCAAGATTATTTTACTTATCATGTATTTCGAAGGAATTGAAACCCGTGGAAATTCTTTGTCCTCATCGTACTGATGATTTACCGACACCGTTTCCCTTTTTACAGGAAGAACTTTATCAAGCTAATCAACCGGGTACACTTGCGTTTATACTAATTATTATTCTAAATTAGAGAATCGTTATATATCACAGGAAAATTCTTGACAGCCTTATTTTTATTGGACAACAAGCACGAGTTGTGGATATGGCAAGGTTGGTGGCCCGACAGTAATGGAGAAGATCAAAGTGGTAGCAAAGCGATAAGATGGCAAGCCGAAAGAAGAGCTGCGATGACAATGGCCATGGAATATTGGGAAAACCTTCATCCAAAAACTACAGAATATCCCATATATCTAGTCTGGGCGGGTCTCGAACCGCTTGAATTTATAAATTTGTTTCCTACATGGACATATCGGGATGACATTGCTCAATTGAATATTGAGGTGCTAAATTATCTTCATTCATTATTTACTTTTATAGCTACAATTCTTCAATCTACTCTCAATCGTATCGTTAATTTATGTTATATTTATCACGACAATTTAGGAAGGTAGAAATTCAGCGGAGGTATTAACTGTGGAAAGCGAGCTGGCTCGTTTAACACGAAGCACATATCCTCCAGCCCAATTATTACAAAGACCCTTACCGGAAGGTGTTGATCCTACGCGTTTGGAGCTCTATTTATCTGAGCAGCATTTTCAAGTTGGTTCCAATATATTTATAATATTCCAACTAATAATATCTGTATCATGTCGCACGTCGTACTAAATGCTTTTCTTGTTTTTTTTTTTTTTTCAGGAGCTGTTAGGATTAACGAAAGCAGAATTTCAGCAACTTCCTTCATGGAAGCAAGTGAAGCTGAAAAAGGAAATTGGGCTTTTTTGATTAACTATTTTGGCTGCCATTTCTGCAAAAAAAGCTGCTCTTGTAAAGCGTTTAATAAAGTTTTTGTTAACTGTTTCACGATGTTTATAACTAAATTTTTTATCTTCTGAATGTACGAAATCGCGTTTTAGGATATGCCTAAAGTTGCCTATCGACCGAATAATTCTATAATTACAGTTGAAAATGTTTACTACCATTTCAAATATAATATATAAATATATATATATATATATACATACACAAACATACCCACACACACACACAAAAACACTCAGTCACACAAACACAGACACGCACACATAAAATAGGTAATTATATATTTTTAATACATGCTAAACATAAATTAGCTTGTGAATATTTCCCCTTATATTTGTATGAGCTTTATATTCATTGATAATACAGTATGTTTTAGAAAGACTTATTTTTACATATATGACATTTGTACAAGAGCAATTGTATTCTTTACAACATATTCTGTGTTTTTGAAAACAGTATTCAATGAAATTTCTCAATGTTTGCTCCTGAGTCTCATTTTGTTATCCCTAGCAGTCCTGAAATTTGTTTAAAATACCTTCACCCTTAAAATAATATCCCTTTCCTTTAACCTTTTTCTTCTCTTCCCATGACAGCGCAATATTTTTTATGCGTTCTTTGAATCACGTCTACAAAGAACATACTTATATATACATATATATCATGCAAATTAGTATATTTACCTATAAATCTTGTAATGGCTTGTAACATTGAGTAGTAATAGTAGTAATAGCTTCATATTTTCACATACGTGAAAAATATAACACTGGTTTTCATCATACAAGTATCATACGATTCTTTTCACACTGTTTTAAAATGTTGCAGACAACAATTTCTTTTCTGTTGGATTGGAGAAATGTTTACTGTTAAAATCGTTTTATTGGTAACAGGAGACAAGGTCGTGTCTTTGTTCCAATCCGAAAAGACAAATCTTGTATTTATTACGGTTGCAGAAAGTATGGGTTTTTGTAATGTTCAAACTCAATAAACAAGTATTTTTATTCATATAGTATATGTGTGAAAGAGATGACTCATGAAGATTTATAAGTCGCACTTTTATTTTATCCTAACAATGATAACATACTTTGTAAAGTAGCTTATGTATATATATATAATGAATTTACAGTTCTAAATAGTCTAATAGTAAAATAGTTCCTCTGTATGGTCTTATAGTCATAGTTTTGTCTTAAAATAATCGACTCCGTGTAGAAACATTACACGAAAATCGTGATTTTTTTTTTATTCTCACTTTACATATCGTCCGCGTACACGAATTCACTATATCGTTTACAGAAGTTTTACAACGATCGTACGATTGGAGTAAAACTTTGCAAATACTCGAATGAAAATCATTGAATATCGGTAGCGTAGGGTTCATTTGTTTCTCTTTTAACATAATCATTTTTTTGGTATTTATCCTTTGTCATCCATTGTGTTTCGAATTCACTCGTCTTGCGCGATATCGATAAAAACGCGGAGAATTGTATTTCCGCTCTCAAACACCCTGTTTCTTGTACAACAATTAAACGGAAATATTAGTAATACAACCTTCTATCGTTGATATTAGGTTTTTATTACGACTGCTATTTAATGCAGGATTTATAATAAAATAAAGTTCTCGGAATTCAAAGTTTAAAAATGCACCAGACAGACGCAAAAAACAAAAACAGAAAAAAATACAGTTAAATACGTACAACATGTATTTAGCCAGAATGAAATGTAGACAACTAATTGAAAAGAAATGTGATCAGCAAAATAATATATTCTATAACGGATTTATACGAAAACTACACATACTACATGACACGTTACTATTTACACTTTGTATAATTACATAGTTTCATCATACGTGGTACCAGAATGTAAGATTTAGTATCTTTTGCTGTAATCATTGCAAACAGTACGCGAGTTTCGTCAATTGCATTCATACAAAAATCGAAATTAATATCTCTAATACGATTTTACATTGTGCCCGTGTGCATTAATACTGTATTTACAGATAGAAATGCAATTGGCAGGAGGCAATAACATCAACGTGAATGCTTTTACTTCAAAGTTATTACCGTTTAAACGATTTTTATTTTTCTTTTACTGGATTTTCCCGTCAAGATATACCTTTATACCATTCTGACACTCGGCAGAACACCAATGCTGAATTAGAAGATAGGTCTCCGATTCTAACGCAGCATCCAACTTATTTCGCAAACTATGTCGTAGCAGCGCTTTTGTTGCTTCCATTGACTGAAATTATACGAAAGGAATACGTTAAAAAGATACTTAATATTCTTACGCTACTTCGAATTGTTCATTCGGTCTGAATGCATATATTAATTAGAGGAATCAGCAGTTAGCCGATTGCATATTAATGCACGTAGCAAAAGTCGATTAGTGTCACACAGGTGGGCGCAATTGTAGCTATATAACATCCAGTTGGTTCTATACTCCATGAAAAGTCTAGTTTCTAAAATCGTTATGAAATTTCTAATCGCTACTTCTTTAATTCTTATTCTCATCGATTCCACATTCGCTCTCTACACTATCATTCGAAGTAAACCCAATAATGTGACGTTCAAATATATGGATGGTGTATGTATTAAAATTGATCACGAATCGTGCTATATGTATTTCTTTTGAATATTTTTAAGATGCTTAACTCTTTATAACAGATTAACGGAGAGAGCGATTTGCACGAGTGCGAGTTTAACGAAGTATGTAACATAGTACACAATAGGTTTTGGACATCGAGTTTAACCGAGCGATTGTGTTTGTGTTCGAATAAGAGAGAATGCTCCTGGCAATGGACGTCGCTAGCAGAAAGTTCATCTATACAGCTCAATAACAGATCGGTGATGAAGGTATACCAGAAAAAAAATAACTTTCTATCCTTGCGCTATTATTTATCTAATTCAGTTTTTTAGTAAAGATACTTTTGCAGTTTTGCACTGCCGTAACAGAGATGGATCAGTGCGCATACAAAAAGGATGCTGCAGTGGTGCATGCAAAAGGAGATAAAAATAATTCATATTTAATACCGTACAATGTCACTGTCAACTGTAAGTGTCCCGCGTCTCACTATTGGAGACTTCAAAAGTACACGTACGAAAATAACGATACAGTAATACAGACGTTCAAATGTGCAAAGGTATGTATATATATATACATATCACACATTTTATGACAAATGTGGTTTTCCCCGAATGACCGTGTTGATTTTATAGAAAAGAATGTGCGAAAGTCGAGAATTCTGTGGACATGTACGAGCGGATTTATACTCGGTATACTATAAGTGCACGTGTCCTCAAAACCATTTGTGTATCTTTCGAGATAAAACACAGGAAAATGTTCAGGAACTTCTTTACTCTGGACCAGCGTATAAAGCTTACTGTTATATGATGGAAACCGTTTGAGAATGCCAATCGTAAGAATGAAGACGATATATATGTATAAAATATGTGTAAAATTTACCTGTGGTGATTGCTCACTCATAGCTTTCAGAGTAGGTATCAATTCAACTTGAAACCTGTCGGGCCACAGGACACGCGTCACTAAACCGGCCCTTAATGCTTCACTAGCAGTTAACGTTCTACCGCCCAAGAGCAACTCGCTAGTCTAGAAATAGAAAAAAAAATCAATATAATTAATTAGTTGTACAGATCAGATCGAGAATAGATGATATAATGATATAATTAATAAGCACTTACGATCGCGCTTCCCAATATGTGTGATAAAGTAAAAACAGCGGCGCCTTCAGCAATTTGCCCCAGTTTTCCATAAGGAGTGCAAAATGTTGCTTTATCGCTCGCGATCACAAGATCGAATAACGGCAACATCGTTACTCCTAAACCAACGGCCGCACCTTGAACACCGGCTACGATCGGTTTATTGAATGAGGCTAACGATTTAATGAAATCTCTGTGAAAAAAGGAATGTTGACTTAATAAAACGATTATTAAGTATAGTAAACTACTAAAAAAAAATTGATCTTTTCTTACGTACTTGACAGCATCTGCCATTTCGTGAGCTTTGAATCGACGATCGTCTTTATTCGTACGCAAAAGGTCGGAAAGTTCAAGTCCTTCGCAGAAACTTGTTCCAGTGGATGTGAAGAGTACAACTCTGCACTCGTCATCTTTTTTTAGAATTGACAATGTATCGCGAAATTCTTGCATTACCTATTGACGAAATTAATGATTAATTATATTACTCGGTATTCTGAAACTTTCGCCGATACGTGTACCGGAAGTAAGATTAATTGAATATACCTGTAAAGTGAGTGCGTTTCTTATTTTTGTTGTTGTCGACGGCGTCAATATCAATTGAACAAGATTCCCATGTCGACGTACATTTATTTCTTTATTAATGAATTGGCTTCGAGCCTCAGGTTTTTGTTTGCTATTCTCGACTTCTGATGTCTTGGCGACATTTGCAGCGGCTACAAATACAGAGACGTGTCTTTAGAGTCTCGTAAAATAAGAATCTAAACTGCTATATCCAAGAGTCAGCGTACAATAAATGCATTCGCTAATAAAAATATAATAGCGGAATAAAAGAAGCAATATGTAATGGGAATCTCTTAGTTATGTTTCTCTTTTTTTTTTTGCGAAGATCTTTTGCCAAGGAAGACAATAATATAATGATGAACAAACTTAAGGCGTTTATAGAGAAAACTAGATATGCTCTAACATTCTTTATCTTGTTGTCTTCACCTTTATTCTTTCTACTAACGGCAGCATTCCCAGATCGATTGTTAGCACTGACTACTGAAAGAGCAGTAGCTGCCTCTGCGAGACATGCTGAAAGTTCATCTTCTTCTTTCGAAGATTCTTCAGTGTTATCTGTTTCGCTTGCCTTAACAAAATTCATTTTGCTTCTCGAGAATTTCTTACTTTTCGACATGATCTTACCTGTCGTCCCATTTGATCGTGTAACGACTTTACTTGAGCTGGTATCGCTATCATCCGCGGCAGAACTGTCCGTTGGTTTTGCATTCTTCTCAACTTTTTTCCCATCAAGTTTCTTAGCTCGCGAAGGGAAAACAGTCTTTTCTTCGGTAGCTACACTCGCAGGTGGATTTTCGGTTTTTTTCTTTTTCGTTTTTTTCGCGGGTGGTTTATCATCCTGCGAGTGTCTTCTTCGATTGGATTTATTGGTGTGAAGAGTCTCTTCTTTCCCGGCATCGTTCTTTTCCGGACCATCTATGCTAACTCGTGGACTTCCAGATGCACTGGAAAATGAACTAGACGAATGTCTTCTAACTATAACCGATGCATCTGCCGCATTTCGAATTTTTGCTGGAATTATGAATTCTGGTGCTACTGTGTTTAGCGCTTTTGACGGTGGAATCTGCTGATCCGATTTTCTCATTGGAACACTGGACTGTGATGTCCGTTTGGATCTTGGCGATACTGTTGATACTCCGGATCCTGAACTTCGTAATCTCATTACAGCATTGCGAACCAACTTTTTCCTGATTTTCAGTTCGCGTTGTACTTTCTGTATGTCCATAACTTTTGCCTGTGACTTTGTAATTGGAACTAAACGCTTTTTATCTGGCTGTTCCACGTCATACAATAAATTAACAACACCTTCGTCTTGTAGCAATCTATCTATTTCGTCTGACACTTTCTTTTTCGGTTTTGAATCTCCAACTCCTGATTCTGCGAGGCGCTTTTGGGATTTGGAAACTAGTTTAGTCCCAGATTTCTTCTGAGCGGTAGAATTCAATTTCGCTTTTACGTTAACCGTCTTCTTCGTGGTAGATACATTTGGTACGACAAGTTTTTTCACCACTACTTTCTTTTTAGCAACAGATTGTGAACCCTTCTTGGATAAACTTTGTTTTGAACGCTTCGCGGCTTCGGTATCGGACTTTTCTACGACCGTATCATTCGAAATAGACTCCATTGGTGTGTCTTTTCCAATTTCAACGGGAGTAGGATCCGTATTTACATTACTTGGCTCTTCGTTTTCCTTAGATAAGACGTCTTCAACTGTTATGCTATTATCCACCTCGCTTTCTTCGGATGGTTTCTTGTGTGGAGGAATTCGAGTTTTGTAAAGTTTTTGACGCTTTGTTGTTTGTTCGTGTTCTCTAGCTTTCTCCGTTGGTTTACGCTTCCTACCGGATCTTGACTCATCCAATCTAGTATCTTGTGCTACGGCATCACTGATTTTCTGCTGACCAGTTTCTTCTTTAGAATTAACAGCATCCTCTTCAACAGCAGTGTCCACTTGTATATCCTTTACTGGTGGACCATTTTGAACTGTACTAAGGTCAATACTAACAATTTCTATCTCTGCAGAATCCTTGTTTCCTTCAGGCTGCTTCACCGTTTTTTGAGCTGAAGGTTTCACCGACTTTTTTTTCTTCGAAGCATTTTTTTTCGGCCCAGCAACTGGGAGTTCCAGAAGTTGCTTCAGTGCCAATTCCCTCTCAACCAATGGATCTAATTTTGGTGGTGTATTGTGAGGACTATCCAAATTTTCTGCCTGTATAGGACTTTTACTTTCTTGAGTTAAAGTAGGTGGTTTCAAATTCGACCAGTCAGGATCCACGTCTCCTTCCAATATCGCTAATAATTCTTTATTATCCGAATTGCTCTCTTTCTCTGATCCCGATGTTGTATGATCGGTTGATTTGCGCTCGCAATTATTAGCAGATGGCTGAGCTGGATTCGGTATGGGTATAAGCGCGGGAACAGGATTAATTGGAGTGCCAGCCAATCTACTCGATAATCGTTGCGTTAATTTTTTGACAAAAAATTTATCTGGCCCAGGAGGAGGTTCTATAAGTTTCTGCTTCTCTTTCAGTCGTTCTTTTAATGCTTCCGCTACTTCGACTGGAGAAGCTATATGACTCGTCAAAGGCCGATTCCGACTCATTGGTGTTGAGGTTTCAACTTGCGAACTTTTACTACTGTCTTCCGAGTCCTGGGTTGTTCTTTTTATAGACTTTGAGACTTTTTCCACTTTATCAGGGATTTTCCGGCTTTTATTTAACAATTCTACTTCTTTAGGTTCTAAATGTTTCTTATTTTCCTGCTTCTCTATGTTCATATGCAGAATCTCGCAATCATCATTACTTTTATCGTCTTTATGCGCGAGTGCAACATCTGCATTCTCAGCTAGTACGACTACAGTTTTTTCCGTAATTGTATCTGTTACCTTTGCATCGTCTAACAAATTTTCTAATTGTATCTCTACAGAATCTTGAACTTTTGGAACCACTGGAGTTTCTTCTTCTACGTTTTCCACACCCCAATCGTCAAAAATGTCTTGAATGACACTTCTGTTTTTATTCGGCGTCTGTATCTTGTCTACTTTGTTTGCGAACGAATTGGTTTCTTTCTGCCAATCTGCATTTGGCGAAGGATGCTCTTCCACGTCTCTGACTTCTGTTCTTAAGTTACTTTTATTCTTATTATCACATACTTCAGTCTTCTTATTAGTTCCAGCGTTAGGTTCGGTCACTTTCTCATCTTGAATATGTACTTGCTCTTTTACATCCTCCTTTGTATTATTATTATCTACAGATTGTACAATATTAAGCTGTTCCTCTGCTGAACTCACCGTTGTTTCGTTGGTTACTTCATTCTTAGGACTCTTTTGGTTCTCTCTTTTATCTTCTAACGTGGCTGTTTCTGCAACCTCTGACTGTATCACTTCTGTCGAGATAACTTCTATTATAGTCTCATTCGCTTCTTGGCTACACTCAATTACATTAAACTGTTCCGTTGCAACATTAGTTTTTTTGACATTATACTTCTCTCCCAAGGAAACTATATTTTCCTCTTCTTCGTGAACCGTCACTACATAATTCTCCTCGGTAGTAACATTGGATTCCACCGTAGGTATCGTTTCGACCGTTAATACAACAACTTCTGAATTTCCATCCACTAGTTTAGTCAATTCTGTACTCTCAACGCGTACCGAATGTTCCGCAGTTTGAAAACCTTCGTTATTAGACTTTAGTGTATCCTGACACTGTGTAGAATTGGCTCCAGCAGAATCCATGTTTAATATTGTACACACACTCTCAGTACCAGAAGTTTGCAAATCCTCTTTTTGTACTCCGCTTTCTACATTTATTGCACAGTTCGTCGCACCATCCTGTGCTGGTGCATTATCTATAGTAGTTTCGATATATTGAGCTATTCCTCGCTCTTCCGTCGCAATATTATTTTTGATAGTTTGGTCACTTGCTGCATCCTGTACAAGCTTATCATCACCTTTAATTTCTATTAAGCATTGCTCGCTAGATTCTATTTGGTCACTAGTGTAACAAGAAACATTTTCTGGTGCATTTTGACGATTATTATCATGCTGAGTTACTGGTATCGTAGAAGACATTATCGTAGATGCACTTTTGCTATGTGTATCACCGTCGGACAAAGTTGTGTTCGCTACATTATTAGTAGTGTCGGTTTTTAGATCCGTTACACATTCCACACCCACTGGGTGATCTTCCGATTGTACCTTACTGGGTTCTTGTGCATTCGCAGTATCCATTTGTTCCATGATAGTACATAAAGTAAGAAATTTCCTTAAAGAACCATAGATTGTCCTGTGAACGAAAGAAACGTATTCAGTATCATTAATATTTCATAAATTATTCTCAATATTATCTAACAGATTTACCATGCACGCAATACACGAAATTCCTTTTACGATATGATACAATCTCTACAAGTAGTGCTCAGGTGAAATAGAAATAACGTTATAATCGAACATAACCTTCAAGCTCATATTTCACATAATTCTTGGGATAACAAAGTTAAACATTAGAATTTTAGAATAGAAACAGTAAAGGGTACACTTTTCTAAATTGTTTAATTAGGCAATGAAAAAAATGATTATAATGTTAAAATTCACGAGGAATAAACGAAATGTAATCAGTGATCCAAGACTATGGGATACAATTTTTCGATTTAGGTTTTCAGACATATCGTAGAAACGTGGACACAAGAGTGATTTCGATTTCTGCTATTAGATATCTAATACTGTAAAAGTTTACACAAGATTCGAAGAGTATAGTAAAATTCTTACCAAGTAGCATTGTGGCATTCATTCTTTGCTGATTTCAATATAGATCACATATTCCAAAATGTCGTGATATCTTTTTCAGCTTGGCCAACTATTATGTCAGATTAATATTGTAGTAAAGATCGCCCACTAATTGGTGGTTATACCTCCAAAAACGATTATTTCTTCAAGTCTGGATAGAATGTTTACATGAACGAAATCTGAGGTTCGTATACTACTGCCATCAACTGAAATCTTCAAATTTGACGTTCAGCTTGATATGCATATTATTAGTTTCAATATCCAGCGATTTCCATCGAGCACTGATATGTTACAAATTTGCAAATAGGTCGAAGAAAAAGAAAAATTCTTTTTACAATTGTAGTTGGTTATCACCGGACAAATGCGAACCAGCACAAGAGGAAGTAGCAATTAACAAAACACGACTCCATTAAGATTCATCCATTGGTTACTTTACTATTGCAAATGTATATAGTTTCTAATAAACCGCGAATATATTTCATTCCTATTTATCAAAAACAATTAAAAAAATAATTTGTATTTCTCTTAATTTCCTTCAGTGGTGAAATTCTCACATGTACAAATTTCTGTAACAACCTATATAACGATTCACGCGCCTACTCTGCGTGACTGTATTTTGACTCACGGAATCATGTTACCATAAAGTTTAGTTAAAAATCGAGTTATCATAAAAAATATATCCCAGATATTGGGTTGAACAGCAATCGGTAATAAAATCAATTATCAAAGTTCGAAAACAGTGTGTCTGGCAAGTAACATGTATAAATTAAAGAAGATTGTATAATTGATTAAGCGTAAATAAAAGTATAGTCACATATATGGAAATGATATGTTTGTTAGAAATAAGCAGTCCATACCGAAAAGTCTCTCTTCTTGTAAACCGATCACATAGATGGAGATGCTATAACATTCTAGTCATGAATCTAGCGTGTTCTAAGTGTTCTAAGTGATTCTAATAGAGGTAGTTCCTGCATGTGGTTCTTCTATTTACACTACTACCTAAAAATAATATTCAAGATGAATTATTAACAATTACGTCTCTAAATAGCAAGCGAATAATTCAATATTGTTGCGAGGATTTTTTTCTAACGCTTTTTACAAATAAACTCAAACTTGAGACCGCTTGAAATCGCTTCAAGAAGTACAATATCAATTTACTTAAGATCTTTCTGTTTGTCCGTCTGTAAGTTTAAAGTAAAATTCCTAAAATAAAGTTTTAACCGTGGAAAAGAGTTTCGCGTAGTGAAAAGGAAAGTTTCACCTTAGGATTTGCCTAATGAATTTCTGTTGCCAAGAGAATTGTTTACGCAGTATATAGTATATTTACTAGGTTATGTCTTGAGCACACAACTAAACGTACACTCATTTATCGTCGTTTCACTTCATTGGTGCACATCGTGATAAGAGCAGATAACATGTGTTCATCGTTTTGTATATATATATGTATGTACATGTATATATATGCAGTACATTTCGTGCTTCTCCATTCCTACACACGATCTCCCTCAAATAATAGTCACTCTTTCCCCGGTATACATATATGTGTACGATTTTAAATTTCATTTGTGCATTTATATCTTTTGACAGTGGTAGAAGTAAGTATAAACGATGAAACCGAACGTGGTTGTTGTTGGATCTTGTATGATTGATTTTACTTGGTAAGTGCTAATAGAGAATATTTAATTCTTAATCGAAATGCGAATTTTTTTTGAGCAATTAATATGACACAAACGACAAATTTGTAAAAAAATTTGTAATCAACTTTTTAAGTAAGAGAGGAAAAGAGCTACTTTTTTGCACTGTTCAGAGTAATAAATTGTATCAGATTACTTTATATTTATATTGAAGAATTTAATGATTTGTTTCAAGAAATAAGACATCATTAAGACTCTGATTTTTATAATTTTGCTATATACTATATATTATGTCATGGTTCTATAGGGACAGAGATAATTGTCATTATCTGAGACATTTGACCTTTAGCGATACAGGAGATTCTGTTCTCATAATACAGTTGGAGTTTAATACATAGTGTTACTTTTATTTACCGCTTCGAATGAAATATTAGTTGTATAAGGAAACGATAAAAATAGTATGGACGAATGTTGCGTATGTTAGAGATACAAATGATCTATGGTTTTTAGAGAGACTAAAAGGAAAAAAGTCAAAGTAGACGGTACTAACAAAAGTGGATCATAATTCGCAATCATTGTCTTTAGCTTCCAATCACATTTGTGTTTCAGCTTTTCTCCTCGCTTACCAAAACCAGGAGAAACGATAATTGGTACTAGATTTGAAAAGAAATATGGGGGTAAAGGTGCTAATCAATGTGTAACTGCCGCTAAACTCGGTGCTTCTACAACCCTTATTGCTTCTGTACGATTTTTACTTAATCGGTTTGACAAGAACAATATTCTATACAATAATCGATTAGTGCTTTTTCAAAATTTGCTACTGAGAGTCTCACTTTTGTGTGATTCGGTTTGTCTGTTTCTTTCGAACGTTGAGTTTTGAGAAGTAAAACTTACAAATTAGAGCTATAAATTTATATGAATTTATTTTTCTTTCCACCATAGTTGGGATCTGATATTTATGGAAAAGAGTACTTAGAAATACTTAATAAAGAAAATGTAGATACTTCTCACATGCAAACACAACTAGACAAACAAAGTGGAATAGCACATATAACTGTTGCTGAAAATGGTAGGTATTTCTTTTTGATCAAATTAATGTTCTCTTTGTGTTGATCTTCTTTCGAAATCAGCTTATCAGTCTCAGTGAGCTAATTTCGTTAAAACCACAATCTATTTCTGCAAACGTACTACGACGTCTTGATGCAAAATGCATCGTGAAATTTCTTTTTAGGCGAAAACAGTATAGTTATTGTATTAGGGGCGAATGAGTTGTTAAGCCCGAAACATGCGGATTCCGCGGTTGATGTTATCAAAGGCGCTACCGTTTTATTGTGCCAATTCGAGACACCCCTGGAAACCACTTTGCACGCCTTGAAGCTCCATAAAGGCCACGGTTCGTTGGTTCTCGCAATATTTCGTTATTTTTACACCTTCCGATGATAGGCTTATAAAATGTAATGCGACAGGTCTTTCGATCGTGAATGGGGCACCCGCCGTGGAAAATGTTGATCCAGAGATTCTCAGGCTTTGCGATATATTTTGCGTTAACGAGACCGAGGTAGGACTCGTTTAATCCTACCTTTATACTATGCTTTTTATTCAACATATTCGAATTGCATATATTAAGAAAACCATATTGAAAAGTCTTGCTATTTGATCCACTGTGTCATTCGTATCATTTTGCAATAATCCTTTTAGTCTGGGTTTTCACATTATCAGTTTGATATCATACTTAATCGTTTATTGTTTTTAATTGTTTCTATCTGAAACTTCTTTCTAAGAAAACTTGCAATTGATAAATAAGCAATCTTCGCAGTGATAAGATTCTGAAAGCACTTCAAAAATATCATTGATTGTAATAATTGTTTGTAATTAATAGCAATTGGCAATAAGTAGCAAAGTGATACGATCCGCAACAGATGAACGTTTGTCGATAAAATCAGCTTGACAAGACAGCGTTGAATTACGATTAATATCTTGGACATTAAAATTTATCATTGACATTTAGGCCGAAATAATGACCGGTGTCAATCCTGTCGGACAGTCGAAAATCCAAGAAGCAATAGATGCGCTTCTCGAAAAGGGCTGCAACACCGTAATCCTTACTCTTGGAGAATCAGGAGCAGCGTACGCATCTCGGACTAATAGAAATGTGACACTCATTTCAGCTCCGCGTCTGCAACCTGTAGATACAACAGTACGTGGGCTAAACTCAATATTTCTCCGTTCGGTCGACGCGAAATATATTCAGTGATCTACACGGCACAGTAATGACCATTAGAACAGCGTGAAAGATTTTTTTTTAAAAAAACTATAAGAATTCAAATTGAGATTTCGAATTCTGTTTGCGACTAAGGAAACTGACAAATTAGTCCGGGGTATATTAGCAGTATTGTAACGCAATATTGCGAGGCTACTGAAGCTTTGATCACGAATATATTTATCGGGAACGTATTCTATGAAAATCAGTTGATGATAGTAAGAGGGCTCGAAAGAGAGCTACCCTCTCTGTGTGAGTCAACTATAGGACTAATCTGTGTGATGTGTACAACAGGGTGCTGGAGATGCGTTTCTAGGCGCTCTTGCATATTTTAAAGCTTATCATCCAACGTTTACAATGGACGAGTGCATTCGAAGAGCTTGTGTCGTCGCTACGGAATCTGTTTTAAAATTCGGCACGCACGCAAGCTTTCCTGCCAGAAGTGATCTCCCGAAGGAATTGTTTTTATAATATGACGAATCTCATAATTTAATAAAGTTTTACATCAACATCCAATTGTCTCGAAATCTACATCGAATCGAAAATGACAATTCCTCGTGCACTACCATCCCCTAAATTCTGTTTCTAAATATTTATTTTATGTAGGATACAGGTTTATGCAGGTAAAATTAAGGTAACAGTATCAATTGCGAGCGATAAGTGACTCGTTGTACTTGTAAAGAATCTGAAATCCAAAACCGCGCCCATATTAGCAACAATGATAGCATCCCTAGCGTTTTTTCTATACTACGCGCAGCTTCGAGCAATTTGCTAAAACGAACGCACCGCAATGGAATCACTACAATTTTTACGAAACCGAAGGAGGTCGTTTAAAGTAGAAATATCGTATTTGATAGAAGCTATTTTTACCAGGTCTTCTTACTGCTTCCGAAATAACAATTTCAAAGAGTAGAAGAAAATTGAAGTCCGAAGTTTCCAAAGGGCTGGGTAAGGTTCGGAAAAATCAGTAATATAGAAAAATCGACGAGATTTATTAACGAAGTTACAAAGAGTTTTGAATAAAGTGCAATTAAAGATAGGTGAGGTAAAGTATTGTATAAAGTGGAGTGCGTTCGATCGAGTCTTTTCTTCGAAGAAATACAGGTTGATTGTTAGAGAATCGTGAGAGAATTTGAAGGAAACGTGGAAAGACTAAGGCTCTCAAAGTGAATACGTTTTCCTTAAACGATCCTAAGCATTCTGCAATTAACAGGCAAATTAACTGTTACGATGCCAGACGAATTGTTGCTAGCGTAGCTGGGTGGATCTCTCTTGGTTGGAGAGAATTTCTTGTTGCAATTAAAACTTTCGAGGAATCCCTTTTTTGAGGTGTCGTTTACCACGATAAGTACACCCGTTCCTACGATATATTCACGAACCAGCAAGTCTCTGGTTTGAAGGAAAAAGTAGTTGTCAAGAAAAAACCCGAAGAACCTCCTCATCAAAGCAACAAGCTGTGACTATTTCTCCTCGTAATTGCTGAGTCTGTCTGTAATCGCTCAATACTTAGTGTTTTCATCGTCTTGCTACCTACAAATTATGTACACTTGCAGTTGACTGGGCTATTGAGGGTCTTCAGCTATTTTAAGAGCTTCGAGTGAGAGGACGATCTATTCACAAAGCGGTGTAACGGAGACGCATATTTTAAATGCAGCCTTAAACAATTATTGTATCTTTGTGTATTGCGGACGAAGTTTCACTTGAGACGAGCTTCCTTGAATTCTTTTTCTTTCCTTTTTTCCCCCCTCTTTTTTTTTCTTTCTACTCCAGAT
Organism: Trypoxylon attenuatum; assembly: GCA_963989405.1. Taxonomy (NCBI): domain Eukaryota; kingdom Metazoa; phylum Arthropoda; class Insecta; order Hymenoptera; family Crabronidae; genus Trypoxylon; species Trypoxylon attenuatum. The sequence goes on along the minus strand of OZ022488.1, from coordinate 6,258,158 downwards.
ACTTTCGACGGAATTAAACTGTTGCAGTTTTAGTAGATGGCTTGTCATGCTTTTCATTTTCCGATTAAGGATGAAGTTTCATGAACGTGTGAATGAAATTAAATAATAATCAACATGATTTTTTTTGAATAGTTTTAAAACTTTACGAATAAGTTTCTCTGATTTTATCAAAATCTACCCTACTTTTAGAATCGGCATTAAATGTGCTCTAACTTAAAACTTGCTCGTGTCACTATAAATTGATTTAACTGTTCGGTCTTTATCGTAGCTATAAAACGTGACTGACACGTAGAGGAGTGTTTTAAGAGTTTTTACGAGTGGTAGTACTACCGCGATTTTTGTCAATTAATATTACTTTGTTCGAAGAACATTCCAACAGGCTATAACACGATTGTTAATGTCACGGAAACAATCGATTAAGTTTTTAGGTTCTTCCGACGTGGTTTTCACTGATTTCGTGCTAAATAATAATCGAATCGAAATTGCATTCGACAGTAGGAATCGAGAAAAAGAAGAAGAAGAAGAAAAGATGATGTTTACAATCCATTAAACAATTTAATAATTCGTCAACTGAGAGAACATTAATATTCATTTTGTATCTTGTAGAATAAGGTTTGTCCCCGATCGATAACGGTGCAAGTTCGAAACAGGCCGAATATTAATGAAACGGAGAAGGAAAAAAATAGTAGCGAATGATATCGTAGGTCCAAATGGACATAATTCGAGTTTATTCTGAGAGTGACACGAGTGACGCGGACTATTATTAGTTTTAAACGTCATAAATTTGGGCCAACGGAGCGTATCGGTGATTAATAATATCCGCAGAATTTATTTTCGCGTGTCACGCGTTTCGGGAGGCAACTAAACCCGATGCGATAACGCTTAATGAGAGAGAGAGAGAGAGAAAGAGAAAGAGACCATTGTGTCTTTCTTCATCGACTAACGTGTCCGTTCACTGTGCTTTCGCATTTGATTGCAGTAATTTGTTAAACTGAAAGCTTCGAGCTCTACGATTCAAGTACATGTTCAGGTGGCAACTTTTGTAACGTGTATGTCGCGCGAAACACGCGGGATTAGTGTGGAAAAATGTACTTCCCGAGCAATTCGAGGAAACATTTTTTACTCCTGACATTCGTGCGACTGTGTTCGGACGTTATTAAAATCATAGATTCGGCTCGGAGAGTACGCGTTTTTCGCAAGGAAACAAACTTCCTGTCGTTTTTACCGATTCTTATTAACTGGGACAATGCTCTGCGTGAGATTGACCCAGATCCAGTGCTTGTAGATGATCGAATTTTTTTTTAGTAATATTCGGCTTAATATCATATATTGAGTAATAGAGATTATGAAACGATAATCGAACTGATATTGAAGTGTATTCTTGTTCGAACCTTTGGAACATTGTCGAGGAAGAAATCTCGAAAGAGATATTCGAATGATTTTACTTACTGTCGCCTAAAATATTTTCAATTAACAAGAAGCCATCGGGAGAAGAAATATTGACAAGGTAAAAGTTTTTCTCGTATCGGATTTCGAAAGAATAACGATCGGCTAAAGGATTCATAACGGGTAGCGACGGCAATCATAAATTCTATACTTCTACGAGATAATGTACTGAAATTCTATATTTTTCTCGCAGATAATAAGAACATAATATTTTCATTCTCCGAGAGGATTTTTTTGCAGGCTCCGGGCTTTAATTAAAGCTTCTAAAATACTATTTGTTTTAACTTTGCAGAATGAAACTAGCGACTGGACAAAAGGCAGAGCGCGTAAAACAGCGGCAATGACGAAATCTTATACTGGATTTTCTTTTTCCGTGGAACGCTGTCTCTCGCATGTACACCAAAATTGTGTTCACTCGTTGCTATTTGTGACGATACTTTCCGTACAAAATTAACGTTGTTTCGTGCATACGTTTCAGTTTTTATCAACGGAAAACTCTGCTTTTTCATTTCTAGATTTGCGCGAGGTAGATCGAAATTAGTTGCAATCCCGCTGATTTATTATCTCGTTTTTGAATGAAGGAGTCGTCCGGTAGGATGAAGTCGACATTGCGCGACTATGCAGCTCAGATTTCTATTAAATTCTCCTATAGTGCGTGGGTATCACTGACAAAAGAATTTGGGGGGAGTTTTAATCTTCGCGAAGCGAATTTCTTGTAATAACCAATTTATTAAATTAATTTTTATTGCCAATGTTCAGAAATTCTATATTGTAATTAAAAAGATTGCACTTGTTCTTCCTGCGAGCTTTTCCGAATACAAAGGCGAATAATTAAACTTTGCTACATTAGTATTCGTTCTACACGCTCGTGATATAATTCGCAAAGTTCTTCATAATATTTGCCATATGTGTATTTGGATTTGAAAGCAATGGATTTTCATTTTTCGAGTTTGATTTTTCGTCGAATGTTTTTAATCAGCGCAATGCTAATTTACCGAGCGCTCAGAAATTTAAAGAGTAAATGCTAACTTTTGCATAATCAGTCAATTTAATACTTAATTCGGTGGTAAATAAAATTTTTCGAGGAATTTTTAACATGAAAATTCTTTCGTTTCAGCATCCGAATGAAGCTCAAGTCAAAACTTTATTTTGTCCATGTTAATTTTGACATTTTTAGATATTGCTTATCCGCAGCGAGGTATCGCTTCATAGATAGCAAGCAAGTGGTATTTTTCTTTAGCGGAGATCGGGGTAAGCACGCCACGTTGGATTCCCTTTGCGCTTCTTAGAAGTAGAGCACTTTATGTCGCAAGATAAATACGATTTGAAAAGGACCCTTTTACCAGATGGCACTGAATCAAATTTTTCCCGGTGACTTTCGGAAGAGAAACGAACGTAATAAAAGTACTCGCCGAACAGGCATCAAATGTCAGCAACATCCTACAAACAAATCTTTCGACCGTGCGCTATTCTTTAATATACGGAAACTTATCTTGCGAGTAAGTGGCATAAAAGAACTTATCCGATTACATCCTCCGAATGAATCGAGAGATTTTTGCCAAAATTAAATACATCAAATTGAACAAAGAATGTTTGCGTATCAGAATGATCGATTGCTTTCTTTCAATATTCCGCTTTACAGTGACTTTTAATTTGATTATCGGCTGAAAAAAGCTGCATCGTTAAATTCAATTTCTGACCAAACTAAGGATTTAATTACGGGCTAAGATCGAAAGATGCGTTTCGGAAATTTTATAATCTACCTTGTACATATTTATAAGGAGGCTTATTTACTCTTATTGGCGGAACGCGATCCTTGCTCGGAGAAGAGGCACTCTTTGTTCTTAGAGATTTTTTCATCGAACTTTCTCATATTTCAATCTAAGCATGAATGCAGGAACTTCATAAACATCGAATAGCGGTTTTCACATAAAAATTTATCGCGGTTTAGCTTACAATGCGCATGTCATCCGGTTTTCAATAACACAGACCGTAGACGAGTGCGAGATATTAATTTTGTACGTTTTATTTCGTGGATCTCCACTGGACTACGCCTATGAAGCTCGTGGATCTATCGTAGGAACGAGGCAGTATTGCACGTGTCCTCTTTACTATTGAAAACAGCTGACGATAAACTCAGAATTGTTAGAAACAATGTACAGCAAAAGTTTTGTGTACTTAGTGAATTCCAGTCGCAGAACTTTATGATACAATTTACAGAAGGAGATTTGTAATTATAGTTATTTTTCTGTTTGATTTCTCCGCAAGCTTTAATGTTAATTTCTGGATTACTTAGGAGCTTTTCTCACGCATTTATACTCCACAATAGAGGCTCGTGCACGATTTTGAATTGATCCGTAATTGGACTACGAGACCTACTTTAAGCCATTTTTCTTCAACTTCCTCCCACAGTGGCTTTAGTGGAAAACTTTATGAAAACATGACGGATTTCGAAAATGAAATGCAATGTCGGGAAGGAAAGACGGAAAGAGGCCAAGTGCTTTCACGTACAAAGCTATTTTACCGGGAAGTAAAAGGAAGCTTATTTTTATTGCGACGCACGACTTTACGTTATGTTCGTTTTAACTCTGGAGCAACGTGTATGAAAATGACAATGCTGCACCACAGCTTTCATAAACTCTCTGATGCACTACAATTCCACTCGGTGAGTTTTTTCTGCAATACAAAATATAAATTAAAATATACGCTATTCAATGGGAGATGTAGGCGACAATACGGAGGAGAGTTGACGATAAAGATGAACAGCGTTTAATAAAATTCTGAAGGAAGAAGAAGCGCTGCTCGAGTCGATCACATTTATTGGCGGAATTCTCCTTTTACGGGTAGAAAGTGTGGAGAGCGTCAAAATCGTCGAAATGTTGCGGTACGTAACTTTACGAGTACATAACTGGAATGACAAGAGGATCTTAAATTTAGTTCCTCTTAATTTCTGTTTTGCTCGGAGCAATAAATTGTAGTTTCCTTAACTCAACTAGTACCGAAGCATAAATATTTCACCGCTTCGGAGTCTTCCCAATAGTTTGAGTAGTTGAGTCGTTGGAGTAAAGCACCCCTGGTCGCTTCTCCGCCTCCGTTGCCGATATCAAACCCAGCAAACATTAGGTTACTCGTCGGTATCGCGGTATGACTCGTTTTTAACGGATCACAGTCAAGGGTTTTCCGCGGGTTCTGGAAGATGCGATTGTTGACTGACATTGTTGTAAGAGTCAATTGACAGGACAGGAGGAGTATAGTGGGTCAGGTAAGAATCTCGAGCGGCGGGCCGCAGAGTTAGTCAAGTGCCGAAGACCAACAATTCCGTCGCTCTTTTTTCCAGACGGCACTATAGCTACACGAAGAGGGGTTAGAATGGATCGGTCGCGACCCAGCCGAAGCTCAGTAGGACGTAATCGTCCCTGAAGGGGATTTCGCATTTATCGTACACATCCAGCCACCCCTCGTGTCCAGCCTCGCGTGGTTCGACGTACGACGTCCGACGTACGAAACCCTTGCCGCGGTTGACGTGTAAGTGCACAGACTCAGGTGTATGGGGATGTATGGGAGTGTATGCCGGTGTACTTGTGGAAGAAAGCCAGTGCAGAGTCCGTAGGATGGGTGGTAGGTACGTATTTCGAAGACTATCAATCATTGGTAACCTGTAAAGGATCTAATTATCCTGGAGCTGACTGGGCTCCGTTCGCTGCACCCACCGCTCGTCTTGTCCACCCCCGATGGTGCCGGCGCCTCCATCCCTCCCTGCGACCGCCACCCACTCTCACTCACACCACTCGACTCAACCTCTCGGACCTCCCGGGCCACCTACGCCACCCGGCCTCCGCCCGCCCGCCTCCCCGGCCACCCTTTTTCGCTCTAGCAGCCACCCTTTTTCGCGCGCGCGTCCCCATCCCCGTCACCGTCCCCGTGCCCGCACCCTCGTCCGCCAGAGAGAGATCGGTAGCGGGGGGGAGAGAGAGGAAGAGAAACGGAAACTGACCGAGAGCGCGAGAGAGACGGGGGCTCGACCGAACGAAGACAAACCGCGGAGGCACGAGAAAGAAAGCCAAAGAGGGTGAGAAGGAGGAGGAGGAGGAGGAGGAGGAGGAGAAAGGGCGAGTGAACGAACGTGGAGCAACCGGGTACACCGGGGGAGGTGTAGGGTGGCGGTGGTGGTTGCCGGTGGGAGAGAAAATTCGGTGTATACGTGTTTGAGTGTATAAGAGCGCAAAGAGTGCTCGCGCAGAGACGCTGTTGGTGTCGGTGTGCCGGCTTTTTTTCGTACACGCCAGCATGTCTGCCCGCGTGGCGCTTCGGTGGTGTGGGCGCGTGCATGTGGGCAGGTGTATAATAGTGAGTGCGGGTAGTTGGTTAGGTGGCCCGGTCGATATATCAGGGCTCCGCTGCAGCTGTCTGTCAGGCTCGCGAACTCAGCGCTAGACGACGGGCTCGGGGTCTAGAGAAAAAAGCGCTCGTCTATCCTCCTCTTTTCTCTTTCTTTCTTTCGCCCGCGGCTGCCCGCCGCATTTCACCCTTCTTCCGCGTGCGCGCGGGCGGACGAGGGAGCGAGCGAGCGAACGAGCGACCCCCTGCGCACCACCCGTTCCTTCTCCCTTCCTCAACCCCCCCCCCCCCCCCCGTCCTCGACGGCTCTACGTTTCTCTCTTCCTCCTGGGCTCTCACCCTCTTACCCGCTTCGTGGCCTCTTTTTCTCTCGGCTCCGCTCTTTTTCGCTCCCTCTTTCTCCTTGCTTCTGGGTAATTTTTCATCGTTGCAGCGGACGACAGAAGCGCCGCGACGGCGGAGGCGGAGTTCCCGCAGACATGCACACGCTCCTGGGGTTGTGTTTGCGCTCTCGCTCGTCCCTGCACAACCCCCACATGCCCAGTAACGCGTCCGTCCACTCTATCTACATCTACAGATACACGCGATAGACACACGGGGATGCCGGTACACGGATACGCTACCATCGCACCGGCGACCCTCGGTACACCTCGTTGCCGGGTATCGTCGTGGGGAATCTCGAAATTTTTGGTTCATAAAGAAAAGTAAGAGACGCACTCGCTCGGGATTTCTTAGGCGTGCGGCGAACGATGCGGCGTGGCGCCCTGAAAAATCGGAAGATCACATGCTCGATTGCGAATAGAGAGTGCTGGTAGTTGGGGGGGAAAGCATTGTAAAGGTGTGCGGTATACTTTCTTGGGTTCTTACGATCAGGAGCTTTTTTCATTGAGGTCTATTTGGTAATAGGAGTTATTACTTCGGAGACTTGGAAGGTTGTTCGTTGCGGAAAGTAAAAGCGGATCTTCTTGTTCGAGGGCATCTCTCCTCGGAACTCCTCGACATTTCAAGTGCCGCGTGCAATATAAATCTTGTCGACGGCATGTATCCGGAATGGAAATTTCTCAATGAACTTGGCTCGCAAATGTTCAATAAACATCCGAATCGTTCAACAGAGAGAGCATTGTGGCAGTTCTCGTTTTTTCTTTCTATTATAACAGTTCAATAACAGTCGCGCTAAACATGCAACGGTAATATATCAGATTAAGTGGACGCCGTAAATGGCAAGCATTAATATTCGTACGCTGGATCGTAATTATCGCTTACTTATTCGTTTTCTCATTTTCTGTCAGAGCACAATTGGTGGCAATTCAATGCAAATCAACTCGAAACGCGCTCTTTTATTTAATTGTTTCAAAAGTTAAAATGCAAGCCGACCGATTTTTTCCGTTGTTATTAATTGTCCCTGACCACGTTGAAGAACGAGCTATATGAGCTCGCCACGATTTTATCGGTAGCCTACCACCAGGCCTCAGGTCTGACCACGGACGACTCGTTTCCCTTCCGGATAGTCCAACGCACAATACTGATTCGCGTTTCGATATTATCAATCTCTCAGTATTTCCAATTCCACGATAGCAAATGGAACTTTTATTCCTGCGAAATTTGCAATTGCCAGCTCACGTTGAGCTCGCTGCAAACTCGCGTAGTACGTATTACGACTATTAGCGAAAAACGGGGAAAGTCATCACCGAGGAAGTTCGGATGCCACCGTGGCATACATTGTTATTCCCAGTTGTTCGAGAGCATCTCGTCATCATAAACATTGGGAAAGTGAAGGCAGCGCGGAAGTTGAGGGCGTTTACCGTCGTCAATGAGGTATACGGTAGGTATACGAGGGCGAAGCGTAGTCACGTGGACGCATACACGCGCGGCGGCTCACGAAAAAAGCTGGCCAAGATATACACGAGCGAAAGCCGGTGCGCCGATGCACCGTGTGTGTGTGTGTGTGTGTGTGTGCGGTGCTGGTACTCCACGACTACCCTCGAAAAATCCGTTCAATCACGTACCAACACTCGCCCGTGGTTCTCGTGCACGTACGATCCAACACGTGCGAAGCACTACGAAGATTCAGAAATGTGGATACACGAAGACAGAGAGGGTACTACGTAGGTAACCCTGCAAGCCCGTCCCACCACGAGCACCCGCGTGCCACCCGCGTGCCACCCGCGTGCCACCCGCGAGCCACCCTTGCCCGCCCACCCTCCGACACCCCCGTGAACCTCCGCCGGCGGTGCACCCCCGTAGTCCCATCCTCTCATGGTTGCGAACCTCTCTAGGGGAAAAAGTAGGAAAAGAGTGGGGAGGATCGATTTTTACTGGGGCAACCGCCCTCCTCCCCATGCACCCTCCTGCATCAACTACCCCTCCTCTCACATCCTGTGCTTTCCTGAGCTAGCCATGCCATGCCCTGTCCCGGTCGTAATGCACCGTCTCCGCCCTGGCTAACACCCCTTTGCCACCACCGCTACCTACCGCCCCCACCTATGCCTCTGCCTCTGCCACCTCCTCATCCTCCACTCTCATCCTCCATCCTCCAGTCGGTGCCTGCTTCGTACCGTCCTAACCGCCACCTCCTCTTCATCCTCCTCCTCCTTCTCCTCCTCCATCCTCATCCTCATCCTCCTCCTCTTTCTCCTCCTCCTCCACCTCCTCCTCCTCCTCATCCGCATCCTCATCCTCATCCTCATCCTCCTCTTCCTCCTCCTCTTCTGGCCTGACCTGCGCGTTTTTCTTCTTTTTATTCTGCGAAAATATTCAAGAGAGTTTCGGATGATGGTGCATGACGATCTTTTACTTCGGTCCTTGCCTTCCGAGGACTCGCGTCGTACCGTGTCTCAGCTGTGGCTTGCACGGCTTGTGGCTTCGAGGAGAGGGGAGGATAATTCGGGGCCGATTTCGCCCGGCTTTAACGATGATCGTCGTTAACTTGTCGAGCCGCGTCACTGAAGCTAAGGGATGGCTTCGGGGTTTTTTCTGTCCCAATGGCTCCGGGTAATGTAACGTATATTAAGGACCAGGAATCTTCCAAAGAGCGCAACCTGATCGCCACAAAGTGTCGAACAGGAGACTATTGATCGCCTTTCGGATTGATTTCGTGCTTTTGCCAATCGATATCTCCAGATGGGAAATACATATACATATACATAATGATATTACCTTCTACTCTTGGGATTTAACTGCGTGCAAAGTTTTACTCTTGGCGACTCCCAAAGTCAGTCGGGCAGTTTAACAGTCGCGTCGGCAGCCTCGTTGTCCTAACACTGCGGGAAGCGAACGGTTTTTGCTAGTTTCAGTTAATTACTTCTTCGCAGCTCGCAAGGACGTGGGTTACTTTGTCTAATGTCGGATTATCCTGCTATGCCGAAATATTCCTATCTTGTAATTAACGCATATCGCATGCCAACCCCATACACTATACAGGTACAATGGGCCAAGAATGGTGTTTCCGGATTTATTCGTGGGTTTCGTTCGCGTTGGAAGATCAAGCTCTCAAGTTCATAATTGTAAACATCTTGATTTCTGTAATTGGTATGCTGCGAAGGACCGATAAACGACTTAAACTACTTAGAAACTCTTACGTCTCGCAGCGATAAGGCGAAACGAAACTTTGAGTCTGACTTTTCATAACTGCTTCTACTCGAACGGCGCTTTCTTTCGAAGAATCCAAAGCTTCGTAAGTAGATAGAGCAAAGTGTAGCGTAATCCATCAAGTTCCTTGGGAGATGAAAATGATAATAAAGAATGAGGATAATAGAGAAACGGAGAATATTAATCGCGATGCAAGAAGAAACGATCGGGGGTAGTTTGATGAATGACACGGAATGTCGAAAGTAGTACTCTGGCTAATCCCCTTGTCATTGGAAGCAGCAGTTATACCCAGAGAGCCGGAAGCTCGAAGAAGCAAGAAAGCGGGAGAGGAGCTGAGCGCGTGTACAATGCAGCGTACTCGATGGGGAACGATTTACGTGTAAGGCGGTCTATATTTCTTGGCGCAACCGCCTCTTTAGGAGCATCGGATCTTGAGGGGCGAGGTCAGTGACTGCTACCGAAGACAGGCTGCTCCGATTGTTGAGGTTACGGATCGGTGTCAAGTAGGCACCCTATGCCATGTGCGGCGGCCCATTCAGTCGTTCGTTCATTCAGAAATATCCTGCCTCCTCTCCTCGCCATTCAACAAGTAGATCATCGAGCCTATGCAGCACCCTCTACCGTCGGACCTACGCAACTTCCAAGGGTTACGAGCTGACTCAGGGGTTGTTATGCAATAAATCCGGCCACCCTCGAGCCTTCTTTGGGGGGGAACGCGCGTCCTACGGGATCGGATAGGTACGCTATTCAGACGCTGTGCCGCTCGTACAACGACCCTAAGGCCGCACCAGGAATTTTGAGCTTTCAATTATCCGAGGGTCTGGCGGAAAAACAGTCTGCTATATTTTCAAGCTCCGCACAGTACGGGTCGATCCTTTGAGCGGAAGTAATCGTTCCGAAAACATGTAAAAGGGATTTCCGTCGTAGCAAAAGGATTAGCCGGGTTGGTTGTCCGTGAAATTCTATTTTCGAACCGGCCGGCTATTTAATTCGCCGCGTTCTGTTGGCCAGTAGCAAACGCCCGGTAGGTTGGACACGCGTCGTTGAATAATGCGACCGACTTTGGCTTTCCTGAATACGTACTCGAGGGATGATCCGACCCGTCGAGTGGCGCTACGGGGGCCAAGTAACACGTCCAAAACAAACTTTCCCCGTTGCGATGACTTTCACGACGTTTGGAAGCTAATACTTGGGCACAATGCGTCTACTTGCTTGAGCGTTAAAGCGCGTCGCGACAGCCTTTCTATTACGATAAAAGGAATACATATGTACCGAGGACTTGAGTCGGCAGCCGCTAAAAACTTGCGATGGAAAGAAGAAGAAGAGAGAGGCCGTGCGCGTTTCCGCGTCACCGTTCTTCCCGTTTCCGGCTCGAATGGTAAATCACCGCGAGGCCATAAGAACATTTGTCAAAAGGCAGATATTAGTATGCGAGACGTAAAATTGCAGAGCGCGTTCGCGCCCCTCTTCTCTCCCAAACCTCGGTAGACTTCCACGTTTCTCCTGCGTTTTGCGATAGGTTTAATGCGTCTTAATGTATGCATCAATGTACACAGAGTGCAGATCGAGCGGCAGTATTGCGAGGCCGGGACAAAGTAGAATTATTACGCCACTCTAAAAGTATAACGCGCAGAATTCTAAAGACCCCCGGAGGAAAGGTACGTAACGCATAATAGATCACCGAGTCCCTTTACCCACGATGAAAACGGGGAGGAGAGAAAGAGAGAGGAGAGAGGGGGAGAGCCGTATAGCCTCGACTAGCACCGCGGTAAATCGGCACTTATCCGCCACCGAAAGAATTATTCTAGCATCAAATTCACTTTTTCTCACCGCGGCGTCGATTAAGCAACGCGGGGAAAAGGACATCGGCGGTATTTTTAGAATTCAGCATTAATTAAGTGGCCGGGGAGAAAAAATGGAGCCAGTGAGCCGAACGACGACTAGCAACCATCCGGCAAGCAACGGGCGACGTTCTACCAACGAACGAACGAAAGGACAGGTAGACGGATGGACGGACGGACGAATGAACGAACGAATGAACGAACGAACGAACCGACGAACGAACCGACGAACGAACGAGCGGCGATTTTGCGCTAATCACTAATCAGAGCAGCTCATCGGGAGACGGCCAGCCGATAGTGCCCGCCCAACCCCTTTTAGCACACTGATGTCAGCCATGGCCAACGGCAACAACACGGACGGCATGATTATAATAAGTGATCGCTTGGATACTCGATGTGTGCCAAACTGGAAAGCTTTCTGCCAGGTGGAATAATGGGCTGCTGCACAGCCGACCGACGTCATTGTCACTCATCACGGTCTGATCACTGTCACTGTCTACTCGACAAAGCCCTTTTGTCCATCGCCGATGCAACCAGCGCGGCACGGTGTGGCGTCCTGTACCTAAGCGGAGCCCTGCATTCCCCAATAACGTAGACACGCTCTTTTTATAAACCATCACCACTTCTGCCGATGATTACCAGTCTTCCTGTGCCACCGCCGCGACTCACCGACTCCCCTTGCGAAACTCGGACCGACTTCTTCGACTGGAACCGTCCAGGATCCAAAACCGAGATCTACCTTGAAGTTGAGTCAGTAAACGCGATTTTTTCGCTAGCTCATCCGTTAAGGAACTCAGTTGATCATTGGAAAAGTCTACGTATTCACGGGTGGCCATTGCGAAATTTTAATCTTGTACCAGTGCAAGCTTTAGCTCAACACCCCATATTTATTTTTCAACTGACGATTCGATGGAAAAATTTTTTTTCCCTTTCGGGAATATTTTTTTTTCGCCGCGTTATTGAGTGCGCGTAAGCGTGAGTCGGTAGCCACATACTTTCACGCTTACATCTTCGGATCTCTATTCGCAATATTTTCGACTCTTTCAATTCGATATTTTTAATAGCCGCCGATTATATTTGCCTATGGAATTGGTTCCCTTGGCTCGAATTTTTAGCTGGCGAATTTTCGAGTTTGCAGTGATATTTGCTGCGCCGTGCTTCGTTCTCGCGGCGAGATGTGTATCTCGCGACGCGAAGAACGACAAGAAAAAAGAAAAAAAGAGTCAACGTAAATCGATAATTAAACGTAGAAGATATCTTGGACAGTGCGAATCTAGAGGATTGTTCATTCGCGAGAATAATCGCACAACGATATAGAATTAGTCTCGCGTCGACATTATCGTTGGCGTCGGTAGACGATTCTCAAAAAGTTTTGCCGCAGGTGAAATACGCGGAGAATCTCATGAAGAACAGGACGAAACTGGAACTCCTTGGTAGCCTCTAATCAAGAAGTATCACTCCGCGTAAATCATCGTATTCCCAGGGGCCCTTAGTCCGCTTCAAAGTTACACCGAGCGCGCAGGGGGGGTAGGGGGGCGGAAGAAAAGCAAGCCGTAAAGCGTAAAGCGAAGTGCGAGCGATGGATACACAAGTGGGCAGGAGGTCGCGGATGGAGGGCAGGAAGCAGGAAAGTTGTAGCACGGTGTGCCACGAGGCCGAGAAAGGGGAGAAAGACAGTGGCGGTATAAAGGAAGGGGGGGCTGAAGGGGAAGACGAACAATCGTGGCACTTTGCAAATGCATAGAGAACTCAACGGCAGACACGAAGAAACGTAGCGGCAAGTAGCGGGACCGTAAGAGAGGGAAGAAGTCTAGGCCACTAGTGGTGAAAGCACCCTTCTTCTACTTTCTGTCCATCTCCCTCTCAGTCGTTTCGCCGTGTTTCCTCCGCACCCCTTTACCGCTTGATCCCTCCGCTCTCGAGTTCCTTCTTGCTGGGACTCCCGTTCTCTCCCTCGCTCGGCCCCTTTCTCACACGGACTTTCTCACTCGAATCCTCCACTCCCTCCTCCTACCCCTTTCTTCATCCTTCTCCTGACGGTCTGCGGCCTCTCGCTCTCTGATTCATTCAGCACAGTTGCCTCTGTACGAGGCTCCTTTGCGGAGGTGGAAGCAAAACAACTCGAGTGGCCCTGAACTCCATAATGGCAGCGGTCCATTTTTTTCTCCTATCGCACACTTTTCCGCGCATTGTTCGGTTGCGAAGGCAGAGCGGCCAAGCGAGAGCCCAAGATACACAGAAGGAGAAGGAAAGGAAGAAGGAAAAGGAGAAGGAGGAGAGAGAGTGAGAGGGAGAAGACAGAGACCAACTCTCACCCTCGCTCATCCCCTTTATAGTAGTCGTTCTCCTCGTCATCGTTCGCATCTTCGTCGTCTTGGTCGTCGTCGTCGTCGTCGTCGTCGTCGTCGACGTCGACGTCGTCTGCTCCTTCGTTCATCCTGCTGACCAACTTTGCTCGAGTTTAGATCTCCCTCTCCTACTGTCCGATCTTTCTGACCCTCTTAACCCTTTTCAACCCTTTTTCGCTCATCCGCTCCTCGACGGTTCTTTTGAGGGACTTATGAATAACTTCGACGGCGCGTTAAACCGACGGCCCCAAGGAGCAGCATTGTTTTTCAGAGTAATACTTTATCTCTCCAGCGGCCGATTGTCCGTGGCGGTCTCACCGCGGAAATTTCTTCCTCGCGAGAAGTGGACCCGACGCTTGGACCTCCGTCGGATTCCTGATTTCAGAGCTGCCGAAGCGTGTGCAACCGCGCGGACCTTTTCGTACTGACTTTTCAAACCAGTCAAATGACTTTTGTTCTCGGGCAAAAGTCGGATGGATGTTTGCGGTTTCTTTTGTCTTTGTGTAGCCTTATAAAAATGTTGTTTCTCATTTCGGTGCGTTGCGGATCGCCAGCCGGAAGGGAAGGGGTCTCTACGGTTTTGAAAAGATCCAGTCGAGCATTGCACGACGCGTATAGAATTTCCTTAAAAGGAAAATTCCTTTAAACTACTCGAGTAATGTTTTCGTACAAAGACGAAGCTTTTCCTCTATGCTGTTCCTATTCTTTTACTTCCAAATGCTAAGTACCATCCGTGACGATTTTTTAATCCCAAATCTCTCAACGCACTTGGCCGCGGAAGTCATTAAAAAGAGCGCCAACATCGCGGTTGCACTTAAATCGCTGCATTCGCGTGTCTATCGCTTGGTCGGTGTATTGCTTTTGTTGTTACAATCGCACTTACAACCGCCCATTACCATTATCCGAACAATACTGCGAAAGATAACAAGCACGCGTTTAAGTTTTGTATTCGCTTTCCCGCTGAATAAAAAAGACCATTTTCAGCACCTTCGGTGCGTAATGCTTACGGCGAAACCGTGATAAAATAGCTTTTAACTCGCGCTTGTTTGACGTATTTCGTTAAGCGCTCTGCCATTATTAAGTTGAAGTAAGCGTTACTCTGTCGCAATTACTCTTACCAATGGAAATTACCGTGATTTCGGTGGAAAAGAGAAAATATGCATCTGGGATAGGAACATGTGCAGGAAACCGAACAAAAATGCAACATGTCAAGTACAATGAGCGCGTAACCCCTGTAATAATTGTTCATCTCCTCCGCACTATCCTTTCCAATGTACAATTTCAATTTGGCCTTTCAGCTGAAACCTCTTTTCTTTGTTTTTAAATACAATTCAATTCTCTGAGCTCGGCCTCATTAATACCACCGACGAAACTCGACGCAAACGTAAAACCAACTTTCCGCCTCACGCCTTCAAATCTACCGTCCGTGTATTTCACCATTTATCAGACTGAATATTGTATATATATATATATATATATAGTATATTGTATATATACATCTGTATATGTATACAGACACACATGAGACTATTGCACGTAGACCGGGAAAACGTAAAAATCAATTTTTATTTCACTCGTTCCCTTTTAAATGCGGAAGAAGAGTAGCGCGCTTCGAACTTCCAAGAAGTCTGAAATTTACTCCACGTATGTTGCGAATTTACACGCAGCAAAGATCGTCAATCTTAGAGGACAATCGATGCAAGTTCGAAGAAGTGACTTTTCCAAGTTTCTCATTCAAAAGGATGTTTCAATTTTTCTCAAGATACTACGGATGTTTTTTTTATCACAGATTTATCTCCAAAGTTTGGTAACGAAAATATGACGTGAAAACGATTCTTAGAAAATTGAATGTTTCTCACGAAGCGAGTGGACATTAATATTCGGGTTTAAATAGCTATGTAGCTGGTAAATTAAGCCTCCTTTTGTTCGAAAAGATTACGATAAAGTGGATGGTCGTCCAGATGAGCGTTCGTCTCAAAAACGATTTGCATACGCGAGATTTCTCTCCGAAAGAGGGAGGTTCCACGGCAAAGGGTTAAACTTTGCACAGTTAGTCACCGTCCACGCGAAGCCTTCGAGGTTGATGACATCTTTCCTCTCCTTCTGCCCCTTCTTCGCACACCTACCCGTTTCTCCCGTTCTGGCTTTCCAGTCGCGTACGTGTGCGAAACGAATCGCAGCCGCGGCTTCGCGCCAGCCTCGTTTAAATTTGTTTTAAGCATCAGTCCGCGACTTCAAGAGATTATTACGGTGAAGCTTCGCGCAAAGCCCACGTTCTCCGCCTCACCCTTTCTTCGCAATCAGCCAACGTTACTGCGAAGTACGGTTGCACGTATGTGGCTTCGCGAAGCGAACCGTAAGAATAATATCTCCGTATCTAAACTGATATTAAATCGTCGCTATCATCGATTAATATTTCATATTTGTAGATAGTTTCCATTTTGGCTTTAGTTATATCGATATAGAATGTTGTTGAAAGTCTCACGCGACTAGGTTGCGTCTTATTAATGCTCTCAGAAAGGTGGTTTCGTAAAAAAATATTCCCTTTATGGCTGTGGGCCAGTGACCCAACATTAATCATGGCTACAACCACTTCTCGTCCTACCAAAGTTCCGTACAATGGTATACTAGAGTGTTACCTACGCAGTGGTTACGTTACCGTCGACTCTTTTTCTTTCTACGGTTCGTTAAGTAAGGTTGCATTAAAAATAATCAAAACTCCTGTAATTTGGGTTAATGCAACTTTTTCTCTCGCGTCACCCTTCTCGCATGCTGCGCCTTTTATTCGGCTGTGTCGCACTTGAGTGTGAAGGAAGGAAACTGACAATGCATTATAAACACACCCTGCGTGCGTGTTAAGCGTAATCAACCAGCAAATAAAGAGGAGCAGGAAATGCGAAAGCGACGTCCGTCATCGGTGTTCGCTGACGCGTATCATCGGTCTGCGATTATTTTGGAGAAGGGAGAAAATCGAAGAGTGAAAAGGTAGAGTGTAGAAAGTACAACGAAACATTGTTGCTGAGAGTCGAGTAGCAGAGTCCTTTGCGCTATCACTTCCTGTGCTTTCTCTCAGTGCGCTCGGTCAGTCGGGCTTGACGCGGAGAAAGGACGAACGGTGAGGAGAGAGGAAAATATGTAGATCCAGATAAAAGAAAAGAAAAAGAAAGAGAGGAAAGAGAAGGTTCGATGGTGAACGGCTGCTAAGGGCAAGGTAGTGTTAGGCGAATGCCACTGGCAAGTTTGCGAAACGCGAGATACTTATTCGAAGCATATCGCTTAATTTCTGCTCGCATTATTCTCTGGCGCGGGCGAATAATCTTCTCAACTTGGAAATTCTTCGCGAAGCTTTCCGTCAGAGTTTTGCGCCGAGTCAAGATATTCGATATTTTTTGCTTATCCGACTTATAGTGTGGAAGTAGTTGGATGTGCGAGCCGTCAGGTGCGCGAAGATCCACCAAGTAGAACAATCCTTACGAAACCCCGGTGGGCTTTTGCGAATTCTGCGAATCGGTCCGCTTGTTTATAATTCGACCTCTCGTTACCCATGACCCGCGTGTCCTTAAGTTTCGTGGTTACGGCGCAGCCCCCTTCGTCGATTGCATTCCTCGTAACGACTCGCCAAAACCCTCGGTGAAAAGAGCGCGCGAGCGGAACTCCGTCGTGCTGCGCGGTCAAATTAATGGAATGGCATCTTGAAAAATTAATCGAACCCTGGGAGATTACTCACTGCAATATTATTCGAGTGGCCCCGTGCACAGGGTTTTTTTCTTTTACAACATTGACAAATAACAGTCGGGTCTCGCAGTTGCGGTAGCGAGAGTGAGTCAGCCAACAGTCGTCGTGCAACTAATCGTCAGCTCATTTACTTAAAGCGAAGAATAGCGTTTTGCATTTGAAATTCGTGTTTCGAAGGCGAAACCGGCTCCGTAAAACGTGTTTCGACGGGAACGTTTCGAAGAATCACAACAAAGTTCGCAAGCACTTTCGTTTCCCCTGCTCGTCGAATTTTCAAAGTGATCCGCGTGCGCAAAGTCTGGGTCGGAACGAAAGGAAGGGCGAACGTTGGAACGAGAGATGAGGAAAGGAACGAAGGGAATGAGAGACGGGTTGCGGTAGAGTCTACTTTTCGTCCCTCGATCCGCGAGAGGACCTTGGTCGGACGTCGGTCGCTGGGGCGATTCGTGGTCGACGGGCCACTGCCTAAGGTCCCATCAATCTGCATCTACAAGATACCCGCGTTGGCAGCGTTCCCTTCGCAGCACGGTGAATCTGGCGCCGATCTTCGAACTTATGCTCACTGAGCACGGTTTGCCGCTTGAAAAATATTGCGGCGCCACTGTCATAATTTAAAAATCCTCTCCCTCCACTCGCTTCGAATTTAGCTACTTTTACAAATTTCCACTGTGAATCATTCGCCGCGGAAGTCGGTGTTCTTCGTTCCAACGAGTGATCTATTAGATTGATAATGGAGAATGTGCAATAATTGCAACGAAGTTGCCTCGGGTACTTTGAATCGCATTGTGATCCCTGTACCGATTGGGAATAACTTTATTTTCACTCGCATAAATAAGAATGGGTATTTAAGTAACGAGTAAAAGAAAAGTTTGCAGAATCGTTAACGCGCGAGGAAGAAATGCGGGCAAGTAACCGTGCGTATCCTAATATCCTTGAAGAGGCGAAGTCGCGACAGCATTATCAATCAGGTTTTTCTGTATTGCCAGCTCTCACAGCGTCTGGTCTCCCTTGGCGCACGCTACGGCCAACGATACATCACGCCTTAAAATCTCGAAAGCATATAGCGAGTGTAAAAGCCCGTAACGATACGTTACTCTGCAAGCGTTTTCATTATTTTTCTGTTTATTACTTCGCGTTTTTAATTACGCCTTTCGCTCGAGTCACCATTACAATGACGGAGCGACAAACTCTAAAGTGATCGAGTTCACATTTTTTTAACGTAATTTTCTACGTCGCGGCGCTGGTAGAAAAAGGACCAAGAGTGCATCGCGAAGGGTTTACCCAAAGCCCCACTAAAAGTTACCCCTGGTCTTAAGACATATTGCGAACGTTATCGTAGGATCGTAGGAAATTCACCCCTGCGGTTCAAGTTCGTTAGCTGACACGTACGCGACCCTACCACCGAGGTAAGCCACCAAGTATTCTGGTGTCAATGAAAGAGACCCAAAGCGATTTTATCGAGCAATATCAAAATCATAGGAGCAGACTTGGCTCGCAACCCCTCTCGATCTCGCGCGGCGTAAGCGAACCATCTGTGGTCGCGGTGTCCAGCAAGAGGAGTCAAAGCCTTACGATAGAGCTGAGAGACGGCAACGGCAGCGGCGCTGCTTCTGACGGGTTGCTGTTGCTGCTGTTGCTACTATCGTTGCTGGCACGGCCAATGGTGCTGTCGGTGATGCTGCCGGCAGTGCTGCAGGAGCAAATACGCGCTCTTCTCGGAGCTCGCGCGGTAAACAAAAACTCAACGGCGACGTTGTCGGATCTTCCCGCTCGGGGTTCAGGGACTACCTCCCATTGGCCACCGCCGGATTTTTGTCCCTCTCTTTCACTCCCTTCTTTGCTCTCGACCTCCTCCTGCTAGCTGCACTACCCTAGTCCCTCCGCCCCTCCTACAACGCTGCCCCATCCCATGGTCTCTCGGTGGCTCCCTCCTCATCCTCTTCTCTCTGGTTCTGCTCCTCTTCGCGTCCCGCGGGTCGCCACCGCCGCCGCCGCTGCCGTTGCTGGCACACCAGTGCCCCGCCGCTCCTCAACCCCTTATCCACCTGCTGCCACTTTCGAAACGGCCCTACGGCTGGCGCGGTGCAAGCCCGTAGCCCGTCGCTCTCGGCTGGCTGTGAGGGCCGCAGGAAGAGGTGGATGAGGCTGGGTGCGGAGGCTGAGGCGCAGGCGACGGTGCCGGTGGCGCTGACGATAGAAGAGAACGAGAGGTTGCCGCAGGGACGAAGAGAGCCGACGAAAGAGGGAAGAGGGAAAGAATGAAAGAAAGAGAAGAGGAAGAGAAGGACCGAGAGTTGGCGGGTTTCGGCGGTGGGGAACGTAGGAATTCCCTCTCCCCTACTTTTCACCCGGGTTCGCGGTGCAGCGTGGCGCGGCGTAGCGCGGCGTGGCGCGCCACGGCACATCGTCGTCTCCTCTGGCACGCACACACGCATCGCACCGAACCGCACGGCTGGTACCGTACGGATTCGCGGGAGCTCGACGCGGATTTAGGCGGGAGCCCACGCACACGTGTAAAGGATGCCTTACGCGGCATACAACCGCACCGCACCCTCCACACACACACACACGCACACTGCAGAGGAATCCCTCGGCATGTGCATGCATACCAGACACCGACGCGACGGCCGCGATCGTTCACGCACACGGTCACCCCTCGTGCTTGCTTCTCTCGTTCCATCGGACCTGCTGTATCGCTTTCTTTCCTTCTTCCTTCGCTTGCAATTCTTCGCCTTCTCGCCCTTGTGATCTTCTCTGGGTCCGTCGCGATGCACTGCCTGGATCCGATCTTTTCTTCTCTCTCTCTCTCTCTCTCTCTCTCTCTTTCTTTGTCTCGCCATCGCTAACCTACCGTATACTTTCGTACATGTTTAAATTGGGTTGCGCTCTACGCTCGCGCGCCGAGCGCGTTAACCGAATCCTTAATTACTATTCTGATTGCGTTTTGCAAGCGCCTGGATATCTTTGCCGCAACCCGCTCTTAATATCTCGAGCAACGCTATCGGGGCTTTTCGAGTGTAGCCTTAGGTCAGCTACTAAGTACTTGCTGATGTTCGTTCCCCTGGATATTCCAGGATTCCACTGATTCATGGGACCAAAGAAAGAGGAACACTTTCGCGCGGCAACCCGGCTTCATTGAGAGCTCCTCAATTGCCGCTTTGTTCTCGTCTGCAGGAGCCAAACGAAGAGTTTACTCCGAACACTTATTGCGCTGGTAATCGCCTCGAGTTAGACACGGTGCGCCTTCCGCTCCCGATTTATTAATCGCACGGTCAGTCAGTGCCGTCCACTTACCGTTCTTGCTTTCCATTCCTGAGGAAGTAGGTAACAAGCAAGTCGCTGCTCTTAGATCAATGGACGAATCTATTCCGTCCATCAAGGTTTAAGAGACTCACGCGCATCCGTGATCGCGGTAGATATCGAGCGGCAAGATTTCAACTTGTTTGGGTGAATGCAATTTTCATACGACGTCGCGGAACCTTGTTCTCCAACTTTCATTCCGGCTGGGAATCGCGGTCGGTGTATCGGAATTAAAGGTACGCTTTTATTCTCGTAAATTACATGGGATCCCGAGGCATAATGCGCGCGGCCTTGATTCACCCTGCGGCACAGAAGGGCAACTGCAACGGCAACTTGAGGTGTGCGAGGAGCGACATTGAGCGACACAATCGCTTTGGTTTGCGAGTGCGCCTGATATAATTACTGTTAGTCATATATGCTTTCCGGGAGATTCGTCACTTCGACTTTAATCTCGGTCGTTTGTCGTCACCGGTGTTTCACCGTCGCGAAAATGGGCGAAAGTACGGCAGATGCATAGTTAAATGTCAGGTCTCTTGGACCACGCGACGCGGCGTGGCGCGACGTGGTGCGGAGTGGTGTGGCACTGGGCGCCTCGCCGCTTCCAATATTACCGCAACTTCTTGAGAGGGGAGCATTCATTGAGCCGTACTTGAAAACCCTGTGAACTCAGGTGGATGACGCGGCCGGGGTGGCTTCGATTAGTATCTTAATTGTAACTTTAATTGTGTTCGCCGCTTAGTGACGAAGTTATCCAATCGCTTTCTTGGCCGTCGATGGAAGTGGCTAAATAGTTTGATGAAAGTGCCGCGAGTACTGCGGGACCAAAAGTTATATCGGCTTAAGTGAACTTTCCTCCTCGGTTTAGTAATCGTTTTCTCTATTTCTGCGATTCACTCGCGCGGCAATGCGTGCGCATGGTCACCCCCTTGCTATTTCCTACATTTCTGCAACGCGAAGTTTAATTCCGGCGGCTTTAATTCACCAGGATTCGGGAGGATGTCTCACTGTGAGAGTTTTGTTATTAAGCTTGGCAAATGCTCGCGTTCAACGAATTAAGATAAACATCGCGGTACCGCGCGCGTTACGGGCCGCGTAATTGTCAGTTACCGGCAATGACAACAACGCAACGTCGTGACTTTACATCGAATTGATCAACCGAACTTAATCGACGCGATTCAACGTCGGTCTACCGTGCCGGCAGTAGCTCGCAAGC
The DNA here is from genome assembly GCA_963989405.1 of Trypoxylon attenuatum. Classification (NCBI taxonomy): domain Eukaryota; kingdom Metazoa; phylum Arthropoda; class Insecta; order Hymenoptera; family Crabronidae; genus Trypoxylon; species Trypoxylon attenuatum. The sequence continues at coordinate 6,236,349 of OZ022488.1, read as the reverse complement.
TATCATTACACAAAGCTACAGCCTCATAATTAGCTGTCTGGTAACCCTTGGGTATTCACCGGCGCTCCTTCCGTTGGCTAATACGTACCGCGTTTTCGCTCGATTTTACATACACCGATTAACGCTTGCGAATCTACCCATGGAATTACTACTATCCTCATTCTATACCCTATCATATAAATCAGGCCCGTCCGGATAGATACGATCCGATTTTTCTCCCGGTCCAATGATCCAATTATTGTTCATTTGCACGTTGCTTTTTACAGGAGAAAGCGAACGCTCGGCCAATCTTTTTCGACACGAACATTTTTAACATTCCAATTTACCTATCTACGATCCTAATAAAGATTAGGATTCACATTTTCGACGTCTTACTCGTAATGAGAAAGATAATAATCCACGAGTCGTATGATGATTTTTCGTAATAGCTCATGTACATTTGTTTCCGAGGCTTCGCATAATACAACTAAGGTACCGATACACCTAGATATCACGATAGAATGTCAACAATCCGTTCGAAGCGGCCGACAGCTTCGATCGCGCCGGAAACATGTAAACATTGGTATCAACGTACGAAGCGTACAATAACACTCAAATCCGGTAGGTTCCGAGACGCCCGATTATTTGCACGACCGTCTGACTTTGAGAACGTTAGCTTCATTACACGAAAGTCTTTCGTGGGATACACACGTGCGACAGGGCTCTCGTATCGCGTAACGACAGTTCGACAGTTTTGTGCAACTTTGTTCTCTCATTTTCGCGATTCACGCGACTGACTTTTCAAGTGCAGTTGATCTCCGCGAGTTCTTCTCATCTTCGCCATGTACCGATTCTCGAGATTGTACAGGGAGATTATGGCGAGTCCACAGGTAAGTGGAATCCAGTGACAGGTAAATACTGCGACGCAAATGAATCTCAGGAAAATTTGACGCCACGCTACTCTGCAATAAAAGCGAAGTTAGTTTGTAAATTCGCCGAGTCTCGCGATGACGCGGAACGTTTATCATCGTTTCCGTTCACAGTCGGATTAATTGTCTTCGGGCGTCCGCGTTTGCGGACGTCTAATTTCGCGCTTCCGCGGAACCGATTACCCGGTGGCTCGTCGAGGGAAAATGCGACGCAATCGTAACGTTGCGCGCGATTACTGGTGCGTTAGTCGTATTCCGATGTGCTTCCAATCTCCAGGTGGTTTCTTTTACGTGCTGGAAATGGCACCGTATGGCCGATATTTTTAGATTTATAGCGTGAGTCAACGCGCGCTTGCTTGCAACACAACGCAATCCTGTCCATTCTCTTTTATGCGGAATATCTTTGGGAATACGAGCGTGCTTCCAGTTCTCTCTCTCTCTCTCGCTTTCTCTCTCACTCTTTCTAAGCTCGATTCTCCGTCCTTTGTTCGATCGAAAGAGTACTATGTACTGGGAAACGATTAAGCTACTGGGCTCGCGTGAATGACATTGTCACTTGTCTATTAAGACGAAGCTTTTAAATTGGTAGCGAGTTTTCGCGAAATTTCCAAAGATAAAAACAGAAATCATTTCATTGACCATGTTCTATTTAGGACAAAACTGACACTGTTGACAATTGACATTTATGTGGCTTTATTTATCACGATTTAATTATTTCCCCTATTTTTGTGCGTTTCACTTATTTCTATCTTCAAACGTCGGAATTGTCAAACATTCGGAGAACCGTTTCATTTTGCTGCAAATTAAACTTTGTTATCATGCAGTTCCACGGGTCAAATTGCTTTGTCTAATGTTTCTTTTAGTTTAACGCACTGTTTCGTGCTCTCTCATAAACAAATTGTTTTCCGATTTTCGCACAGAGCTCGAGGTGCACTGTGTGTTTTTGCACAGTGCGCATCCACCGTGCGAAAGGTGTGTGCACTTAGAAACTTTAGCTGTTTCTTTAAATCTTTTCGCTTAAAACATTGCTCTCTTTCCCTACATCGTGTTTCTCCACCAGAACGAATTTACTGGTGGGAAAGCAGACGAAAAACTGCTGATGAACGCAGTGAAATGCGAAACGTATTGCATAAATTGTTTTGGTTGACACGTGGCGAGTCCGCGAAATTCATACGATGGTAACAATTAGCAAAGAGTCTAGAATTCTGGATAAAGCTTGTTGAAATATCAAAACGACGCAGGTAGGATCGTAAGTTTGCAGCAGCTTCGATGCAGCAGAGTGCCCTCGAGGAGTCTGCCTTGATTTAAATGCGTGCGGGGACTTTAGTGGCGCTGCGCGCGTGCACTTGTATGCGTGCTACTAGAATAGCAATCGTGAGTTATTTTCAGGGTGACACTTCGGCGAGGATACGCCCCGAGTAGTGTCACTCATAGGCGTTCGCAAGGAGAAATAGACGCGTGGTTTTTACAGCTCGTTATAAATCCCACCGTTCCTTGCCGCGAAATCGAACCTCTCGCTTAGCCATCAAATAGAGCACAGTACACAACCAATGCAATTTCCTGAGCCACTGGAAAAACTTGGACGACGATGGTCCCGTTAACGAGTGCTAGATGACGAACCGTCCGTTATGGCCATTGCTCGACTCCACGGGGAATAATTACTCGCATCCCGCGATAAAATCATACTTTCAATGAGGACACTTCTGTTTACATTACACCTGGCACAATCAAAGCGAGAGCGGGACCACGAGGGAGATTGCCTCGGACTGTTTGTTACTGTATCCGCCTCCCTTCCCAGCGTAAATATTGGAGTACGCGATTCGTGACGTAATCCTACACACCTCGTGTACCTTCGTCCCAAAATCACGGGTAGTTTGCGAGTGTGTACTTATTTAGACGAGAGTACAGCTACGACTTATTCCTGATTTGAGATACGTTAGTAAGTTAAAAAGTTAAGTGTTGCGTGTCTACCGTTCTTCCGGATTGATTCCCCGGGAATCTCTTGTCGGTTGACAACCGGCAGTCTTGGTCGGTAGGACGACACACTCGCACGCAGGCATAATACTACATAAACAAAGCCAACTTGAGCCGGGTGGAAGGTTGGAGTGCGATTGTGTTCGCGTGTAGAGACGAATACGTAGAGAGGAAACAGAAGAGAGTATTTGCCGGTTGAACCGACTGCAAATTGACTTGACGCGATGACGACAGAGCGAGGCGTACCACCCCGTGAGAGCAGAAGTTACGGAAACAGCTATATTAAGCGCGGTGTGGTAATAGATAGTGCCGGTAATTAATGGGCGGAAAATCGGCTCATTCGTATCGCGCGAGGGGTCGCCGAGCGAGTCGTGACTGGGAAGGGGAACGCGTGTCTGCGCGGTTCATTGTAAAGCGAACGCATGCTCGAATACATAAATGCAAATAACGCGTGATGCAGTTGGGGCATAGAAGCATCACGGATACCTGTTGCGCGTCATTCATTTTGGTACTGATCCAGTCAGCGTGTTGTTTGAAAGTCAATCGAGCAGGCCAGCTGATGAAACTGACCGGTGTTTGTAATGTAAACTGTTGGAATCGTGTTGAGCCGCACTCTCTCTCGCGCTCAATTCGCCAATTCTCATTACAAGTATACCAACTAGGATCGGTGCCGTTGCAATTCGCAGCAATTGCGCGGCGACGATGCGTTCTCGAGAGAAAGACATTGGTTAAATCCTCTTGGATGGCTTTATTTAGCCCTCAGTATATTTAATTTGCCGATTCACCGGCGAATGACTAATTCGAAGGTTTTGAGACGCACGCGAGCGCCGCTCGGGCGTTTCAAAGCGTTTCGCGGAGAATTCGACCTCTTGAACTGGATAGCGTAGGGAAAAGAACGACTACGCTGGGTATTGAAAGGTTTGGCAGTGGCTCACGGTCAACCGGATAGAAAAAACGAGTGGCACATTGCCAGAATTACTTTTACACAGTTAAATTAATTGTACCTTAAGGTAATATTACTCTCGATCGAATTCCTCTCGCTTAAGAAAATTCGTCACAATTAACGATAAGACAGAGGAAAAAAATCTTCGGTTAGGTCGCGAGAATGTTGATTCGGAATCCGATGAAACAGGATGATTGATAGTGAGCGATATTCCTTCTCTCGGTGCACGCGAGGAACATCGGCCTGGGGCCTGGAGGATCATAAATCACTGCTTAAGAATACTTTAATTAGTGGCCTCCGTCAACCCGGAGGTGTCGAGGTACGGTGGCGTGCAAGGGGGCAGGAGTACCAACGCAGCCAGCAGGAAAAACGGAAGGAAGAATCGCTTAATTCGCACGCCTGGCTCGGATATGTAAATTTAATAACGCCAATTTGGTGTGGGTGCATCTCGCGTAGGACAGTTTACATGTGCTGCCTGTGCATTATGCATGCGTATTGTGTACACCTGTTGCCCCAAATCAAGGTTTGCCTCCCGCGGAAACCTAATGCTGCATAATTGTGCTTTGACCGCAAACAAGGCGCCGACAAAAAAGGACATAACTTCGCATTATCTTGCCTCATGCGATATTAATGAGTCTCATTTTCATAAATGCCCCAGGTACGCATTCAAATTTATCTTGCTCTTATTCTAATTGAACGAGGGGAATAATTATTCGATCTTTCTATTCGCGCCTCCTTAGGGACACGCGGAATTCAACCTGTGCCTACTTGACGCGTTCTCTCTCTCAGACGATACACTTTATATTCTTTATCGTTGCGAAAAGCGAAACGATCGCACTGGTCCTACTCGGTAAACTGACGGATCCGACGGATCCGACGGATACGACTACACAACGCTTTCCAGGATTTTCTAGTTGGACTACGCTTGCATATTGCATGAGTAGAAATAAGCAAACAAGATCCGAAAGATCTGATCTGCGCTCGTGAAAGTTGCATTAAAAAGTCTGGATAAAAAGTGTAAGGAAAACTTAGTTGCAGATTTCCTTGGTTTCTTTACCTTATCAATATCGTTAAGCTACTTAGCTTCTGCTCCAGTGAAATGTATGTTATTTGCGAGTCTTTTTTTTCTTTTCTTTATTTTTCAACGTGCCACACCATTCCTTAAATCCGAATCCGACGGCAGAATGGGGATCGATATATCGGCCATTCATAACATTTTGGACAGAGTTATATAATAATTATGCACCGCAAAGCTATCCCATTTAATTAATCGTTTCCCAGTGACTGCTAATGTCTTATTCAAGAGCGGGAATTAATTTCGCGCAAACTTGAAAGGTTCGCGCGTGCCGTTGCGTTGAATTGCTCACGGCGCGTGGCTCAATGGCGAATTAATTATTGGCCACAAATGTACAGTATTGCACTCTCGCGAGAGCCAGCGAAAAATGTCAAGCTGGGCCGAATATTGAGCGGGCTATTGCTGATCTCACCTTAATTGGAAGGGCAGTAATTGCTGTTCGAAACGGCTTCCGCTTGTGAGCGCGATTAGCTTGTCCCGCGGACGATGTCAAGAGAGAGAGTTTATAACTAGTTCGCGAAGGAAGACGAGAAAGCGGCGATCGACGAAGCTTCCGTCGAAATACAACTAGGGGAAAGGTGCCACTGGACCGCGCCTCTTCCCTGATCTTCCGGCAACTGGGTCTTCTTCTTCTTCTTCTTCTTCTTCTTCTTCTTCTGCGTCGTACGACCGACGCGTCTCGCGTGAATACCTTTCATGTATTTTCACCTTTTTGTGAAATCACCACCTTTCGCGGTTCTCCGATCTTTTTATCGCGACAACGCGAACCTCGCGCTTCGAAAAACTGCGAAGATTAATGTGATTAGCATCGGCTACGCGCTACGATACTCATTCGCCATTGGTTTACCTGGGCGGTCGCTTCGTCTCGATTCGAACTTGAGATCGGTAAAGGAAGATGAAAAAGTTGCGGTAAAAAATAGTGAAAGGGTAGTTGGAGTAGTTGGAAATTGACGTGTATCACGATTCCCTGTAATTATCCAAAGAATTAAATACACTTGCATCAATAAAAAAAAACAAAAATAAGTTCAATGGATAATGAAAACTTTGTATTGAAATTGTCATTGAAATATTAGTAATTAATACTTATTTATATTTGCAGTTACTTAAACCAACCAACGCGACGGACGATCTTGCAAATTGATTCGCAACTGGAAATCGGATGATCGCTTCATTATCAATTCGCCCATCGCGAGTGTGTTTGCGATAGATTGTCGTAATAAGATATTCGTTCCTGACAGCAATACCAATTAGCCGGTGGACGTAACTGTACGAGTCGTTTGAGCGTGCTCCAGCGTTCGCTGGCGCATCCTACTTCACGGCTAAAAAGAATATTGCAATTCGAATAAAACTCGAACTGATCTGGGCGAGGCACCGAAGCCCGCAATGTATGCGTGTGTATATGTGTGTGCAGGCCACGAAACTCATTGCAGCGTGACACGAACTAGTCAGAGACACCAATATCTTCCGCCAATGTTTCGCGTCAAAGTTACTGGATTTATCCATTGCAACCATTGGCTTTCCCGCGCGGAATACGTAAATTAGATTTAATTGATCGACGCCGTCGTAGAGGGGGGAGGTTAAGCTCAACATTCATAATGTTACGCTGCTGTACCATGACCTAGATTACTCGAGTATCGCTCGGTTAATGTACCGTTTCGGTTGATTAGAAACGTGCTCCCAACGAGCAAAGAATTCGGCCGGCCGGTTTTCGAGTAAACTCGATGCAAAGATCGATTCGTCAACGCATTCGCCGACATTACCGCGTTGTTAAAATGTATACCTGTCGATATCGTCCGATTTAACACGTTAGATTTGAGTTTAAACAATTGCCTTGGCGATTTGACACACTTAGAAAGGAACTGTGCACAGCGGGCCAAGGCAACGCGGTCAATATCGCAAAACTGAAGGCAAGCCAGCTACGAAAGGTGACGGGGAACGAAATAGTGTGCACTATCGTGCCAAAGATCATCCCGCATTGTGCCAAGCTGCAAAGAGCATTAGGAGAAGAGATAGCACAGGCCACAAATAATATGTAATCAATCGCGATAAAGTATCCTAATTCAAACGCTCGGTTACAATTTGCCTCTGTAACGTGACATCCTGTATCGTTACCAAGTGAGAATAACATTCGATAATAATAATTAGATCTAGTCGCGTTGTGGAAGAAGAAATTCGACATTAGTTTTTCAAGTTGGTGGAACATCACGATACAGGATTCCAATAAAAGAGGAAGTCCCAAGTCGATTGGGTTTTCTTACCACTGACTAAGACGTATTCCATTGAAACGGGTAAAAAAGGAATCGCACCTGCAGGCTCGTCAAAAGGATCGCTAAGATAGAAGATGGGGAACGAGTTGGTCTGCATAACCGCACAGGTAGAAGCTGGAAGGAAAGGCAAGGCTGACCGGCAAGCCGGTAGGCCGCCAGTCCTAGAGCGGTGAGTACACGGTCAACACGTAGAAGAGAAACGTGTGTATGTCGGTGTGTACGTCGTTGGCTATCTAGAATCTAGATGATGGCAGTGAGCTTGACCGAGTGGCGCTTCGCGAGGCCGGCCGACGCCCTTCCTCCTCCTTCTTGGTTTTTGCGCAACCTACACTCATACAAACACTCGCTTCGCCGCGTATCCCATCCACACCTGAGCTCCATTATGTTGCCCTATCGTGCGCGAGATTACGCTTGCGCCCGATGGAGTTAGTTATTCCATTGGTGCACCGTTCGGTATTAACGCAATATCCCTCAACGCATTTTATTGCAGAAAAATTGCCTCTAATAAGTGGGTGATACAGGATTTTTAGTAGTATTTAATAACTTATTTAAGATTTTAACTGACGCATCCAATGATACTATACCAATATATAATAATTGCCAGGTTTTTACGAATCTTATTTTTATTTGATCAAACCGTTACCGTTTTTCATTCGTAGTAGAATATACGTGATGGATGTACCATGTGTAATTACATTCGCCTCGAGTGTTTAAACCCAGTGATTGGATGTATTAGCAACTAATAATTACTCGAGAATTTCAAGTGGATTTGTCGAAATAAATAGAGATCGCGAGGAAGAAGCGTAGGATTTGTTTTTTTTTCGATCCGCGAAAACACGGGATTTTGTTGCAACAAATTTAGTTACAAGAGTTAAATACACTCGCAGTAGCAGTGGGAACCAAAATTCTCGAATGAGAATTTTAACCTGCCGCGAGCGTTTGGGGGAAAATCCCAGTGGAATTGGGCGCAATAAAAATATTTAAGCTAAGAGAGTTTGCGAGCATATAGGAGTACGTATAGGAATTGAAGAACCAACGGACAGCATCAGCATCGTCCGCCGTGCGGCGGAGTCATGCCGGGCGCGCGCACCGCACCGCCTTGGGCAATATTTCGCTATGCCACACGGAAGCGAGTAGAGCAGCAGCACACCGCTCTTCCACGACTCCCGACTCCCCGAGTTCTAGAGTACACGCAGCGGGTATTAAGACCGCTGCTACGCCGAGAAATGACTTTTTTTCTGACCGCTCGACGCAGCATCCGTTTCATGCCTCTCGAGCCGTGATACTCGCGCTGACGCTCGACCGACACTGGCGCGACGCGCCTCTTCCGATCTTCTGAATACCTAGACATATTTCCCTCGCATCAAAACGTTTCCGCGGAAAATATCTTCGCCTTTTATTTGGTATAATATCTAAAACTCGCGGACAACATTCTGATGGTTTACAATGCTACAGGGTGTAGAAATTACTTTTACGAGTAGTTTACTATAGGAATTATGGTACGCATGAATTAAGTGCAGGAAGCGAACGTAGAGTTATATTGTTCTAAACGGTATATTTCTGTTACGTCATTTAGTTTTTCGTCAATTACTGCAAACTATCCGACGAAAATTCTAAGCTAACAGTGGTAACACTCTAATGACTCGTAATGCGAGATGAGTTAGAGTCGGTTAAATGCCGAATATTCTTGAAGACAGGTAGTTACACAGCTACAATATTGACAGTTACAGAGGGGAATATATAGAATGTCATACTATTGGTAGAATTGCGATTCTTAGTGTACCGTCTACTTTCGTAGCGTTCTTCGGACTTTCTTCGCCGATATTTACTAAAGTTCTTAACACAGTTTTGCTAGCCGCGGGGAATCGAATGACGTCTCTTCTTGCGGTCAGATATGCAGCTACGGATAATATTGCTGACATGTGCCAACATTTACTCCGGATCATTTGAGTCTCGAAAAGGAAGATTTGCATCTCCGTAGAATCCGCGGTGACTCGCCCTACTCGAGAGTTAGAAAAAGATTGGGGAAGCGATCCCGAGTAAGCTGAGTAAACCGAGTAAACCGAGTAAACCGAGTCAATAAATGAACAGGAATCGACGTGTCACTAGCTCATCTCATTATAAGATTAATCGTAGTCGAGCACAAAAGCACGAAGGGTACTGCCGCGCGAACGCTTTGGCAGGTGATGCATAGGTGCCAGCCGTTAACCCGGTTGCATCGCAAAGTGCCGAAAAGCGGTAGCGCCGCAATCGATTTCACTCGCAATCGGGTGGAGCGCGATTCTATCGAAAAATAATAACGCGCTACGCCAGCAAAAGCGAAGCGTGTCAAAGTCGAGGAGTCGAGAGGCACGAATCGCCGAAACAACCAATCGGTCAGGGCTCTCGATATTTACGCAAGTTCTTTTCGAGTGTTCTCTCTCTCTCTCTCTCTCGCTAATTACTCGCGACGAGGGATAATCGGTTGGCATCCTTGCAAGGACAGGCCAGAAGCGATCGGCGTCGAGCGGTAGCGGGAGAAGGAGCGGGAGCGCGAGTGCGAACGCACGTTCGATCGGTTCGCTCTCGCGCAACGGGCGTGAAATACGAGGCTGAAATTACGGTAAGTTCATTAACCATTGCGCGCCTCAGCGTGCACGGCGCGCTTACGCACGCGATCGGCGAACCAGCACCGCAAGAAACCGATCTGTCCCCGGTAACGAGAGGGCAAAAAATAGAAAAACGAAAAGAAGGAGGATAGAGCGCGATCGAGGTGGCAACCCCAGGTAGCAGGGAGTAGTGGCGCGGCGACGGCGGCGGCACGACGGCAGCAGCCGTGGTAGCGAGCGGTCGAGGGGCGGAGGAGAGGAAGAAGAAAAGAGGAGCAAAAAGAGTAGGAGGGAGAAAGAGAGAGAAGAAAAAGGGACGACGATGACGACAGCGACTACGCAAGAGCAAGAAGAACAGGATGAAGAAGACGATGAAGAAGGCGAGCGATGCGGAGGCACACGGTAGGATAGATGTACACGGTAGTCAAGAAGAGTGTAGAAGGACCACGCGAGGAAGGGGACGAGACATAAACACACACGCACGCGTTTCTTTCCACGTACGAAGCGCTATAATCCACCGACCGATTACTCGGTCGTGTCGTGCCCGCCCATTCTCCGCTGAATTTTTCCTGCTCCCTTTCCACGTCCTCCCTCTCTTTCGCCGGCGTGGAGCGAAGCGGAGCGGCGCGGCGCGGTGTGGCGCTCGAGATCGGGCTTTTTTCTTTGCCAACCTCCGGTGTAACCGTTGTAATTAGTAGCTATCCCAGTTTAAACGTCCGTAGCCGCGTGTAGAAGCAGTCTCTGCTGCCTCCTCTACCCTTTCTCTCTATCTAGTCAGTCTATAGCTCTCTCTTTTGCTCTGCGGGCTTCTCCCGAGGCTCTTGCACGGTGGCAGCAGCAGCAGCAGCAGCAGCAGCGGTAGCAGCAACCGCGGCTGCTGCGGCAGCGGAAGGCGAGGGGATGACTGTCAGGGGCTGACCGTGGTGCGCGGGGGAGAAAGCTCCAGGGGAGGCTCTCGAATGGCGGTGGTGGTGGCGAGCAAACCACACGCCGTCGTTGGTGCATAACTGCGCGCTTATTGCACTATTTTCACCGTGAGCCGATACACGTGTGCGCGCCCCTCCTAGTGTGCATTTGCCTGCCGCAGGATCAAATAGGAGGCCACGGGAGATCGACAGGAGAGCGGGGTCGGAGGAAGCCCCCCTAGCTGGAAAAAGAGGCTACCGCTGGCGCGCGCGATCCGCGTCTCCCGTCTTTTACTTGCCCTCTTGATGCTTCTCCGAGGGGCAGACTCGATGCCGGTGGCGCAACCAGCAGCCAGACCTTTCATCCTGTCAAAGGATCAACAGGCGTCACTGCGCCAAAGACGATACGCTTCTTCGATTTACGAGGCCGAGCAAAATGCGCCATCCTGGAAAATATCGATAATTCTTGCCCACTTTCAAATAAAATGATGGAAGCGAACCTTCCACTCATTTTTGGGTAGGCGTGACGCGACGACGGTACGACGTAAGTCTTCTCTTCTCTTCTTTTCTCTTTTCTTCTCTTCTCTTCTCTTCTCTTCTCTCCTCTTCCTCTTCTCTTTTCTCATCCCGTATTGAAAGGATAAGCAGAGCAATTGGCGTGCGTAGCACCGGTGGCATTGCTCAAATTGGGGGCATCCTGTTTCCTTCGGTAATTTTTGGCGTCACGCTGTACGATAATAATACAGTGGGGATGAGCGAGAAAAATGCGGCGCAGTGCACGCGCGCGAACGCGTGCACGCGACTCTCCGCGCGGCAGTGATTCAGCCATAATTAAGGGTTGCCGCTCATAAAAGTGTGTATCTTAAAAAAGGTTCACCACGGCAGAAAGCACGATAAACGTGAAAGCGCGTACGGCAATCATATGCGCATCTGAGAGTTGGGTGTGGAGCTGATTCATTGAGAATGGATACGTAAGAAGTGGGTATTATCTAGATAATGATGAGTTACGTTGCTCGAAATCCTTACATAGGTCAGGTCCTGAGATAACGGCATATTCTTGTACTGACTTGTGGCGTAAGGAGCATCGACACCCGATTGCAGAAGTTCATTAAACTCGGTAGGCGTGCCTAAGACTTAATGCTACAGCCTGGAACGACAATGGGTTAGATTCAGTTCGATATTAGACCAGTTAGCAATTTGCAAAATCATGCGTGACAACGGTAGATTGGAAATTTTCACGGAGCACTCAGATCCAGGGCTACATTAATTCCGTGGATTTTTATACAACGTCCGACAGGATTATGCAAATAATTAGTCTTTCGTGTCGTTTCGGGCTACCTTCCTCGAAAATCATTTTGATAAGGATTAAGAAAGAGTCAGGAAGATTGACCAAGATTCATCGAGCAATGCGTGTACTCAAGAAAAAAAAGAAACGAGTTGTGAAATATCGTACAAACACTGTCCCTACAGTATCCATCCGTTTAAAAGCTAATCACTTTTTACCAAGGCACTCGACGCAGAGAGGATTCGAGGATAATTGCTTAATAATAGTTTCGACCGGTAGAGAACGTTACGGATGGCACGATTGGCATGCAGGAGATTCCAATGGCTACACCACTCAATCTCCTAAATCTGGTTTGAAATTGCGCCACGCGCACGTTCACCCTAATTTTCTCAATTTCCTCGAAGCGCGTGGTGGTTGCTCGCGAAAAACTACTCTTGCTGGATTCGCTCCTCGGCTAGGAGCGAGACTGATCCGCAAGGCCGGAGCCCCTTTCTGCTCACAGAAGCTCAATCACTGTTCAATCAAGAGTAGTCGATGGTTAATAATTTTCCTGGGTAATATTCCGAGATAGCTCTCGTCATCGGATAACGCTATCTCAATTCTAAGATCTAGCGAAGCGTACCAAGGAGCGCGGCAATTTAATATAAAAAAGCAGGATCTGGGCAGGAACAGCGTCTGGGCTGGTCGTGGCTGATCGTGGCTGGCTCTCGCTGCCTCTCGGCAACGACGCGGTGCCGTGCAGAGTCTTTCTACTGTTGCCTGCCATAATGCGGATACGCGCGCCCGCGTTCGCGTCAGGAGCGCGTGTACGTATGCATCAGGATGACCGATCGTCGGCGTTTCTTTTTCTGCGCTCTCTTAACCGGCTTACCACCCTGCACCGACACACCCGCCACGAGTAGTCAGCCGAGCTATTACTAGAGCGCTAGGCCGCACTCGCTCGTTCCGCACGCATCGACCGCGGATGATCGAATACTCTCGGATCTAACTAACATTCAGGCTCGGATAAATGCCTGCATTCGAACGCATCGCATAGTATTCGAGTCCGATGCAGAGCTCTGCTGCTACTACGGCGTGGTACCCGCTGTCTAGTGAGTTTGACGCGTGCACCAGTTCTATCCTGCGAGGATGCGAGAATGAGAGTTCGTCGAACTGGAAGGGAATTCCATTTGCTCGATTTCGGGTTGAATTCGAGAGTAGCGCGATGCGATAACGCGCAAGGGCGACTATTGGGGAAAAATGAAATGGGCTCGAGAGCGCGTAGCCTTTCTCTCGCTCTTTCTCTTCTCTCTTTTGAGGAAGCGAAGGAGGAGAAGGAGAAGGAGAATCTGAATGGATTTTTCTACTCATCCAGAAGGGATTCTATGAGGGCGGGATTCTTTCTCTGTAGGAATAATGTTGCAGAGCGAGTGTACTCGTTATTAGCTGTTAGGGCGAGGCCCACACACATCGATCGCGGCCGATCGAGTGCTCGAGGATCTCGCTACATTCACTCAGGGACGGGTTGCTTGATGTAGACCGGTCTTGTGAGATGCGCGTGACACGTGCATGCGCTCGATGCTACTTTCGTGCGAATGGAAACGAGTCTACTCACTCGGTAGATTGGAATGTAGAATCTCTCTCGCTCTCAAGCGTATCGGCGCAAATAAGTAAGCAACAAAAAACGAGCCGCGTCCGTAGCTCCTCTCGCAGAGCGAGAGCCCGCGCTCCTCTCGTCAAAGCATCTTGTCCAAACCGCGCCCTCAGCGCGAGAGACGGTTGCGCGACTAGTAAATTTAGGCACCGTTACTCCAAGGAAATTAGCCTTCCGTGCCTTTCGTGCCTTCTGTACTGCCACTGGTGTCCACTGTCCCGCGAATAAAGCGCAAAGATTTTCGGCTAGAAGTAGCTGCCACTTCCCGCGTCAATTTGACGATTGGAAAGACGTTTTAGGACTTTTGGGACTCTGCTGGACCCACGGTTCGTTGTGAGCTGCGCTTCCGTAATACTAGCTACTGAGGACTTTGATCGACAACACAGGGCATTTTCCCAAGATGCTTCGGAAATTCGCTGGACGACAACGTAATGAGTCGGTTCGTGGTGTCGTTAGTGGAGATCTTGGTGATTACGAGTGTTTCCCGTGAGTCGCTTCGAAGAGGGACGCGTCGAGCAGCAGCCGTGGGCCTCTCGCGCTCGCGCTCTCCTAGATGACGGATGGGGACAGTTGTTGCATCGTCGTCGCTGCCAAGAATATCTCTCGGCCACCCTTCTCTCTTTCCCGCTTTATCTCTCGAAACGTCACTCTGACCCCCTCCTCCTCTTCCCCACCCTTTCCCTTCGCCCCTTTGCCCCTTCGCCGGAGAGCTCTTTCTCCTCGCTTTTCTCTTTCCAGCCCGCATCGCCGACGCCTTTTCGTTTCGTGTTGCTCGCCGTATCCTGCTAGCTCCAGGACGGCACGCTGTTCTTACGCTCCGGCTGTCCTTCTCTCACGCTTCACCCGGCCGCGCTCCGTCTCATCCGCTCATCCTACACCCTGCCGTACGCGTAATTATACATTTACGAGGTCTTGCGCGCATCCGATTCGTGCTTCCATGGGATTTTTGGTCCGCAACCTGACAATCGGTCGGCCGCGAAGCCCATTGGGATTAACGCTGCTGGATTATGGGAACCGGCCGGAAATTAATCGGGGAATTATGAGTATATTTGTCAAGGGTAGATCGATGCTGGGAGAGTTTGAGCGAGATGGGACGGAACCGCGTGCGTAGTGATTCCTGTTAATAGCCGCGGACGGACTACACCACTCGTATCTCGACGAGTCTATCTTAGGCAAGCGAAAAAGTTGAGTGTGCAGAAAGCGAGGGTAAGAGTGGCGATGCTTTTACACTGCGTGGCGCGTGTAACGTACGCGCAAATTGTCGAGTGTAGAGGAGGCTATCGCGAATTCATTGGGTGCAGGACGGCACTACGACGTAAACTGTTATAACTTGGCGGCTTTCGGGCGTCGCGCCACTCGCGGGTTATTCGCCCTAGCCGATGGCCAGACGTCTCGAGACAAATCCGCGATGCTAAGCGCGACCCATGTATTTAGCGGCTCCGCGCTTAGAATATTAATGGCTTTGCAGGCTACCGGCATCTCCGCCACCCCCGCGATCTCTTCTACGATCTCCAGTAGCGCTTCGCCAAGAGATCCCCGGGAAGCATTATCGACGTTGGAAATTTATCGGCCGTTTTCAGTGGCGCTACCACTTACGAGCGAATAATAATTCGAGCAGTGCCGGGATCGAGAGGAGACCGTTAACATCTCGGAACCCGGCGCTTCGCGGAGATACGGCACTCGCGCTTCGCAGAGCAGAAATGTATTTTAGTTATCGGTATGATTTATCGCCTTTGAAATTTTTCGCTAATGAGCGCCGGCCTCGTAATTAACTATCTGGAGCAGGAATACATACGTCGGAACGATTGGCTTTTTTTTGTCGCCCGCGCGCGAGTGCGTACGCGTGAGTCAGTCAATCTCAACTTCGTCGGGCTCCTATCGCTGGGTCAAGTGACCGTATCATAGAGTCGATGATTCTATGAGTGACTCCCCGATACGTGTAAATTGTACAGTTTGTTGAATGACCGAATCGAGAGTGGTGAGCATTTTAAGATTCCACGCGAACCTTTCGCGTGAAATCTGAGATTTCCAGGTGCCTGAAGATTCGACGGTGGGCGCTTCGGTGTCAGACAGTCGGATAGTAACGGACAGTCACGCGCGTAATAAGTTTCGCGAAGTAAGTCTAAATATCGATTCGGCCGGGAATTCTCGCGGCGCGGCGGGGCATATCGAATATGAGGTGGCGAAAAAGAAACGTCCTCGTAGCTCGCAGCTCTAGGATAATACTTCCGTGGAAGGGCTTTATCCGAGAGGCTTTTTTTTTTACTCGTCGAACGATAAGACGCGAATTCACCTCCCCGAGGGGAGTAACAGTAGCCGTTAAATGAAATTTTCCCGTCATTTTCGAGCGAATCACCAATTAATCAATACTTTAATTATCCGGGTCTCCGTATCCCTACGGCGGGTTAAGGCGACCCTTTATCGAGCGGCCGAAATCGAGGATTAAAATTCATTTAGCATTAACAACGGCTCCCGTCGGGTACACTCTGTATAAAGGCTCCTGAATCTATATCGAGCAGCAGTTCCACCTCTCGGCCGCGGCCGCGGCAGCTAGCCGGAGAGAGAGCTAACGGCTTCTCGATTTTTGTGGGATTTTATCAGGGAGCGGGCAGTGCTACGCCCGCCAATGCGTATATGCACGAGCTTGCGCGCAAAAGAGGGGCAGCGGGAAGGAAAGGAAAGGAACAAAAAAAAGGGGGGGGAAAAGGAGAAACGACGCGAAAACAAGAATCCGTGCGGCTATTGCGGCTTCCGTTATGCCAGAGACGCTCCTAATACTGGTGCCTCTGCCCCGGATGCTGATGCTCCTGCCGCTCCTTGCCACCTATACCACTAGTACGATGGTGATGATGCTTCTAGCTTCTACAGCTTGCTCGAATCTGCGTTCAGAACGAACCGGTTTCTAGATGGCGCTCGTGCAAACTGACAATGAGTGACAGCCCTTCAAACTAAATCTGGTCGGGGAGCGACGCAGCAATTTTTGCCTTTGCGCCGATCGGCCGATAAGATTCGAGGAACCTTGGATACATTGGCAAGACCTTGGCCAGTCCCCAGCAACACGGGAGAGTGTGCCATTCGCGCGATTAGAAAGTCGTACGGCGTTATCGCCGCGCCGAAACATCCTGTCGTGGGTAATTGCTGCAGCTCGAATTCATTAGGAGAAAGGGAGAGAAGAGTGAGAGAAAGATTGTGCGCTCATCTCGTAGCTGATCTAAATTATACGCTAGCCAGGGTCGCATCCTGCCGGATTGCAAAAACTACCAAGATCGAGTCTTGCCGCGCCTTGCTTGGTCTTATACCATCCGGCGTATCACGGGATTTCCTTGTTCCCGCACTGTGGACGCTGATGCCGATCAAGCGGATCCGATAATGCGATTATCAATAATGGAATGACGAGTGATATTCGGCCTGTCTGTCGGGTGCGCTTGATCGGCATAATGCGTGTCAACGTCGGCCCGATAGAAAAGGCGGCGGGTTTGATGGACCCAATCGAACTCTCAGCCCTGGCGTCGCGCATGCACGTGCGTTTAATTTGCATATGCTTATGCTAGCTCTCGCGAACAACAGGGACGCGCAGCGTGCGCCCCCGTCCTCTAATTAACGAGATGTTTCGAGTTCGCTGCGGTAGATTTTATTTCGTTCCTGCGACCGACCCGACTCGACTCAACGTTACGCCTCATCAAAACATTGCGAACGAGACGTTTCCAACTACGCTTCTTCCGGTTAGTTCAAGATAATTCTTAAGGAAATTCCTTTTTGTCAAATGCGTATTAGTCGTATTAATGAGAAATAGTTGTAGGACGAACAGATGAATCGTCGAGTTTCTTAAACGCGAAAGGGAAATTATGGATGTTTGAGTCTGTGGCATCAGGAAATTGTACTATTCAGCTGTGTTACGTATGTTCCTGGAGGATTCTTAAGAAAAATGTGAAAGTGCGTGCGCCTGGAGCCAAGATAAGTACTCGCTATCCGTTCATCCAGAAGCAGAGTATAATAATAATGAGGGATTGGCAATTATAGCTGTTATATAAGCTCGGCACCTTCTAGCTATTGGTTCAATAGCCACGCAACGATTCTACCGTTTTATTAGAGAAAATATGTAATGGCCAGAGTCCGTTTCCCGGTGAGCCGATGAGGCGCAACAGTCCATACGAAATAATTTCCACAACCAGTACTGATCCCACTGAACACTCTCAGTAGCTGCAGTAAGTCATTCCGGCGACACACGAGGCTTTCTACTTAATTAGAATCGCTGATCGCGATATCTACTAATGCCTCGGTGATACCAAAAATATATTGCACCCCGTTTCCCGACTGTTTTTTTTTGCCTCGCCATGCGGCACGAGTCTGCACCAAACTGCGGAATACATCCACCGAAATTAGGGCACGATTCATAAATGTACTTAAGGTGAGAATTCGATTCCGATTAACTCCAGCTGACAATTTTCGCGTGGCTCGTGACAACGAAAATAATATAGAATATTTTCAAATACTTTCTTACTGGCGATTAATCTTCCAATAATTATAATGTCATTCCAGATCTAACACTCGCTTTTCACTCGCATTACTCCACGCGATATCTAGTGAGACTACTTTCAGGGCACTCGCTGACAGGACAATTACATAAATCCTTACATAAAATCGTTTCCCAACTAGAAAAGTTTCTGCGGAAGTGCCATTTGAGAAATCGCATGAAGCATTTTGCAGCGAGATAAACGAGGTAGTTGACGGGAGGGTTAGCCCCGAAATTACAATAAAGAAGATTATTCATATGTTCGGGGCGTAAGAGTTAACGATCAAGAGTGATGCTACTCGGTAAGAAGCGCTCCAGATAATGATGCTGCGCATCGGTTTGCGCGGTTGCCAGCAGCAGCAGCAGCAGCAGCACTGCTAGTGTATCTCGACTGGTGCATCGCCTGCATCGCCGTTACACGCACCCAGGCGATCGGCCGATGCTCTAGAGAACCGATACCGAACGCGCCTATGCGCCTGTGGACTGGCCAGGCTGACACACCCATAATCACGGCAATTATGCGCACGAACCCACGAGACAGTCGACTACTACTCCTCTGTTGCTCCTCTGCTGCCTCCTGTGTCTGTCCTCGTGCTTTTTGCCCTTCGTTCTCGATCGTTTACCTCGACGGGATTTGACTGTCGTAGTGATCTACGCGCCAACACTCGCAAGGACAAAGTCCGGAATAACGTCGATTTCCTAGAAGGAAATCTGGGACAGACTAGGACTATAGTTCCTGTATGTTGTAAATTAGCCGTGAATACGATCCTTTTCTCCTATATCTTTCTATGCAATATTATCACATTATCGCAATATAGAAATGTTGAAAAGTCGAATTTAGTTTTTTTCCAGTCTGTAGTTAATAAGCGCAAATAATTACTCTCGCTTTATCTGTATTATTAGTTATTGATAATATCGACTCGATGGACGCAGCTTCATCGTAGCGGTTTAATTAATCTCCTCGCATTTTGATTCCGATATAATATAGTGGAAGCTTGGCTCTAATTAAAAATCAACGCGGGAAGAAATTATAATAAACGGTACCTAATTCTGGACAGTGGCTTGTCCCACATACACTCGGTATGCTCAAAATTGTATTATACGGGACATTAATTTCTGCCATGCAAATGATCGACGGAGAGATATAATCGCGAAAGGAGCGAAAATAAGGCAGGTAACGCAAACTGGAAGAATCGAGTACAGAGAGACGAGTTGTCTCGAGTTTTCATCTCTATAGCGAACGAAAGTGGCGAATCGAGAGAACGAGGCTAATATGTCCCGCTGATAATCCGAGTCAATTAATTCGCGCGCCGGTCATTTGAAATTACGGGGGAGAAAAGTACACGGAGCTTACGTGCACGAGGAAAATGTGTAGAATGTCAGAATTCATAAATGCACAATGCCGTAGGTAAAGTATATGGCGCGTGGTTCAGAGCCGCATTAATGAGCGGTATTATGCAACTAGTACTGGAACGAAAGAAAAAATTCATGAATATTACAAGCCACGATTGTAAAAGAGAATTAACGGTATTAATGTGCGTTAATTATCCGAACACGTCGATCAAGGCTCGTTCGCTCGCCTCTCTCTCTCTCTTTCTCTCTATTTATTCACGCTCTCTGCCAGACTCGCGCGAATCTGAGTTAATGGGGAAAGCAGCAACACGCTGATTAGGAGTGCACGAACTTATCGGGATTTTCCTCGATGCCACTAAGAAACAATTTTAATCGTGGAAACTGAATAGCGCGTAGCAGCAGCAGTAGCTGCGCTATCCGCGAGCGCGAGGGATTATTAATGACTCGCATTAATTATTAGCACGCAGTATTCTGTCACGAAAAAGATCGCGGGCTAGCCCATAGAGAGACGAATTTACAGGAGGAACATTTTCTGGCGCATTAAATATCGCCGCCTCGCGTTAGTTCGCATTCATAATTTTCCTTCGTTTCATCGCCGAGCAGTCGTATCTTTCATCTGGCAGGGCGCATAACGAGAATCTCCTATATGCTCTTTCGCCTTGGCGATTTTGCGCCGCGGCGCGGCTCGGCACAGCTCGGCACAGCTCGGTTCAGCGTGGCAAGCTTAGCGCAGACCCTCCGGTTTTTTTTCTCTCTTTGGGACTACTACGCCGCTCCTTTTCACTACCACACGCTCTAAATTCGGTCGGAACGGCCAGGCAAAACAGTTCCCGGGAGGTTCGCGAAGTCAAAAAACTCACGAGAGAGTCGAGAGAGTCGAGTCGACGAGGGGAAGATACACGTGGCTCCAGACGGGACACAGACACGCGAGTACACCCTAAGAATCCTAGCCTAACCCATCGTTAGACGTACTTTTAAGCCTCTTCCGTACGGTACTACTTTCAATTTTAGGCTACTCCTCGCCGACTGACCCAAAGAGAGCTTCGAATTCCACCTGCTCGTATATGTATGCTCTCGCACACACACACTCGCACGCCTGTGCTCTCCCACACACACACAAGCTTCGCCAACGGTCCGGCTTCGATCGGCGCTTTACACCCTTTTTTGCTCGCAGCGACAGTGAGGGGTGGTTCTACGCACGCACGAATAAATTCTACACCCTCCCACCGACGCGCAGACTGTGCTCTCGATTCAGCGTCTGCTGATTGTTGTGCGAGCATGATTTAATTAGTTTGATTCGCCACTCGTCGGGAGTGTTGTGCACTCGCGCTGATGAAAAATACCCGCTCTCGAAGTCTGATTTCGTTTTGCTTGCCACCGGTGAGAACGTCGTCTTGGATACCGAGTTAATCCTTTGGTTCGATTGTTTCGCATCATTTTAATTATGCATGTAAATTTGGTAGCGTGGGAGTGGAACTCGTATAATCGTGGTAATGAAAGGTCTAGAAACAAAGATTCTTACTTAGGCCTCGATCTTAAATTACCCTTGATACGGAAACAGTTTTGATCGTGTGTAAAGGCGATAATGGACTTTTCTTCTTGCGATTCTTATCTGATTGTAATATTTATCATCGTTATTGAATTAAGTAGAGTATCCACGTGGCCGCGGCGCAACGTGCAATGTTTTCTCCATTGCGCTCGCGCATTTGTGGCGCTCGTAAAATGGAATGTTAGCGAGGGGAAAAAGCATTTACATAAAGTTCTTGTGCGGAAGCTATTGACGTTAAACTTCAATTATCTCCTACGAAAGTGTATCAGGTATGAAAGAGAAACTGCCAATTGCAGTTGTCATTAGTGTCATAACTGATTTTAACGCTGACTCGCAAATACTCTCGTTAATCTTTCCCTTCATCTAGCCGATGTGTTTTGCAAGTAATACAAATTTTTATTGTGTTTTACGTCGGACTGATGATTTTCAGTTGAATAATTACTCGAGCTGACTCTAAGCATTGATTGATCTTTCTTTCAAAATGACTAAACTCTAAATAAATAAATAATACAGCGAGACTTTTCTTGTGACATTAGTAGTAATATTTTTGTAATGGTGAGTCGGCAGCTGGTAGTTGCCGAATTTCGCTAATATTTAACCGTGCTACGTGCAGGTGTATTTGCCAAGGTTATCTAAAATTCTCACTTGGTGTTAGATATGACAGCGCCCGGCGAACCAGGAGGTAAGATTCTCTCTGTAGTTGTACGAGGCAAAACCCTCGAGGTGTCCTTACGGACACAGCGAGTCTTAAACGCGAAGAGCTCGCGGAAAAAAGCAGCTCTAGCGTCGCGACCGGGTGCCAATGACCCCACGGCATTTCGGATGGGCGGTACGCTGGCCAGGAACACATTTCTCGGCCTTCCACCGGGCTATCAACAATTACACAATATTCATGGTGTGTTTCGTGAGACAGCTTTTTCCACCACACACCACGTTACAATTTCCATAAAAGGTATCATTTCTTTCACCATCCCATATTTATACTTTTCAACCTAAATTCCATCTTTCCACGTAAACTTTACTTAAAAAAAAGAAGAAAAAAACGAGAAAAGGAAAAGTTACGTTCTATCGTAAAGCGAAAGTCTTGTAAAAATCTCTACTGAAAAACATTTCATAAAAAAATAGTATCAAACTCGACAAATTAACTGTTGATTTACGTGTGGAAGCTGCAATTTGTTGGGTTGACGTTGTGCAAACCGTTGGTAACTCCTGAAAAAAAATACAGGCTATAGAGGGTTAAACGTTTCCGCGATAAGATAGTGGCATTCGCTTGCGCGCGGTATGTGATGGAGGAGAGCGAGAGCGAGCTAAGGCGGGCAGCAAAAAGGAAAAGCACAAAGACAAATTCGGCCAATGCACATTTCGCGCGAAATAACTTGCTTGCCGGCCGATTCATCCCACTCCCCGCGCAGCAACCCTCACTACTACTACTGGCGCAACCCTCGGTATCCCGCCTTACCCCCCTGCCGCCGCCGCCACCGCCGCCGCCGCCATCGCCACCACGGCTATCCTCCACTCTACCCCACTTTCGTGCCTTCGCCAATGTATTCCTGGCGTTTCGCACTGCAAGGTCAACAAACTTCTCCCCGATAAAAAATAAATGAAACGCAGGACTGTTTGAAATTGTAACACTGGCAACCGGGGGAGATTGCTCCCGATACTTTAAAGAGGCACAGTTCCTTCCGCCGTTCAAGTCCTTTCCTCGGGGAAGTTCGACGGTTTGTCATTTTTTCGTACCAGCAAAAAGTGTCTCTTTCTCTCTTGAGCCAACGCCTCGTCGACAATGAGACACGTAGCCACGTGTGTATGTGTGTGTGTGTGTGTGTGCATTTCCTCTCCGTCTGACAGAATTTCCCCCGAAAAAAAACCGATACGAGAAATCGGCCGGGAAAAGTTGCCGATCGGAACGAGGCGCGCGAGCGAGTGAAAAAAAAGAGGGGAACTGTGGGAGTTAAGCATTGGTTTATTGACGGGAAGATTACATCATTCACGCGAGCCTGCAATTAATCGTATTATTACAGTACGCTCGGTATGCATCGAACGCTTCTCATTACGATCGATCGAAATGCAACGGATGTTTATGATCGCGCGGTACAAGCCATTGCCCCTTCTTTTATCTCGCAGTAAGCGCGGCTGCTTAATTACCAATAATCGAATACGTCGATTGGCAGAGAAATCCGCTTCACGAGCCGCGATTGCGGCGGTCGCAGCGGTCGCTGCGGCAAGAAAACTCGAGTTTTGTCGCAAATACCACGCGGAGGTAAAAGCGTCGCGCGTCGGGCCAGCTCGTTAATAGGAAGTTCGCCGCTTCCGAGAATACGACCACCGTCGTGGATTTGCGACTGACAACAATGACAGGCCATCGATGATTCCTCGATCCACCTCGATACGAAAGCGGTTATTAATTTGCATCGTGTCCTCTCCGAGACTTTTCATTTCAGATTTTTCTCTGCCGAAGCAGGGATGCTTGGATTGGTACATGCTGAAATTCTATGGAAGTTACTGTGCAACACGCAGCTGAATAACACGTAGAACCTAGTGTACCAGGTGATTCGTTCTCGAATAGTAAAAACGAAATATCGAATACAATTTTATTATTTTCATCGGAACGTATAATCTCAATCTTTTGTTCCCGATTTGCGATAAATAAAACAGAAGGCTACAACTTGTCCTGTTAAATTCAAACCCTTTTCAAACTCAATTTTTTCAAAGACAAAGTCATAAAAAAAAAAAGAAATTGTAGTTGTATCATTCTCTCTCGGTTCTTTTTCCGCTTTTCGCAGGGAATCATAGAAAATTGTACGTGTTATTCGGACGCTGTTGGTATATGTATGTATTGTATGTACTACCGTCGAATGCGACCGGTTAATAAAATGAGCCCTTCAGTCTGAGGGAAATTTCTCGCGAATATTAAGTACAGCGAAATTAAATGTTTCGCTTTCCGGTTGAAGAATACATGTACACAACAGTGTGCACTGGTAACAAGTATAATATTTCGCTATAAGGCAGCTGCGTAGCGCTCGGGAGAGGAGATTCGGTAAGGAAAGGCAGAATCCGATTGAGTACAGGAAATTATAACTCCCCACGATCCGGCCACGGCGTGGCGAGGCTAGGGCACACAGCGGCAAACAGCGGCAAACTGTTTCTAGAGCGGATTTAACGGGGCATGCAGGACCAGGAGACAAAAAGTGAATGGTAATACGCAACGAAGGATGTTATAATGGATTAGACAACCAATACCACCGCTGCATAGTCGACTTTTTGCAAGTGCGCCAAGCCTCTCCCCGACTTGCTATCTGCCTATAGTACAAACTAGTTATCAAGGCATCCGAGGGCTCACGCAAAAATTTCGAGCCAGCGATAAATCCGCGGAGCAGCGCGTCGCCGTAACGAAAGAAATGTTGCAGCGGCGTGAAAATAAAGAGTTCCCTTCTCGCTTTCTCTCAGCCCTATTTTTTCTCTCTCTTACTTGCGGCTGCTCGCTGCAGAGCCGGGTACGTCCGAACAATAAGTCACGCCGTCACGATTCGCGTCGCGACGGGGCCAAAAATCGCGAGTGTGCGAGAGCCAGTGAGTAAGTGCGGCGCGCGGTGGTGCTCTCAGTCCGCGCGTCGATCGCAGGGAAAAATCTGCGTATCCCGGTGATTAGCCGGCGCTAGGTGTTCACGCTGCTCGAAGCAGGTTTGGCGGGGCCGTGGAGCAAGAGAGGGTGAACGGCGAGTGTATAGCCGTGAGCAGGCGAACGCTCGCGAGCGCGCTAGACAGAGACCAAGAGAGAGAGAGAGTGAGAGAGAAAGAAAGGGAGAGACGCGAGTCCGCCAAGAGAAAGAAGGAAGGAAGGACGGGGAAAGCCGCGATGAACGGCGGAGAGGCCGTGGATCGGAGTGAACGAAAGCGAGAAAAAGAACTGCTGGTGCGCGGCCGCGGAAGGGAAGAGTGAGAAAGAGCCAGAGAGAAGCGGTCCCGGCAAACAAGAAGCGAGCCGCAATGCATTCGCTCTACTCGCTAGATATAAATACGCGACAGAGGGCAAGGAACCAACCACGCCTGCACCGACAGCTACTGCCTAACGACACGGACACGCACACGCGGCCGCTCATTGTGATAAAGCAGAAGAAGGAGCCGAGCGAAGGCAGGAGAGAAAGAGAGAGGAGGGCGGGAGGGAGGGAGGGTGGTAGGACGGTAGGGCGAGGGGGGAGGAACCAGCAGGCTGAGAGAGAAGGACCGAGCGAGCGGCAGCGAGAGGAGGGGAGGGAGAGCGAACCGAAGAGAGAGAAGAAGGAAGGCGAAAGAGGACGGCGGCGCCGGTGGCGGCAGCGGTGGCGGCGGTGGCGAGGGAGGACGGGAGAGAGAGAGGGTGGCTGGCGGGCGGGTGAGCTGGCGGTTCTGCGGGAAGGACGGGGGAACGGCGGGAGGGAGGAGACGGACGAAAGAGAAAGAAGAAACGGGGGAAAGAGAGGCGCAGGCTGCTCCGAGGCTGCGTTCGTTCATGCGCCCATCCGTGCGCTGGAAGTTGGGACGAATGTGGCCGGCCGAGTCTCTAGAAGACGCAGCCAAATATTGCATCGTCGGATAAATATAGGCGACCACGGCTGCACAACCCACTGCTAACGCGTACTTTTCTCTGCTCCTCGCCTTTGGGACAGCGCGCAGCCATCTAGCCACCGACGGCATTTCTCCTACGGGCTCCCTTTCTCTCTCTTTCTTTCGCACTCTTTCGCCCTCTTTCTCTCTTTCCATGTGCGAGAGCGATCGTTAAATTCGTTTCGTGGCCGAGAACTTCGGCCAGTACGTTAGCCCCCCCCCCCCCCCCTCCACCCCCCGGTTTATTTTTTGCGCTAGAATATATGTACGTAATAAGAATCGCCTTCTGGGCGGTTTATCGGGGTTTCGCGTACTTTGCCGTAACGTCGTCGGTGATCTTCGACTGGCAATGGAAAGTTTTGTTTGATCCGCGCTGCGGAATTCGGGCCAGCCCTATGATACCATTGATATGCAGCGTGTGGATCGGCCGAGACTCGTCTCGAGAGGTTCCGTAGCATTCCGTGAACGGATATAACCGAGAAGTCGGGAGCGGTTCTATGCCCCTTGTAACTTGAAGTTCACTCGGATCGTGCTGTTATCGTCGCGCGGTTTCGACAAGTGATAACGCACAATCGGGTCAGTACAACGATGCATTGTAAAGTGCTATTAGCTCGGCAATGTTTTCCTCCGATATTTTTCTCCCTTGAGCGTAGGAAAAGATTGATCGGGCAGAGAGCGAACGAGGCGAACAGGAGGATCTCCGGCGTATTGAAACACACAGTCTGGGAGCGAGCAAAAAATTGCAGATCCGCCCTTCGAAGGGATAGCGAAACGAGCAGTTATCGGCGACGGGCGACCAGCGCGAGGAGAATTTTGCCCGCAGCTCAGGGGTGGCACTCGACGCACGAACCGGCCAGACGCGGAATTATTAAAATTCTCAGGAGCCGCGGATACATCGATCTGGTTAATATTATTCGAGAGGGAATGGTGCATTGCGTACAAAGTAGAATTCCATGTAGGGTGGTTTAGCGCTTTGGCGCTTTGTTTTCGCAGGAGCGGTTAGTAGCCGCCGCAGTAGCAATAGCCGTAACCTTCGGAGCGCGCGGCTGGCTGATGCGCCGCGCCGCGCAGTGCACGTGGCATGGGCAGAGTCAGTGAAAATCATCGTGCGCGGACATTCGGTGGCGGGAAACGTTGGTGATAGTAGAGGGATGCGGGGGCGTAAGGGGAGGCCCTAATCAAGCTAGCGCGTGAACCTAACCTAACGCATTACGCAGTGCACCCTCTCGCTAGGCGGTGCGGAGCCGGGGTGGCTGCCAGCGTGGTGGTGAGCGGTAGCCGCCGGACGGCGGACGGTAGGCGACGGCCGGGGACAGTCGGCGAGAAGAGACGGTTATCGCGGAAGTTCGGCAATTATAGGTGCCGAGTCGCTTTTTTTCGACGAGTGATATTGATTTGGGAGAGGCAGTTCGTATTCGTGGCACGAGCATACCTTGTGACTCGCAGAGGCGGCCGGCAGCGCGATGCATCACGGCGCAGCGCGCATCGAGGGGTACATCGCGGGGAGCGAACCAACGGAGAAGGGGCGAAAGGACGGAGGGAGAGGAAACTCGACTGGAGGATTCTCCCACCCCGCGAGTTCCTCTCCGCCGAAACTCTCCCACCACGTGACACTTGGCCCCCTCTCGAGAGCGTATCAGACCCCTTCCAATGCATCCCACGGACATAACTTCCTCGCTCTCTGGCTCCTCTCGGCGCTGCCGCCTCCTACCCCTTTCTCATTCGATCCCTCTCCTTCTTTCCTGCATTTTCGCCCTCGTCTTTTCTCCCTCCGCCCCGGCCTCTTCGCCTCTTCGCCGTCTCGTTCTTCGCTTGCCAGGGGCGAGCGCGAACTTCCACCGCCCTTGGATTCCTCTGCCGATTTCTTGGCCGATCGCTCGATCAGCCGACTAGGAGGATAGACCGATACCCGAGGACAAACGCGCAAACCTTCGAGGATGGTATGGAGTTTCTTTGCGCGATGAGATCGCACATTTTCCTCATTGCTAGGCGGTACGCACGATAAGACCAAGTTACTCCAAGGGGTGAGTTAGTTTCGCCGAGCGCGAACCGCGGCATCGGTTGGATGATTGGTCGATCGGTTCGAGCACTCGATGGAGAATTTCGAGCCAACTGCAGAGGCCAATTCAAAGGCAATTTCGAAATGGAACGCTCCTCGGCCGCATCGAGTGTGCGTTTTCGAATTAAGCATAAAATGAAGAGAGAGCAGTCGTTTGCGTGTAGGCTTTGCGAAAATTTTGCGCGTCACGCTACCCCAATTTGGTCGTAACGGGGGATGAGGCGGGAGGGGGGGGGGGGGGGGGAGGAAGAGGAGGAGGAGGGTGCAGGTAGAATGTTGTGCGATCGGCGATCGAGGATCGGGGATCGGATACTGCGGCCCGGTTCTCCGTCTCCCTCGGCGCCCTCGGCGCCCTCGAGTTTTGGGGGGGGAACGGTTGGAGTGCGCGCGGGAGAGGATCCCGCGTCCGTGTCCGCGCGTCCGCGATGCGGCGTGGCGCGGCGTGGTGCGACGTGGTGCGGCGTGGTGCGACGTGAATCCGCCCCTGCGAGAGCGCGCACCATCACCACTGGTTCGACGGCACCTTCTCCGCTCTTCCTCTCCCGACGGACGGTCTCTCTACCATCCCAAAGCCGAACCAGTCCAGAAATCCCCACTCCGCGAGCGCGCACCGCGGCGAGGCGACGGAAGCGTGGCAACGCTGCAGCTCGCCAGTGTCTCGGTCTTGGCGAGTTACTCGGGGGGGCTCAGGCCGAGTCTACCGAGTTTGTGTCTACCGGCGCGGGTAACCCGAAAGAGCGAGTGTGGCGAGGATTAAAGTCGCGGGCCTCTTGCCGGCATGCGAGACCGTCTCGCTGCTTGAAGGCCCTACGGAAACGCATAAGAAACCGCTCGACCGCACCAAATCAGAAGTTTCACGGCTGCGGACCATCGGGTGGGATCGCAACGGAGAAAGAGGAAAAAGCTGACGGACACGTTCGCACGTTGCGCTGCCATACCCGCCGCCGTGCAACGACGTGCGCGTAAATATTAAGTATACACGGTGACCGCGAACTGACAAAACACAGTGTAAATGGCGCTCTCCGCACAGAACCAGTCGACGTCCTACGTGAACTTGTATTACTCGATCGTCCAGCGAGCGGCGACGCGCTACTTTAAGGAATATTACAACTCCGGTGAGTAACAAACCCATCCATCGCCGATTTAGCGCGAATGTTCCTGCACCCTGTGGCAGAGCACGGGGCTGCTCTGCCAACGGATGTCACCTCGCCGATGCACCCTTCCTCGTCGTTTCGTGACGCGACCCCCGACCAATTCATAACGCGTACGCACCGGTGCCCACCTGTGCGTCCTCCACGTTTTGCCAAAACCACGACGTCATCGCATCGCGCGCCGTCTACGCGCCGTTTTAAATTTTCCCGCCCGCCCCTCTTACCCTCCAGACCGCGCGCGGCTCTCCTCTCCTCCATTCCTGTCTCTCTCTTTCTTACGAGCCTCGTACTCGCAACAACTCTCCTTCTCCCCATCGTCTCTCTCTCTCTCTCTTTCTCTCTCCCTTGCTTCTGTACTTTCGCTCTCGACTCGATCTGTCCCTTTTCCTCTTCGCCGGTCGTGGACATTCTTGTCTCTTTCTCTTTTAGCGGGTTGTATATACGCGTGAGAACACATGTCCCGAACACAGAGCCGAGTAATAGACAAGCAGCCCGGCAGCTACTAGGCAAAGTGCTCTCCTTCAACTGCGATTAAAACCGCGCCGCTAGCTAGACACGTGCCTCGTCTCGAAACTCGCGTGTGCACTGCTGGCCACGTATCCGCGAGTCGGAGACAGCGGGCGGCAGGCGGCGGGGACGCTGATCCTGAGAACAATGTGCTCCGATACACGAGACGATAGCCCGTCGCGGTAGATTGGACGAAGGTGACAGTCCGTGGAAGAAAGAATGAGAGTCGCTCGAGAAAGGGTAAGGCCGCCGAGGGTCATGACGGTTGTGTCCGTCGGCGATGGTCTCAACCATGGATTTGCAAAGTCGACGAGCAAAAGAAGGCTAAAAGAGAGCTGAAGGAGACGCGAGGGGTTCCGGACGGTCTGCCTCGCCAAGCAGATCCAAGTTCGAATGGGAGTTAGCGAGAAAGACAGGAAGAAGCAGAAGCAAAGAAGAGGAAGAAACGAAGAAGAAGAAGAAGTAACGGTAGAGAGGAAAGAGAAGAGTCAATCCCCAGAGTACGATGTCACACTATCAACCTTCTCGTCTTCGCTAGGTCATCTAATCGCTTCCAAAATTATCGTCGGAGTGCAAAGTGACGAAACACTCGTTCGCCGGGAGCAATAACAGTTTTGGCGGTATCCCTCAGCTTACGCTGGAGCGATTTCGAGCCAGGAATCTCCTTCGGATGCTGATCGTTCTGATCGCATTACCGTCAGGCGGAGATCGTCGCAGCCAGCCGCGTGCACGCTCGACGAGACGCGCTGCGCACTGGTCAAGGTGAACATTGCTGACTGAGAGAACTGCGATCGTGATCTCTGTGACCGGGCGAGCGAGCGCGCGCGCGCACATACACATACACACACAGTCGGACGCAAGAACGAGAGAGAAAGAAAAAAAGAAAGAGAGAGAGAGAAAACGAAGGAGAACGGGCTTGTGATCGTGTCAACCAACAATGATCGTTTCGGTGACCGATCGTTCGAGGCAGCATTCTGCGATCGGCCGCTGGAACCAAGTGGCGAAACACACCGAGCCATATGAACCTGCCCCTCGCCTTGCAACAACCTTGGCCGCGTGCACCTCTTTCCGCGGATTCGTGCGCTCCAGACGCGCGCGCGATCCTGGCTGTGGATGGCCGTGCATAATCGGCCGGCAGACCTTTTCTACTAGCCGATGCTAATTCCACCTGTATCTACTTACTCGCATTCTCACTCTCTCTCTCTCTCTCTCTCTCTTTGTTAAATCCACTTGCTTTGTATCGCTGTCCGCTCTTTCCGGCAACTCCCGCGAAATTTTGGCTTGGGTTCGAAATTCGCTTTTGTTCCGTTTAATAGGAGTCAGTGCTCATTCGCGGTCTTTGAATTCCCAAGTAAACTTTGCGACGTAATGCAGTGGCCGATTATATTAAACCCGGTGCAGGCGGCATTAAAACTTTCTTTCCCATGGTATCTAACCTTATCCGGCGGAACCACATGCGACACATAACTCGATCGTTTCGCCGTAATTACGGGTAACTGCACCGAGCGTGTACCCTAGTCCTTTGCTCGAGGGCAACACCTGTAGAAGGGCATTTATTTTTGAAGTTCAATTGTTCCACGCGCTCCGTGACACCCGGCTCACTCACTCCTTCTCTGCGATGTCTTTGACTTTCGGCCCGACTGAGCGATTCTGCTCGACGATAGTGAACGGGCGTGAGGAGAAAAATCCATTTTGAAAATAATAAAACTCCTCTGTGAGAGTAGCGTCTCGCTTGTTCTTGCTCTATGAAGCGTCGAATTGTAATCTAGTTTTGAAAAGCCATCGGCCGCTCGCCGAAGAGCGACCGTTATCTCCGTGGTGCGGTGGGGTTTATCGCGATATTCCTCTTCGGCATCGTCATCGCAACAGGATCATTTTCGCCGCTTGACATGACGAGAATATCGCCGACAATCGGCACCGATCCCTACCCTCCCCTCCGATCGTTATTGAACAGGCAAACGGGCTAGCCGTACCTATCAAATGATTGGCTTTCGTTTAGCCTCGCGAAGCCCGCTTTTCAACTCTCACGGACTCCGCGGCTACGTGTAATCGGTTTTTCGAGGCTTCGCTGATTTCCAAGCTACTCGTTACAGCTCCGATAATGTATCGGACCTCCTAATTGCTCCATTCCGCGTCTATCTCTTCTATTTTATTGCTGGTGCCACTGTACTCCCCGAATGAACTACTCTCGCGAAGATAGTGCCATTTGTTTACAAACTGAACGATCTACCAAGTACTGCTCAATTGTATCGATCAGTGCCAATTTCTTCAATCTTTTCCTCAACGTCAATTCTTCAAGAATCAATCATCCATAACGTTTTAATTTCTAGTAAAAAGATTCTTTCTGGCAGAAAATACGACAATTGAATTAATTTTCCTATGCATAAAAATTTCGAAGGAATCGAGAGGATTAAAAGTAGGAATGTATCCATGGAGATAATTTTCTTGAGACTTTTTCTCGTCTGTCGAGGATCGTCGTGAAACTTACAATCTGGAGAGGAACGATTAAGATTCTCTCACCGAGGAGTGCAGAGACATCGCGGATACACGCGTATTTGTGGAACGAACGCCGACGAGTTTATCGTCTGACTTCTGATGATAAAGGAGCGAGCATTGCTCCGTATCGTAGCATGAACATAAAAATTGATGCAAACGAGTTTATTTGCGTGTAGAAAATTCGCGACGTCTCGCGATGGGAAGACTGATTCACTCGAGCCCGGGGTGCAAAATTTATCCCAGCTATAAATAAGTCGATGAAGCTCGGTGGACCTAAAATTCCCATTTAAAGAATCTCCCGTGATCGAAATCTCTTTAGGACAGGAGACTGTCAGCGGATGATGTGCGGGAATTTCGCGCGAAAAAAAATATGTATCCGCGTCGTGTCAAGTCGAGGATCATTGTCTTTATCGGGACGTCCGCGGAAAAAAGCGGACGATTTCGAGTACTGGTTCCCAGTGAAATGTCAATGTACGTGACTCGACCGAGACTCTTTTTTTTTTTTTTTTTCATACTCGTTCGAGCGCCAGTGCATCTTCATTATTATGTTCGCGCGAATATCCAGCGAGATTTCATGACTGAAACAAGTGTAGATCGAGTCTGCAGAAACTCGATTCTCTCAACGAAGTGCATCCAATCGTAAAACAAGAACCGACTATCAAAATTCTACAATTTTTCCATCGTTAGTATTTCTTACGTATCGACAATCGCGCGAAAGTGAATTCGACGTAATCTTGTTTAAAAGGTACAAGACACGTGGCGTAAGAAACATTTCTATGCTCGCGAGTCAGAGTCATTATACTCGGCACACTTGGCGCGTTAAATAAGCTCTAACTAAGATGCGATAAGAATTATGGCGAAGAACTGTCAGTTGTGGCATCCGCTTTGAAGCCGAGTGATTACAGCAAAGCGTTGATTATCCGAACACAATGCTTAGCGGTGTCTTCAATTATACTTAACTAATCGTCTAACGACCTGAGACAGGATAATAACCGCTGGTATATTCACGCGTCAAGGGAATAATCAATGAACGAAGCATCAATAATCCCAATCGCTAATGTCCCTAACGAGTTAGGTGTCGCAATTAAAAGTTTTACTTCAATTGATTTAGCACGAGAGCACTCTTCTCCGATGACGAGAAATGTTTGCTTCGAGACATATTCAAAAGTAATGTCCTCAGTTATTTCCTGGCGTATTCCAATTTGCATGAGATTCACGTACGAAAGGAGGGAGAATTTCTTGAGCCACTTTCATAATAATTGGCTCATATCTGTTTCACTTGTTTCCCCCGTCGGCGTCGAGTTTCGCTGTCGATCTTGACAGTCCGGTGACTCGAGTACATTGAGCAAGATGCTTTAGAGTTTTGTAGCTGGCAGAAAGAAGGATATAGGGAAGAAAGAGAGACAGAACGACTGGTAGCATTTGTGTCGTACGAGGGATAGAGTGAGGATGGCCCACACGATTCCGCGATGGTAGGAACGCGAGGAAGGTGCACGGAGAAACCGACTGTAATTAGAAGTGGATTCGCCCATCCATCAAAGGCACCGCAATGATAAGAGTAATAAAAAGCGGGTCCGGCGAAAAAAATCGGGAAAAACATGCGACGTGGCGGCTTCGTCAATGCGCGCTGCTGCACTCGAGAGTTAACAGCATATGTCTCGTTTCTGTCTATTTTTCTGAAAACAAACATTCGATCTGACGAGCTATATAACACCGATGGAATACTAGGGAAGGACCACTCGTTCCTCGAGTACTCTTCGCAGTGCCATCGCGGAAAGTTATGTTTTTGTTGCGCGCCCGCCTTCTTTTTTTTCGCGTTGCACACATACTCCGAGTAAGAGGGAGCGAGAAAGAGAACGAAATACACATACACCTATACGTAGAGCGTTCATCGGTCCCCTCAATGCCCGATGCGAAAATGGGCCGCACATATTCCCTCTGACACTCGATAAATAGCGCGGCGTGTTTGCTCTTGCAAATGAATGTTTTCCGCGAGCCACGAGTGATTTTAACTCCTCACTCCTTGTCCTGCCAATACAGTTTTCCTGCTCTTCTAATGAAGGATAACCGAGCGCGAATCCTCGAAACTCGCCACTCTAACCACCAGGAGTCTATCTGTCTATCGTTGTCCTTCGATGTCCTTCGTTACCACCCCTTCCTGTTTGCCCTTCTCCACCGTCTATCGCCACTTGCGACTGTTAATTTGTCCCGTCGCAGTTCTGTTCGCGTTACGTAAGAAATAAAATACAGAGATGTACTACGCAGTATGTTAGTATCGGCAAACGGCCCAATTCCTACTTTTCATGCTCGTTCGGATCGAAAGTGTTGGGAAGACCGGATGAGACAGACACACGGTCATCGTTGAACTCGGCTGGGCGTGCGGTATCCCCCGAATCAAAGCGCGCGCTTGTGAATGACTCATTGTGAGGATGCACTTTGCTTGGGGAAACGTCTGCAACAACGCGCGAGTCACTTCGTACGCGCCGTAGTATAGGTTGTAGTACGTACCGGTGGACTTCCACGACATTCCGGTTAAATGGATCGCTAATATACCTATAATATATTCTGACTCATTCATAAAATACTCTCTGTCGAGTAATAATCGTGAATTAATGATTCTTTTTGCCTTCAACCTATCGGCTACTAATATCACTATCTATCAAAGATTTCTTGCAATATTTTTCCACCAAGATCTCAAGAGATTTCGAGTCTATCTAACTAGAAGTATTTTTATTCGAAAATCGCTGGACCGATGCACTCGCTATTGGCATCAATGAACTAGCCAACGTTGCTTTTCTGTCCACGAGTGTCGCAGAGCTATTTAGAAAAGATAGCACGCACTCGCGTCGCGTTGAGGCGAGCGGATTGTCTGGACATTGGTGTTTCCTCTCACGGTAGGAAAGTTCAGTATGCTTAGTCGCGTGCTGCCGTGGCGCTCGTATCCCGGCGCATACGATTGAATGAGGCTCGTTCTCAAAGAATCTTAAATGCCCGAGAAAGATGCTGTTGTCGGGGTCAGGCAAGGACGGGACGAAATGAGCGATTCTCATTGATTTGGCATTGCGACGAGCGTGGCACTGCGTCGCGAGTATTAAGTGGTAAGAGATACGTGGCTCTTTCTTTTCTTTCTTCACTCACTTACTGTTACCGCAGTGGAATGAGATGTAGCGTCGCGCGCGCTACGATTTAGTAGCACATAATTCAACTGCATCGTGGCTAGTATTAGACCGAGAAGAGGCTAATCGGACAGATAAACCGTGATGCCTCTTCACTGGCAATGCATCGGCAAACTTTTTAAACTGTTAGAACTGTTAGAACCTCGTCTTCCGATACTTTTGCAAGGATGGTAAATCAGGAAGAAATTCACAGTCTCGCCGCTGCTGCAACTAGGAAATTTCTGGACGAAACGCTTCGGCAAAGGTAGCAAAAGAGGTCTCTTTTACCACTTCGTCGTGAAGTAATTGCTTGTAGTCTTTCCAAATCGCGTTAAGTAAGATGGCATCATGATGACCCATCTTTCTTTTGAGATTCTCGAGACACTTATCCGAATTCAGAAGGAATTTCGATGTCGCGGCACTCGGGGAATCCTGCGGATAATTAAACTCCATTCTGCTTGACGATTTCGGTCTTTCTTTACCAGTGGTGGCGATGCGAGTCAGGCGTTAAAACGAGCTAGAGATGACTCAATTGTGTATGTCATTTTTCTGAGGTCGGCAAGGAACTTGGCAAGTCATCGGTTAATGGCGATGCTTTCATTGGGTACTTAAGATTATCCGATCGGAACGAGACTCAATGATTCTCTCGGTGATCCGTATTCAAAAGTCGATCTAATGCCGGGGGTCGGGTTTCTCCTCGATGTCGCATCGGGTATTTCCTTTTATTGTACGCATATCGAGCCAGCGCCTTCACTTTGAGCCCGCAAAGTCGCTTTCACCCTGGTCAATTAAATGCGGACTTTCGAGGAAAGACACTCGAGTTATTTCGCGATTTTGCGAATGTTAGCTCGAGGAAGGCCACGGTAAAAGGGCGTGTACATTCTCAACGCGTGGAATTCACTCGTTGGTCGATTCTATGCCAAAATTCCTAATCCGTCGCGAAAGAAGATTTCGCGAATGCGTAACTCTCTTCCTCACCGTAATCACTCACAATCAGAGAAGAAGGAACCGAGCGAGGCGACTCTTGAAATTCGAAGAGAGCAGTCGCAAGAAAGCCGCATTGTGAAGTGCGTTGAAAAAAAAGGCCTTGACTGGAAGTTTGATCTCGATGGAAGGAGTCCTGCGAGCCGCGTTGCCAAAAAACATTCTGCAGAGAGAGAAAGAGAGAGAGAGAGAGAGAGAGAGAGAGCGGTGGACTCGAGGAAACAGGGTTCTCCAAGCCGCATTAATTTGCGGCATTGTTCTTTTCCGCGAGCGAGGCAAATCCACGCTGCAGGACAGGACAATTGATAGGCGCGTGAAGCCCTCGCCTCGCCGAAACTGCAATTGGAGGCACTCGAGAATCGACGGGATCGACCTCGCGACTTAAATCTGCAAGCTGCTACGGGAGGAAAAATCTTTAAAAATGCTGTCCGACGAAAAAAGCGCGCATGCGTAACCATGAGCCATTTCCTTCTTTCTTCCTCGTTTTTTCTCTTGCACTCTCCTCTCTCCTTCGCCCGCTTTTCCTCCCACTTCGCTCTTCTCTTCTTCTGCTACTCCGTCTGGTGGTTTCTCCTCTCCTTCTCCCTCTTCTGTCTTTCTCTCGCCGCTTCTCTTTTTCTTCCTCTCTTTCCCCTCTCCTCACGCCCCTCTCGTCCCTCGTTTTTCGTTCGTTCCGGCCAGACTGTCTCTCGCTCTCTCACGCTCTCTCACGCCCACCCACCCCTCTCTCTCTCCCTCTTTCTCTCTCTTTCTCGTTCTTTTTTTTCTTTCTCCCTTTCTTTTTCTCTTTATTCCCCGCTCACTCGTTCTCCAGCTCGCAGCGTATCTCTTTATGCGCTCCTCGCCGCCAAAACAAATCGTAAAGACGCCCTCGCGCGCACGTAATCGCGCGGCCGTTTCCTAAAAATCAATGCTATCGCCTAGGAAGCCACTCTCTGTCAACGGGGAAATCGTGCCACCCGGGCCACCTTCGATCTGCCACCCGATTTTACCCGCTACGCCAATGCGAACCTGCACGCGACGCACCGCGCCACACCGCGCGCGCTTTTAACCCTCCAACAATAACGCCGTTCTTTTTCTTTTGTCTCGAGGCTTAGGATAATGTACTGTGTACGCTGGATTCTATTATCCCTCCTAAGCAACTATGTGTAACAACGGCTCCTGCGGAGACGCTGTTAATGTTGTTGTATGTACTTCTTGAACGCTTGCATTGAGGATTTCGAAGATTTGACATTTTCATTTCTCGATTCTAAAAGATTAAACAGACCCGAGAATCTAGTTGAAATTGATCCGTACAATGTTCTATACGTGTGTACAATAGATACGTATGCTACGTGAATGGAATTACTGTTTTATTATGAGATTGGTAATAGTATGTATCGCGAAGAAAAAAATTTACATCAACATCGATTTACGACCGAAGTTTACGGAGACTTTTCCTCTTGACGATTGTTACCCGGCAATTAACATTCAATGAAGTTCGCGTACGTAATACAATTATTATAACTCGCGAGAGGTTGGCTAGAATCGAGTAGATTCAATTATTGTTCGAGGAATAATTCATAAGGCAATTGTTCCGATGATAGCTACAACAAAAGAGCGATGAGAGTGATAAGTAAGTCTTGTTTCATTGATAACCAGTTTCACGAGGTGATCTTCAGCAAATAATGCATCTGTCTGCCGGAAAAAGTTCAAAAGCATCTTTATCCCCTTTACCGCGAGACCATTCAAGAATTCTGGACCTGCTTTGCCCGACGACGAGTCAACTTACAGCTACTTTAATAGCTTCTTCTTCGCCAATTATATCGGGGAAATATTTGTTTGGCTGACTTTCATGTTGCTCCTCGGGTGAGACAGGATGACTCTGGAAAATTCCAGTCTTCCCTCAATGTTTTCTCGTGCCCAGGGACTTATACAGGGTGTTTCGCGACAAGTGGTGCTCCTCGACGAATCAACAGGAAGCCAATACACATTCGCGATCAGCCGGTGCATTTTCATAACAAAATATTCAATTAGAAAATCCCCAAGTAATCGAGTCCTGTACAAACTTTTCTCGTCCTTTCGATCTTGTAATATCGAATTACCGAAGATTTCCAAATAGGATTTTACGCGCGCGAAGAATCTTTTTCTAATTCTTGCTTTTGCTTTTTCTTTCCCACGATATCTACTTGATTTGCCTGGTTGAGTTGACACAAGTGTCCTCGGTCTATACAAGTGTCGAGCAATGGAATATCCTGAGGTAAATTCATGTCAAAGGAATGCATTTCGAGGAGACAATTGTAGTTTGAGTAACTTTTGAGACGATCGACAAAGATTATTATCCATCGATGGATTCGACATCGTCGATATGATGTATTTCCAGGGAAATGTAACAGGAGGATGTCAGAAGCCACGTTGAAAAGTGATCGCGATCGGTGCGTAAATATAGCGTGTACACAAATGTCCGTGAAAGTGTCGGCTTTCAATAGGGAAACATCACTAAAAGTTTCCATAAATCGTAGCTACCGATCCGCGCCATCGGCAAACTTCTCTCGGCGGCTAAATCGTGTTGAAGCCCATCAAGTATAAGGCAAACAGGATCACAGAAAGCGTTACAGGTTCGGCTTTTACAGGACGCCGCGTAGAGAAACACTCGTGGCACATTTCGGATTTCGGAGGATATCGCAAGATTAAGGTTTCGTCGAGGAAATTCGTTGCTCCTTTTCAACCAACCACCGGACGAACTGCCACTATATCGGTAATAAGCTTTCGGGGAATTACAGAAAGATCTGTGAGATTTTTACCGGAAGCTTTTTGTTTCTAAAGATATATCCACGGATCTTATTGTTCTCTGTTCAAACGCGAATTCATCTGGAATTATCAAAACTGCTAATAATTCCTTCAAAACGTTTCTTCTCGAAGGAATATGAATCAGCCGGCAATATAAATTGTATGATTACTAAAGAAAGTCGTTTTGGTGAAAAGAAAGGATAATTGTAAATTTGGACAATTTCAAGGTTCTGTTATATCTGTGAAAGTTCACTAACACTTTTTGGTTTCTGGTGCAAGAAGTATCTTAAGTTTCGCGCCGTGAAGATTGTCAAGTTGCTTTCGAGCGCAAAACGACGACATTGTTGGGCGAAATCTCCCGCGATTCTTATCTCACCGGAGCATATTTCGCTGAATGAAGAGTCCCTCCTAAAGAGCCCTTGAGCGAGGTGCAGCTTTGCGCATCACCGACCGCAGGAAATAATAGTCGAAAACGGTCTAATATCGGCTCTGAAGAAGTCTCGTGGTCGTTGCGGCAAGCGTTTAAAATGTAATTGCACAGAAAATGCGCGATGAGCTCGTTGAAAGCGAAACGCGAAAACAGTGAGGACAAATGCGCGGCACGTGACCCGCAATGAAATTCGTCCGGAGTGGTTAAATATGCGGTAAACAGGCCATTTGCAAGAATATGGGCCGTGCTAATCGCAAAGATGATCTGTAAAGGGCGTGTGATGTGTTTTGCCGATGGCCAAATTCTTCGGCACATATGAATTTTTTTTTTACCATTGCGAAAAAAAGTAGAAAATACAATTTTTATTTAATTGGCAAAATTCTGTAGAAAAATCACAATAAGTATTTAGTTGTCCGAAATTCCGGCTGAATAAAATTCGCATTGTATTCTGTACACGAATCTAATTATTATTATCAGCGATTGGAGAGTATTACGAAAGAGGAGTGATTTACAAAAATCCAAGAATGAGAATGATACTGTCGTTATTTTTTTTTTTTTTTTTTATTTTACCGCGACTCGCGATTCTGTAGCTATATTTATGGGCCACAATCAAGACAAACGAACGCCCAGTCACCCAACAATCTCCAGTCTAGCAAAAAGTGTGTCCCGCCGTATCTGCATACTCCTCAGCAATCTTTAGTCTAACCGACCGATACATTTTTTATGCAAAACACCCATGCGAAAGGGGCAGAATAGAATTGCAGGAAAGAGATGAAAAAGCCAAGTGTATCATGTACAGAATGCACAGATTTGTATTACGCATTCTTTCGCTGATCCTTTTTGCACGTTTGCAATATTCCGCCAACTACAAAGTCAACATTTGCATAATCATCCGTAGGTTGCTAATTATATTAAAGAGTTCTAAAATTCGGAAAATTAGCGGTGAGTGTGCCAGCGAAATATTTATGCGTCCAATTGGAGAAAATCTGCAATTTACAAAAAAATGTTGTGTACGAAAAAAAATGAGATTTTGGGAATTGAACAGTCGAATATTTCATGATGATAATTATCCGTTCACGTGGATAGTCTCGCGTGCGCGAAATAATCAACCCGATGTTTGGAAATCGCGGCGAATTACCAAGTAGACAAATAATCTCGCTTGATTTCGCATCATCGGTCTCTTATTTGCTCGATCGTCTGCTTCGACATGCACACACATGTACACGTATACATAGATATCACTCGACAATCGGCGCCAGAGCAGCCTATTTCGCGCAAAAGTTCATCGCGCTCAGTGCTCGGTAACTCGCAGTTACGCAGATATTGCACGCGAAAATAATTGGCAAGCTTCCTGAACAGCTGGCTTTGCTACCAAGGTGCCGCGCACCGATGCATTTTCGCGCAGCCCCGATTTAACGTTCCTTCGATCGCTAGAGATAAGCACAGAAATTGATATTTCGTGGAGCGAACATTATCGCGGCACGCAGTGAAAGTGCGCACACTGCGCGTCGTTATTTATGGCGAAATGCGCTCCACTTATTTCTTCCCCCCTCTTTTTTTTTTACTCTCCTCTTCGAGACCTGGATCCTGATTCTGCGACGATGAGCGCAAGGTAAGCCAAGCGCTCTTCGACGACGGAAAGAGGTTCCATCTGTTACCGGTTTACGTGGCCGACGACTAAAACACTCTTAATGAATTCCCAACATTAGGATGCATCCTAAAGATTCTCCTCTTTTTTGCGATCGCTTCACATTTGCATCGTACCGTGACGTTGATGCAAAAGTGTGATAGTGGAAAGCTGTCAAGAGCTTTGTTCCAAAAATATCAATGATCACGGGTGTCGGTTTCTACTAACTGTATTATATAGTAATTAGAATTTTCTTATAGTATTTAATTCAAGGGAAAAGGCTTTTGTTTGCAATATTTAGCTCGATTTCTTTTGGATACATTCAGAAAAAATTTTGGTGAGTTTTGTTGTTAAATAATTTACTATCGAGATAAAGCAGTCAAATTGTAATGGACTGTCCATGTATCACGTAAACAGGGACCAAACACTTGGAGGGTATTCTCCAGACGCCTTGGATGAATAAAGTATTAAGAGCCGACAAGAATGCACGACAGAATCAATTTCGATCCACAACTGTTTCTTTCATTTTCTCTGTCTCACAGTTTCTCTCAATCGGTCCGAGTTACAAGTCCCAGAACTGGGAACACATCATACTCGAACAGAGAGCATTGTAATGCTAAGTTTATCGCGAAACAACGCTAACAATCTACCATTAGCTACGCGAATGACAAACACTTCGGTTAGTCTCGTTTCAAACGGTTTTCTGCTCTTTTATTGCTCTTTTTCTGAATCACACACTGTCAATGAATGCCAGTGGACTTTTTTCCTCGGATTTTTCAATTCAATCGCACGTTACTCCGACGACCGCCGTCCGAGTCATCAAGATCGGAGAAATTACTTGCAGCATAACCGACCGGGGGCTGCAATTTTTCCGAAACAAATTCGTTCTCCGTGAAGGGTGGAACAGGGGGAGGGAAAAGGATGCAACTCGGGAAGCATCCATTATGACGGGAAACCTTTCTCCCGCGGGCGATATTCAGCGACATTTATGGGAAGCAAACCAGTAATTGGATCTGGATGGCGTGTGCCGCATACACTCACACACTCGGAGAATTAGTTTCGCGAACGCGTCTCTAACATCGGCATCCGCGAACGATGCCGCTGCAGCTGGTTGATTTATCAAGAGGACGAAGAAGAAGCCGAGACATGCCGATGGTTATATTTTCGTAGAAATTCTGCCGCCCGCGAGAACCGGTTGTCGGTGGGGCCCAAAACGTCATTCGATACCACGACGGAGAAAGAGAATCGTCCAGTAGACGTAGTGACGTAGTACGTCTCTTTTCGATTGTTCCGCTGAGAAAAAGAAAGCAGAAGATTCGCGTACAACAGGTACTGTTCGTCAGAGCGAAATCGCGCGAACTGGCTTTCAGCTCGAAAACGATTCAGCGGTAAGGAATGTCCTGAGGACTGACCTCTAAATCTACCAAAATATGTATCATCAAAACAATTCCCAAGGATCTGATCGTGAGCTTCCAGCGTAAATCCTGTTTTTCGAGAGCGAGTGGTGCACACACATGCACACACACACACACACACCTACGCGCTCGTCGGCGACATTTGATTCCGTGGTCACGCGGCGGTAATTAACGCGCAAAGACCGGCGAGTGAACTTTTTTGCGGCTTCCATATTGCGGAGGTTTGACGATGCCAGAGAAAATAGCGCGCCAGGACAAATGGACCGGCTTAATGATTCATTTTGTGATTTTTGTCGCTGCCGTTTTTTCTCCCTTGAGAACCTCTTCGCCGTAACTTGAGAGTAACGCGAGTGGAAACGGAGCGAATCTTTTGGAAAAATCTCCCTCGTTTTTGTGAAACACGCTATATTGCGTCCTTAAATATTATTATTGAATTACAGAATTACATTATTATAAATGTGGTGGTACATAGCTTGAGTTTAATTGAGATCTCAGGATAAAAATGAAGATACGAATATAAAAGGGTCGCTCGATATTAGAACACGAAATCAAGTATGCATTAGTAAGTCACTCGAGTTCCTACTGAAAAACGGTGTAGGTAGCAACCTAAGCTTCGCCTCCCAAGAGGCCATTCGCCGGGGCAAGGAAAACGAGGAAAACGAGGAAATCTCGTTTTTAGCCGCACGTACTCCAGAGTGCTCGCTCTCTCGAATTAGATAAGAGAGAGTAACTAAGTGATAGCGAAAATTAAAGACACGCTCGTTATCCTCCCATGAGCCATTCAAATCACGTAAGTGCTCGAAGCTACTGCGCCACGCGTTGGTGTCTTGCGCGCGGTTGGCACATCATTTTTCCAGAAGAATTACGCCGAGTGTATCGACATTTCCTGGCTTTGCCAGGACTTTCCGCGGAGCAATTATTTTTGCGTGTCGAGTCCTCGCCACGGAAGAAGGCAACAGCGCCGCGACGGCGGTGAATTGGAAGGGAACGAAGGAGAGGGATAGCAGAGTGAAAGCACTGGTACTGGCGCGACTTGGAATAGCAAGCCGCGGATACCGGATATTGTAAACCGACCTTCACCGCGAAATCTGTATATCAACCTTCAGTGCGGCCAGCCGAGCCGTCTCGCGCTAGGAGCGGCTTCCTTTTTAAAATTGCGCGACGACCGCGCTCGCCGCCAATGTCATTTAAATAGAAGCAAGACACGGATCTACTCGGCCGACCAACCAACCGCTTCTCTCTCTCTCTCTCTCTCTCTCTTTCTCTCTGGGTTTCTGAATTTCGAGGAAAAATGGGAATCGGGAATGGGCGCACGCTCGTTACGCGGTTGCATGGCCGCGAGTAATTAAGTGAACGAGCGGGCTAGTGCACCGGCGGTCATAATAAAAATAAAGGTGTCGAGAGAGGAGAAGGAGGAACGGTGAATTTTGATGCGGAATTAAAACGCACGCTACACTGACACACGGCATCTGCGGGTTCGGATAGTGCGCGTTTCGCGTTTCGAAGTTGAGTCCGTGGCTCGAGAATGCCAGAGCGCAACTCTTTTGAGCTTCCGCGCTTTTTCAGATTACGGTGAGGAGCCCCTTGCTGGGAGGAGCATTAATGCGAGACCCCGGCTAACAAACGTTCCACCTTCTTTTCAACTTTCTCAACTTGTTTCGGAGGGCTGCTGCTGCTGCTGCTGCTGCTGCTGCGCCACTGCCGCAGGATGCTTTTCTGAGAAAGTGTCAGATTCAGTTTAAAGAGTGGGCTTCAAATAGTGGATTTGATGAAAGGGAGGGTTACTTCAGGGCGAAGCTCTACCTCCCCTAAGTCGCGCGCCTGTTTTCAGCCGCCCTTTCCGCTCGGTTTCCTCTTCTATCCTCGCTTTCCTTTTCCACCTCTTTTTCGACGCCTCCCTCTTCTTCTTCTTCTTCTTCTCTTTCCTCTCGGTTTTTAATTAAGACTGTCGCGTTTGTTGTCTCCGCGCCCGCGTAAATATGTATGTTTACAAAGCGGCTAGG
The DNA here is from genome assembly GCA_963989405.1 of Trypoxylon attenuatum. Lineage (NCBI taxonomy): Eukaryota > Metazoa > Arthropoda > Insecta > Hymenoptera > Crabronidae > Trypoxylon > Trypoxylon attenuatum. Next base: position 6,192,176 of record OZ022488.1, on the reverse strand, counting down.
GTGATTAGCGGCTTATCGAATGTACGTAGAAGAGAAAAATAACTGATCGATCATTTTAGAGGGAGAGTCGATCGTTGACTCGAAGAATTTAGCCGATTCACTTTCATCGGAGATAACGAGTGTAAAAAATGATTGGAGAAGGGTACGATAAAGTACACAGATCGACAGTTATTATTTTTTTCTACTTCAATTCTTCCTCTCTCATCGGATATAGTTGGATACGAGATCGATCGTTTCTTTTCGAATTTCTATTTCCGGTCGAATGGACCCTGGTCCCGAGTGTCGAAGGTGGTTTTGAGAAAACTCACTCGGAGAAGTTGTTCTAGAGCAAAATTCCGGTTTGCTGCCGATTTTGTATCCGCGCGCTCATTAAGCTGAGACACTACTTAACAATTCTGAATATATTAAGCCCGATACTATCACGAGATAGCGTTAAATGGAACGTGGAAAAGAGTGGTGAGTTCCGGCGCGCCGCTCCACAAATTGATTAATGATCGAAATTAGCATCGTTTGATCGTGAATTTGCAACTGCCAACCGCGTCGCACCACCATTGGTATATCCCTATCGTCCAGAGTACGCACGAGAGGCAGAGTTACGTAAAAGAGGAAAGAAAAGCAGAAATCGGTATATGTATAAATGGCATCTGCGTACATATTGTACTGTGTCGTGTAGCGATAGAAAATAAACGCACCGGAGAAAGGTAGCTCCCATTATTCAAATGAAGCAAGAACCTTAACAATCTATTACGCGCAATACTGATAGAGCAATGAGACTCGCATACGACTAGGAAAGTAGAGAAAGATTTTCCTGCGAGATTCGAGCGATTCGAGGCAACGAGCATTTGCCCATCAATCAGGATTCTCATTGTCAATCATCCGAGATTGTCGTCGCAATTGTTCCAAGAGCCAGACTATATTTGGAATTTATTTTTCTGACCTTCAACTTTCGCGATAATTAATATCGTTTCTTTTCTATATCAATCGAACTCGGACGATCGCGCTTGACACGATGTTTACAATAACAGCGTAAAGATGCGCGCCAGCAGGGCGGTCGGTGTCCCGATACAAGTACATACGTATCATCGGCGCTTGTAGCCAAGGTTTTTCTGCAGCTTCGAACAACTGGCTCGATGGTAGCACTCTTGCCGATGGTGTTACTGCCGGCGGCTTATAACGTCTGTCAGTGAGAGCCAGAGCGTGGCTCAACGGCGCGAGATACGTATCAGGTCGAGGAAAAGAAAAGGCCCTGTGGTGGAAAGAGAGAGAGAGCACACACGTAAAAAAGCCGGATCGTCGCTGTTGACAGGACCGACGATAAACCAACCTCGTGTGTCGTAACACGCAAAATCGAAAGTCGCGCTTGGAAAAGGTGCTCGCGAAATTGTTACGCGAGTGCATATATGCGACCGATGGCGCGCGGCAAAAGAAAGAAAAAAAAAAGTGAGGTAATTAGTTCGATAAGCGAACTGCTTTGCAGCTATATTGCATAATGCAAATTCCATAATCGTGAGATGAGCGCACCGTTGTTTTCCTCAGTCGCGATGTAACTGTTCGCGATAACCGCGTGATTGTGCCGAGACACATGTCCCGAGTAATAGCGCGCGGCAAGCGTCAATTAAACGCTCGGCGCAATACAGTTATGTGCTTCGTCTTGACGTTTCGCCGTTTAATCGGTGTTTCACGCTCTCGTGCGGGCGCGAGCACGAAACGATTGGCGAGTAACAAAATCGCTGGCATGGTCACATTTTTGCGCGGATCTCGCGAAATCCCGTTGCGGAGGGCGGTCGACTAGGGACCTGATATCGCGGATACACTTGAGCACTTCATAAATCATTTGTATCGGCGTACAATATCCCTCTGCATCCGACCTGCATAACAGCCGTTGAACTTGCGAAGCTCGAACCGGACGTATTTGATCATGCGTGACCAGGAACGTGGTCGATTCGATATGGTAGAAAGTACCTATACCACAAAGTAGACTAATACATACAATGTTTTGCTGCCCCATGAAAAACCCAACTGTGGCTCGGTCCTATATTCTCGAACTCTTCAATTAAACCTCTTTATTATTTCCCCATTACTCGCCTAATAATTGCTTGGACCAGCCATTCGAATCGTTTGCCACGGCAGAATAAAACTGCCTACAACAGTAGCAAGCGTGACCCCATAAAATTACTTTCGCTCCTACGAGCTTCATGCTTGTCAATATCATTAACCACGTTTCCGTTACTGATTCGACGTCTATAGTGCTCGTTGCGAGAGATTAATGTAACCATGTTCTTCTTGGTCGTTATACCTCTGCAAGTCTGAAAAGCACCGTGTCTTATGATGCAGAAAACCACTTCCACGTGCAGGATCAAACGCTCGTTCGAGCCGCACGTGCGTCAGGAGTTTTGCACGATTCAGATATTTATTAGCAGTCGAGATTGTGGGCATTAGAAAAAAGTCCCGATGTTGTTTGGCGGCCAATCGAACCGCGAGAATTCCGTTAATCCGATCGAAAACTCGAAACAATTTTCCACCATCGATATACAATTTACGAAGTAAATGGAAGAATAAATCGAAAGCGTTCGAGTATGTACCGATCGTGAGATCCACTTGGCCAGTAAGCCTAGTGACTAGGCTAGCCAGTGGGCTTGGTCGAGACACACGAAGCTAAGCTCGGTTTGTATTCTGTGATTGCAGATACTGGCGCGCCGTACGTATTGTACAAGGACAACATGGAGAGACCCCAAGGGCAGTGGGGCCCGGGGCCGGGATCTCTCCAGGACGGCGGACTGTACCCACAGCAGCAACAGCAACAGCAGCAACAGGGCTCCTCCTCGTCCGGTAGTCCGCAGCAGGCCTGTGGTCCACCGGTCGAGGGAGAAAGCGGTCCCCCGCCTTCATTGGCCTCCCCCGTGCCCTCACCGTACCCCTCGGCGCCGCCTGAGCCTCAAGCCTTAACCCCACCGGACGACGACATACAATCGAGCCAGACCACCCCTCAGCAGCAACAACAACAACAGCAACAACAACAGCAACAGCAGCAGCAGGGCCAACAGCAACAACAGACCCAGCAGCAGGTGCAACAGCAGCAGCAACAACAGCAGCAACAACAACAACAACAGCCACAGCAGGTTCAGCAGCAGCAGGCACAGCAACAGCAGCAACAGACCCAACAGCAAGACCACTCGCCGCAGCAGCAGTTAACTCCACACGAGGTGGACCGCAGCGATTGCTTCCCCGGCGCTGGAGAGCTGCAGCAATATCCTCAGCATTACTTCAAAGATGCGAGGCCGCATCCGTCGCCATCCGTGCCGCCTCACATGCTCACACCGGGAGGCTTCTCGGCGCTTCATTACCTGAAACAGCCCGGGGTAATGCTGACGTCCCTCGGGCAAGGCGATGGGGGACCCGGTTTGGATGGACATCAGTACGCTAGCCCTGGGGCACCGAACATGGCGACCGGACTGCCGGACATCGTTCAGCAGAGTGGTAAATCCTCGAAGGGTGCCAACAGTGATCTCCGTTTGTTCAAGTGTTTGACGTGCGGCAAAGATTTCAAGCAGAAGTCGACTCTGCTCCAACACGAACGAATTCATACGGACAGTCGGCCGTACGGGTGTCCAGAGTGCGGGAAGCGGTTCAGGCAACAATCGCATCTAACGCAGCACCTGCGCATACACGCGAACGAGAAGCCGTATGCTTGCGTATACTGCGAGCGCACGTTCCGGCAGCGCGCCATCCTCAACCAGCATCTGCGCATCCACTCGGGTGAGAAGCCATACCAATGTCCGGAGTGCGGAAAACACTTCCGTCAGAAGGCGATCCTGAATCAGCACGTCCGCACACACCAAGGCGAGCATTTCTCTCTGCCTCCCAGACTCCCAGAGGGCGTCCACCACAACCACACTGACCCACTCACCGGTTCTTACTGTTACCGTTATCACCGCCATCGCACCGTCGTCACCAACGCTTTCGTCTTTGCCGTCATCATCATCATCGCAATCATCGTCATCAACTCTTTCTTTAACTCAAACGCGTCGTTTCAGCACTCGTTGTTATTGCATTCGCTTTATCGTCATTCTCATTGCCATCATTCGCTTCATCCTTATTCATCGTCATTGGTTCATACGGAGATATTCACTTACTAACGCTCTAATTCTCACTTTCCTCCGATCGTACCTGCTTGCTCTCTCCCACTCATTGTCAGTTCGACTAGGCATAGTCAATCTCGCGCGAGGCAATCAGAGATGAAAATCGAGGGTAGGTTCGCTAAGACAATCCAATGACATCGGCCTCGTTGCTGCTAAGGCCAACCGGAGGGTAAGAACGGTTGGGCTGGACGCGAGAGCGCTGGTGAGCTGTGAGATAGAGGAGCTTCTCTCTCCTGCCCTGGATTCCGCAATCATCCGATAAATCCTTGCTATTTCGCAACCCCAGGAGAACCCCTTTTTCTGACGGTCCGACTTCGAACTGATTACAGTGGCCACTTCTCGCATTTCTATTAACACTGCTTTCTTCCCAATAATATCTCTTTACGCGCGAACTCATCTCGCGAGGTCGAGTAGGAGGCGAACCTCGACCTTTAACCAATAGTGGCTGGTGGGTCTCTTATATTCGTTCGTGCTTCCGCTTCCGCTAATGTTTCAACGAGGCCGCGGTATACATACATATGGAATTGAACTGGTCGTGTCTCTTTGCTCGGCGTAGAGTTGCATCGGTAATGGCCCCTAAAGGCCCAAGTTCCCTGTCGATCGGTCCCTAGCTAAAGTCTTACCTAGCGCGTGGTACTGCAATCCGGGTAACTAACAGTCCTCCAAAGCTAAACCGTCGAAAATCGGAGGATGAACTCGAGTGTCTCTGTTGCAGACGTGAGTCCCCACCTGATTTTCAAGAATGGGATGACACCGACCCTCTGGCCGCAGGACGTGCCATTTCCACCGGAGGAAGGCAAGGAAGAAGTGGCATCGACGTTCGGCGACACGGATACCCAGTCGGGTGCGTTCAGTCCGGCGCCTGACGCGAATTCCATCCAGTATCCGGCGTACTTCAAGGACCCAAAGGGTGGAAATCACGCGGTCTTCGGCACCGCAGGCTCCGGCAGTTTTGGCGCGCTCCAATACATCAAGCAACAGGGTGGTAGCAAGAGTTGTTTACCCGACGTGATACAACACGGCCGCTCAGCAGGAATGCCGCTTTACGTACGCTGTCCGATTTGCCAGAAGGAGTTCAAGCAAAAGTCCACCCTCTTGCAGCACGGATGCATACACATCGAATCGCGGCCGTACCCCTGTCCAGAGTGTGGCAAGAGGTTCAGGCAGCAGTCTCACTTGACTCAGCACCTGCGCATTCACACGAACGAAAAGCCGTACGGATGCGTCTACTGCGGCCGTAACTTCCGGCAACGCACAATTCTGAACCAACATCTTCGTATCCATACTGGCGAGAAGCCGTACAAGTGCCAACAGTGCGGCAAGGACTTTCGCCAGAAGGCGATCTTGGACCAGCATACGCGCACCCATCAGGGCGACCGACCGTTCTGCTGTCCTATGCCAAATTGCAGGCGACGTTTCGCCACGGAGCCCGAGGTGAAGAAGCACATCGACAACCACATGAATCCGCATGCGGCGAAGGTGCGTAGGAACTCGAGCAGCGACACCAAGCCACCCGGGACACCGGCGGGCCTGGGCCCGGTCCCAGTGCCGCGTGGGTTAACGCCCACGGTCGTCAAGCCCGAGCTCTACTTTCCACAGTGTTACGCACCAGCGTTCAACCATCAGCCACCAGTCTCGACGGCGCAGTTCCCTGGCCAGGCGAACGGAGTCTCGGTCGCCGGAGAATTTAAACCACCCACTGGTCTACCGCCGCAGTGACTAACCGTCCATCCTGCCGCCTACTAGCCAGCAGGAATACCGCTGAGGTTTCAGCGATGCTTCGGCCACGCATTCGAGGCCGAGGCCACGTCGAACGCTGCCTCTTACCGATGCAGTCAGCCGATCCAGCAACATTACCCGTGACATTTACCGTGCATTTACTAGGCTCTTTTCTTTTTCCTTTCGCCGTTCGCCATTCTTACTTTCCTCGTTCCATTGCTTCGCAAAGCCTCGGAACGCGCATTGCCAGCTAGTCCTAAGCTCGACGATCAGTGGCAGCTTCCGCGCGTTTGGCTATTCTTGCCACCGTTATCCGCCAATATGTGCAAACTCCCACCCACGGTTCGTTCCGACTTGCTCAGCGCGTGCCGTGCGACTTGTGACTCGACGCGGGATACGTATCGCTCAAGGATTCGACCCTGTGGCTGACATCGTGGCGTCATCGACGTGCGCGCACATCTATACAACAATCCAACAGAGATCCAACTACACCCTTTCGCGTCAGTTCCGTTGCTTTCATTTCGAACCACTCCTCGCACCTTCATATCCCGAATACACTCTTATATCTACGCCCCGTTCGCCGGTTTTAATTGTCCAGTAAGTGGCTAACCCGCTCGCTTCTTCGGAGTAAGAGTACACCACGGTATTCCTTCTCGAAGAGAAGGTGGAAGTCGATAGTATACGCCCGTGAAAGTTCGCTTCCCGAACATTTTTCCACGTCGCCATGGGGAAGAGAAAATCGAGAAGACCGAGACAGGAGCGGAAGGCGATGAAGAAGAAGAGGAAGAAAGAAAAAATCGAAGAAAGAAGAGTCGAAGTAGCGCAGCATAGTCAACGAAGGGACACTACACCGCCGTTCACCGTTGAGCTTTCCAACTGACAAGAGAGGTAAAATAACCAACGAAAAATCTCGTCTATTCTCCCGTACGTATTTTTTATATTAATAAATTACAACGGTACCTTCTCGCGTTTGTTTCGTGAATAAGTGAATAGCTCGAGAATTCGATGGTTCTTTCGTGCACCGTCCGGGGTGCTAACGCTCACCATACGGAACGTGTTTCGCCAAACGGGTTGAAGATGTTCGATTTCGACCAGAGTAAAACGATTGTGATACAATATTTAGCTTGCCTATGTTTTAAAAGGAATCGGTGGAACAAACAGAAAGAGAGAGAGAGAGAGAGAGAGGGAGAGAACGAGGTGAGCGTGTCGCGTGGAGACCCGAATCAGAGAGAAAGAGAGTGTGAATGGAAAGAACGAATCTGAGTGAGCGAGAGACCGAGAGAAAGAGTGTCGATGACGAAAGAGAGGAAGAGAAAAAAAACGAAAGGTGTAGAGCTAACACACAGCCGTAAGAAGCTTGCGTGTAAATATGTAAAGCCGCTCACTTTGCGCGGATGACGAAGGACGCGACAAAGTTAAAGGATGGGACAGAGCTCGACCGGACAAAGAAATTGGGAAACAATGATGGAAAAGTGGATGTGGCGCGCGAGTGTAAGTGCGAATGATCGAAAAGAATGCATGCGAAGTTGCATGGGCACAGTGGATGAGTAGAGAGGAAGAACGAAGGAGAAGAAGGACAAAGGCAAGGAAAAAACGCAAAGGACGCTGGTCGACTGTACGGTGCGAATGAAGGATCGAGAAGCGCAATAGGCAGTAGATAGTGGTAGGTTTTGGGGGAAGAACGTGAGGTGAAGCGGAGAATGCGAAAGATGGAAGGAGAGAAAGAGAGAAAGAGTGAGAATGAGAGAGAGAGAGAGAGAGAGAGAGTGTTTAGGTAGGATTTACGAGGACAACGTATCCCCCCAGTGTGCCGAGCCATAGCTTTCGGTACGACAAGTTGAGGATGAGGATGTTGCGCGAGGGGAGGTATGATTCTTGTATACTATAGTAATATTTGAATGTATATTTATACGACAGGTTATTATTCTAACTATATGATGATATTTTGAATCGGTTTTAAAATCAGATTGGTGCTGATAACTAGATAAGCAAAACGAAACGAGGAGGGAACGTGGAAGAAGGCTGAGACATCGTAGAGTAGCGTAAAGTAGGGTAGTGGATAGCGTAGCTCAAGATAATGAAAAAGACTTTTGAAGGACCTCGGCAGAGTCCGCTCATCGGATAATTATCATCACCACTCGTAAATATTTCGTGGCAATACTTAAAAATGAAAAATTTCAACGTACTAGAGAATAGTCTTTTAAATTTCTATATTAAGACGTGTGATCTCTAATTATTGTACATTACATAATGATCTATGACTAGATGACGAGATGCATAAGTATAATTACGATTACGTATATTAGGCGTTCTACAGGTTAGTCTTTTATCATTTAGACACAGAGATCTGAAGATGATAATTGTGCGGCCATATTTCTCTGTGGCCTGTTCGTAGTGCCTCGGAATTGCTGCTCGCGGCAGTGATTTGACCGTATTTTAGGAAGGTATATTATATTATATTGAGAACTCCAATTATCGATACTCTGATACAGTACTAAACGAGGAAGAAACGCAAGGGAGAGTCGTGTCGTCAAGCGTCACGTTAAACGATTCATTAAATTATTAGAGAAATCTACTTATATCGCGTTTGCAAGTGCAACAGCGCCAAGCCGTAAACGAAGGAAACGACGACGATGTAATCGTGCTAATTATTCCCCATTCTTTCCATTTGCTTCTTTCCTCTTCTCTCCCCCTCTCCCCTCTCTCAACCTTTATCCTTTTTTCCTTTCTTCCTCGAGTCAGCTTCTATCTTTGTTCACCTATCCACCCGCAGTTTCCTATCTTCACCAGCATTGTTATCGAAATCGCTATTCGTTTATTCTTCTCTCTGTCACCTTCGGCCGTGATTCGGGTTATCGAGTTATCGCGGTGGAGTTACACCAAGCACAGAATGCCGATATCCGTATGCCTCTCCGCACTCAATTTTCTTCTTTATTTCTTCGTTTGGTATTTACGCGTCTCCCCATTCTCGTTACACCGATACATACTGGTAGCAGTAACGGCAGAGTTCGCTCGCACGAGTCGAGCCAGTTTGAAACTTTCGCGAGTGTGAGCCCTCGTGCGAGCCCTCGTGCGAGCCTCCACCATCCTAAGAGCCATCGTGTCAAGCTTCCTAACAATCGATCCGATAAACACTCAACGGCTGCCTAATTTCTCGCGAGCGGATAACGGACTGTTTAATTGTCAGCACACACTCATCAATGAACCCTCGTGCCAGCGTGGTATCGAATAATAATTAGCGCGTAATGAATTCCAGCGTTAATCGGTATAATTGAATTACAATGGCCATTACACTTCGATTTCCGGAGCATTAAAAAGAGCCTGATGTAACTGAAACGTTGCGTTCCAATTCGCAAAAACGTAATTCGTCAGAGTCGAGGCAATTTGTTCGTCGAGCAGAAATTAACATTACCCTGGTAATGAGGGAGCTAAGAGAAAAGACGAGCTTTCATATTGGGAACCAGTGAAGAAACACATATTTCCGCTGCAGTCACTTACGTAATTCAAATACATAATAGACATACATATGTATGTCTCTTTGGTAACATAGGTGCGCGCGGGACCAACGCATGGCCGAAAAGGGGATTAAGGTGTACCATCGTTAATAGCCAGCGTCATTAACAATCTTTCCCTGGTACATGTGGGCTCTTAACCCCTGCGCGTTCTGTTAACATCAGCGGCGCTTAACCCATCGAGCCCAGTTCATTACTGGCGTGCTCTCACGTCGACCGGATGAGAAAGAGAGCACGCGGCCGCGTAAGACGCATTTGGTATATGTATGGCGCTTCGCAAACTCCTTATAAAAAACCCACGCGAAGAAAAGCAAGCAGAACCAGCCAGTAGTGGCCAGTTTTGGTCAAAGAAAAAAAGAACCTGTCTTTCTTCGACTTAATTCACTACGAGTCCTCGCGACCTTCGCCGCCGACGGCGGCGTCTCGGGAGAACAGAAAAAAAACACACCTCTTGATTTCGGTAACAGGTGCTAGGGAACTTCCTCTCGATCCAGATATTATTCGGATGGCAGAGGCGAATTACCAGAGGCATCGTCAAACGATGGGTTTTCGGTGGCAAACGCAAATCGGGCACTCTATCGAACGACACATATTCGAATTTCGGGCTTCATGGATCTAAGTTCACCGCGTTTCCGCTTCGCAGGGTGTGTGTTCCGGTGTCAAAGCGAACTCCGTGGCTACTCCTCGGTGTTCGCGGACGGCTAGGTGCGCGCCTGATCACAGCGACTGACTCCGAAAGTTGACGATTGTTGTAAAGAAATTGTAGATACAGAGATTCTTGTTTTCTATTCTTAATTATTATTATTATTATTATTATTATTATTATTATTGATTATTATTATTAATAATAATATTGTCACGCCGTACTCAACATATACGATATTATATCTTATTATTATTATTATTATTATTATTATATTATATTATTATATTATATTATTGTAACTTTAATTATTATGGATTACCATTAAGTTTTCGAGAGAGATTTTGCATACGGTGCAGTGGTTAGTTTTCATGTTCTTTTTTTAGTTTTTTTTTCCGTCATCCTTTTTATCTTTATTATACTATATAACTAATCGACTGTACGAAACGATCTTCTTTTATATCCGACATTGTAGATGTTTTTTTACACGCTACTATCGAATAATCGACTATTAGTGCTTATGCTTATTATACACCTTATCTCGCAGTCACAAAATCCGCCGTGTGATATATAAATATTATATATACATATAAATATATATGAATCTATATATACACGCAATACACGCAAGTCACACAGAGCCATACACACTTCTAGACACACACACACACACACATACACACGCGCGCAAGACAGAACCGTGTGCCGCGAAGAAGAAAAGGGAGCGATGTCGGATTGGTGTTTACTACTGTTTACTACTATTTTAGACTTTTTGCCAAGTATTTTGCAATGCGGTGGCCAGCTGATCTGGCGCGACTACAGGGACGTTATTTTTATTTTAAGTTCCGTAATACGCGCGTACGCGGAACTCCCTGCGTACCGGCGTGCGATCACTGAAACTGGTTCGGGTGGTACCCGTGGACTCAGGATCGGAAACTTTGCGCGGTGCCATTTCGATCGGCGAACGATTTCCACGAGCTAACTCGAAGCCGAGGACGACACACTGTGATATTGACCGATAGTGGTAAAGTAAGCGGAAAAGTTCGAAATTGGATTTCGGTGCAGATGCTTCGAGAGTTACCATCGGGCTAATTATTTAATTATGGTTGCCCGATGGTACCAAGAGAATTCTTACACTCGCGAATCATCTGCATGAAAGTCATGAGAATTGCGAACTGAATTAAAACGAGAACACGCGATCGAGTCGTTCGAGTTGAGCTATTGAAGAAAAAGAAAGTTGTAAAAGCGAGAGGAACCACCATGCCGCACATCGGCTTCTCGCCGATCGAATTACTATTTTGCAGTGTCCGAAATGCAGTCCACGGGCCACTCAACGCCAGCTCGTTGTTAGTAACTGTTACACGTCCGCGGAAGCATTTATTTTTCTTTATTTATCACTTGTTGCATTTCATTGATCAAGGATCCATGAGCATGGCGCGTACGGTTCGCAGGGGTCTTCGCGATCCAAGCAGGCGGCAGCGTATTTCTGTATACGTAAATGCAAAAAGGGCGATCCTCATTCGCCTCACAGCCCCCCCCCCCCCCCTCCTTCCCACAATCATTTTCTCCCCCTTCCCCCGGCGCGACTTTCCGCCCTCGTTTTTGTTTCTCACCCTGTTTTTGTCTATTTTTTGTAAGTCGTTTGTGTGTTTTTCTCGGATGTACGCGCGACGGGCCGCGCAAACTGCGCCACCCTTGTCGTCCACTGAATGCTCAAGATAGATTAGGTTAAGTTTTATATATAACATAACGATTATGTAAATTATTGTTTTCCTCCGTTTATAAGACTCAGGGCTGCCGGCCGACTGGGCCAAGCCTCGCGACAGGGTGGCGCGTTTGACGACCCCTCCCCCCTAGTTATTCTTCCATTCATTTGTTTGTTGGACGTAGAACTACGGTAACCGATCGTACGAGCTTCCATGTTGATTGTTTTGATATCGGCGTGCACCTCAGCCCCGATAATGGAGGAATATCCTTTCAGTGAAGTTTAAGGATCAGTAGAGGGATTCTTTATAGTTTGATTTTCAAAGTAGAGGAATCTCTCAATTGGCATTGTTGATCGAAAAGGATAGAGCGAAAGACACTCTGTAAGATTAGGAAGAAAGTTTGAAGAAGAGATTGTGTCACTGAAAGCTTCTGTTTCTCCATTGGCAATGGCGCCGATGAAGAATTCATCAAGGGGTTCACGTTCGCGACCCTCGTAACACGAGATCTCGCTTTCAAAATTTAGCTTTAAAACACTTTTTTTCCTTCGAGCGCGGATGATGATGCAGGTGCAATACATGACAGATGTGCATATGTATACTTAGGATCGTGCCGCGATGCGTTGAAAGCCGTGCAAAGAACGGTGCAAATTTCGAATTATCATCCCCCTTAGCGCGATATCTCGGTCAATTCGAATTCCATCAATAACAGTTATTTCGCAACACGGGTTTTCTTCGTTGGTGCTTTAGTTTTTGAGGTGTACGCGGTATGAGATTTTTTACGCGCGAAACACCGGAAACGCCATCGGAGTTGATGTCACGAGCGGGACAAGGAAAAAATTGCATGAAGGAGAAGTGGCCGAAGAATCGCGCTTATTTACTCTCTCAACGCACGCGCACAGCTTCCCTCTTATTTATATAGAATTGTATATGTTTACACACGTAACTCGCACGATCGTAAATGTAAAGGAGAAAAGGAGAAGTACGAACGAAGATCACCGCAGTGCCAAGCACCGGTGATGCATATGTACCATTATTATTTTACAAGTATACACACGAAAGCAGCGAGCCACTGAGCCAAGACTGACCTTCTCATTTTTCCTTAAATCGAGCGAGCGAGTATTTTAAACTATACTCGCTCGATTTTTTATTCAGGAAAAAGTCGACGGATTTGCGCGCCATTCGACGCCCTCGCGAAAACCATCACACACCTCTCCACCCCTAAGTTATATGCACAAGAACTTTGTTTTACGAAAGATGCAAGAATAAATTCTTTTTATTTCACCTGAGTTACGTGACTTTTTCTTTTTTCGGTAGTCGATGGATTTGAATTCGCAGACCAGTCGAAAATTCTGTGATAAGCCTTGGAACCTTTGGATCACGATCCAAGGCTCTTTTCGATACATTTTTCTGGTACTTGTATACGTTCGATCGCGTCTGGGCACAGCCCTCGCTGCTCTTCGGTTAGACGCAACGTTATGGCGGAACCAGGTTCCTAATAGTAATTTAGGGAGTGGGAAGAGTGAAAGAATTCGATTCGTCTTATATTTTGTGACTGGCGAGTGTCTCGGTAGCGCGAGCCCGATTCCAATTCGAACTGGCAGCTCCCAAAGATGTCGTCGACACGACGACACTCCGTACACACCATGTTTTACTTAACTACCCTTTGCTGCGTTCGAATTATTTACTATCCTCTTCCACTCTTTTTTTTTTTCCTCATCGTTCATTTCCTTATCGTCATCCCCTTCCTCTTTTTCCATTATATATTGTACATGTTTATTATATTATTTTATATTATATTATAATAATTGCTAGCGCACCCTCGCCAGGAAACGGGCCCGCGCTCGCAATCCGAGCGTGTTCTGTTTTTCATTTTCACTTTTTTATACAATAAAACTTACGAGTAAAAAAGCAGAAGCGCATGTCTTCGAGAGAAACCCTTTATTATTTTCCGGCATTTCTTACTCCCGGGGTGTTTACTGAGAGCCGAGAAGAGTTTTAAAGAGCGGAATTCTTTTATCTTGTAAGTATTGCAGAGCGGCCGCCCGCTCAACCAGCGTGGCCTTAGCATCGCGGTAGTTTATCAAAGGTAAAAGAAATTAAATACTTGCGGAATGGTAAAAAGAGGAGCCTCAATAGACACCCGAGTTTTATATTCGTTTTCCTTTGTTCCAGCTAGCAGCATGCACCGTTTCTTCGAACTTTTCTTGTTTTTTCGAGTATGCACATTTCTTCTCATAATTTTTTCTTTCTTCTACCAGCTATATTTCGTTCGAATTCAAGGCTTTTCCCACCGAGAATCTTTTTCTTATCGTTAGAATTCAACGGTTGCGGAATAGAGAAACCGTGGAAGAATCGCCATGAGCCGTTTAAGACGAAGGGTTAAATTATCCAATGGCTCTGTCCAAAGCAAAAATAGAGAATTTGACTGGCAGAATTCGGAATTCTCGTGGTAATCGGAAACCTTGAAGGGCTCTGTCGACAGAACAGGAGAGTTCGGCCGCATCCTGGCATAATGAACTTTGGTAGCATCCAAATTCAATGTGGCCCACGGGAAATAAATTTTGACCGTCGTAAATTCCAGCAAGAACCGTCGGAAACAGTTCACTGTGGTGCAACCAGTTTTGCGCGGGCATGTCAGAACAGCCACTTGTCAGAATGCGCGTCCGCAGCCTTGATTTGGATTATTTGCGCCGCTGTTTGCAACACGCTGGCGCTCCGGCCCGTAGGTACATACAGGCTTACACACAGTCGCACACACGTGCAGGAGCCTGCACGCATACGCGACCGCGGACACCAAACTCCATTACGTAGAGCCGTACATTAAAATCTTACCCATGCGGGCACAGAAGCCATTTGCTTTCGTTGAGAGCAAACGCGGTTGGGCCCAGTGGTTCTCGTCGCGTTCGCGAGGCCGCGAAAAAAATCCATGAAATTGCGTTTCACCCGCCGAGACAAATGCCTCTCTGTTAGAGGGGATAGACGGAGTAGCATTTCGAAAACAGCGTTAATCTGGTAACGCTTCGACAAGGAAACCACCCGAGAATGAGAAAGAGAAAGAAAAGAAAAAAATGAGTGGCAGAAAGATGGAAATTGTACGGCGAAGTAAGATCGTGGCTGGTACCAAATTCGAGGACGATCGTCCCTGGCAAGGGCAATCCGGACGGATGCGTCCGGTGCACGCATCGATCGATCGAAAAGTTCCCTCCACTCGTATGCAAGCGCAGACCAAAACGAGTTTGAGAAACTCTGCCGTCTGCGAGGAGCTCTGCGACTGCACTTGACTTTCCAACTTCGCGTCCGCGGCTACAAAAGCGGATCCCCGTCTGCGCGCAGTCTACGCGATCCTGTTAGTGCAAAAGGACGAAATTGAAATAACCGAGAATTCGTCCAGCCCGAAAGAACGCGAAGTAGGAAAGTCCTGGGTTTCCTGTTACTTGATCAACTCACCGAAGATCGATCTTCCCCAAAGTCCAAGTTGCGAGTTGAATTCTCCTGGACTTTGGATCCCCATTTCTCTCGTAGCAAAATGCAAGCCACTCGACAAAGAACTATTTTACATTGGAAATTATACAGAGATACCGATGCAATTAATTCACACGGAAATGAGACGCGCATCTCGATCGTCGAATATTAGCTTCCGTGAAGTTTTACGCAAATCGTGATAAACTGGAACGGCGTGTAAAAATTCTGGAGGAAAGTAAAATTAAATTCATGAGCACCAACGAAGAAAACATCTAGAGAGCGAAGTCTATGCCCGATAAATTCGATGCTAATCGAGTCTCGGACCGCGGGAGCAGGCGTAGAGAGAACGACCTCTGACACCTCGGTAAAATTACGGCGATAACAGTCGGGCTTGGTTGCAAATCGAGTAGGATGGTGCATTAATGTAGTGATTGCCAAAAATGACGAGGAACGAGTTTACGCGGCTCACCGATCGGCGTACCATCTTAACCAGCCGCACACCGAATCCGGTTAGACCGGTTCGGCGAGACGTTAGATTTTCGCGTGATCGCACTTTCGGTTTCTGAATATTGTGTCCTTGAATGGAGTCCTGGCCCGGAGCTGCTGGCTACAGATTGGGGTGATGCAAGAGCGAGTGCACCGAAAATTACAAAAAAATATAATATCGCCCGTAATTGCGGCCTCCACCGGCGATATTGCATTGGGATTTCGCGATCCGTACCGTCGCGACGCGATTGCGCCGTATCAGCCCGTACGTCACCGAGCCCCGAAATCAGAAACAACAGCGATATGATCGTGCAACCGGAGAAAAATAAAGCCGAGCGATCCGGCTCCATATGGTCCACTTGTAAAATAATGAAACGCTTCGGCGAACCGCCGGCAGATAATTTGTTTTTATTGCTCCGATCGATTAAGCGCAGCCCAGAGCTCCAGTTAGATTATTGCAATCGTACAAATCGTGCACCCTGCAAGATGATTCATTTGCATGGCGTAGATCATCTGATTTTTCTCGAAACCGAATCATTAGCGCGGCTCTACTTGCCGTCAGTGATCCAGGCTAATATCACCGTAGAGTGATTACAAAACGCAAAGTGCGCCTGCTTATAAAATTTTAGCATTTTTTTAAGCTCAATTTTACTGCATTAAATTAAACGGTTCACACCAGGTCAGTTTTTGTGGGTGGGTTTTGATCGAGTTAATTGCGCATTTTTCGCGGAGAATAAATAAAGTAGAACTTGAGAAGAGGTTGAGAGAGTAGCGGGCGACTCGGGTGCTGCGCTGCATGCCCCGCCGTGAAACGCAAGCCGAAGGACAAGAAGGAGCGAGGCATTGGAACGGCGCGAAGAATGATGGATCATCATGCATGCCCGAAAACCCGTTGGGCCTCGGTGGAGATGAAGAATGTTGTCCGGGGAAGAGAAGAATCCAGCCGACGAGAAGTAACTCGCAACGATATCAGCAATCACTGCACACGGCTACCCTCGGATCCGATCTTTGGAAAGCTCCACTCTACGATCTACCGAACCAAGAAGCATTCCTCTCGGTGCGCAGCTGATTTTCTTATACCGTTCAACATCAATTTACCTATTCATATGAATGAGAAAAATTGGAATAATAGAGATGCGCGCGAACTTTGATCGAATGTAGCGAGTAACATACACGCGATTGTACTTCTTTCTTGCGACGCGGGAAAAGGTGTATCAATGGAGTTGCACCGCTTGTGCCACATTTGTCGCGAATGTTTTGCACGGCAATTCTGTGCACTTCATCCACCATCGCGCACGGCTTGCAAGAACAGGTACGCGAGTTGCCGGCACGCAGTTGGCGGAGGAGAGTTATAGCAGTCGAAAAACTTGACGCAGAAGGAGAAGTTACCGCGACAAGATTGCAGAGTGCGTTTCCGGTGCAAGAGCAAAAGGGACAGAGCTAATCAGAATGAAGCGGGGTTTCGAGCGAGGAAGGACTGCAGGGCAGACTGCGCAGAGAAAGGTTGATGAGAAGCGGGATAATGAGGCGTAGGCTAGTCGCTGAAGGAGAGAGCGAGAAAGAAGCATTGCGGATAAACATGTGGACCGAAGATCCAGGTGCAACCGAGAGAAAGAGGAGGGTACCAGAGATCACTGGAAGAAGAAGAACAAGAACAAGAAGAAGCAGAAGAAGAAGAAGAAGAAGAAGAACAGCGCCAGAAGAAGATCAATGCGGAACCATTGACAGAGACGTCCAAGTAGTCAACAAAATAAGGCGCAAAACTACAGATTCCGCGAGATGAAGAAGGAGAAGGAAGGAAATCGCCAAAAGATAAAAGACGTTCGAGAACTGATAAGAAAAATGAAGAAAAATAGACGAAGAAAAAGAAAAAGAAAAGAGAAAACAATCGTTGGGAGAAAGACATAGAAAAGGACAAGATGACGATGAAAAATAAAGAAGGAGAGAGAGAGAGAGAGAGACTGGAGTCTAGTGAGCCCGTGGGTCTCCCTTAGTGGTAAGAGGTGTCAGGTGGTGGGGGTAACGCCCTTGACTCGGACTCCCGGCTGGCGGGGGAGTGGGACCACAGTGCGGCCTTGAGCCGGCCCGTCTCGTTCTTCGAGAACAGCGTTTCTCAATCTCGCAGTCTGGTCGGGGGTCTGCCCGGTCGGCGTGAGGTCGCGCAAAAGAAATCTCGCGGCCGAGTGGAGGACGCGGCGAGGTAAGCGTAGCGAGTGGGGCTATGCATAAGCTATGTATGTACTATAGCGTATAGCCCATATAGGTAGGCGCTGGGTAGGGTAGCATGGTTTAACTCGGTACGGTGTGTGCTATGCCGTGGTGCGGGTCAGGTGGGCGACATTGTTTTCCTGGCATTCCTCCGACCATTCGTGTCTCACTCGCAACGCTTCTTGCACGGCGCCAATGCTCGCAACGCACTGGAACGCGAGGATCGACGGATCGATCGATCACGCGCCACTGAACGAGCGCACGGGCTTGCTCCGCTTTTTGTACGATTTTACGTATTATCGCCGAGCATTACGGCGCGCGAGTCGGAGAACTCGATAATTAACTTGTCTATATCTTCGCGGCGAACGCGGGGATATAATTCAATTAAAGTCGCTAGTAGGGAGTGGATGGCGAAACGGACTCGGGTTAGCTTGTTAGGAGGACGCGCCATTCGGTGGACGGCCGCGGGGACTAATTAAATAGGGACTGCAACGAAAACGGGAGAAACGAGAGAAATTTGTGAAAAACTACTTGTGTCTGCGTACACGCGCCACAGGGCAGACTCGTCCAATAGACGAACGGGAAGCTAATCATCGACGAATTGTCGGTCACGCGGCCCTCTCACGAAACGAGTCTCTTCGAGCGAAAGAAGGGTTCAAGGTTCGTGAACTTGGCACGACGACCGTCGCGACAGCTCTTACCAGCCGCCCAGGAGTAACAAGAAAGACCACGTACGTACTACGTACTGTACGCTCTCGTTCTATCTCTTTCTCTCTCTCTCTCTCTCTCTTTCTCTCTCTGCTTCGCTCTTTCTGCCGTGGATCGCAGTCACGTGAGAGCGAAATTCCATTTCGAGAAGAACGAGTGAAGGATCCTCGAAAAAACATTCCGATTGGCTGATTGCATCTACCGCCAGTGAACCGGTGCATACCCGCTGACTGTGTCCTGCTCCGGGGCGCTAATCGGGTTAGAGCTCTCCTTCAAGAATAATAAAGAGAGCTCCCTCCCGCTTTTGCGTATCAAGCGCAAAATGCTTCTCGTCCCCGCAGTAATCTTTTGACTCACTTTGTTGAATCACTCTCCGGTAAAGAGTGCGAATCTACCACCAATGAGTCAAAGGATTTTACCCGATGAGCGTTCGACAAATTTACGAGGATGTAAAAATTACTGGGGTCTACAAGCTGGATGATTGATGTCTATGATTCAAAGAAGTGTAAACTTGAGAAAAAGGTCGAACTGCACCCAGAGGAGCGTGCATCCCTTATCGTCGTTATTTATTGTCCAGTAGCATTTAGGATTGGCGAGTCATAATTGCGATTTAACTTAAATGGGGCGCCGCAAGAAAAAAAAGGGGTAAAAAAGGGGTGAATATCTGGGCCCCGGAAGGTGAAATTGAGGAAGTTGAGAACAAAACGCGACTTGTCTGCCAGAAGCGTCTGCAAGGCTAAAGGAGCGAGAGGACCCTGTGGAAAAGGAGGGCCAAATGTATGAGAGAAGAGAAGAAACAGCCAGGAGAAAGAGAAAGATAGAAAGAAAGAGCGAAAGAGGAGGGCGCACAGAAAGAAGGTAAAGCAGCCGAGACGATCCCAACCGAGCGGGGAGTCGGCTTATACTACCATACGTATACCAACGCACCGAACACCCTTTATACTTTATTTTGCCTTCGCGAAATACCGGCTGACAGTTACTCCCTCAAACGAAATAAAAGGTGCCCATCCTTCTCTCTCGGAAGAGAGCGCAACTCGGAGGAAGTTCCTTCCACTTGGCCTACTACTCCACTCCACTCACTCGCCACGGACGAGCTACCGGGGCTTTTCTTTTTACGCGAGCCACTTCCTGCTCGAACTTTGTTTTTCTTTCTTCTCCCTCGCCCCCTGACTCCTTCTCCTTTTCTCCTTTCTTTCTTTCTTTCTTTCTTTCTTTCTTTCTTGCTTCCTTTCTTTCCTTCTTTTCCTTTCTCGTCGTCTGAGCGGACCTCAGCCTCGGATTATGCAACGCATAACGGAGAAATCTAAATAGCCACGGAGAAATCGCACCGATCGTCCTCGCGATCACGCGCAAATTTACCAACCCTTAGTCTTATTTATTTTACTTTTTTGGAAGAATACTTCTTCGGTGGGTTCGATCTATGCAATCGACTTTTATGCAAGTGCGAAATGCAAAATTGACTGGCTAACTAGTCGGACGAGACTAGTTTTATCTGTGTGTTTTCCGATAAGCAGTCAACTACTACTTTACCGTTAACAGAGACGGCAACCTTAATTCGATCAGCGCTCGAATAGATAAATTTGTTTGGAAATGCGGCTGCTCCAAATACATAAATTAGCACGGTTCGCCGTGGGGCTGGGAGTTCGAACGAGTTAAAGCGAATGATATGGAGCAGCTAGGCACATTTGCGTGTTCTCGCAGTCCCTCTGAAACTCGACCGATTAGAAAGTATTATTAACTTTTGAATGGCTCAATGCAAATCTTATTGACAGACGATCGTCCAACGAGTTATCAGATTTTTTTATCTCATTTATCTCGACACACCTATCCCAACGCAATGGCAATCGGCAAAGAAAGTGGATCGGCATATTTTTGCAGACAAACGCTAAAACAAGTTTTAGCTATTTTGGCGCGTTCCGTTCGGTCTTTGAAGAGTTAATGGATATGTTAAGTTATTCACGCGCTTCACGTTTGTGGCTTGTTTTCGAGTGTGATTAACCTGTTGCTGCGGGTTATTTGTCGCACCACAAAGTGGATGTAATAAACCTCAATAAGTTTAATTCAGAACTAAGCAAAAGCGGCAAACATTTCGCGAGGGTTCTTCAAATGCGGCGGATATCGATCGGCGATAACTTTTCTCACAAAAAGCTCGGAATCGCGCAGATTCTACCCACTTTCGGAATACCATAGCATTTTCATAGAAGCAGAATTTTTCAATTTCGTTCGGAATTTCTCTTGAAAGGATCTTTTCAATTTTAACAGTTCAACAATTTACCAAGAATTATCATTTTTATTTATCCTTCAAATTTCAACTTATCCCCGGGATTAAAAATCTCAATGTGAATTTCGAACAAATTAAAGCATCGGATTGCTCACTTTACGAAGCTTGCCACTAGGAGAGAATTTTCAATGTCGCGCGAGAAAGATTATCGCATTACGCGCAGCGTAGCCAGGAAATCATGCATAGTATCCTGCAGTGAAAAACCCTGGGGCGAGTGTGTCCTTGAAAGATTATTAGCCGCGACGAAGGAACCAATGTGCTCCACGATCGGCGGGGCTTTGTTTTTGCGAGGGCCACGACTGCGCATTTGTCCCTCCCAGTCTGTCAAACTGTTTATGTACAAGATCCTTTTTGCCAGAAGCGTAGCGGCTGGTAGCGGCTACCTGACAATGAATTGGCCGATGGCCTTCGAATTGGCGGCTCGCCGTTTTTCTCCTCCGAAACCGGCCGATCACTCTGACAATGAGTCGGGAGGCGACCGAGAGTGGCGTAAGTAAATCGAACAAGATTGCTCGCGTCTTCCCGTCGAGAGAGCCCCGTTAATGTGCTGTTACACATTCCGAATATTTCATCGAAACACACATTTCGCTCGACCTTCCTTCCTGCCACACCGAATCCTTTTCTTTGTACTTTGTAAATTTCCTAATTAGCCACGAAATATCTTTCCCAAGTACTAAATTGATTTTAACGAGTGTTTGCATACTGTGCTGTTCCGATTCACTTAATTAAATCAGCTGCTCGACAAATACAGTTTCACTGTGGATTCTCTACGGCACGCAGAAACTTGTCGAATTACGCGAAAGGATAAAAAGCAATTGGTATACGATTATCGGTATAAAATATAATGTTTAAAAAACACCTGTAACGCGTGTAGCTGCGTATTATAGTAACCGCGAGAGTAACAGGCTATTAATTTTGTATTTGCGACAATGCATTTAACGCATCGCAGTAACAAAGAGAGTATAGAAAAACTAAATCAAGATGATTGTAACAGCCAATACGATCAACCGCGAAACAAAGAAAAATAAATTGCGAGAAGGACGATAAAAATGTTCTACGTTCGGGCGACAATACAATGACTTAATAAATTGACATATTTCTCGTAATTGGATTATTCGAGAAAATTGACTTCAGGACTAAATAACATTTGCATACGAATTTAATGTGCCCGACATAGCTACCTCGATTGGCACACATGCGGATATCGGCAGTTTCCGCGAAATGTGCTTTTCAACTTGCGGCTTTGCACTTACGCCTCGTTTGTCATTATGCAATCCCACTTGTTACAACGTCGTTAACGCGGGATCTATCAATGCGAGAATAATGAGTACGATAATTGAGTTACGATCTAGTTATTGGAAGCTGCAAAACGCCTGCAGAAGGGTGGAACGCGGACAAATACGGAAAGTGCATATGCTATTAACATAAATGAACGCCCGTTTTATGTATCAATAGATTCGTGAGAGAAAGAGAGAGAGAGAGCGAGAGAGGAAGTTTTCCAGAACGCGCAATTCACAATCAGGCTTTTATTCGTTCACTCCCTGTTGACTCTTTCGTTAATATAGTGTCCTCGTGTGAAAGGGGCTGAAGCGGTGAGGAAATCTACTAGATTTCCGCAACCTCAAGTTGTTTTTATGGGTAGGATAAGTCGATTGGAAGAATTTTTTAAAATCTCGGCCACTCTTGTGGCCCGAGTTACTACTCTCTAATCAAAGTTACACATATGTTTCGAAATATGTTGTTTCTTCACGAATAGGGTGTACAGGACTAACGCTGTGTGATCGATCGGCTACGAAGAAAAGAAATGTCAATAATACATATATCGGTCGATAAATACGTAAAAAACCATGATCAAAATATAACCGCGAAGATGAACGAGGAAATTTTGAATGCGGAGAATTGGTAAAAAGTGACTTGAGATAGGAACGATTAGGTCCAAATTTTCTAGGCGATGCTACAAGTGAATGTGTGTGGATGCTAGGAGAACATTGAACAAGTATACGGCTAAATACATAGTAAGGGTTGACATCACGATGTGTTATTTGAGCACAAGAGGGGTAACATATGATAATTTTTTTGTTTAGATCGTTATCACAGTAATATTACTATTAATAGGTGTAAATAGAATACCGGACGGGTGCTCCGATCTTCGCAAGCATCTTCCACGCTCTTACCAAAGAATACGTAATTCAGTGTGACTTATACAAAGAAGAGAGTATGAATAATATCTACGTTTTAATGACTGTTTCAAACTCGTTCCAACGTATCGATAAGACAATGCGAAAAAGTGACAATCCCAAAAGATTTCCCGTCGAGATGGAAACAATTCTCAAAATATCAATTACCGTTATGTACATACATATACCATTACTGACACATACACGTGTGTTTACACAATGCTTCATTTAGTTCTGGTCGCAATTGAAACTTCGAATCTTAATTGAGCAGTCAGAAAGTAACGTATATATGCTGCAGTAGAAATTGAGCTTGATTGAATTAGCTTACTCGACACGAATAAATCACACGATCGGTTCCGTTACTTTTTAAAAGACAGGTTCAAAGAGAATTGTTTCCTTGCTTGGCTCGCGCCGATCTTTGGCAAGGATTGCCCGACTTTTCGATGCACCACAATGTTCATCATCTTTTTCCGAGATAAGACGGTTTCCCTCGTGAGATTGCACGCGTTACGAGACGTGTCACTTAATCAATATGTTGTTGTACATTAGGGGAAAGAACGCGAGCGAGCGAGCGCCGCTAATACACATCGACTGATTAACGTTTAAGGGCGGATTGCTGGAACGACGATTTTAACATTGATTTTAATCAATTACTTTCATTATGTCTGGCTGCTTCGAACCAATCAACGGATCTCTCAAATCCTGGTTATTATTGTCTCGAGGCATAGCTCATTCACGCGTCTTACGTTCTTTCCTATCTACATTACTATATTACAGTTTACGAGTTTGAAAGGGGATACGTTACGGATTTCGGCTTAACCGATTACATCCGTGTCTGTATGATTCTCGAATGGTATGCCGTTAAGTGCACGATTAAATATTTAATAGAAATGTACACGTTCTAGAGCAATAAAGTATTGGGATACATCGTCGCCGAAATTTACGCGCGGCAGCGAAAGAGATACGCGTACACATACGTCCGTTTTAGCGTTCGAAATCATTCGAAATCGAGGAAGAAGAAAAAGAAGAAGAGTAAGAAGAAGAAGGAGACGACGACGACGAAGAAGAAGAAGAAGAAGAAGAAGCTGCAGCAGCAGAAGACGAAGACAAAGACGAAGAAGACGAAAAAGAAAACAAAGAAGAAGAAGAAGAAAAAGAAGAAGAAGACGATGAGGAAGCGAGAGCGGAGAAACGAAGCACGGTACCGAGACCAATTAATCGAAGAGTAAATTTGACAAAGCTAAAGAATCCGTGTAAGATACGTAATAGGTACTCGTAAGTCGATGTCCATCACAATACTATATTGTCGAGATCTCTCTTGGTATACGTGAAACGCTTTTGAAAAAGGAAAAAAAGAGAGTAGGGGGAAGGGGGGGGGGGAAATAGGGTGGGGGGGTCAATCACTAGTGTGTGTATATGTATAGAGGACCATGGGGTTCTTTAATTTTCCAATGAAGAAGCACCGATGCTCTTGGGATAATAGTAGTTAAATAGGCAATTGCGTCTGTTGTTGCGCGCGGG